>OX123182.2:70950252-71625238 GCA_944739405.2 Euclidia mi
GGGGGGGTCTACAGCGCGAATTAAGAGATTGGACTCAGATTAATTGTAAAAAAAATACTTTCTTTAATTATAACAGCTTAACAGTATATTTAAAATATAAAATAGTAATCGCTAATGTTAGATCTACAAAGGTATTTTAGTACGTATTTGTGTTTTTTTACCGGAACAACGTACAAAATATAGTACAAAGATGTATTCAAAGCTCAGTAGTAAACGGCGACTTACTAAAATCTCAAATGCACCTTCAGTACCACGAGATTTGAATAAATCGTCTTCCGCCATACGACTATTTTCCTCTTTTGATGATATTTTATCCTCCAAGTAAATTACTAAAGCTAAATCAAGGTCATCGATTTTCTATCTTGTATACTTTTCGTTTGACATTTGTTTAAAAAAATGACTGACGGTGTGTTAAAACGGCCGTGGAACTTTCCACACGTCGTTATCGTAAAGACGGCCGCCTTTTGGCGTCCGTAATATTACGGCCGCTATATGACGGCACCGCTTTCCTAGGAAACCAAAGCTTAAGGAGGGTTGGCGTCAGTCAGGCAGCCGGTTAGTGAAAACACATGCCACAACCCTATTGCAGTATGACCATTTCCAAGTACTATATGTATTTATGAACAAAATTTAAAAATAAGAGAGAGAGAGACCAAGGATCTCACATTGATACGTAAAACCGATAGATGGTAAATGTACTATGTCACTCTAATTCACAAGTGGCAAAATACATGCGCAATGATATCACATGAGTAAATAAACCGAATAGTATCATAGATTTTCAACTATATTTTCATGTTCTGAATTCAAACTTTATGACAACTACAATTTCGTTTTTACTACGGATATTTATAAACAGATGTTGCCGAGGCTACTGCGCTTTAGGCCGCGTTCACATTTATCTGACGTGATCTGTAGTGACAGTGTCTGTCTTGTCGCGGCAGACGATATCCCGGTCTGTGACAGGGAGGGTGGGGTGTGGGGCCGGTACAGCGCGCGACACGACATGTAAACAATTGCGCTATGGACGACGAAGTAATTGACTTCTTTTTATTATATTATTCTTATACAGTACCTATAGACGAGCTAATTGAATACAAAATAATATAATCCTATGTAAATAATTTATGGATATAAGTGGATATCTACTTAATCTGAATCGGATAATTCATCAAAAACATTGCGAAAGCGTGAACTCCACGAGAGTCAAGACAGAACTGATTCAAAACTGCGTCAGATCGCGACAGACGGCGACAGACAAATGTGAACGGTAAGTAATTACGACAGAGACCGTCACGAGAGATCTCGTCAGATAAATGTGAACGCAGCTTTATTCTATGGCCGCGCTCGTTCGGGGACTGTTTCCTCGCGCGGCAAATGCCTCGCGAGGCTGCTCGGTCTGTGTGGACCCGCCTATTGCCGTTTTATTTAGTATAAACTCGCTCATTAGATTCTGCGTATTTTTCAGAATCACGTTGAAAGCTCTTTGCTCTGTATTTAAGTAAATTTACTTTACATTTCTTTCATTGTACCTTCAATTTGAATCGAATAAATTGGGCTATTCCAATCGCATTAATGCACTTCACTATACAAATTGCTTAAAGTCACGCTTTATACATTTATTTGTCACTACTGATATCGTAATTGACTAGAGTGAAATGAATATTTAACTTTGACAAATGTTTTGGAAGACTTGTACATTAACTAAATAAATATTTAATAATGTGATTATTGGTCAATCATTTGTAGTTTGTTTGAAAATTGAGTGATGGACGTAGCTAATGACACCTTAGTAATACATTGAGCCCTTGTGGGAAGAAATGCCGGTGAAATGAATAAATTGGAGTATTTCCGCTCGCAGTTAAAGCGAACTTTGAGAGTGCTCTGAATATTAATACACGGGTCAGGGCAAAATTAATTTATACGAACCGACCAACCTCTGTTTATACCGGAATTTTCTATTTCAGAATTCCGTGCACGTTCGATTCCGAAATCACGATCATTCGACGTTTTTAATTCGTCACTACAGCTCACTAGCGATTCCAATTTTGATAGGCTTACACTATAAAATACTTTTAGAACAGTGACTTATTCAAAAAACATTTCGTGGTATTCTATGATATTGTTGTGGCATATTAAGTTGGCATGCAAAATGTCGCAAGGAATTTTCCCTGAGGCACAATCAAATATGCATACTTTGTATTCAAACAGTCATACCATTTGAATAGGCACCCAAATACGTACATTCATTTCGTAGACTTTTACTATTTCACCCTCCGAAATTTTTTTGCTAAAGTAACCTCCAAACTGTTTTGTCGCATGTGAAGCGATAGATACCACATTCTATCAAAATTTTAATTTTGTTTTCGTATATATAACTGTGTATTTTAATAGACAAAAATAATAATTCTTTAGCGTAAATGTGGTACAATAATTGGTGAATTATATTTTCCCTAACAAGAATTAAGTCATATTATTAGGTGGAACAAGCTACCGCCGCAGCTTGCGTATGGTGGTAAAAGTAATATCTATTTTACTTAACTTAGATATCAACTACGTGTTTGTTGTTTACATTGTAATGCAAACAGACTGTTACGACTTCATTTTGTTGCCGTCTGAGTATTTTTTCTGTTTCGAACGCAACAATTCCTACCATTCACCTTTATCATGTATTTCGTCTGAGCTTGTGGGCCCTTTGAGGAAAACATCAATTTGTACCCGTCATAATAGATGTTGTGACCCAAGACTGTGATCATAAAAAGATCTTCAAAATTGAATGCTACAAATACAACGAAATAAGTATAAAGGAACCTTTCCCTGTTGCCAACCATTATCTAATAAAGTAAAATCTTCAAGACATAATTTAAAGTTTACCTCATTGAATTAACGTTACCTAGTAGTAAAACCACTCTAAATAAAATATTAATTCACCCGCGAAATTCCACTTTTTCACAGGAAATCTATACAAAGAAGCAGCAGTCCTAGTGTTGCGCTTCTTCAACTACCTATCTATAGGCAAACCTCTCTCTACACTGTACTCTCTCTCTTTCTCTGGTGGTCCATATGGGAAGGTGAGAGTATTTTATTTCATTTAGTAATGTTAGGAAGGCTTACACACAAATAATTGTGTCACTACAATCTTATAAATTGTATCAAAATGTGTCTAATTTGCTAATTACAAGCCCTCACATGTAAGAAAGTAGAGACGGAGAAAAGCAGTTTGTCTGAGGAGATTTAGCATAGACTTCCTCTGCTAAATTCTATAATTGTCAACAATCCAGTGATTCCTGGTAAACATCAAAGGTGTCTAGGCGCTGCGGTTAGTCTTTGACAACTACACGAAAACCGTTGCCTACTGGATGAATTAATTTTATAGAAAATAGAATATAGTAAACTTTGAGTGACTTCAAAATATATCTCGTGATTTCATGTTGCGTAAAACTAACAAATACTACAGTTAAATCCTTATATCTACAGTATAATTAAAGACATATGACTAACCGATAAACTGACTCTTAGGTATTAGCTAGCGAAGGGTATACGCAAAGAGTATACAAATACTATAAGAAGAGGCGGATGTGCTTTTCAGGTTTGTATGAAACGTGCAGGGAGAACTCGTACCAACATAAAGATACTAATTGACATCGTTTTTATGTTGTCAGCATTGTCATATTTGTCAATATAGCGATGTACCCTCTAGTGATTAACGAAATATCGATATCGATAATATTCGGTAAGAAATAATTATAATTATGTTTCGACTAGAATTATACTTTGCCAACACAAATAAAAGATGTATTTAATATTTATGTGTTTATTCAAACAAATTAGCCTATTCTATAAATCTATTATTATTATCATAAACTTGACGGGAAGAAACTAACGTCTAAGACACAGGCTAGGCCTAGTTTAGACGTTAGTGTCCCTATGGATTTGTCTGTATATTTGTAAGTACATAGTTTTAAGTTATCTTTGTACACTTGATTCATCATCATCATCCTCTGAGCGTTATCCCAGTTTCAATCTGGGGTCCGCTTACTAGTCTAACCGGATTTGGCTGAATATACGCTTTTCCACAGAGCGACTGCCTGTCTGACCTCCGCAACCCGAAGGGATAGCGATATTCCATGGCTTAGACTAGTGTCAGTTTATTTAGAAGGTACTGACGCCCTGTAACGACTGTCAAAGATCTTCATGACAACCGGGACCGACGGCTTAACGTGCTCTCTGAGGCACGGGACAAGCGATAATTAATAATTCAATACGCACATAACTCCGAAAAGTCATTGGTGCGCGCCGTGGATTCGAACCCGATACCCTCTGCATGGCAGTCTGTTGGTATCTCCACTAGGCTATCGCCGTCTATCTTTGTACACTTGATTATGGTCTCATTAAAGATTTTATTTATTTATTTATATTCTAGATTAGCGAAGAAAAATACGCAGAACTAAAAGATATATGTATGTACATGTAATGGAAAGGTTTTCAACATTTCTTCTGTATTAGGATTTAAAGAAATGTCTATAGATACAAGGCACAGCTGTTTTTCTGACTTGAGTTCCCTTTTTTTTAAAGTCTTTCGGCTTAAAATGCTTGCCACACACATAGTTCAACTGATGTAATTTTTCAATGGGCACATAAATCAAGTCATGGTTTCCAGTTACAGCTACCCATTTTTACATCTAAAAAGAAAAAAAGAATAGAATTTTTAGTCCTTGTGCCAATTTCTAATAACGGATTATCGATAACTGACAGGCAGCACTATTGTTTACCTACAAAGTACTAGGATATGAAGCTTTAGAATATTTCCTTATTTTCTATATTTCATTGAAATATATCACATTATATAACATTATAAATATTCTTTGATCTTTATCTAGGGACATTTTGCCATAAATACCTACCTTTTTTTCATTGCTTGTTGTGGTATGCCATATTTCGCACGTTATTTTGCTTGTTTTCATTGCGCTCCTTTCAATGCTAATCAAATAAATATAGTAACACTAACACTAGAAGTGTAAAATCACATTTATTTGGTATACACAAAGCACTTTTACAGTACGTTTTTTACATTTTATAAACAAACTACATAACGCGGCAAAGTTCAATCTGGATAATAATGTGACAGTTGTGACATTTGACACTATTGACAGCCAAGGCGGTGATGTACGTATAACCCGTCCAACTTTGAAAGAATACTGTTCCAAGGGTACATAGTGAAGGATGCTATCTTCACGTTTTATATATATAATAGTAGCCATTAAAAAGATAGCACGTTTCATACATTCGGTTTTTTCTTAGGAACTTGCGCCAGGCTGGGTATACGCAACGCGATCATTCGCGCTTCCATTAACAATAATAGTTACGTAACAAAGGATCTTGCTAACATTGGATTACTAGTTCTAGAATTACTAACTGCATGTAACTTCGCCTGAATACATACATAATATAGGTATGAATTTGGACATGCCTGCATGTGGTAACAATAATAATTAAAATTTTTGTTGAATCTGTTTACTTATGTGGGAATGGGGTGGTAATAATTTGAAAAGATTTTATTTTAACTTTTATTTCTTTGACACAATCTTACAAAGCTTTTTGCTCCACTCTTGAAGCTTGCACATATACTACTTTCTCCTTGCTTGCTATTTACAAACCATAGATAAATGTAAGAAAGGAAACCAAAATGAAAAATAAAATCCGACTAAATAGATTATTATCATCCGACATTTATATCCTCTACTTCTACTATAAAACATATGAGAACTAAATAGTTAATGTGTTTACGTTTTAATCAGCATACTTTTAAATTGCAGTCAAATTGCAGGTAATGTTTATGCACTGCTGCGCATCCACTAAAATCGCTTCACTCCGCTCTACACCGCTATCTGAGACAATATTACTCGCCGTAGTCCTTATTATCTGTTTTTATAATAATATAAAAAATTTGGCAAGTGCGAGTCGTCGCGCACAAAGGGGTCCGTACCATCATCTATAAAAGAAAATCACGTTCGTTGTATGTGTAATTAAATACTTTTTAAGTTTCTACCTGTTTATTAAGATAGAAATTGCTGAAAACTTACGTTTGTTGTATGGGAGCCCCCTTTACTATTTCCTTTTTTTTAAATTTAATTATTTAATTTGAAAGATAATAAACAACTACATATTTTGTGAAAATTTAAAGCGTCTACCTGTTACAGTTGGTAATTTAGAGCAAAAAATGGGCAAAAAATACACGTTTTTTGTATGGGACCCCCTTAATATTTTTTATTTTTAGTATTTGTTGTTATAGCGGCAACTGAAATACATAATTTGTGAAAAATTCAGCTTTCCAGCTATCACGGTTTATGAGATACAGCCTGGTGACAGACAGACAGAGAGCCGAGGATTAGTAATAGGTTCCCTCCCGTGGGATCTCCACCTTGTCGTGGTGGGGGGGCTCAGTAACCGTGGATTGGTCACCCGCGGTGAAGCTAAGAGGGATCCAGGAGGGGACGCTCCGCGTGGGCTTGGAGGGGCCTGCGCAGGATGGGTCCAACGATGCGGGTGCGGGGGACAGTTCTGTCTGTCCCTCGCAGTCGGGCGCGGTTGCGGGAGGAGAGGCATGTCGGTGTTGCGTTGCCGCACGCCCTATCTCTCGCGACCAAATGGGGGCGCAACATTCGATGCGTCGCGGTGGGGCCGCAGAGGAAGAGAAGATGCGGTGTTGCGTTGCCGTCCTCCCTATCCTCTGCGGCCGCTGGGTGTTTTGGCGGCGGAGTCCATCACCTTAATCCACCGCCAAGGGGGTTTTGTTCGGGGCCCGCCTGACCATCTGGCGGGCCAATACCCGTCGGAGGGTGGCGACGAGTGCTTAGGCGATGCCCTACCCTCCGACACACGGTTACATGGAGAAAGTCGAGGTGGTTTTTAGTGGAAACACCACATACTCCGGCTCTTATTTCCCCCAAGAGTCGGAGATCCGAAGGGATTTTCCACCTCGTAAAACAAAAAAAAAAGGATTAGTAATAGGGTCCCGTTTTTTACCTTTTAAGTACGGAACCCTACAAACAAAAGTATGTTTCATATCTTTTTTTGACTACTGCTGGATTGATATTAAGAAGATTGGAACGAAAGAATCATCGTATTCAATTAATATCAGTTGTTAATATTTAGTAATATTTACAACAATAAACGAAATATTATAACATCCAGGAAGTAAAGAGAAATGTTTATTTTTCATTTATCGCAAAACCCCTAAATAGTCGTGCCGTGACTAGCAAAGTACCTTCGCATAAAACTTTACAAAATATAATAAGCCTTAACGTTTCACGAATAAAACATATCTGCGCTACCTTTTGATATCCATTCACTTTACCCAAAACGTGGCCCGGAAACCCTATCAAATCATAAGTACTCTTGAAATGTGTACTTTTAAACATCTCTGGGAAATTTATAATAGCCGGGTAATATCTCGTCGGATTACCAGGTATATTTTATGTAAGGTGGGGTTTAGGTAATGAGAGTACGTATTAGTCGATCATCAATCTTGGCAGGCTCATGTAGGTGGATTGTCTGAAGCTGAAACGCGACGGCTTCATACGCCACCCATCATTATGTCATCTCACACCTTTGGGATCGTGGATCATCTGCCGACTGGCATTTTTTCAGTTATTAATATCGGCACAAAGAACTCATGCTTTTATTATATCCCACTTTTATTGTATAGGGTTCGTGTTGAGGGCAATTTCAACACGTTTCTCAAAGTATATTATTTGATATTATGCGATACTATATGAAGCATATTATTGATTTATATCCGTCACAACGAGGTATATCAGCAAAAAATATTTTATTACATAATTAGCAATAAGAAAATGCATATTTAAGTGTCATAAAAGAAAACTACAGGAATTATTCTAAGAAACAGGTTACTTAAAAATGGCATTTTTAAGGTTTTTACGGATTTAATTCACTAATGCATAGCAGTGGCTATATCGTTTCATTAATTCGAAAATAACCCGTCCACTTGTCTGTGTGTTTGTAACACTTCCGCCGCTTAATGTTTTCGCCGAATCAGTACAGAGCAAGCTCAATTCCAAAAAAAGTACATCGGCCCGTTTTCTCATTTCTAGTAGAGAAAACCGTAGTTTGGCTTTGCCAACGTGGAGTTCGTTTTTCTAGCTAGTTGAGAATAAGGAAAACGTTTCTAAATATGAACACAACATACAGTTACACGTTACACATGTTGACCTGTAGATAAAATGAGGCGATAAGAAACTACGAGTAGAACTACGTAATATGGGAAGTTTCTTAAATACACTTTGTAAGTACGTGCCTATACGGCAAATGTCAACTGTATATACATAATTGTGTGTATACTACATCAGCTTTAGGGTTTGTTCTCATTAGCGTCTGCCGGGTGCGAAGTGTTGTATATTGTATCTGGCGTCGACGCTGCGTGCACCCGACGCAAGAATCGCGTATGCGCAGCGGTAGCTCCACATGCCTTCTTTTCCAACTATAGCGCACATGGCATAACCTATCTTGTAGTTCGTAACATAATGGTCAAGTTAAGCATGTTTGAAAATATTAGAAGAGCGTATTCTGTACACAAACTTTTTCCTGCAAAATAAAAAAGGATTATCCAACGACGGAGAGTACTCAGATATACCAATTTAAAGTCATATAATATTTCAAACATGGCTTGTAGATACTCATTAAAAATAATTAGGCATAAAATGTGTCCTTCTACAAAGGATTTTCTTTTAAATTCAAGGGCTGAAAAAACAATAACATTGTTCTGTTACAATTTGTATTTTTAAACTCTGAGAGATATGCATGTAGTATTTCTGATAATAAGTTGATAAATCTTTTGATCCCACTGTGTCGCATAGGATGATAATGTTGCCTATTCTCTCTTCCATGCAGATGTTTGCTTTCTCCGTCTCGCTCCAGGATCCCTAGAAGAGAGATTATCCTTAGGGGATGGTAAAATGGCATATGGGATTTATGGGAATACCCGATCATAGATGAGATTAAGTTAAAGCGAGACTCCTCGTTAAACCGAACAGTGTCCCTTGACGTTCTCTGACGCCACGCAAATTGCCAAAGATCGTCAGTATTGTCTTTAAATCAATTAATTATACCTTTGTAATATGCGAATTGCCTTATATTGATTGAAAATAAAAGATGAGAAAATGTAGCACTACATATTTACAAAAGCAAGTAAAATAACTTAAGCGACTAATTAACTTAAGCGTCATTCGTGTATCATATATATATATAACACATTACATAAAACCCACTTGACTTTGATTACGAATAAAATAAAGTTGCACCATAGAGTCTACCATACATCCTTCTTCACGCTCCCTCCCACCATTCAAACTTTGTAACACCACTGTATATTTTATATTTGGACAAAAATATTAAAGCTTGTACTCTGTGTAATGTTGCAGTAAAGAGTCTTATTGCAGCATTTTGTAACAGGCTTTAATATTTTTAGTGTACTCTGTGGTTAATGACTATAAAATAACTAACTATAGAATTTTCTTTTAAAATTTATCTTTATATATCACTCATACAATCCCCATAATATATTGAATTTAATATCCAACCGAACCATTCTTATAATAAACATTTATATGCCTAATTAACGAAATTATTGTTACTACTTTTTTCATTGTAGCGCTCATAGCGAGACTTGGCTTGCCGGTCGTAACAGATCGGCAAAGTTAAGCAACGCTTGTACAGGTTACCAGTTGGATGGGTGACCGTGTGTGGCATTTTCATCTGAGCGCTACCGTGCTTCGGAGGGCACGTAAAGCTGTCGGTCCCGGTTCTTGTCTAAGGATAAGGATCGTTAGGCCATGTCGGAGGCCTTCGGGCGGTCTGAAAACTCCGACACCAGAGTTGGTCACACACTCACACGAAAAACAAACAAAACATTTTTCATTAGTAAAAGTTAAATCATAATACTTCATATTAGTAATTAGCGAACTAATTAATTAAAAAAGCGTAATGGAAGACTAACAAGATCGGTAACAACAAGTTTATTCGCGTAATTCATTACGTAATAACCGTGGACCAACTTGTTATGTCGAAGAGAAAGGCGGAGTGATGAATGAATGATATCCGAAGAAGCAAATTTCAAAATCAAAAAGTCGCGAGGGAGACGCCGCCGGTAATTGACAGTGGTTGTATCAGCGCTGCAAACTTTTTATGGCGTCATAAACACGAGATGAAGTAATATCCTAACGACCCAATAAACGGGAAAAACTCCTCTCAGCCACCCGTTATTACACGAACGGAAAGGTTCAGCTCCGTATTTGCTCGACTCCAATATACGTATTTATGTTATTAGGTCCCTAAACTAGTTACCTGGGTACGTATTATTGGGCTTATTATAAAATAAATGGCAGCTCGCGGTGATCTGCGCATTACCAGTTATTCACGAGTGGCGGACCGACGTTAACTTACATAATATAATTGGATTTGTCTTGCGCATCATTACACCTTATTGCTCAATATCGTTGCGCAAGTGAACGACTCGATCGAATCCGTTCCCCCAGCCTGCGCTGAATCTCCCAATTAGCATTTAATTTAGTTTTTATCCCTCATTTCATTTCGATGCTGAATAACACCGAGCGACCCTCGTCAAAAAGATTTTCACGGGCAAATAAAACCTTTGTTTATTTTCTCTATCTTTTTCCACGCGAAGGGCACCTACGAACAACAATTACTCTCGGTAAATTAAAACTCGATGTTCAAAAACAAGTTTCTGTGCCTTATCACAATCAAGCTTTGTCAAAACAACACGTCTCAAAGTTCATTTCGGCTGACGGCTACAGTGGATTTAGGAACGAAACAGAACGCTGAACCAGGGCATAATAAAAGTGGATCATACCTTTTGCGGTGAAATATTATTTCGCGCATTCGTCGTAATTCTAACAGATACGGAGTTGTACGACATTTTGAAGAAAATAAATGCAATCGGTGAAGTGTCCTAAGTTAAAACGTTACACCGTCTGCCGACTCCACTCGCGCCAAGACAAATTTCACTGGAGCCAGAGAGTTACACAACTCTTTAAATGAACATCGTCTTGCTGGAGTTGCAACACTGCACTTCGGCTCTCTATTTACTTACCGATGGTTTATAGATGCTAGTTTTGTTCGCCAACTTAAAATCCGTTCTGAAAGGACCTTTGAAGAAACTGCAGGTGAAAGATGCGACTTTACTTAATAACTTTCGTATTCTCTAAAAACAGCCATTTATAAGAGTAATAGCATAAATCAATTCTTAACCATAGTGGGCTACTCAGAGCGAAAACGAAATCATAATAGACGGGCTTATTAAAATTCATCGCAGCTATGCAATTCACATTGTGAACAAAAATTTAAGTATTCTTTGACACGTAACGTTATGAATGGTTAATTACCTGCTTTTAGCTTTCTTGTAAGAAAACCAGATAACTTGAAAGTGGAAAGTTGTTTAAGGCTTTCGATTTATACGATTTTAAACGAGTTATTGAACACGGAATGAGTGTAGAAAAGCTTTGTGGAGTGAATATCCAGACATTTCTAAAATCTTTTAAAGTCTCATAGTTCCAGACTAACATGAAACGTGATGGTTTTCCGAAATCAGGTCCATCGGTAAATCTGAACATGTTATAAACAAAGCGAACCATCATTCAATTTAAAATGAATATTCCCTATTCTCCCAAAGACAGTGGGACGCGCCGCTTTGTAACATTGTGAGAAAAACTCTTTTGGATACATCTTTTAATGTTACAGAGCGTGCTCGTTTGCTGGCTGTAGGGGAATGGGAATCCGGTCTATGGCTTCAGGCACTACCATCGTCCAACACAGGAACCATGTTGGACGATGAGACGTTCCGTATCGCCACTTGTCTCCGTTTAGGTGCTCCGTGTGTTTCTCCGCATCGATGTCATTGTGGAGAAGACGTCGATAGCCTCGGACACCATGGGCTATCCTGCAGCAGAAGCGCTGGTAGGATTCCTCGTCATGCTCACCTAAATGACATAATCCGTCGTGCTCTTGTCGCGTCTGGTGTACCAGCTGTACTTGAACCAAATGGTTTGGTAAGCGACGACGGGAAGAGACCTGACGGTATGTCACTGTTGCCATGGAAAATGGGTAGGCCTTTGGTGTGGGACGCAACCTGCGTAGACACCCTCGCGCCATCCCATGTTCCAAGCTCGGGAGGCCATGCTGGCGCTGCTGCTGCATCTGCGGAAACCCTCAAACGGCGCAAATACAGTAATCTAGTAGCTAATTACGTATTTGAGCCGTTTGGGGTGGAAACGCTAGGCTCATGGGGTCCGAGCGCTCGTTCCCTATACCGAGAAATATCTAAATGGTTAGTCGACGTCTCACGTGACCAGAAGGCTGGTTTATTCTTTGCTCAGAGAATCAGCATTGCCATCCAGCGTGGCAATGCTGCCAGCCTTCTGGGCACGTTACCCGATGATATTGATGCGGAGGCATTCTACGACGCCTAAACACACCTGTACATATGTATCTATTTTTACTCTTTATTTTTAGTTTTATGTACATATATATTCTTAGACAGTATGATTATTTAAGATAGTCATGTATATAGTTATAATTAATCATCTGCAATGTACCTTATAATGAAAATTTAACAAAATAAAACGTTTTTCATTTAAAATGCCTATGCACCGGAAAACCTCAAATTATTCTTTGAAAATGAAAGCCACAATTAATTGGTTACAGACCACCAATCAGATTAAAATATTTATCGTCACGAAAAGCAATTTACAGAGTTTGCCACAGCACAATACACGTCACAAGCAGCTTGGATCTGCAATATCTGGTTGAGGTGTCGCACACTGCGCATTTCACCTCACAAAATAATACCACTCTGTTATTATTTTCGCTTTTAAAATTGAATGCACTTTATGTCCGTGTAAACATATTTTAAGTTATTGCATGGTCATCGTATTTATAGGTCATGTCTTTAGTTCAGTTTTTGTGTGAAGGTATTTAATATTAGGTTATGTCAAAATCTATAACCCTGCATGTTATGTGAGTAGCAGTATGTTAAAAAAAATGTGAATGGTTGAAGATACATAACAACAATCATGGGAATTTTATATATTTTCGTATTAAACTGAAGAGTGATTCCTAGTGAAATAGATATGGGTGGATGTATATTTTTACCCTTCTGTAATATTTCTATAACAACGAACGAAGCATGTGTTGAAATAATTATGTTGCCACAAATAATTTACGTTGTTTATCACAATGTGGTCAAACATATTCATAAACTGTCAATAGCGAGCATTTATAGAGTGTAACAATAAATTAAATATAGAACTGGTAACATAATAGAAACTGTTTACTACCATCATTAAATACCCTGTGTTCAATTATCAAAATTTTAACCGAATGACAACCAAACACAAACCCGTAAATTACATTTTTGTGCAATAATATTATCCACTAGATATATATTTAACCCATTTTATGAATGACAATCGATAAATAATTTATTTCGCAATAGTTGGAATTGATGAGCTTCTAAATTACTAACCGCTTATTACATGACTTATGAAAAACATAAATTCTTCAAAAAGTGATTCTACAGTGTTCTGTTTAAAAATTGTGACGTGTGTGATGGCTGTGTCAACTATGTTCACGTGATTATACAATTACTATACATGGATTTTTGTCTATGTATTTTGGTAAACAGTCAGACCGACGGACAAACTATGATTGTCTTAAATATCGTATACAGAATTTGTGATGCACAATACATATTAAAGTTTATTATTTAGTCAAAAACTGCATTTCCTTTTACAAAAATACAGTTCTTAATTTTTTTTTATTTATATTCTCACGCCTGTATCCCCGAAGGGGTAGGCAGAGGTGTAAATATTACACCCACATTTTGCCATGAATTTTTAGGTCCCACGTAATAGGGGGCGAGCCTATTGCCGTTACCGGGCACATCACCAGACTCCGGGCTGCTACTGAGTATTCGGAAAAACCCAGTTACACTTTGCCCGACCCGGGAATCGAACCCGGCACCACCGATCAACAGTCGCATACGCTATCCACTGGACCACGGAGGCAGGCACGTCTTAATATATTGCAATTATACGAATTGACGGAATATGCCTGCATGTAAAGATAAGATCCATATTAAATTAGTCGTCTGACGGCACTAATTTTATAATGTCATGTTGTTGTATCGATCCATAAAATGCAAGACAATTTTTTGTTCTTAAATGCAAACCTGCTTATAACAATGTTATTTCGTCGTATCGATTATATCTTTATAACCTCCAATACGGATTTCACCTAAAACTTTAATGCAAGAGGAAATTACGACAGACCAACATGTAATTGCAAAATGTTTTAAATAGCCGAAGCAAAGCAATAAATACAAGTTATAAAATGAGCGTCACCTATTTCCCACCTGGCTAGTACCTTGAAAATAACTTTGAAAGTCGATCGCAAATCAATGAAAATAAATGGCAAGGATTTATAGCCGTTTTTATATCCTAATACAACTTTCTCCTACATTTGTTACAAATTGACATCATAAACCCGACATAAAATAAAACAGTTTTACGTCCTACCAGATTAAAAAGAATATTTAAGGAGCTAATCACTGATTCAGGTGTAACGATTGTTAAGTTCAATCTTTATCACTTTGTGCGCATAACAGAGAGTTTAATTGCTTTTTCGTTAATTATACTAATAATATATTATGTCTTTATATGTATTTCAATCTTTATTTTAAATATTAAGTAAACGTTGTTATTTCAAAGAACTAAATCCTTAATTTTCATCATATACATATTTTACTAGTCTTCTTTTTTTCCCATTAGAGCCGTTAACGTGGTGCATATTTTATCACATTTTATAATCTGGTGGAATATTTTAGTTAATGGGGTGTTTAAGGATAAGCAGTATGAAATAACTAGTAGTAAGTGTAGCATTTGCTTGACGTTAATTATTGTTGCAATTGCTTATAATGGTAATCAAAATTGTTAATAAGGTTATTCCTAAAACCGACATAAATATACTTACATATTATATATTATAGTATCCTATTGGGGATAAATTTAATGTTCTTCGCTCCTGTTGCGTATAATTCTGGTTTAAGTAGTTTTCAACAAATTAACTGTAAAGACGTACTATTAACTTTTATACCGTCGCGTCACATGTTAATTAAAATGAGAATTAATGCAATAGATATAATTGTATGCTATTATATCACTCTCAAGATATGTTTAGTTATTGATAAGAATTAAAAAAACTCATTCCACAAGCATAGTCAAGTAGCACGGACACTACAAAAAACTAAGATAACGAATGAAACAGAGTTATAACCCCTTAATTTTGTCAAGAGAGTAGAAGCTTAGCTGCTTAACCACAGATAATAGCGTGCAGTATCTGACGACGGAGCACATAATACATTCGGATCCGTCCGGCCTTTGAGTGACCGCTGTTTACTTATAAGCCGGCGCATCATTGTACGGAACTTCCGTCGCCGACCTGCCTCGCCAAAACACTTGATGCAGCAAATTGTACTCGTATGAACATGACTAGCTATAGTTGTGGTTTATATTGACGTACAATATCTACTAGTATTCAGGTCGTCTCACCAGCCCCGTATTTAAACTTTCCTACTGTTGGGCACGGGCCTTTCCCGTCACTATGAGAGGGATGAGGGAGGGTAAGGCTATAGTCAATCACGCTCACCCAGTGCGGATTGTTAGACTTATTCCTATATTTTAAGTCTCAATGGGGTAGATGTAAAGATAAAGAAGAAAAACCTTCTGTTTTTTTCCACATTTTAGTACAGGTGACAAAAGCCGTGATCTAAGGATTACTGAAAAACAAAATTTCCGGTGGTGGACATCAGTCAACCTCTGACCAAATTATTTTCAAATAATTACGCGATAGAAATCCGCTACATCAATATTTTAATAAACACCATCAATAATTTTGGAGCAATATTATACAGATAGGGAGACCTCCTCTCTCCAAAAATGTTTATATCAAGCCTGGAGTGGAAAGGATTGAAAAACAAGATAATCACCAATGACAGTCGAAAGATACTTAAATTAAATTAATATAACCGTAGTTTGGGTAACACCTTCTTTTTGCAATATTCTTCGTAACAGTGCTGTCGAAGTTCGTAGGCCCCTTAGAGATATTAGTCATAATAAGTCTTCCGAGCTTTTCCAAGCATGCACGCGTTTTGACAAATGCGTTAGCATATTTTCTCAGATCCAGGTGATAATCTCTTCAATTGGTTTTGCCAATCGTAATAGATCAATAGGATTCGATTGATATAGCGTGCTATATCAATATCGAATTCGTGACAATACACTACTGCAATTGCCACTAAACACAAATTGAGTAAGGTACGTTATGGGTTTTGAATTCAATAGTTATTTGTGCAACAAGAGAGCAAAGTTGTTTTTTGTTTCGAGTGCTGATTTTGAGTCCCGAGCAAGCGAAGGATTCTATGATTGATTCACGAGCGTAGCGAGTGATACAAAAATAGAATCCTGAGCGTAGTGAGGGACTCAACAGCACGAGATACAAAAAACTTTGCTCTCGTGTAGCACACATAACTTTTCACCTCAGCAGTGAGAACACATATTACTTAGGAAACATAGAAATGAACAGCAATAGATTGAAATAACGTTTAACACGTTACGCTATCAGCATCAGCGAAATTTTTATTACCGCTATTTTTTAAATAGCCGGAATAATTTTTTTTATATTAATACCGCGTTTTGACACCGCGTCCCTGATGTTTATTTTTCAAATGTATAATTGTTGAAATTCCGAATAAAAATGTTTTGGTTAAATACCAATTTTATACTATTAAAAATTGGGCAAGTGCGAGTCGGACTCGCGCACGAAGGGTTCCGTACCATCATCTATAAAAGAAAATCACATTCGTTCTATGTATAATTAAATACTTTATAAGTTTCAACCTATTTATTAAGATCGAGTAACAAATTGCTTAAAAATTACGTTTGTTGTATGGGAGCCCCCCTTTATTATTAACATTTTTAAAATTTTATTATTTATTTTGAAAGGTAATTGTACGGGTCAATCACCGTACAATAGGTCAGGTATAAAGTCGAGTCAGCATACTTGCGCAAACGCGAGGAACCGCTCGATCGTTTATTACCTAGTATATTAATTTAGTACGCAATTTGTCATCATACCGAGCGCGACTCATTCTCATCCTATTAGTTTTAATTCACCTTTTTTATAGTACTAAAATACAGTTATCTTTTAATATTTTATCCTAGTTTATCTTTATCTCAACCCCATCCAGAAACATTGGTCCTTCGACAAGGTTGCGTTGCGTCGGGACCCTTACACGTGTGCTTATAAACTGTGCTGTGTAGGTACGTGTCTCGCGAAACGTAAGAACCGCACTTTGGACTACAGTTCGTGTACGTGTAACCGCGTGTGTGTACTTAGTTCACATCTCGTTGATCCTAATTGACCGCGGCATCCCGGAAAGGTGCCACTGTCGTATCATCTGACCCCGCCGCAAGACAGAGCGCCACATCACCTCACCTCGTGCTTGCTTCGCGTTATCCCAGAAACACAAGGTTACCCTACGTATATTCTGGCAGCCCTGGTAAGAAGAAAGTAGCTGCATCACCTGTTATCCCGGAGGAGTCTTATATCTCAAGTAAGGTCTCTTTTATAATCTTAATAATGGCGAAAATGGAAGACATTTTAGCTACTCAACAGCAACTCATTGAAGCCGTAGATAGGCTCTACGCTAACTTCAAGAAAGATGCAGCGGATAGAAAGACGTCAGACTATTTACGTCGTAGATTGGATACTCTAGAACAATACTTTACAGAGTTTCACAACAATCACATGAATCTTTTATCTTTTGGTGATTTGCTTAAGCAGAAGTATAGTAATATTAAAACTGCTATCGAAAACTACAAGCCTAGTAGGCCGCATACCCCTACTGAGTTGAAACCTCCTACTTTTGTAGCACCTTCTAAGTCTCAAACCCCAACCTTCTCATCTCAGAACGTCACGATTAGTGAAACCTCGACCTCAACCAAATCCGATGATCTCTTTAGGCAACAAGCTACCAACTTCAAGGCGTTTTTGAGAACTGCGTCAAATATCGACCTCGATCTTGTTTCGGAAAAGTGGGAGTTTGAAGACATCTTAAAGACGTTAGAAGTACGTTGGACTGCTATAGATTCCTTACATTGGAAACTAGACAATGAATTAGGTGGTTCAAACAGTCAGTACGAAGAGCAATTTACTCACTACGAGAAACATTATAATAAGATTAAGAGAGATATTAATAAGAAGATGTGGTCCGTTGCTCATATTGAAAAGTCTACCCCTAAAATTGAGATTGCCACCTTTGACGGAAATTATAATAAATGGGTTTCGTTTAAGGATCTTTTTACGGAAACGGTGCATAACAATCCATCTTTATCAAATGCGCAAAAAATGCAGTTCCTTAAAAGTAAGATTAGAGGCGAGCCCGAGAAATTGATTCAGCATCTTCCCATTAGCTCTGATAATTATCATGTTTGTTGGAATATCCTCAACCATCGCTACGACAATAAGCGAGTGATCTTTACATGTCACTTCAATAATCTCATGAATATCCCTGTAAATCAACAACAATCATCTAATCATCTGAAACGCATCCATGACAGACGAGAGCGTAAATGCCATCAAAAACCTAGGAGTCGATGTTTCCTCGTGGGACCCCTTCCTCGTATGTATATTATCTCAAAAACTTGACCCAGACACCTTTGACGATTATCTTCAATCTCTAAAATCTCCGAGAGACCTGCCCGTGTTGGATGATTTTCTCCGTTTCTTAGAAACGAAGTTTATGACGCTGGAATCTTCGCGTAAGAAAGTAGAAAATTCTATGCAGAAAGCATCTTCATCCCGTGATAATAATATTCAAAATCAATCTTCATCTTCTAAATATTCTAATAATAAATTTAAACGTAATTATAACATGCACAAAGGTACGTATTCTACAAATCAGGTCATTTCGCAATCGTCAAAGTCCAATAACATCGGTCACGAAAAACGCAAGCTGTGTCCAATTTGTAATACGAATGATCACCGTATTCATACGTGCCAAAAATTATTGAAAATGCAACCTTATGCACGAAGAAATGCAGTTGCTAATTTGAAACTTTGTGTCAACTGTCTACATTATCATGAAGGTAAAAAATGTCGGTCTGAGGTAAAGTGCAAGGAATGCAACAAAGATCATAACACTCTGTTACATGAATCTTTTGTATCAAGAATGACGGCTTCGGATGCATCTCGATCTGGGTCGAATGCGAAACTGCGTCGTTACGAAATGTTCATCCCAGCAACAAGAAAGTAACACTGTCGCGTCCCTACAAAATCATCCTTCGCAAATTTTGCTTGCTACTGCGATCGTCAACGTACAAGCGGCTGACGGATCATCCCACAGGATGAGAGTCCTTTTAGACCAAGGCTCTCAAACTTCAATCATAAGAGAAAGCGCAGCTCAGTTGTTGAAGTTACCTCGACAGAAATGTAACGGTTATATCTCTGGAATTGGTAATAAAGAAAATAATTGTAAAGGCATGATGCACATTACATGTTCCTCGTTAATAAATGATTTTACATTCGAAACGGATGTATTTATCATGAATAAGCTTGTTAACAATCTACCTAGTTATAATGTACCTAAGCCGGAATGGCCTGCCCTAAATCAAATTAAGTTAGCTGATCCCGAATTTTACAAAAGCGAGCCTATTGACATCCTATTTGGTGCTGACATTTACTCCGCTATCTTAATGGATGGTATTTGCCGCCCGGGAGGAAAGTTACCAATCGCTCAGCAAACTCAGCTGGGATGGATCCTTAGCGGTAATTGCCAGGCCTTCCAGTGCAATGTCGTTTTGAATAACATCGAAGATATTCAGCAGTTTTGGGAGATGGAGGATATTCACGAACCCCTAGCAATATCCGAAGAAGACCAAAAATGCATTGACTTGTTCCAATCTACAACCTCTAGACGTGAGGATGGCAGCTACGTTGTCAAAATACCTTTTAAAGAAAATTTTGAGGCTAAATTAGGCGAGTCTAGAATAAAATCTATGGCACAATTTTTTCAAATAGAGAAGAAGTTGAAAAAGCAACCCGATTTGGCACGTGACTATAAATTGTTTATATCGGAGTACATTGAGCTCGGTCATATGATCCCCGTTACGTCACATACTGACGTAAAAACTAACTGTTACCTGTCGCACCATTGTGTTCAGCGAGCTGAGTCATCGACTACGAAACTGCGTGTTGTTTTTAACGCCTCTGCAAAAACTTCTAGCGGATACAGTCTCAACGATCTTATGTGCAGAGGGCCGAACTTACAACAAGACCTTCAAACCCTTATCCTAAAGTGGAGGCACTTTCGATACGCTTTCACGGCAGATATTGAGAAAATGTTTCGAAATATTTGGCTACATCCTGATCACCAAAAGTTCCACAAAATTATTTGGAGAAGTCATCAATCTCAACCTCTACAAGAATTCCAGCTAGCCACCGTCACTTATGGCACTAAGGCTGCTCCCTTTTTGGCCATGATGACACTAAGGCAACTAGCTCAAGATGAAAAACCGTTCTATCCCGACAGCTGTGCAACTCAAATCTTAGAGAATTCCTTTTATATGGATGATTTGATCCACGGCTGTCACTCGGAGGTTGCTGCGAGGCAGCTCAAGGCAGAGATGATAAATCTTCTTAAGTCAGGTGGACTTAATCTCAGAAAGTGGCGTTCTAACTTACCTGAAATCTCGGATAACCACAATGATTCTAAAAGTCAAGATTTTGATTTTAAACAGCCGGAGTCTACAAAAACATTAGGGCTTCGCTGGGACCCCACAAGTGACATCTTTTTCTTTCAACCTTTTGATTTTACCTCTGAAACAATCCCTACTAAAAGAAAATTCCTGTCTAATATATCTAAGATCTTTGACCCCTTAGGCTGGCTATCACCAGTCACAATAAAACTCAAGATTTTGTTCCAAGAATCCTGGAAATCAGACCTAGGATGGGACCAACCCATTCCTCAAGATATCGCCTCAGATTGGACCTAGATAAATGCTGAACTTCCTTATATATCCCAATTTAAAATACCTCGATGGATCCAATCTCAAGAAAACAAGAAAAAGAGATATCCTAGAACTGCATGGATTTTGCGACGCTAGTACCAAAGCCTATGCGTGTGTTGTGTACTGTAAAATTCGAAGACACAATACCACTCATGTCACCCTTGTTGCCGCTAAGTCTAGAGTTATACCCCTGAAAAAGAATCATTCCATACCCCGTTTGGAACTTTGCGGCGCTCTTTTGTTAGTGAAACTCCTAGCAAAGGTTATCTCATCCCTAACTTACTTCCAAGTGCATACTTTCCGCTGGATTGATTCCATGGCAGTACTAGGATGGATTAACGGACAACCAGAGAAATGGAAGCCCTTTGTAGCCAATCGAGTAAGACAGATATGCGATGTAATCCCTAAAGACAGGTGGCGATATGTTAAATCGAAAGAAAATCCCACGGATTGCGCTACCCGGAGTTTGACGGTCACACAGTTGGCTAAACATTCTCTTTGGTGGCAAGGCCCCGATTGGCTGCCACGATATAACCCCAAAGAAGATAAAGAAATCCCTAATTACAGAACAGATGAGGACCTCAAAATAAAACATCTAGCCAACACCGTTATTACAATGCCTGACAATTCTATAATTAGATTGTTATTAAATAAGTACAGCACATATAAAAATGTAATACGAATTTTAGCCTACATAAACAAATTTGTTGATATCGTTGTCTATAAACGAAGGCGTGAACCTTACCTTACTCTGCAAAATCTAAAAATAGCGAAGGAAATGATAATTAAACATGTCTAATTTGAATATTTATTTTAGAATGGTGAACCCCTACATAGCAAAAGCCAGATCTTAAATCTCAATCCGATATTAGATGCCAGCGGAATACTTCGCGTCGGCGGTCGACTAAAGCATTCAAACATACATCCTGACATGAAACATCCCATTATCGTCCCGAATCAATCGAAATTGGCAGATCTCATAATTGACGAATCGCACGAACTTGTATTTCACGGTGGTGCGAAAATGACCACAGGATTTATAAGACAGAAATACTGGATACTTGGAGGGAACAGAGCTACACAAAAGCGATTGAGGATGTGTGTAAAATGCAAAAGGCATAATCCTATGCTCCAACATCAACTGATGGGTGACTTACCTCCCGCCCGTTTGATCCCTAATCGACCCTTCTACCACACCGGGATAGACTATACCGGTTTCGTATTAGTTAAGACAAATAAAGGACGTGGCGTCAAAACGACCAAGGGCTACGTTGCAGTTTTTGTCTGTATGGTCACCAAAGCCCTACATTTAGAACTTGTTTCAGACCTTTCAGCGTCTGCTTTCATTGCCGCACTTAGAAGAATGGCAGCAAGAAGAGGAGTTCCTGGACACATCTACAGCGACCAGGGAACTAACTTCGTAGGCGCCAACAAGATTCTAACACAAGAATTCGCTGAAATATCAGAAATTCTATCGACCCGGGAAATTGTCTACACGGCCTCTGAAATGAATATAGAATGGCATTTCAATGCACCCTCGTGGCCGTCGGCTGGCGGTCTTTGGGAAGCTGCTGTGAAAAGCTTAAAACATCATCTGAAACGTGTCGTTGGTGAGCAAAAGCTCACCTACGAAGAATACAGCACCTTGCTATCCCAACTAGAAGCTTGTTTGAACTCCAGGCCACTCTGTCCGTTGACAGAAGATCCCGAAGACATTGACTTTTTGACCCCGGCTCACTTTTTAGCAAGCGGGCCCAACTTGACGATCTTCGAAACCGAACGTGACCTCAGAACTCGTTGGCATTTAACCCAGAAAATCTACCAAGATATTTGGGCAAAGTGGAAGAATGAATATCTCTCCCAACTATCCATAAGAGCGAAGTGGAAACAACCTCAAAAGGATCTCGATCCCGACGACATAGTTGTCATAAAGGATGAAAACCTCCCACCAGGAAAATGGGCCATGGGTCGCGTAATAGAGCTTCATCCTGGCAGCGACGGGCGTGTGAGAGTCGTTACGCTTAAAACCAAGAATGGTATCCTGAAACGTCCAGTTGTCAAGCTATCTCTTTTGCCAACCAAGAAAAATTATGAAAAACCTGATAGTAAGAAAATGGATGACAAGGTGCCTAAAAGCAAAACAGCTAACAGCATGTCTTTGTCAGCTGTTGTCTTATCCCTGACCCTCTTCTTTCTGTCAATACTTGCACCTGCCGAAGCATCCTACAACTTCACCCCGCTAAAAAACAATAGCGTATATTTTGACAAAATATCCAACATGCATCTTATTAGAGACGATTGGCGCTTAATTGTTTATTATGATACTTATCCCTATAAAGAAGGCATATCGGCACTTGCAAAGTATATAAATTATCTTGAAACAATATGCGCCGCTATCAGATCACAAACACCTTGCGTTAGTATTATGTTACAACTCGGGCACGAGTTCGACGAATTAAAACGATATAATAATATTGTTACTATGAATGACTCATTTGTAATTGGAGAGAGGCGGCAGCGGCGCGGCCTGATTGACGGTGTAGGCTATGTTGCTAATAGTTTGTTTGGAGTGCTTGATCAGCGATTTGCCGAGAAATATGAGAAGGACATCGATCTCCTAAAACAAAATGAAAACCATTTGTTTAACCTGTGGAAAAACCAAACCTCGGTCGTAGAAGCGGAATTAAATCTCATAAAAAGGATGGAAAACACTATTAGCAAGCAGCATAAACTGATAAATCAAAGGATTTTGAACCTCGAACAATCGACCATTGACCTCACCCAAAAGGTACAAAATATATCAATCACTACAGATTTTTTAACCTCGGCATTTACTGCTACCAACTTGCTGTATAGTCTTCGGAGAATACAAGATTCGATCCTGGATACTGTGACAGATATCTACAATGGCAAATTGGACTTTCATTTGTTATCCCCAAAGCAGTTGCGATCCGAATTAAGCACAATATCTGCTCAAATACCCCAAGATCTGGCTGTTCCTGTCGACAACTTTCGTTTAATCGATCTGTACAGCTTACTGAAAGTGCGAGCCAACTATGCTAAAAAATACCTGATTATAGAAATAAGAATACCTCTGATTGAACGAGACCTTTACGAAATCTTCAATCTTATCTCGATCCCACGCATCTCGAACGACAAAATGATACACGTTGAGACTATCTCAAGGTTCGCTGCAATCAACGTTAGAAAGGATTCGTATGTTACCATCTCGGAAACGGAACTGCAGTCATGTCTGAGACCGAACCCAGATATGATAATGTGCCACATTAGAAAACCTATCCATTCTATGCAAGACGATCATAGCCTATGTGAAAAGAATCCACGTAAAAGGACTTGCAAAACCGTTACTTCACCTTGTGAGAATGACTGGAAGGAGCTGTCCTCGGAGAACGAATACGATTACTTTTGTTGCAATGAATGCCGTATGAAACTTTTCTGTGAGGAGCAGATAACCACCCTGAAGCTGTCGGCCGCTGGTCTGTTACGCGTTGGAGAAGGTTGTCTTATAAAGACACAAGGGAGCTCCTTGTATATTCCAGTAGAAGGATGTCTAACCAGATCAGAACAGCTTTTAAAGTTGATGCGCCGAAGATATCTCCCTTAAACCATATCTTCAACATCTCTATACCTGAATCATTAAATGAAATAGATCCTAACAACTCCGAAAACTTACAACAATTTGAGGCTATTAAGAAAGATATTGAGATCATGAAACAGAGCGAACCCTTGAGCGACAAACTGTCATACCATGACGTCCACCACTACGCTGTTACTTACACTCTGTTATTTGGAATCCTGTTGGCTGCTATAGTCTATTGCTGGAGGAAGTGGAGGCACAGAACCCAACAAGCAACTGGCGCAGCGACTACCGTGGAGACGGCGCCGCCGGTAGCGCCCGCAACAACCACAGCGGTCGCACTGCCGACCCCTAGCTGCGTTACGGAACGTGTTGTGAATGTGTGTGAGGCTAGGGAAAAAGGGCATTTTAGTAAACCAGTGAAACGTGATCCCAAACTAGTAGTGCAATCTAGTGAGTGCTTGCAAAAGGAAGATAGAGCTTCCTCGCCAGTGTTTCGCATGTTCTCTGTGCCAGACTTGCGTTATGATTCTTTGTGAACTATCCTAATCTTTTACCTTTTGAGCTCAATCTATATTAATTTTATACTAACCCAATGACATGTAATAATTTAATATTTAATGTCTAACTACATTGTCTTCATCCTAGAATTACTTTCACCTCCATTTATCTTAAGATCTACTAACCTCATCTCTCCCCCGGGAGCATGTACGGGTCAATCACCGTACAATAGGTCAGGTATAAAGTCGAGTCAGCATACTTGCGCAAACGCGAGGAACCGCTCGATCGTTTATTACCTAGTATATTAATTTAGTACGCAATTTGTCATCATACCGAGCGCGACTCATTCTCATCCTATTAGTTTTAATTCACCTTTTTTATAGTACTAAAATACAGTTATCTTTTAATCTTTTATCCTAGTTTATCTTTATCTCAACCCCATCCAGAAACAGTAATATACAACTACATATTCTGTGAAAATTTAAAGCGTCTATCTGTTACAATTAGTAATTATGAGCAAAAAATACGAAAAAAAACACGTTTTTTGTATGGGACCCCCCCTTAATATTTAAATTTTTTATTTTTAGTATTTGTTGTTATAGCGGCAACCGAAATACATAATTTGTGAAAATTTCAGCTTTCTAGCTATCATGGTTTATGAGATACAGCCTGGTGACAGACAGACGGACAGACGGACAGACAGACAGACAGACAGACAGCGGAGGCTTAGTAATAGGGTTCCGTTTTTTACCTTTTAGGTACAGAACCCTAATTAGACTTATTTTTATTAAAATCCAAAAAAAAATTAAACATATAAACAATAACATTTAAAAAAGAAGTAATTTCTTTATTACAAATATCTGTAAATTTTAGGGTATTACGCATTGCCGAACGTGTTATCTTTGAGGTCAAATTCCAAAATCGAATTTCGAAGGAATTTGTTTTTTCACTCGCTTTTTTATATGCATGTGAAAGAGACAGAGTACAGTAAAATACGAATGTTTCAAATTTATGGCTGAACAATGTCAATTCGTGGCACTGAATATTGAAAAATTAAAAAGCTATTTTGACCCACGCTCGAATCAAAATCGCGTTTTGTTCACTGTTGTCTTGCAGCAAAAGCGGCATGTTTGAGCTACTGAGGTGAAAAAGTTATTTATATCATTGTATTATAATCCTACTACTTAAATATCCAAATAATTATAACCTGCAATTAACCTAGAAGCCGAAAACATTCCCTGGAACACAAATATTAACATAAGAAATTCAACATGAATTACATTCACGGTTTTCTACGCACATGTAAGTTTATATGACTTTGGACAAACAGTGAGCAGTCTCAGGTGCGAGGTTCACCTCTTTGTTGGCACATATCTAATAATACGTTCGAGTTCGAAACAAAGCCCCGCGGTTTGAACATAGCACTCGTGCTTATTTTTCTTTTGTTCTTAAAACACCACCCTTTTATACTAGTCAAATAAAGGTTACAAGAGACGAACTCTTGAAATATATTACGAAAAATGTTTGCAGTTGACTCAGAGTAATTCTTTTATTATTCGATTGGTAGTGAGTTGGTATATTTGGAGGAGTATTAATAATACTTATGGCTGAAATAAAGCGCGGATTAGGAATAACTGCATATCTATGATTGGCAGAAAAAAGGAAATATTTGGAAGTCATCATCCTAGAGTTAGACCGGTTGCTTCCAAGACTTTCGCCTAGGTTACTAGTTTCCACAGATTGCCGTCTGTCCTCCGCAAGCCAAAGGGAAAACGATATTCCCTGGTTTAGAACAGTGACAATATATTTAAGAGAACTGAATCCCAATACAACATGACAACCGTTACCTACGACACAGCGTGCTCTCCGACGCACGGGGCAAGCTTTATATAATTAACAATTTAATAGGACTTCGAAAAGTTGGATTTGAATCCGATATTACCGAGCCCGAGTGTTATGTAAGCTACTTCTAGAGCTCATCTAAATCAATTGTAGCGCAAGTGATCCTGCTACGAAAACTGAATACAACAGCTATATACGTTATAGTGGCATTCTATGTATAATATGTATGTATTTACAAAAAAAAAGTAAATATGTATGTCGCAGATTCAAACGGATTAGGTTCCACGTATTCACTGTGAGTGTCCGCCATCTTGATATTTTTAGCAGTCAGTGCGCATACTCGGCGCAGGCGACGTTCAGAGAGCAAGTGAACGAACGCACCACTGACAGTGAGAATGACGTCTCAGTTGACAGCTGACACTTGACAGCTCACACTTTGAATCTAAGGCATTTTAGTAGTGTTGCCATACGAAACAATGAAATAATTTTATTCCCTCTAACACGGCCATTCTGCGCATCAACGCGCTCTCGCGTTGCTATTCGATGATGCACACAGGCTAAGGGGCAGTGTTTCGTAACAACACACACAATCAAAATGTTTTCGAGCAGTTTACACAAAGCAAAGCGTTCAAAGCTTTCAGCATATTAGTACTCCGTCTAACCGCAAAGCGTCAAAGCTTTCAGCATATAATCACTGTCTAACCGCAAAGCGTAAAAGTTTTCAGCATAAAATCACTGTCTAACCGCAAAGCGTTAAAGCTTTCAGCATATAAGCACTCTGTCTAACCGCAAAGCGTTAGAGCTTTCAGCATTAACTGGGCATAGTACTCCATACACATTGCAAAGCGTTGAAGCTTTCAACACCAGTTATGGGTCGAAACAGGCATAGACCCAATCCATTGCAAAGCGTGATAGCTTTCAGCTGATTATTTGGGCAAAGCGGTAATGCTTCCAACCCATCTAATCCGTCAAAGCGTATTAGCTTTCAGCGCGCGAGTAAAACATTTTGTTTACTTAACAATAAATCAAATTTGTTTATTAACACAAGACTCAATCAACCAAACCACAAAACGCGTATTTGGATAAAGTAATCACACATTATGTTACATCAACATACAAATTACAACATAAAATAAGATTTGCCTAGAATACAATTAATCATCTTTGCATTCGTCATCATCATACACTCTGAAAGTTCAGGTAAACTAGCGGGGAATTTACGCAGTCTTTCGTGACACACATATTGGGCCCGCCCCCCAGATAGTGGCTCGAACACATAACGTTCGTTTGGACAGACTTTAGTAATCTTGCATGGGCCATTAAACTTTTCGCTTAATTTGTTAATAATTCGTGGATTTTTTTGAACTAGGACCAAGTCACCTAATACAAAGGGTCAAACAGCTGTTTTATTAGCGTCAAAACGTATTTTATCTTTCTTTGCTTGCTCGTCCATCCTACTCTTAGCAATTTGTCTTAATTCTGTCAAATCTCGTTCGTTGTCAGTCTCAGGATCGATACTGAAGCAATTCAGTTTGGGCGGGTTCTTGTTACAACCGAATAATAACTGGAAAGGGCTTTTTCCGGTATTTTTAGACACGGTACAATTTATTGCTAGTTGGACTTCCCCAATAACTGATTTCCAATATCTGTTTTCGTGGTTTTCAGCTACTGTAAAACAATTTGTTAGCACCGACATTATCCGCTCTACCTGTCCATTCGCGCGACTAACACCACTGGCAATTTCATGCAGTTCGATAAACCAATCTTTACAAAGGCTTTGGAATTCTTTCCCAGTAAACGAGGTGCCTTGATCGGAAATGATACGTCTAGGTGTCCCAAATATGTAAACAAAATTTCTAAGAGCTTCACAAGCAGATTTTGAGGTTAGATCTTTAACGATAGTTAAGTAACAAAACTTAGTGAAAGCATCAACAATAACAATTACATACTCCTTAGAAGCCCTTCCACCAGTCAGTTTGCCGCTGGTGTCTATGTGAATGGTGTGAAAGGGTTCTGCAATTTTATCTATAGGGTGTAAGGAAGATTGCTTTTTGCCAGAAGGGTTCTTATTTATTTTACATGGCAAACAGTGGTCGACATATGCTCTCACAGACGAGAAAATGTTGGGGAACCAAAAATTTTCTCTTATTTTGGACAAAGTTTTATCCCAGCCAAGATGTTTTAATTCGTCATGAAACCTTTGAATTAACTGCCAACGAAAATTTTTAGGAACTATAACGCGACTAAGAGTTTTATTATCTACTTGGAAGTTTCTGTGTAATAAATTATTCTTGTAAGTATTAGAAGAACGAAGGTCCGCATTTATTGTGTCATTTTCAATGGACTCTATAATTCGACTGATGTCTGGGTCTAGTTTTTGTTCGGCCTGCAACCACTCACAATTTACACGCGAAACATTTACCTCCCTGCAGTCAGTGGGGTTTCGACTTAAATAATCTACATGTGGGATTCTTTCACCCTTTCGATACTCTATTTCGAAGTCGAACGTTTGCATGTACGCCCACGTCTATGCACGCGAGGTAAAAGTTCACGTTTATGACGCGATGCCTTTAATGCGTTACAGTCCGTAATGACTTTAAACTCTCGACCGAGGAGGTAATGTCGGAAATGTTTCAACGCCTTAAATACCGCAAGAGTTTCCAATTCATAACTGTGATACCTACTCTCTACGTCTGTTGTTCTCTGACTGAAATAACTGACAACTTTTAATTGATTGTCAACTTTCTGAAATAATATTGCTCCATACCCAATCGAACTCGCATCTGTGTGTGGTTCGATTGGTTTATTGGGGTCAAATATCGTTAATACGGGTAGAAGTCAAATGTCCTACCACCGTGGCATGGGCTTTCGTATGTTCGGAAGTCCAGACCCATTTCGCGTCTTTTTTGTAAGGGCATACAGAGGCGCCATGATAGAAGAAAGTTAGGCACAAACTTTCGGAAATAACCAGCGAGGCCATTAAATTGACGCAACTCCTTTACGGACGTTGGCAAGGGCGCGTTGGCTAAAGCTCTTATCTTTTCAGGGTTAGGCCTGATGCCGTTGTTAGCGATTACGTAGCCTAGATACTCGATCGAAGATCTAAGAAAGGAGCATTTTCTCCACTTAAAAGCAAAACCGGCTTGCGATATAGCAAATAATACTTGGTCAAGGTTTTGGAACGTATCCTCTCTGGTTTTTGAAAATACCAGAACGTCATCAATGTAAACCAGTGCTATCTTGTCCTTTAGCCCTTTAAGCGCTTTATTGATGGCTCTTTGGTACACGGAAGGTGCGTTACAAAGCCCAAACGGCATTTTCAGGTATTCCCAAACACCATCCGGGGTGATAAACGAGGTCTTTTCGATGTCGCTCTGGGATGCCATCATAATTTGGTGGAACCCTGAGGCCATATCTAAAATAGAGAAGTAAGACGCCTGCCCAAGAGCATCAATTTGTTCTGATATTAAAGGCAGAGGGTAGCTATCACGCACGGTATTGGAGTTAAGCTCCCTATAATCAACGCAAAGGCGGTCGGACCCGTCTTTCTTTTTAACAAGTAGAGCCGGGCTAGAAAAGGCGAAGAACTCTCACGCACTATACCTTTTCTTTCTAAGTCGGCAATTATTTCTCGCATTATAGCTCGTTCAGAAGGGGCTAACCTATACGGCTGACGTTGTACAATCTTGTCAGGGTTTTTTTAATTTTATTTGCATGGTTCCCGTATTAACCGTTGTGTTAGAATTACCACTGGTAAAATTGTTTTTGTATTTTTCCAAAATGCACCTCAACCCATGAATATCACTTGGTTCAGTCAGGTCAGTGTTAATTTTATCTAACGTTTATGACACTAGCATCACGTATAATTTTAGCACCTTCACTATTAAGGGTGAAAATCAAACCGGGCGTTTTAAATATCTCTCTACCTAAGATTACATCATACGGAAGCAAATATGAGTCGACAATGACAAATGATATCTCAGTATGGAAGCCATCAAATTCAGCATAAGTGGTCATTTTCCGAAACGAGTAACACGGTACGGAGCCAATACCCGTGAGGCGTGTAAACGCAATCTGTTTCTTATCTGGTAAACAATCAGCAATCTCTTTTCTAATAAGTGAACACTCTGAACCACTGTCAATTAATGCTTGTAAAGAATAGCCACCCAAGCATATTTCAATCAAAGAGTCATTAGATGGTGAACAAACATTGACCGATTTTGTTTGGGACTTAAAGCCTTTAGAGTCTTTAGATTTTTCATCTCGTTGCTTTGTAAAACAGGTAGATTCAGAATGTCCAGATTTATGACAGTACGAACATTGGAGGGTAGTTGGCTTGTCACTAGATTTATCTGCAGACACACTAGAGTGGGTAGCACTATCACTTTTATTTTTATTACGCAACAGTAAGCAATGTCGTTTCAAATGTCCAATCTTATTGCAATAATGACAACGACGGTCCATAGATGGCTCACTAAATTTAAGTCGCTTACAATTCTCATGTTCACTCCGCGTTGTATCGAAACGACGCTTAAGATTCTTAATGTTAGGATACGTATTTAAATGCCTCTCGAGTGTCTCAAAACTAGTTGGTGTATTTTTAAGTAAGTCTGTGCATACCTGTACGTCTGTGATTCCGAAGATCACCACTTCAATTTTGTTGGACTCACCCCAGCCAGTGTCCAGCCGGTCTATCAGCGCCAACTTGTTGGTAGAATCCTCGACGTATGTGGCCGCCTGGTCGCTTTTGTACTCCACCATGTCGCGAAATAAATCGTAGAACCTCCTAGTTGACACAAACTGACGAGTGAGCCGCTGCTTCAGCTCGCCCCAGGTCTTGCACAAAGGGTACGAATGCGTGGCCCTCTTTTTGGCACGTCCCTGTAAGTGGGTGAAGGCGGCGTTCCTGGTTTAGTAATCCGTCCACGAATTGTTCTTCATATGGTGTTCAATCTCTTCACACCACTGCGCCGCGGTAAATTGACAAACATCTGGATCAAATGAGGGTAGATAGATTTCGCTTGCCTTTAGCTTCCTCGAATCCACAATGCTTGCGGAGGACCTCTGGTGAGAATTCTCGAAGCCCGCCATCATATTTCGGAAGAATGTTGTCCATGCTTCAGGCGGAGGCACGCCTTGTCCATCGTAAGGTGATGTCGACGGACCCGGCGGCCTATTTTCTCGAGCTTCGTATTCTGGCGTAAAATATTCGTGATTTTGCATAGCAGGCACCGCAGTAGGCACGCAGGGTGATTTTGGGAGCAATCCCACCGCTGCTGTCGCAGATTCAAACGGATTAGGATCCACGTGTTCACTGTGAGTGTCCGCCATCTTGATATTTTTAGCAGTCAGTGCGCACACCCGGCGCAGGCGACTTTCAGAGAGCAAGTGAACGAACGCACCACTGACAGTGAGAATGACGTCTCAGTTGACAGCTGACACTTGACAGCTCACACTTTGAATCTAAGGCATTTTAGTAGTGTTGCCATAAGAAACAATGAAATAATTTTATTCCCTCTAACATGTATGTTTATCCATTATCTAGTACCCCTAGTACAAGCTCTGCTAAGTTTGGGACTAGATGGTGATGTGTGTATGTGGTAGAATATTATTATTATTATTCTATAAACTTTGCTTTAAATAACTCGTTAGGTACATTAATTAAGACGTCGGCTACTTTTATCTGCCTATTATTAATGCATGAGGAATGTTAGGAATTAAATAGTTGCTAGGCACAAGTAACTCTGAGAACTGTAACTGAGTACTCAGAACGCGCCTTAGGCTGTGCGTTTACATACGATACTATATAAAGTGGCATAGCGCGCGTTGCGCCGAAGATCTTATGGCATCCTACGGCATGCCTAAGGATCCTGTAGCGTTCGGTATCATAAGAAAGAGGACCTCGTCCACCGTGTGACCGCACCAGTTAGCTGACATCGTCACCGCTATGGTAGTCCATTTCAGTTTTATTTCAATTACATGGCGCTTACACTCCAACGACACGAAGTGACTTGTGAGTCCCATAATATGACCCACCACGCACGATGTTGCTGAGTCCTTTGACATAAGGTCGAAAATTCTTTGTCCACAAGAATCCTTAGCCTCATCGCGGCGTGCCGTCTGTGAACGCAGGGCCTTAAAGAACCGCGAGAAAAACTGACTAAAGTTAGCAAATTACCGTCCCCGTTCAGATAATATTATTCAAACAAGTAAATCCTTCACTATTAAACTACTGAGGATTACTATTAATCACGTCAAAATGTTTACCCTCATCCCACGTCAGTTCGGTGGGAATTATACATACATACATACATACATAACGTCACGCCTTTTATCCCCGAAGGGGTAGGCAGAGGTGTATTTCTACACCCACTTTTCGCCAGATATACTTTAGTCCCACGTAATAAGGGGCGAGCCTATTGCCGTACCGGGCTCATTTGCAGACTCCGTGCTGCTACTGAGAATTTCGTGACAGAAAAACCCAATAACACTGCCCGACCCAGGAATCGAACCCGGGACCTACCGATCCCACGCGCACATTTATGCTACGAGACCAACGAGGCAGTCGTATAGGGTTTGATCTCGAGTTTTCCGTCTCTACGCAAAGATGGTATTTGCATATAATTATCTAAGTCGAGATAAATAGCAGCGTCACTTTCTGGCAGCATTCACTCCCACTTGGGCGCTGTTTAAAAATCTCTTCGGTTCGTAACGGGGTTAGTTAGAATAGACCTGAGTTATCTCGTTTATAAATTAATCAATTTGCAAACGATCGTTCGAATAAAGATTTCCTCGAATTAGCAAACCTTTTTTTTTTTTTTTTTTTTTTTCTTTTTTTTTTTGGTATCGGGTTGGAAAATCCTCATGGAGTCCCTCCGCCCCGGGGGGGAAGGACGAAGGGGGCTGTCAGACTCTTACTGACTAAAAACCAACCCGTGCTCCTCATGTACCCATGTGTCGGAGGGTAGGGTTTCACCAAAGCATTCCTCGCTACCCCCCGACGGGTATTGGCCCGCCAGATGGTCAGGCGGGCCCCGAACGAAACCCCCTTGGCGGCGGATGAAGGTGTTGGGCTCCGCCGCCAAAACACCCAGCGGCCGCAGAGGATAGGGAGGACGGCAACGCAACACCGCATCTCCTCTTCCTCTGCGGCCCCTCCGCGACGCAACAAATGGTGCGCCCCCATTTGGTCGCGGGCAATAGGGCGCGCGGCAACGCAACACGCCTCTCCTCCCGCGACCGCACCCGACTGCGAGGGACAGACAGAACTGTCCCCCGCACCCGCACCATGGGACGCATCCTACGCAGGCCTCTATCAAGCCCACGTGGAGCGTCCCCTCCCGGGATCCCGCTTAGCTTCACCGTGGGTGGCTTCTAACCCACGGTTACTGAGCCCCCCCCACCACGACAAGGTGGAGATCCCACGGGGGGGCGAATTAGCAAACCTGCCTTTTACCTGATTAACTTAAATGCAATTAATGTGAACTTGGGGATAAATTACCTTGGTTCTAATTCTAAGAGGCATTATTTATATGAATTGTTTTAGCTGTGTATTTAAACTAGCCAGTGTTTTATTAAATTACCTAGGTACTCAAACTCATTACATAGCTAAAGAGTTCCTGAGTAAAAGAGAGTATGGTTTATATTTGACCTGTTCTTATTTAACGGATTGCTAAAACTTATGTAATTTGGCAATCTTTTAAATAAATGGGGTACCCCATTTATATCTTTTCTACCATGTTATCGCGCTTATAAATAGTTGCAGATCTATGTTTTATTTTTTTGTATATTCGTTATTTTTTAATGGGCGTAGTGTTTATCACATTCAAATAATATATCATATCCGTGTATATAAAATTCTTGCGTAACTGACTTGTCAGTAAGTTATATGTCTACAACGCAAAGCCAAAACTATTAGACGAAAGAACCTGTAATTTGGCGTGTACGCTCTTTGGGGACTAAAGTAGGACCTACTCTTGAAGTGGTTATAGTTAGTAAAGTGGTAGATATATAATATATGTAATATGTACTGTCCTGTATCGAATGGTAATCAAAATTCAGAGGCAGTTCCACTATACCTACAAACTGGTAATTAGATATTCAAAGAGCATCTAGTCATTAAACAAAGAAAACATTAGCGTACTGTCTAATATAGAAAAATATTTAAGTTCACAAGCAATAATGTTTATTTAAGTCAACTAACAAACGAAAATTCAGTAATTACAGTCCCAAGGCACAAAATAAGTGTGTCATTTTATGGTATGGATGATACAAATACTTAACATGAAATCGTAGACAAAGCTCGTACGTAAATAATTTATCGTTTTCTTCTGGAGTAGGCAATGCTTGAGTGTGTATTAATTTGAATGAACTTATCACGTAAGAGTGAGATAGATTGAAGTCTATTTCCCCTAAAAAATCACTCAATTCCTGGAAGACGGCTGTGAGTGGAGCCTCGCACCCGTTTCTCCTTCTGTGAATCTAATTTATAATTTTAGCAAGAATATTCTGTCAGAGCTTGTATTCAGTAAATATGTTAATGCACATTAAAGCACACTTGTTTTAAGTAATTATTTACTTATGTACACATTTCACAATATGTACATAAGTAAATATATTAAAGCTACCTTATTCTTCTTTGAAACTTTGTATTCTTAATCGTAAGATAATGAATAAAAGTTTATGTCCCCTTCCATTTGCTTTCATTTCCCGTCTGAACGGCGTGGTATTGTAGGCCAAATTCTCCTACTGTCCCACAATGTCACTGTGACGCAAATCAGATAAGACCGAAGTCCAGCAGACTGTGACCAGTCATCTGGTTAATTTATATGTAGCAGATGACACAGACCAAATGCCTAGCTTGCTCAAGAAGACATAATCATGGTAAAATCATATTAAAAAGCTTGTGCTTTAAAGCTAATACGACTATATTTTGAAGGGCAACCAATTACTAGTTAAAATATTTGATATTGATTTAAACTTCATTCAATACTGCGGATGTAGTTCAATACCTGTAGGCATTCATTCATCAATATCATTCAAAAGCTGAACGAATACAATGGAACTCGACGTTGAATCACAATCTCAAGCGTCAACAGCATCAATATGATTGCTTAATACAATTATATTTGTAAGCTTACAACCCTTTGGCACACAAAGGATATAGAGCGTAACAAAGTGACACGCACATCGCGCTATAAACCTTTTTAGAGATAGACAAATGTTAGTCGTTCTATCAACACATTGTTAGTGATGACGACAGCTAACGATCGCAGGTAAAGATCAAAATATGAAGGTATTTTCGTAAACGATGTTGTGTTTGATGTTAAATGTCTGTGTTTGTAATGTCAATGCAAAATTTTTAAACATATTATTGAGTTAGGTTTGCCTTATTGGGCAGAAGAACTGAGATTATCATATCACCAAAAAATTACACCTATGTTTGATTGCAAAAGACTTTGGCAACTTTTGGAAAAACACAAATAAGTTAAACCCTAGGTCCAGTCTCCCCGTAAGTGTTGGTGGTAAGCATGATCCTAAAAATATTGCAAATGTGTTTTTAAACCAGTTCAAAGTGATGCCCTTGACGGAGTTGTTGGTTGATGTAACGCAGCCACCGGTGCTAGGCGCTGACGTGAACATGAAGCTGGGAATAAAGTTCTCTGCTAAAGATGTCGAACAAGTTATTAAAAAGATGACTAGAGGTAAGTGGCCTGGACATGATCACCTCAGCGTCGAGCACCTCAAGTACGCGGGTTCACATTTGCCAAGAGTATTGGCTATGTGTTTTAGTCTATGTATAAGCCATTCGTATCTGCCTAAATATTTTGTGAAAACTGTTGTCGTATCTATAATAAAGAACATAACCGGTGACGCAGCTAATTCAACCAACTATAGGCCCATATCTCTAGCAACCATCATAGCCAAGGTGCTGGATAGTCTGCTGGATACATACATGGCCCCTAAACTAATTTTGCACGACGCGCAGTTTGGCTTCAGACCCGGTTTGTCGACAGAAAGTGCAATTAAGTGTCTCAAGCAGACTGTCCGGTATTACATGGCTATAAAACCGCTGGTTTATGCGTGTTTCTTGGACCTCTCTAAGGCATTTGACCTTGTGTCTTACGACCTTCTATGGAAGAAATTAAGAAACGAGAATGAAGTAGATTGTAATAGACTTATATGCATAATAAGTCTATTACAATTTTGGTACGCTAATCAGATAAATACCGTTAGATAGGCAGGTACCATGTCTGAAGAATACAGGTTGAAATGTGGTGTAGGGCAGTGGGGAATTACCTCCTCTCGCTTCTTTAATCTGTATATAAACCAGTTGATTGTTGGGCTCAGCAATGCCCGTGTCGGCTGTCATGTTGATGGTGCTGCTATGAACAACATCAGCTATGCGGACGACATGGTATTGGTTGGACCATCAATTAGCTCAGTGAGAAGGCTGTTGAAGTTGTGAGAGGACTACGCCGTGGCTCATGGGCTCAGGTACAACGTGAGTGAGTTGCTTGATTTTAAAGTCGGTGCCAAAAGTGACTTTAATGTATCGCACGTCTCACTAGCAGGCACACCACTGAAGTGGGTTATAAAGTTTAAGAACCTGGGTCACTGGGTCACCGAGGATCTATGTGACGACCTTGACATAGAGAGGGAGCGTAGGGCGCTGTGTGTCCGAAGTAATATGTTGGCCCGCAGATTTTTACGATGTACGCACGAAGTCAAAATGTCTCTCTTTCGAGCCTACTGCCAAAACTTCTACACTTGCAGTCTGTGGGTCAAATATACTCAGAGGGCACACAACGCTCTGCGCATACAGTATAACAATGATTTCAGGATGCTTGTGGGGCTGCCACGATTTTGTAGCGCATCAGGCATGTTTGCCAACGCGAGGGTTGACGACTTCTATGCCATAATTCGGAAGCGATGCGCCTCGCTCCGACATAGGACATGCGCCAGCTCCCACGGCATGCTGAGAGCATTGACAAACCGCTGGGACTGTCAGATGCTCGGTCGATGGGTGCGACTACACACTCAATTAAATTAAATAGATAATATTGTATGTTGTGTAAGTCTGAGTGTCCCGTGATTTTGTGTTTATCTGTGTTAAATTGTCATTTGTTTTTATTGTATGTATGTTTTACTAACAATGGTCAATAAGTCCTTTGTAACACTAATCCTATGGACCTAATAGTCTGCAAATAAATGAATAATAATAATAATTAATTTGGTATCTAATCGATGCATGCAGAACAAGAACTTTAATAAGTCAATCATTCTTCGAGTTTTACAATCATACACTTACATTGCCGCTGTGAAAAGTCCCTCACCTTTCAGAAGATCTTGGCTAAAATGACCTTTCAAAGCTTTGAGCTGTATTAAGGGTTTAAAGTAACACAAGTAAGCGCTTTGAAGTCTGTTTTTTTCGCAGTCCCTTGAGTTCTAAAGAATATCCTTTTAGGAATTTCACAAGCATACAATATTCTTAAGTGTAAAAATTGGTTGCCTGTAAAGTCGGTATACGGGCGAAAGTTTTACGTGACAACGACTTTGAGTGGTAAAATAATTTTAATGTGAATATTCATTCGTATAGTAGGAAGAAAGATGAAAGACGCGTGCCTTTCACTTTTTATGTCTGTCTCTCTCGCTCTTAGGCGGGCTAACCATGCCCGAGTGGAAGGGACGCGTGCCTCTCACTCGCTCTCATTGTGAGCGCATAACGTGAGCGGAGCGTAACGCAGTTTCTTGAAGTGTCACCCGGCAAACCAATTTATAAGACGTTGTCACGTCAAAAAGTTCCCAATCTTTCAGTCCACAATATTACGCTATTCGTTAGTGAAAGTTTGTGTATCGGCTTTCAAGTATTCCGGTTCAAATTATTCTAGTTTTATTTCGCTATACACGAGTATTTTATTCGACCAAAAGCTTCAATGAAATGCAGTTGCTTTCGCAACCCAAATCCTAATAATTATTTTAAATGGAGACCATTTAAAATAATAATTTATGCTATAAATTTGATAAAGCTTAACCTATAATTAACACGAAATCAATAATGATCTGATTCCGAGAAAATGTTGTTTGATATTGACATGAACTTGTTTGATTATATAACAAAACCTCTTAAATTACCAATATTGTTATTGTTGGAAATGCTGCGCTATAATTTCAAAGCACTCTGAGATTTGATATAATTATAATTTCGATAGGCGTATTTGTGTTCGTTTACGATTTTAGCAAGCTGTGTGAGTGGGACGGTCTTTGGAGGGAGGTGATTATGGGTTCCAAATTCGATCAATAGTTCGTCATGCTTTTTTACCTTTGCAGGCTCAAATTTAAAAACATCAAAACTATTTGACAGTGTAATCCGTGTAAAAATATTTTTACTTCTTTCATTAGGTACATATTTCTTTAGCTGTACACGAAGACTTCCTATAGTGCTATTCCATTACCAAGAACTTGCTCAAATTCTTGTAATAAAGTACATAGTTGAAATTTCATTATCCACTTAACATTACCTGGTAAATGCGTTAAAAAAAATACTGAAAACTCCAAGCAACTAATTGCAATTTGGGGTCGTTCACCGGCCAGTGCTGAGTATCATGAATGTGGATGACAACCGCAATAGCTTTGCGGCCGGACAAGCGGCATGTGGTCTGTGTACACCACGAATGTACCTACCTATGTCACTACGACCTTAGGAATGGCCAACACTTAATACGTCGGTCTCTCAACGTCAGCACTTACTCAAACCTATGTTGCAATGTCACGCCGCTTTGTTATTCATCTCGGTTTTAAGCTCGAAGATTCATTAAAAGTATTTTGTGACTTTTATGTGAATACGTATAAAAGATAGATAAAGAACTACTGAAGTATAAAGTCGGAAAATATCATGAAAATAAATAATGTAACATTTCGTTTTAACCTTCAATTCTCTAGTATTTTACGACCGTACGACGTGCTCGTACTTTTGAAACTCAGATAACTACTTTTGCGTCTATTTGGCTTACAAATGAGACTGTTTTTAATCTCAGTAAGGCTTTTTTATGTATGTGTTACAGAATCCCTTTAGGACAAACTCCAAGTATACCTGACGAAGCCACTTTAATCACAAGGGTCTTAAGACTGCAAAATACATTTCTTTCGAGGCACTTTTAGCTAAATACGCGAGGTAGAAAAATGAAATTCATATAAGTGTGATAAAATTCATCATATTTTCAAGCACCTAGTTGCTTTTTGTTCATTTTCCCGAAAACAATTTTTTGTTCATTTTCCTGAAAAGAGCACAGGGCAAATTGACCTTTTCCTCAATTTATACATATTATTTTTATTTTATTTAGCCACAGATTCTATTTTCCAATCGAAAGGACAGCTCCCGAGCAAGGAATAAAGCCTGTATCACGACATGCTGCATGTAAACATGCAAGCAAGGAATACGAAAAACAGCCAGACCCACAACAACAATTTTTGTAGAGCACACAAAAATTGTTGTTGCCCCATGTGGAAATCGAATTCCCATCGCTCGACGCAGAATTAAAAGATAAACGGTCTCCGAAACAATTATAATTGAATTTAAGTGACTTTATGTGCATAATTATATTTTATATTTTGAGTTTCAGCTGAATTTAATTTTACATACATACATACATACATAGACTCACGCCGGTTTCCCCGAAGGGGTAGGCAGAGGCATATTAAACGCCCACTTTTCGCCAGGGTTTTGATCCCACGTAATAAGTGGCGAGCCTATTGCCGCTTATTGGGACCTTTTGTTTGCCAGAGCATACTTTTAATTTTATACGGGATTAAAACGTTACAGTAATGTTTATTACTTTCTGTCCTACATTGATTATAAAGTTAATTTTAATAAGGTACTTTTCCTTTGCCTTTATCTATCTCTTTATCAGGTTGTTCTGATACATTAGATTAAATTTACAGCGCGATGCTTAAGGCCTTTCTCACATTGGGAGCGTTCCTCGAGTGGGTGCCCAGCTTACGCTCGGCGTTCCCTCTGTAGTACAAAGGAGCCGAGCGCACGCCGAACTAACGCCGAGCGTCAAGGAATCAGCATGCTCAATGTGAGGGAGGCCTTAAAGTAGGTATTGTAAACTGACATTAGACACTGCTAAAAAAGCTTGGATCAACCAAATAACTGTTCTAATCAATAAATCTATCCACGTCTTTAATGTTATAGCTCTACTAGAGGATGCCCGCAGCTACGCCTGCACGTTTTATTTTAATTGACCGTTTCTTCGCGTTCCCTTATGAATTTCGGCCAATCTCTTTTTAGTGCACCCCTATGGTTCCCAAAGAGCATATATGCCACAACTTCTTGCGCTGAATAGTTTACGTTGTGCGTTTTCTGTTAGTATATATTAGATTATATTATTAGTAACGCCAGAATTTTATATATATAGATAAAAAGGTTTTAGGTGGTGTAGATCGACAAAATAACTTTTAGACTCCTTTAAAACATCATTACGGTATTCAGCTACGTAGAGATTAAAAAAACGACTTATACAAACGATAAATATGCTTAAAGTATTATTCAGATTTGTCCAGCAACTTTCGATATAGCAACACGTGTGAATTTTAGCATATTCATTTTGCGATTGTTTTCATACGATCAAGCCCTATTAAACAAAACAAAGTCTCGCTGTAGCGGCGAGACTTCTACAATTAAAAATCTAATCAACAACACATATGTGAAGTTGAGGGCCAAGTTCAATATTAAGAACACATGGTTAAAATTTCGCAAACAAAAAGATTTAATTTTAATAGTAATAGACATCTCAGCATTTAATAGGAGTAGTTTAAAATAAATTTAGAACACCCTATTTATTTCTTTGTGTTACAAAAATGAATTCGAAATAATAATGAGTTTCGTCGTGACTAACGTAGCGAGCGGACGTGTTACTTGTCGCACTTAGTATCTGTTGTATTACATTTACTGATTGGCTGTTTATCAGATTTTCAATTCCTTGTCACTCCTTTTGTGTTTATTCCTGTGGATCACGCCTACTGGGAGGAGCTAGAGAGAGACGGCTGTATTTCAATCACTGCGCGCCTGGGTGAGACCAGTTTCTTTGAAATATTATTTAGAAATATTTGGAAATTGTAATATAAACTACACAAAGTCTCGAAAAGAACTCATCGAGTACCGGAGGATTTGATACCCCGACCACTGAGACGGCAGTCGCAGCGCTTGCCAACGCGCCACGAAGACGTGACGTAGGCGCTCCAATATATTGATCTGTTTCTGCGAGTGGCGTTACCAGAACAAACTACTAACACAGTGTACAATTACTTAACGTGACTATTGGCAAGTTTTATTATAAACATAATACTTACATTTTACAAGTTGAAAGATACTCAACTTTTTACGATGCCAAAAACGCAGCGCTCGCCTCCAATTAACCCTATTACCCAAAAGCAAAGGGTGCGATCCAGCCCAGAGATTATGAGAGATAGCCAAGAGTCTGCGGTAGACCTCGCTAATATTACGACAAGAGTTAATAATAGCAAGCGTGTCCGACCGAATTTTTCTCCGGATAGTAAATCAGAAGAACAAGGACATGGCACTATGATCGAAGGTAATATAATGGAATTTCTCACAGCCTGGAAAAATGATCAAGACGCTACACTTCAGAGCTGGAAACGGGAACAGGATGCAGTCCTTAAAAGGTTGTCATCTGATATGGCGGAAGTAAAGCTACAATATATAACATTAACTAAAATTAACGGAGATATAGAAAAATCAATCGAATTTATAAGTAAGGAATATGAAAATATGCGGACATTACTTAAGAAGTTAGGAAAAGAACAATCGGAACAGCGCACTTATATAAGTGAACTGGAAAAAAGGTGGAAGATTTGCAGCACGGCCATCGCTTTTCTACTTTAGAAATTAGAAATGTGCCCAGTAAGGAGAAAGAAACCGTCACCGATCTTACCTCTGTTGTTGAAAAAACCTGCAGTGTCATCCACGCCGAAGTGCCCATGACACAAATTAGAGACATATATAGATTACCAGGCAGGAAAGAACTAAATAGACCGATTGTAGTAGAATTTCAATCAGTTTCTAACCGAAATAAGATATTAGAAGCCTGTCGAGTCTACAACAAAGAACAGGCATGACAGGTTTGAAAGTACCGATATATGTTGCGGAACACCAGCCTGCCAGCGTGAGGAAACTATTTCATGAAGCGAGAAGCTTTGCTAAGTCAAACAATTTTAAGTTCTGCTGGTTTCAAAATGGGAATGTGTTTCTTCGGGAAAAGGAAGGAGAAAAAGCCATTATTGTCCGTTCATCAACATGTCTGCAGTAAATCAGTAAAGCTTCTTAATTTATTTTTTATTAAGTTACATATAAATACTTTTAAAATTTTATTTTATTGTTCATATATAATAACCACAAAAATATGTTGTAAGAAAATTGTGAGTTACATAATTTATATCTATCTTAGCTCAAAAACAAAATACATACTATTTAGATATTTGGTTTATATTGGAAAATACTGTAAATCTGTTTTGTTTAAGTATTTATTCTTTATAAAAGATAACAGTTCGTTAGTAAAAAATATTCAAACACAATTAAAGACATTACAAAGTAATCAAATAAGACAGTCACCCATGCAATCCCAATGGTCTACATGCCTTACATTATTCTCAGTCAAAAACTCAACGTATAGTCTCATATATCACAACTTTTACCGGAAAAGGTTGGCTAATATAGTTTATGGCATCTATATAATATGGCATCTATATAATGTTTTTTTTTTTTTTTTTTCGTATGTGCTTTTATTTATAACTTAATTTATTCATAAAAAAAAAAATAATAATAATAATAATATGTCGATATGTACGAGTCAAGCGGCCTGAGGTTCAGCTGATGCACTTGTTTTGGTATATATATGACTTAACTACAAGTATTATTTTTTTTTTAAATATATATTATTATGTTACACCTACACAAATACCGCCTATATTAATATTTTATTAAGTACTAGAGGACGCCAGCAGCTACGCCTGCAATTTTTTAAAATTTACCCGTTTTGGCCGCTCCCGTGGGAATTTCGGGAAATCCCTTCTTAGTGCACCCTTACGGTCCCCAAGGAACATACATACCAAATTTCAGCTTCCTGCGCCCAATAGTTTAGGCTGTAGCGTGTCTGTCAGTCAGTCAGCAACGCAAGTATTTTATATATTAAGATTAGTTATCTTATTATGTAGCCATTATAGCAATTATTATACTAATTTATTATACCCATGGCTAATAGTAAATATTTTAAGGTCGGATTACTGAATGCGGGTTCCCTGTGTACAAACCAAGACAATTTTGTAACATGTATGCAACATCATATTGTTGATATTATGGCAATAAATGAAACCTGGATTAGACTAGGAGAAGAAGATAAAGCACCTAAAGTACCTGATTACCGGTTCAAGCATTTTCCTCGCCCGAATACTATCCGCGGCGGTCGTGGGGGAGGAGTCGGTTTTTACATTAGACGCAACATCAGTTTCACTAACTGTGAGTTCCCAGTAACCCAGACAGTTGAACAGATGTGGCTAAAAACAAAGGTCAATCAAAACAAAATAATTATTGGAACAGCCTATCGTCCTCCTTGGCTTAACGTGGAAGTATTTTTGAACGCCCTTGTTAATACAATATCGTCATGTCAGGAATATGACTATATATGATCAAAACACTGGCGAAAAGTGGGCGTTTAATATGCCTCTGCCTACCCCTTCGGGGAAACAGGCGTGAGTCTATGTATGTATGTATGTATGTATTGTACTAGGCGACTTTAATATCAATGTGTTAAATATCTCAGACTCTAAAACATACGTATTAAACATTTTTTTAAGTTGTACCGGTACGCGGCAAGTAGTGTCTAGCCCTACTCACTTTACTGATAGTAGTCAAACCTTGATTGATATCATTTGTACAAACGCTCATGATCGCTATGTGTGTACGGACTCTGTTGGAATACTGAACGGTCATGCTCCTGTCTTTTGTGAGTTCTCTTTTCGTAAGCCTAAATTTATACCCAAAGTTATGTTCTACAGACCTCTAAAAGATATTAATACTGAACAATTTGACCTCGATGCTAACAGCATGCGTTGGGATATTATACAGAGATCTGTAGACGTTGACAATATAGTTGTAGATTACACCACTGCAGTTAAATGTCTCTTTGATTGTCATGCACCTATAAAGACGAGAGTAATTAAGGAACTGCCAGCGCCGTGGATTACTGACACTATTAGAGACATGATGCGCTTACGAGATGCTGCCCTTTGTAGAGCTCGTCGTACCATGACCGATACATATAGACGATACTATAAGGACCTAAAAAATATTGTTGATACAGCGATTGATAGGGAAAAGGAAACGTATTTTAGACTGCACATTAATTGCGAAATTCATAATCCAAAAGTTCTGTGGAAAAATATTAAATCTAAGCTCATACCAAGCAAAAATACTGATATACCTCTAAACCTTAGTGACCCAGATATAATTAATCAGCATTTTCTCAATGTGCCTGGCAATAAAAGCACCCCAATATCAATGCTAAGTTATTTTGAATTTAATAGATTTGGCAATAATACTTTCAGTTTAAGTCCTGTCGACGGGGTAGAGGTATTGAAGGTTGTAAAGGACCTAACATCAAACGCAATAGGTATTGATGGCATATCACTTGATATGATGTATATGTTGATCCCTTATACGCTTGAGACCTTGGTGTTAATAGTTAATAGGTCTATATTGTCTTCGAAATATCCTACATCATGGAAAACTGCAGTAGTTAAACCTATTCCCAAGACTCAGAACGTCACAGAGTTGAAAGAGTTACGACCGGTCAGTATTTTACCATGTCCATCCAAAATTCTGGAAAAGGTTGTCAGTATTCAACTATATAGTTACCTTGAGAATAATCATATTCTACCAGATCTTCAATCGGGCTTTAGAAAGAACCGCGGCACTGTTACGGCTTTACTGGACGTTACAGATAACATATTATCTGCACAGGATGAAGGAAAGTGTACATTATTAGTGCTATTAGATTTTTCAAGAGCGTTTGACTGTTTAAATATTTCATTGCTGCTTTCAAAATTATCATATTATGGCTTTGATGCTAAAACAGTTAGGTGGTTTGAATCGTACTTAACAAATCGGTTACAAACTGTTGAGATACGTAACATCGATGGATCTGCATCAAGATCTAAACTCAGCGTATTGGAGCGCGGAGGCCCGCAGGGCTCAATTTTGGGCCCACTTTTATTTATACTATTTAGTGCTGATATAGTATCTGTTATTAAACACTGCAAATTTCATATATACGCAGATGATGTGCAAGTCTTTTTTTCCTTTAAGCCTCACGAGGTGAAAAGTGCAGTGGATAGAATTAACGAGGACTTATCATGTATTTATGATTGGGCTGATAATAATTCATTAATGCTTAACGAACACAAGACTAAGTTTATAGTATTTGGAACTAAAAATCAACTAAATTCAATCAATGGTGTGCAATTAAAAGTTAAAATTAATGATGTTCTCATAGAACGTGTGCATGAGGCTCGCAATCTGGGTTTATTGATGGATGAGCAGCTGCGCTTTGAGCGGCATATATCGGGAATAGTCCAAAATTGTTTCTATAGACTCAAAGTACTTTATAAGATTCGTCCCCACCTTAGCACTGCTTTACGCTTACAATTGACGGATTCCCTTGTTTTGGCCAAGTTAAATTATATGGATGTAGTTTACGGTCCCAGACTCCTGGCCAGAACGAATAATCTAGTTCAAAAAGTACAAAATGCGTGCGCGCGATACTGTTTTAATATACCACCCCGCAGTCACGTCACTCCCTTTCTCAGACAAAATAATATAAAATTAACTTAAAATGAAGTACAGAAGGGACCTTCATTTAGCCACGCTTTTGTTTGGTATCATTAAAACTAGAAAACCACTTTATTTGTACGCTAAACTGAAATGGGCCGAAGAAAATAGAAGGTATCCCGTTAGAGCGATATGTGCAGCGCTACAAATTCCTCGGCATAAGACTACTGCTTTCAGAGGTGGCTTTAGGTACAATGCCACCAAATGCTGGAACAACTTGCCCCCACCGCTGCGAACCTTGAGCAACGTCAAGAATTTTAAATCAAAACTCAAAATAAGTTTGCTTCATCAACAGAGCAATTAATGATTTTAATGTATGTATGTATGTTAAGGCACTACATTTAATATATATATATATATATATATATATATATATATATATATATATATATATATATATATATATATCCCATTTTCTTGCAGTTTGAAATGTATTATTTTCATATATATATTTACAGTATTTATATATAAGTAAATATATGTATGCTTGTGTAGTATTATCATGTACGTATATTTATTAAATAGTATGATACTAAGTAACTAAAACCAAAATAGCATTAGTTTAATACGTCTCTGCTCAACCATTAAAAAAACAAAATTCCATTAGAAACTCAAAAAAGGGCTTCAGCTGAAAATCAGCGCTGTTATCACTAGCGGGTAGCGGCATATGCTGAGCTGTGGCCTTTTGGATGCATTTTGGGTACCGCAAATGATAATAGTTGTCGCACGGGTGATCGATTTTCACGGGATAGTCGGGATCGATCACTCGCCGAGCAATAAAAAGAGATAAATAAAAATATCACCAGGACAGATTAAACTCGCGTTATATTCCAGATTCACAATTTTGATTAATAAAAGAACTGACACTTGAGGTTAACCGGCTAGATAGTTATCCAGGGCGTAGGTCGTAAGTTGACACTCCACAGGTCCACGGATGGATACTCAGCTTAGACGTGTCCCAGCAGAAGAAAAAGAAAACCAACCACGTGTGTCGCTGGTATATATATCGTCGGCAAGCGGGTGAGGGTCCCCACTCCAGTGCGTCATCGTAGTGGGGCTCGCAAGCGCGGAGGCACGACGTCACACACCCCCCCAGTTAGGCCGGGATTTTCCCTAAGGAAAATTCCCTAGCCCAACGGGCGTAGCAGCCCTGAAGATACTCCCTGGAATTAGAGAAAACAGGGGCATGAGTACCTTGAACAAGTGACAACCCTATACGCTAATTAGTATACCTAAATAATAATGACCCACGCTTGCATTCTTCCCGCGTACAACGGCAGTCTGAACTTGAACATAAACATTTATCAATCATAATTCATCACACATACCTACATGTAAATGCCAAGGCCAGTGTAATGGCCCAATAGCAAAGATAACAATCTATGGAGAAGCGCTTAGGGTAATTATTAGGTAATAATGGTTTGTAGATATAAGAACTTGATCTCCCTACGACTTAAAAATCTTGGGTTCGGCCTTTGCCACTAGATAAGTAAACTTTTTGAATATAGTTAGGTGTAACAACAGATTTTTCGTAACGATGAACAAAAATAATATAAGCCTCAGACACGACCGGACCGCTCAATGTCAAAGGAAAGAATTTAATAAATATTTTGCTCTAATTAATACTACAACACGACCAGTAAACACCTTTTGAATGTAAACAATGGTGAATCATTAGTTAGGCATTTATTTATCGGCGCGTCGCTGAGTGAACGCGCGTGCGTCATAACGACAACTAGGTAGGTACGATCTAAATGGTAGGTACTATTCGACTATTCCGAGCTCGCGACGCACGGTTAATTACTCTGAATGTTTATAAAGTACCTATAATAACAATTGATTATGGAATTTATACAGAATTAAGAATAACAACAGAACTTCAGAACAAGGCACAGCGAAAAACAACACGCCAATCAATATGCATTTATAGAAAATACACATGCGAGAATCGAACACCAGACCGATCCTACAACGACTTTTTAACCACTGAGCCATAACTGATAGTTAGATAAACAACAGATTCTTTGTAACAATATTACATGTAATAAACTTTATTACCATTTATAACTGAAACATTTATTCATTTTATGTTAGCCTGTTTACATAAATCATTAACACAACACAATACATTATCTTGTGGGCTTCGACTCGAAAACATAAGAACCATTGTTGGCCTTCACAAATGATTATGTAGGTAATTATAACTTAGTATAGATATGCGTCTTACATTGTTGTGTTTATGCTTTTATTATTCTTTGTAATTAATCAACTTTAGATCTTTGATGTGCCATTCTCCTAAAGGTTTACCGGCCATGTCGTTAAGTTTGTATACTAGAGGTGACTTTTTTGAGGCAATCTTACATTTAATAAATTTAGGCGCCAATTTCTTGCTAAAGTATTTATCCTTGTCACTAAGTAGAAACGTTCTGCGCCAAACTATATCACCGACATTGAATTCTGCCGGTTTACGGCGAAGATTATAAGATGAACAATTTCGTTGGTGGGCCGACAACAGAGCTGAATGTACCTTCTCGAAAATAGAGGATAAGCAGCCTAAAGTTTCGGCATAGCCGTCCCGTGGTTCGAGCACCATATTGGAATTAAATTCCTTGTCAATATACTGAGAACCACATGTTATGACCTCCCTACCAAAAACAAGGAAATTAGGAGAATAACCAGTAACCTCACTAACAACGCAGTTAAGGGCGAACTGAACCTTAGTGATTAAGGTGTCCCAGATTCGATGATCAGATTCTATGAAAGTTGAAATAGCTGTAATAATGGTTTTGTTGTAACGTTCAACTGAGTTAACGTGGGGAGTATACAACGGTGTAAAATGCAAATTTGGAATTTTATATTTTGACAACATACTTTTAAAGGTTGCGCTAATAAATTGTTTACCGTTATCCAAAACGATAGTAGATGGAATTCCATGCACCAAAAATACACTTTCCTCGAGAATTTTTGTTATCACTTCTGCAGTTGCCCGTTTAATGGGGAAAAGCAAACAATATTTAGAGAAACAACAACTGACCACAAATATAAAAGTGTTTTGTTTTCTGCTGGGGGGCAATGGACCGATCAAATCAATACTAATCGTCTGAAAGGGCTTTTGACATGATTTGGGTTTTCCCATTAGACCTAAATTTGGGTGGTTTTGGTGTTTATGGGTGATACAAGGTTCACATGAACTGACGAACTTGACAACATCGGAGTACATACCAGGCCAAAAGTAATTAAGTGCAAGACGTTTGTATGTCTTAAAGATACCCAGATGTCCAGCAGTGGGCGAAGAATGATTCTCCCTTAGAATGTCAATTCTTTGGTCAGACGGAATAACCTCTTTCCATTGAAATTCTCTAGTGAGAGGGTTTAATGTTTTTTTAAAACAATACAATTTATTGTTTATTACTTGATAGTTAACAAAGGAAGTCGGAGAACTTAAACAGCCTTTATAGATATTTAAATACCAAGGATCATTAGTAGAAACTGGTAAATTCTGATTAGAATTAATATCTATATTTATATCATTAGCAATAGCAGAAACGGGTAAAGAGCGAGACAGAAAATCAGGTAAAACGTTATCGGAACCCCGACGATGACGTATTTCGAAATTATAGGAAGATAAGCGAACTCCCCATCTGGCTAACCGGCCAGTAGGGTTATTTAAGGTCAAGAACCATTTCAAAGCAGCGTGATCAGTGTAAACAATAAACTTTTTACCATTTTCAACATAACAACGCCAGTGTTCTATAGCAGATAGAACAGCCAGGGCCTCTCGCTCTGTGGCACTGTAATTTTTTTCTTGCTTACTGAGTGATTTGCTATAGTACGCTATGACTCTTTCCTCACCATTTAACCTTTGACAGAGGATCGCGCCAAGACCAAAATCGCTAGCATCTGAGTGTATTTCAAACGGTTGCGAGTAGTCAGGACAAGCCAACACCGAGGAGGAAATCAAACAATTCTTTAGGTTATTAAACGCCTCATTAGCCTCTGTCGTCCAGCAGAATGGAGGTGCGTTTTTACTTTGAGATGTTAACTTATTTAAGGGTGCAGCAATAGAGCTAAAATTCGGTATAAAACGCCTGTACCACGAGGCTGCGCCTAAAAATCGACGTACTTCTTTTCTATTAGAAGGAGTGGGATAATTTTTCATTGAATTTACTTTATCCGGATCGGGATGCAATCCACTAGAGTCGACAACATAGCCTAAATATTTTAGTTTATCTCTAAAAAATTGACATTTTTCGAGATTAATTGTTAAATTAGCGCTTTTTAGTTTATCAAGAATGCGTAATAAAAGAGTAATATGCTCGCTGAAGCTGGACGTGAAGAGAGAAAACCTTATTTTCAAATTCTGGGCCATAAAATAAAATATCAACTAATCGTTGTTGAGTAGCTGGCGCATTCGTAAGACCGAAAGGCATTCTTTTGAATTGAAATGTGCCACGCGTGGGAATATAAAAGGCTGTTTTGCAACGGTCCTCTTCTTTAATTAATGTTTGCCAAAAAGATTTAGACAGGTCTAAACTAGACAAGTATTTAGCATCTCTCAGATTATCTAAAATTTCCGAAATATAAGGCAAGCTATAAGCATCTTTTTTTGTAACGGAATTTAATTTTCGACTGTCCAAACAGAAACGCAGTTCACCATTCTTCTTTGGTGTCAAAATGACCGGGTTCGACCACGGGCTTTCTGATCGTTCAACAACATCCTCTGAGAGCATGTCGTCAAGATGCTTTATTAATATTCTTTGTTTATCGGGAGACATGCGATAAAATCTTTGCCGAATAGGGGGACAATCACCTGTATCAATTGAATGAGAAATAATATTTGTGCAACCGAGACCCCGCTTCTCGTATGAAATATCGGTAAATTTAGAAATAATGTTGTCAGCGGTAGCTCTCTGGTCGACTGTAAGATGATCATAAGAAACAAGATGTGTAGGGGCAACTGCCTGCAACTCCATTACTTGAGCGTCAGACTTGTTCACAATCAAAACAGACTCCAATTTGTTAGGAAATAGGCCAAAGCTTCGCCAAAAATCCATGCCAAGGATAAGGGAATTTTGAATCCCAGGTACAACATGAACTTCTAAGTTAATCAATTTATCCTGAAACTCGAAGGGTAGAAACACCGATCAAAAAGACTCAAATCGTTCGCCGCCTGCTGTTATTAACCTTAAAGGTTTCGATTTATCCAAAACATTGTCTTTCAAAAATAAGTTATGCAAATTATTACCTAAAATTGTAACGCAAGATCCAGAATCTAAAAGACCTGTGGTAGGTATTCCGTTTAATTTTAGAGTAACGTAAGGTAAATATTCTACTTTAGAATTACGGATTGAGGAAATATGATAGCTATTAAAGAATTTTTTTAAAAAGTCCAACCAATTATTCCACTCTGTTTTATTACAATTAGTTGTATAATTTGATTTTCCACAATCCTTATTTTCTAGTTTTTTGAAACTGTAGGGGTCGACTTAGATTTACAATTGGGGCAGTCTGACACCTTGAAACCCTTTGTGCCGCACTTAAAACAGATTAGGTAGTGTGGCTGACGGCAATTACGTAATGAGTGCGAATTGCATCTACAACGCACGCAAAAAGTTTTATTTATATTAGAAGTACTCGATACGGCGTTGACTTGTGGTACAGACTTGTATCTCGATGTATCGGCGACAGAGTTATATTTATTGAAGTTATTATGATTGTAAACATTTTTGTTTGAAGAAAAATTAGAAAACGGATAATTATACGCTAGATCGGGTGCTACAGTATTCTTTGAAACTTTAGGGGGTTCAGAAAATTGCTTACTGCGACTTTGGTAATTTTCGAAAAGACGACAAACTTCGACCAGACTATCAACATCAACAACCTTTGCAGTGAGCAGACAATTAGTGTAACAAGGTCTAATATTATTTAGTAAAATTTCTAGCTTCTCCGAATCAGCGATAGGAGAACTAAGTCGCGAAAACAGACCGTGCATTTTTGCCACGTAAATAGTTATTGATTCGTTCTCGCCTTGTGAGCGCTGACGAATCTCCGTCATAAGTCGATAATCGTAGTTATGCGGGCTAAAATCTCGTTTTAAAAGTTCGCAAAGTTCTAACCAAGTCTTTACATTATTTTTAACAGAACGATACCAAACTAATGCGTCACCCGAAAATATTTCAAAAGCGAAAGACAACATCTTGTCATGTTGAATAGATCTACAGGACATAAATTCATCAATTTTTTCAATAAAAGATCTTACACATGATTTACCGTTAAATTTGAATTTACCTAATTCCGAGAAAAGCTTACGGTCGTAATTATAGGAAGTGTTTCCCTCTGCCACTGAGCAATCCGACCGCGAACTACGACGCGTGATTAATTGTAATTTCGCATATAAGTCATTAAATTTATTCCACACAGACTCAATTTTTTTAATATCAAGACTGCCGGTATCCACCCTATTCAGTCGATGAAAACAATGGTGAAGCACGGTTTCGACCCTCTGTTGAAGCTCGGAGGTATAGTTTGCTTCCAACATAGATAAGTGTCTATTTGATCTTAATAACGACTTTTCCACTTCAGCCACATCCTCCTCTGGTGGGAAGGGTGAAGATAATATATCCTCCGAGGGAATTTTAACTGAAAGTTTAGCGATTTGTTTGCGGGGATCGTCAGGCTTTGAAACGCCGCGTATTGTGGTCTCATATTCTAATTCCGCTTTAGTTAATAATGAGAAATTTATAATGTAAGCCATTATTACAAAACAATAATAGAAAATCTAAGTATTTACGCCGGTACTAGAAAAAAATTAAATATCGCCAGAAAATCGAATACCGTGCTAAAAAAAGCTGAAATACACTAAATTATACAATGGTGTGATGATTGGTAAAGGATTAAGAAAAATGTCTTAAAGGTCACTCAAAGGTTGAATCACAATATTTTTTTCGCGAACACGAGACACGTAGTTCAACGGCAAAGCGGTTAGAACCGGTTGGCGGCTCGACACGCTGCCCGCAGTGGAACGTGATTTTAGACCGACGTTAATTAAATCACCGTTATGTTATTTACACAGTTAAATTGCTTATGGCCAACCAAAATAGATAGAAATTGTACCTGTACGCAGTTCACCACACCAGAATATATGCACACACAGGAGAAAAATAAACAAGAGAAAAAGAAATTATTTCACTCACCTGTAAAGTGCCAACTTACTTTTTTTTTTTAAAAATATATTTAAAAATTCTATTGGGCGCCAATGTCGCTCGGGTGATCGATTTTCACGGGATAGCCGGGATCGATCACTCGCCGAGCAATAAAAAGAGATGCTTAGGTTGTCTTACGGGAAATAAATAAAAATATCACCAGGACAGATTAAACTCGCGTTATATTCCAGATTCACAATTTTGATTAATAAAAGAACTGACACTTGAGGTTAACCGGCTAGATAGTTATCCAGGGCGTAGGTCGTAAGTTGACACTCCACAGGTCCACGGATGGATACTCAGCTTAGACGTGTCCCAGCAGAAGAAAAAGAAAACCAACCACGTGTGTCGCTGGTATATATATCGTCGGCAAGCGGGTGAGGGTCCCCACTCCAATGCGTCATCGTAGTGGGGCTCGCAAGCGCGGAGGCACGACGTCACATAGTGTATTATCATATCAACACATTTTATGCTTGTACCAACCTATTTGTGATACTCACTATGAATCCAATAAATGTATTTTCTTTCTTTCTTTCTTTAATGATGCCACTTAAATGTGCAACATAGGATAAAATGAGGTTCAAGATTTAACATGTTGTTGTTCCGAGAATCAGTGTTCTTTGTGTCTGTTGTTTCCATGGTGGTGAGACTAATTGGGTTCTAAGCTGCCGTTGCAATAAATCTTAAGAGCTTTTACAAGTGAATCAAATAAATTTATTTACTTTTAATTTAGTTACTTATTAAGACGTCTAACCAACCTCAAAAGGTTCAAGCAATACATATATACTCGTAACACACGGTGGCTGCGTCGCGAAATTTACTCTTTTGGTTTAAACTTGGCTTGACTCACTGCCGTATATCCCGATATTATGTGTTTGTATAGGCGCTACTTCTGTGTACTTTAACGAAGTGTAACTATATGAGAATAATGGGTGATTATTATATAAAATAAATATAAATTTTCTTTTGCCAATATTCTCTTTTAATCATAATGTTTAGCCAATATTTCTATCGCACATCACAGAGTTGAGTTTACCAGTCGGCGCAATCAGTAAATTCCTATAACATTCCTGGCGATTGCGATTGGTAAATGTTTATTGTATCGTCAGGACTAAGCTCAGGGCAAACAGATTCAAGGCAAAGCTTACTCACAAATCATGTACGCGATCATGTAGCATTATTTAGACATCTAGCTAGGCGTACAATGAGCTTGAAGCGAAATGTGATGTAGGTGGGCTTGACGTTACGTGTCTATATTTATTTATTTATTTATTTAAAACTTCATATACATAGAGTATATAGGCGGACTTAATGCCATGGGCATTATCTACCAGTCTACCTTAGAGTGGTGCAGAGAGGAAGAAGTACGTGTATTGTATAGTGTAGGGGAGATATACTAGTAATTTAATTATGTCGAACATAATATACTTGCAAAAATATATATTATAAAAAATTAAATAAATAGTATAATACATAAACATAATACACACAATAAATACAGGAATAACAAATAAAATACATAAACGTATTATATATAATTATATATATATATATATATATATATATATATATATATATATATATATATATATATATATATATATATATATATTTATATATATCGCACCCTTAGTAATATAAGGGCACAATCCAAAAAAGTAGATTTTTGGGAAATCGCGTTTCAAGATTCTGGATTCCACCATTACAGCTATTTTTTGGAATAACTTCCTTATTATTTAAGTTATAAATGTGAAATTAGGCAGACTTCTTCTTCTATAAATACACTATATATAGCAATTTAAAAAAATAATAATGGAAATATATTCTATAAATTACAGGTAATAGAAAAAAACCCTTTTAACTTAGGCCCATATAGTACAAAAATCATAACAGAAATATGGAGATATTTGATTTTGATCCCATATATTATTAAAGTCCCTATTATAGTTTAGTTCTTAATTATAGTAAGTACTGTATATTACCAAACCAAACCGTAATCTAAATCTTTTGTTTCTGTTTTATAAATAAAATATCAGGTTAAATTAAAGTAATAGTTTAATAAAATCAGTGCAGAATGTAACAATAATCTTAAAATTATGAATTCTAATAAACAATTAAATATAATGTCTTTTGTTGCGAATTAAAGGGTCAAATCACTGTTCGCAATAAAAGGTATGGTTGAAATTGATATTTTTTTCGGTGATTCTATCTACAAATTGTTATTATTAGCTAATACACATAAAAAAATATCTATTATCTATAGATTCTTAGAAACGGCATGTTAAAAATACTTAACATTGCGAAGCGGACGGTGGTTAAGTGGAAAAAACAATGTTATGTATTATTTACATTGCGAAATACACAGTCAATGAAAAATAAAAAACAAACTGTTTATTTATATTCTACTAGAGGACGCCAGCAACTTCGCCTGCATTTTTTAAATTTAGCCGTCATGGCCGATCCCGTGGCAATTTCGGGAAAACCCTTCTTAGTGCACCCCTACGGTCCCCAAGGAACATACATGCCAAATTTCAGCTTCCTGCGCCCGATAGTTTCGGCTATAGCGTGTCTGTCAGTCAGTCAGTAACGCAAGGGTTTTATATATTAAGATTTATTGTAAAAGTAATAAAAAAATGAAATTAGTGACAAATTATTAAAACAAATAGTGATAATATAATATGTCTACTATATTATGTCGGATAGCGTCAGATTTTTATCGTTTCGATAGAAGTTCATAATAAATCATGATTTTTAATATGTGAATATTCTTTTATATGTAAGGGACTTTACTGTACTGAACACAATCTTTTCTGTACATAATCCATGCATTGTTTACGCAAATGTCTAAGAGCTGGGAAAACAATGCCATGTACCATTTTTTTGTTTTATAAATGGTGCGATAAAGGGAGATAAGCATATCACACAAATCTATCCTCCCAAATCGTAGTTATGATGTTTGACTATCTGTGGACATGAAACGTCAACCTTGGCTTCAAAGGGTACGAATCCACATAGGAACTGGCCAAAATCACACTTTTGTTATCATGCCATTTTACGACACACGGTTTGTTCTCATTATCAACTAGGTATTTGTTTGCTTGAACCTCTACCCTCCTTTACAATACTTTATCATCTGGTAGTTTAATTTGTCATTCACTTAAAAGATTTGGTCTAATTGTGCCCAAGGAAAAGATATCATATTCTTGACGTAACGTGTGGCTCAAGTGATGAGAAAAAGTTGTCGAAGTACACAACCGCCGGCTTATTTTGTATAGGTAGGTACTCTGGCAAAGAGCTATTACCACTTTTGCACCAACACCTTAAGATTTTTTATATTTTATAAAAGAATGATATCTAATCGTGTCTTTGCCAGCGTAGGGAATAAAATCATACACGCAGGCAGAAATAAAAGCCTTAACAAACATTTCAAAAGCTCCATTTCTTTGGCTTCTTTGCCAAATATTGATGTCTGTTTCCAGCTGTTGAACCTTTATAGGGCACCATCATTTCGTCGATATTATAGCGATGTTTTTCTTCTGTACTGAGGCAGTTTCTACGTACACCATCTAAAATCGATCGTACTTTAAAATAACGATCTCCATTCTGTTGAGAATTATCAACGGAGTACAAATACTGACGAATTTGATCATATCGCTTTAAACTCTTAACATCTGCGATTAGGTTGTAGCTTAGATTCTTATTCCAGTAATCCCGATAGCACGGCATCTTAACGACACCCATCAAAATATTAATTGCAACAAAATCCAATAATTCTTCCCGAGCATAATTGGTGGATTTTAGATTTCGTTGTACAGAATATAAATTCGTGTTTAGTATAATTATATCAATAATATCTTCACTGAAGGAATCGTAGAAGTAATCTGACGGAGAATTCGATTCAGATCCGAATTGCGTAAAGGTTATTGGTTATCGGTCATCCAGTACTCCTTTATATTTAAATTTGACGATTTCCCATCTGAAATTCAGTGGTTTTCTCACAAATTGTTTCTTCTTTTTGTGTGTAGTGTTGGTTTAGTTCTTAATCTGCTTTTGGAACGGGTTTTCTTGGGGATATTAGAAGCTGCGGTACTATATTGATAACGCAAGCAAATGCTGCGGTGGATTGTGAGTAACGAGGACTTCGCATATAGCTGGAGTGGATGGTAGCAATTCGTCTGGCAAAAGTTCATTATTTAAGATATTCAGTCGCTCAAATGAAGAATTTAAAGAGCGGGGTGTGGAACTATGTTCTGTATCTTCTGTTCCTTTTTCTTCCTCGTCTTCGGATGTACTAGAATCGGCGAAAGAATCTTCTGTACAAGCACAAGCACTAGAATCTTTCTCACACGTTCTAATCGGATGTTGGGCTGAAAGAAATAAAGTAAAATTCATGCAAACACCCCAAGCACCAAATAAACAATTTAGTATGTCAAAAAATATATATTCAGTTTTGAAAAAAGAAATACAACTTTATGTCCTACAAGGTAAAGCTCAAGTTCAAGTGCAAAGAAAAGTGTCGAATTAAAAAATATATTGAATTTTTCATGTAAATAAGGGCCGAAAACAAATTGTGTCAACAAACACAAAACAATTTACGTACTATAACGAACCAATAAGATATGATTCCATAAAACATTTCTACTTTTTTGCAATATACCGATCTATTATGAATAAGGCCCAATTATTTATTACATTTTGCGCAATATATCGGCACAACTACAATTTTTTCTTTATAATACAAAATTATAAAATCAAAACTCACAAGCATTTTCGTCATAGAAGGGCACAAACACGAATCGCACAACGTTTGAACAGTCCATCTCCGACAAGTACGGAAACGTTACGGTTTGCGACCTTATAGCAGTAAGAGTGGGGAACGGGCGGAGAGAGTGTGAGAGGGACACAAGTATATTTACCGAGTCATTATTGTCCTTTTTCTCTTTCTGTCAGCGCTAACCGGTAGCGGATTTCATTTTATGCCCTTAGCATTCAAAATCAGAGTTTACAAAAATTTTGACTTGATCCTTTATATTACTGAGGGTGCGATATATATATATATATATATATATATATATATATATATATATATATATATATATATATATATATATATATATATATATATATAATGACTTATTATCGGATACAGTCGCCGACTCAGCCAACAAGTTTGTTGGCTGAGTTAGTTTTGTGAGTAGGTACCATGAGTTGGAGGTTATTGGCAGAGCGAAGGTTTCGCTCATGGTTTGTGCAAAAATACTGAAAGTAGGAAGTGACATATTTAGGGGCAGACAGAGATGTAAGAAAAGAGTATAGTGTAGTGAGAGCACGCAAACTACGGCGTTGACGTATAGGAAGCATCTTTAATTGGGAACGATAAGTAGACACATGGTCATACTTACGAAGATTAAATATGAATCGAATGCAGTTATTCAGAAGACGGTCAAGTTTATTAAGGAGTTCTGCATTCAGGTCAAAGTAACATACATCGCCATAGTCGATCAGAGGGAGGATTAAAGCTTGCACAAGCATAGTTTTAGTCTCGGTTGGAAGCAAGTTTTTTAGGCGGTAGAGGGCACGCAGGGTACCGGTGACTTTTTGACTGACCTGTGTTACCTGAGCTTCCCAATTCAGCTTAGTATCTATATGTAGCCCAAGGTTTTTAACAGAGGGATACCAATCGACATTAGTCCCGTTAAAAGTTATAGCTGGTAGAGATGTGAAATCCAGTCTTTTTAACATCGGCTGGCTACCCACAATAATGGCTTGGGTCTTACACGGGTTTACGACCAGACCAAACTTATCAGACCAAGTCAGGATGGCTTCCAGATCCTTGTTAATCTTGCCAATGGCCTCAGCTACGCGTTCAACATTAGCATGGGTGTAAATCTGCAAGTCATCGGCATACAGATGGTATGCACACTGAATATACTATATATACTATATATATCTCTGATGATAACTCTAAAGTTTGACTGCCTTATGATTTGCCTGTGAGTAGCCCTACGTGGCGTGTTGTCCTATTAGAGTGAGGACCCAGCGATTACGTTAGGTGATTATTATTTAATTTATGGTTTACCAGCAGTTGCTTCAGATTTATTGTAAATTGCATACAAAGTTAAACTTACATCTAACCGCACAACCTATCTTATACGTAGACACCACATGCAAAGGGTTTTTATATCATTTTTTAGACCACGACCCATTGGTTGTTGTCAAGAACTTGTGTATATGTCACCAGAAGATAACAAAATCCGCAAGTTTATAAATTGCCTAGGAAATTTATAAACTAACGGATAGGTTATGTTAGTTTAGTTTATACATTTTCTAGGAAATTTATATTTTAATAATAATAATATAATAATATTCTACCACATACACACATCACCATCTAGTCCCAAGCTAAGCAGAGCTTGTGTTATGGGTACTAGGTAATGGATAAACATACATATATACTTTTCTTTTTGTAAATACATACATATTATAAATAATCGATTTTAAACTTTCGCGATTTGTATACATCATACAAAATTATTTAGCGGGTCTTAATCGCGTTAACTTATTTAAGATATAAATAACTATTTGTTTCCGACGTTTCGCTCGTCTTGCACCGAGCTTGGTCGCGGAGAGACTGATGAGAGCTCAGCGCCGTCTTGTGGAAGTGCGGGTTTTGACACCTACCCTCACTTGGTCTTTATTTAAGTTCGCAATGTCGGTACTCCGACACACTACACTAATGACGTCTATATTATACATAGAAACACTCAGGCCAAGACAAAAAAACCATTTATAAATTTGCTGTTCTCGAACCTTTCGCATTTACGATTTTTATTCCATAACAATGTACATAATATTATTTAGGTATTTAATTAATCTTACGAGTATCTTAAATTTTAAAATACTATCCTACGAAATATATATTACACAAAACAAACAAATCAGAAAAAGAAAATAATTTAGAGGGCGTCATAAAAGTCCTCCACTTCGCCGTCGACCGGGAGCGTGCCCAGAACGGCAATGCTAAACTTTTGGGCCAAGTACACCCCAGCCTTCTGGTCACACGTGGCGTCGACCAGTCTCTTTGCGAGATCTCTAAAAAGAGATCTTACGCTTGGACCCCATGGCCCCAACGTTTCGACCCCAAACGGCTCAAATACATAATCCCCTACGAAGTTTGCGTATTTGCGCCGTTTGAAGGTTTTCGCTGTAGCAGCAGCAGCGCCCGCACAACTCGCTGTGCCAGGAAGATGAGATGTTGTTTATATATATTTATATATTTATTCATTTATTCATTCATAAACAATTTTAACATTGTATTTGAATCAAACAATACTTAGAAATTATATAACAATGTCAAATTAAACTACAAGAATTAGAAATTATATAACAATGTTACAATAATTGATTATTTAAAATTAAAAAAAGGAATTATAATTGTCAATTCATTAAAATAATTAGTGATCATAAGATAACATAAGAATATTAATAATTTATAAATTGAATATAAGCACCTTTTCAGCAGGAAAGCCTTGTGTTCGGCTTTGAATTTTATGTTATAAACTATCATCTTTAACTCACGTGGTAATTTATTAAATATATTAATAGACATATATTTATTGTTTTGTTTTACTATATTAAGACTAGGTACACTTTTTTGCTGAAAATCTAAACGTCTCGTGCTTTCTCTTTGCTTTCTTTCTTCTATTGTTTCAAATTCATGGATGTATTTGGCAAAATTTGTTAACAATATCAGAATATAAAGGCTTGGGACTGTTAATATCTGAAAGTCCTGGAAGTACTGTCTACACGACTCATCCTGTCTTATGCCAACAATAGCTCTAATTGCTCTCTTTTGTAATATAAACGCTCTTGTGATATTGTAATTGTAGCTACCACCCCAGAACAGAACGCTATATCTGAGTTTGGAATCTACGAGAGCATAGTATACCATTTTTAAATGTTGTATACTGACTTCGTTTCTGAGGCTTCTAAGCACGTAGCAAGCAGAGCTTATAGCACCATCTAAATTTGTAAGCTCATTTTTCCAATTTAGGTGTTCATCTACATGTACCCCTAGGAACTTTATTTGTTCCACTACCCTAACTCTGTCACCATTTAAAGCACAATGAAGCTGGTCCCTGTTCCTAGCTGTTGATCGAAATAACATTAAATTAGTTTTGTTAGAATTTAATTTAAGACTATTGACTGTAAACCACTTGTGGAATATTTGTAGCGCCTCATTTACCATCAGCTAAAGATTATCAATATTGTCCGCCGATATAATGGCATTTGTATCATCCGCGAACATGATTGTTTGTATATCCATCTGTGAGATTTCAGTGACGTAGTTTATTAAATCGTTTATGAAAACAATGAAAAATATTGGACCCAAAATAGAGCCTTGCGGCACGCCCGTTTTTATTGGTATCAATTTAGATTTGAAACTCTCCTCACAGTTAATTTTGCCATCACTACCCTGCTCAGTTTTTACATCTTTTATTTCTACATACATTTTTCTATTTTCTAAATAAGATCTTAAGAGATTACCCTCTGTACCCCTAACGCCATAATGATCAAGCTTTTTCAGCAATAGCTCGTGGTTTACGTTGTCAAATGCAGAGCTTAGATCCAAGAACAGACCAGCCACTTTCTTCTTTCAGTCCATTTCATTCACAACACACCCAACCAGTGCCTGAATTGCATCCTGTGTCCCAACATTCCTCTGATAACCATACTGATTTAGATTCAACACTCTATTTAAGTTAAGATGTCTAAGCAACCTAGTCTTTATCAACCTCTCAAAAATCTTAGACAAGGTTGGAAGCAGTGAGATTGGCCTATACATAGATGGATCTCTTTTTGAACCTTTTTTATGTACTGGTATTATCTTAGCCACTTTAAACTGGTCAGGAAAGGAACCCCTATGAAAGCAGTCATTGTAGAGATTGCACAGAGGCTCTGCTAATATATCAATATTTTCCTTTAATATTGTAATGGGCATCTCATCATAGCCACAAGATGTTTTATTTTCCAGTTTGTTTACTAATTTGAATACCTCGTTTGGAGTGACTGGATCCCATTTAATCTGGTTTACAATTTTTGAGGTATTTTGCTCTAAAATTTCAATCGCCTCTGGCGAATAGCCAAGAGTTTTACAGTAGTTTCGACTGAATTCCTCTGCAAATACATTAACCACAATCTCTGGATTTGTTACAATGCTATTATGGGATTTAAGAATTATTTTTTCTCTCAAATGTTGTTCCTTGATGTTCCTAGATGGCGCGAGGGTATCGACACACGTTGCGTCCCACACCAAAGGCCTACCCAACTTCCATAGGAGTAAAGACATATCGTCTGGTCTTTTGTCATCGTCACGTGCCAGCCCCTGAGGTTCAAGTTGGGCTGGAAAGCCAGCGGTGACAAGAGCCTGGCAAAGTATGTCATTGAGATTGTCGTGTCGAGATATACGACCTGCGCTCCTGCTGTGTGACAAATCCAGTGAGGATGGGATTTTCCAAAATGGTGAAGATCGAATAGCATGTGTAAATTTAGGCGCAAAAAGACAATATCTAATAATAGTGAAAGCCGAGTGAATATTAATTTTGAGTAGTCTATCTGAAATTTTCACAAAAATTTTGAATTTTTTCATGTAAAAATGAATTGAAACCTTCGTATAAAATTGGGGACCCAAGGAGGCGAAGAAAATTTTTTCGATGTGGGTAATATTCGGCGCCAGATTTTGGAATTTTGGCAGTATGGCAAATTTGTCTAAACTATTGTTAATAAAAATTTCACATTTGCTTGGGTTGAGTTCTAAACCAATTGACAAGAATTTTGATTTCAGGAGTGCTAGATCTTCATAAACTGTTTCAACATCACCTCCTAGGGTTCCATCGTCCAGGTACCAGACTTTAATTTTGAATTTAACTGGTTGATGATTGGATGAATGGCTAAACTGAAAATTAGTGGTCCAAGAGGGTCACCTTGTTGACAGCCAACGGCGGATTCCAAAAGATTTTCTTTATATATTAATTTAGGAGGATGTCTGTAATACTGCCAAATAAAGTTATAAATTTCGGGTGTTTCTAATTTAACTTGTGTCAACAAGGTGTCCCTGTACACCGAGTTAAAGACAATTTTCAAATCAACCTTCAGGATAACCTCACCTCCATTACAGCCAAGGTACGTAGACAGGGCATGTACGGCAGCCTCACAGAACCCTTAGAACCGAAGCCAAGCTGCAGGGGATGAAATTTACTCGCCAAAGTAGATTTATAATGTCGGCAGCATATCTTGGCTACCGTACGCCTGTATGTACTCCCGACGGCAATGGGACGAATGCCACCGTCTTGCTTCTGTAAGGCACATAAATTAGCGCCATATAAAATATCGACGATGGCATCGTTCACATTTCCGGAGAGCATGAGGTTGATTAAGGCCGTATGCTCCCATAAAAGCGCGTCGCCGACGCCCCAGCGCTTGAACACACTAGATCCTTCAGATGTTGTGATGTCAAGCCTTCGAGACCACCAGCGGAGCCACTTTGGAAGGAGCAAACGGCATCAACCACGTCCTTGGCTGGAATGCTGTGAAAATCAGAATCCATGTTAGGTGGATCAGGGAAAGAGAGGTTATCTCCTGGCGCTGGATGCTTGCTCTGCAGACCCGCGAGTGTGTCGGCAGAGCAAGGCGCCACCACATCGCTAGTAAATAAGAGCCTGGACGCTCGCCTAATATCACCTTCCCTTAGTTTTGTTTCTACGTGGTGGTAGATAGAATTATTACGATATATTTTAGATGAATTCTAGTTTAATTTAGATGCCGAAAAGGAACAATTTTCCTTAATTTTTGCTGTAAGAGTTTTTTTAGTTAGCCGATCTTCTTGTGCGTGTTGTATTCTATAAGGGAAGGTGAGAAGTTGTTCCCAAGCCGTCAAAGAATTCTCCCGGACCACAAGACCTACGCAGTGTGCCAGATTTTGGGCCACTGAAGGCCTTGCACCCCGGGGAATTCGTTTGATGATCGGAATTGAATTTTTTAATTTACTCAAATATTGCCAAAAAGGAATTTCATTTGGGATTGTTTGCACATTTTGTGTGGTGTTGTGTGTTGATATATTGTGGCCAGAAAGTACATTCTGGTTTTTGTGTATTTTACCAAAATGTACTTTTAGGCCCCGCTCACCTTTAAAGAAAGTGCCTGGGAACAAAAGGGGCAGCGCACTAGAGTAGTCGATGTGCCAGGTTGACTGGCACCTATTTCCTCACCACTTTTGCCACCGTTATTCGACATAATAGGTAAAATCTTAATATATACACTAAAAAGTTAAACACAATAAAATTTCAACATCTGTTCCATTGGTATGATGTGGCTGTCTTTGTGGCACTGTATAATTAACTGCACAGAATTACTGTTACTGCGTCACGCAAAGCGGCAAAAATATTTGTTAAATTATTTTGCTGTGTTCAAATATCTTTTTAAGTACGACTATTGAATTAATACATGGGTTTATATAATTTTAAAATTAATTGCAAATATTGACAGCTGCCATCATATTCCTATACAGTACTGTAATTCCTGTTCTCATTATTTTCCGGTGCCATATACATAAATATAGTAATCGCATGTGAAACTGCTAATAACGTAATTCAGGGTCTTTTATGTAGTCTTTTATCTTAATATAAACCTACTTAACAAACATGTTGCGTTTGCATACATTTTCCAGGTCACGGAATATTAAGCAACTCATCAAAAATAATACTATCCCGGCATTCGCAATGGAATTATTAGCTTTAAATAAATAAAATGTATTGCATTATTCAGCATCTATACATATAGCAACGAACATGAATTAATTAATTATATCTCGAACAGATATCTATCTGTTATCGTTTATTAAACCAGGGCTGCGATTCGGAACTATTCGATATCTCAATCGACTATTAATTTGAGTTATTTTGTCAAAGGATTTATATAATTATCTTCCAGAATTCTTCTAAATGGATGGGTTAGGTATAAAGTCAATGATAAGTAGATCAAATTCTATGAATTCCAATTGCTGATGCAGATTTTATTTGAACATGTAACAGTCATAACTGCCAAGCGCGCAGTCCACACAAGGCAGTTGAAGTAAAATTTTGCGTATCTCTGAAAATATTGTGACCAAGTTTTTAGACGTTTTACACGACCACAGAACAGTGTTAAGTGGTCGTTACCACAATATCACCTCTGTCACCACAATATCACCTCTGTCACTTATATCTTTATGGGAAAATGTTTTCCATTCTTGGTTTCTTGGCCCAAGGTCCTTCTTTCACGCCAAAACGGATAAATTAATATCTCCAATAATATAGCTTACATCAGAATAAAAGGCTCCTTTGTACCACGATAGCCGACACCCACGCGAGTGTAACATCATTATGTCAGCGTAAAGACGTCCACTGCTAGACATAGGCCTCCTCCAAGATTCTCCACAAATACCGATTTTGAGCCACCCGCATCCAGCCGCTTGCCGCGATCTTAACCAGATCGTCGGTCCACCTTGCGGGAGGCCTACCCCAGCTGCATCGTCCGGTACGTGGTAACCACTCTAGAACCCGCCTGCCCCAACGGCCATCGGTTCTTCAATCTATGTGCCCTACCCATTGCTACTTCCGCCTGGCAAGTGTAACAACATGCGGAACCACATATATTATATTTTTTTAGTTGAGTTATTGGATTGTCATTACTACACAAACATAACTAGAGATTACCACAGTAAACATCAACACCAAAATATATTATCTATCAAATAACTGTAATCAGTAACTAGAAAACAATAATAACAATTTGACATACGATTAGTTATGAGGCTTCCGAATCGCCTCTATCATGATGGAGCGGTGAATTATTGTTAATAATTCATTAATTTCAGTGGCTAGATTTATATTTTATACTAGAGGATACCCGCAACTTCACTCGCACTCTTTATTTTAATTGAACTGTTTCTGTTCGATTCCGTGAGAATTTCGGGCAATCCTTCCTTAGTGCACCCCTGTGGTACTCAAGGAACATGCATACTAAATTTCAGCTTCCTGCGGCTAGTAATTTCAGCCGTACGTTAGGTGTCAATCAGTCAATCAGTATAACAATAATTTTATATATACCGATCAGATGATGACAAGTTAAACACGAATAATATTTCAATCTCTTTATCAGACTCCTCTTTGACTGAGCTTTTAGTCTAGTGGTTGTGGTGAATAACTCTGACTTGTAAGCCATCGGTTCGGTTTTCCAGCCAAACAAATGTTTGTGTTATATTCTGTCTGGGTGTAATTTATCATGTATACCTATGCGATAAAATTAATGGAGCAGGTAGAAAGTAGTACTATACAAATACCACGATCACGCATAATCTTTGTAATGAGAGTAGCTTTGTACAAATTGAAACAAATGATGGCAATATTGAGGAAAAAGAATATCATCTCTTCGGACGTATTGGTCAAGATGGTAGATTATCGCACACTATCGTACTTTAATTGCGGCCAGTTGAGAATAATAAAGTATGAAGCATCAGTGAGTTATAGCATTTTGGTCACAAATCCTCTTTTCATTTTTTGGTAATTTGCACATGTGAAATCATAGTCTCTAGAACAATAAAATTGTGAAATCTAAAATTGTCTTTGATTTAATAAAATAGATGATTACGTATGAAAGAAAAATAAAGTAATCATTCCTATGTGAAATATGATTCCTAACCATATTTCAACAATTTGGAAACAGTGGATTTACCATATACACTTAAATTCAGTCAGCGATTAGCCTACCGGAGAGAATAACAAACTGCTACACAAAGAAGCATGGGTTAAAACTCACGGCACACACCATTGACTGTAAACTGACTGTGCTTAAAGTACTGTGTAGTATACATATAAATTGTTTATATCGAATGCTTAGTGATGAAAGAAAACATCGTGAGGAAACCTGCATGCCTAAGAATTCTCCACAATGTTCTCGAAAATTACTAATCCGCTCTTAGACAGCATGGCGAACTATAGCCTAAACTTCTCATAGAGAAGAGGCACTATGCTAAGCAGCGGAAGTGAAAGTTTATATACAGTCAGATATAGTTATATATCCATCTTATTTATAAAACAAGTAATTTGTGGAAGTTTTGACTAATTTGTTGTCCTTATTTGACAACGTAATTGCTCATCAAATTTATATTCTTCAGCCAGTGACCTACTTTGATATTGCTTGGAATGTGTTTATGGTTATATAAGTAATGTGATATAATTAGTATGTAAGCTCGGCATGCATGTTTGTTTATATTGTTAATTTGGTTGACATTTGTGTTGTATTCCAGGAATCTCGGGCTCTAAAGCGAAAGACTTGGATACCACCGAGACAACGATCATGCTGTCAAAAGTAAGATATTTGTAAAAAGCGATGCTATGCTAACAATATTGTTATTAACAAATTTCTTAATACATGAAAGGACCATGCGTCATTTTGGACCCACTTTTGGACTTTGTTCAACAGTGATGAATTATATGTCATATGAAAGCTCTTGAAGTGTACTTTATTTTATTCTATGGCAGCTTAGCTCAATTCCAGCGCAAAAATGGTGTTTTGCTGCGTTATTGAAAATCAGTGTTGTTTTGATATTTAATTATAATTACCTGCCAATTAGTAGCTAAATACAATAAAAGGACTTTTGACTGTTTCAGTAGCCCAGTGGTAGTGTAAACGACTGCAGATTATGAGTTCTCGGTTTCGATTCTCGGGTCGAGCAAAAGGGATATTAGGTTTTTCTGTTAAGAATTATCCAATTCAAAGCTCAAAGTCTGGAGTTTGGCGGTGTTACACCTCCGTGCCTTGGAAAAGTTTGTCGTTGGCTCAGATCAAATAAATAACGAGATATGCCCCAGCCGCACTTTTATACGCGCGGCAATGTCACCACTTTTTCGCCGCCTAGAGACGTGTATCTACGTATAGGCTTCACGCACACTACGCACGCTATGCCAATCAATCGCGCAATCGACACGAACACAAGCAATTTAATGTGCGCTTTTAAGCATGTTGCGTTCGCACGCCTTTTTATATCTATTTATTTCTTTGATCTGAGGTCGTTGGTCTTGCACCTAATCTCTCTCCTATTGTGTCGGATATGCCGTCCCATCGGAATATGACAGTGAATAACAGCACTTGTGTTTGCGCACAAGTGCTGTTATTCACTGTCATATTAGGCGCACACACTTGTACACTATGATGAATTATATCCCGCACAAATATCTCTAGTCTCCGTTGTGACTGGGCACCGTGGTCGAAATTCGGCTTGCAGGGTACTACAACAAAAAGATCATCACATACCTAGGCCGTATGATATCCTAGAATATGTTATTTTGATTTTGAATGTTTTACTTTATGTTTCTACGTTATTTAATATTTATTTTGTACATTTTCGAAAAGCAATATAGCTATTCTATCAGTATAAATAAAAATAATGGCACAAAATATACGATAAAAATATCTGGTAACGTAAAACATTGTCACTAAGACAGCAAAACAAATTAAATACTACAGAATAATAAACTAATACTCTTAGTTAAATACATATTATATAGTGTTATCTAATCCCACGTTTTAAATCATTCATCGCCATAATTGATTTACTACTAGTTTATAAGTTATGAATATTATGTTTTAAGCTCAAAATACTTATTTTACTGTTACAAATACGTTGTTTACATCATAATCACACCTAAAAATGATTTTACAAGACCGAGTCGATGTTTAATATTATTTAGTTAATTTATTTATATTTAGCGCCCGGTAACGATAATAGGCTCGCCCCCTATTACGTGGGACCTAAAAATTCATGGCGAAATGTGGGTGTAATATTTACACCTCTGCCTATCCCTTCGGGTATACAGGCGTGAGACTATAAATAAAATATATATTTACTTTTCATTTAATGTTGGCATCGGGATGTGACGGCCCACGCCCACTGGCGACCACTTTGACCAATACTGATATCTCCTCCAATACAAATAGTCAACCGAAAAATGTCGGTCAACCAATGCCAAAACTAAATGGGCACCAGCGCCTAGAATCAAACATTCCCGCCCCTGCATTCGCCAATCCGCCTGCCAAGCTACCTACGGAAAAATTCAATTGAGGAAGGCCTATGTCTTGCAGTGGGCGTCTAACAGGCTGAAATTAAATGAAAAAATGTGCATTGTATAATATTTCACACATGCACAAGTTTTACGTACCAAAACGCTGTTTTTGCGCTGGATTTGAACTTAGCTGCCATATAATGAAATAAAGAACATGCCAAGAGCTTTCATATGGCATACATTTCATTACTGTTGCACATTTTTGAAAAGTGGGTCCAGTGGTCATACAAAAGCGTCCATGGTCCTTTGTAAAATTTTTACAATTTGTTAAATTACTTCAATTTAGACAATTAGCTGTTTTTTATTTTGAATACACCTCATATTTAACAATTCTTAAAAAAATGGTTTTGAATATTACACTGTATTTGAACGTAGGTAGGTTGTTTAAAGGTTAAGAAAGTAAAATGTAATTTTGGAATATTATTATCATCATAACTAAACTTGTTTATATACCATATATAAGAATATGCCTTCCCATAAACGTTCTGTAGACTTTGAATTTGACAAAAGGCTTGCATGAAACACCGATTGCGACGTGAAATTTCTTAAGCAAATAAACCAGCTTAGATTCACATAAATCAGTCGTCGAATAAATGAGATCACGTTAAAAATTCGTCGCACACACTTACTTTACTAGAGTAACAAGGTCATATTAACCTGAACAACAAATACAAATACAAATAATTTATTTGCCTGAATATGCGTTCACATGAGATGTTACATATTTATTATTACAAAGTTCTTATTCCATATTTTACCTTACAAGGCATGCAAATGTTTAGTTATTATATTTTCTACAACATATTTAATCCATATATACTAATATTTAAATTTATTCACAAATATTAAAATGTCAAATTAATTCATTCATTAAATAATTACAATATTACAAATTATTAATAATCATTATTTTAATTTATACATAGGATTCAAATAAATTTAATTATAAACATCATTGAGATAATCGTTTACGGAGTAGTATGCTTTATTAATTAACAGATTCTTTAGTTTATTTTTAAAAGTAATAATTTTTTTTGCGTCTTTCACATCTTTAGGTAATCTATTATATATTCTAGGGCCCATACAAAAAGCACTCTTGTCGAACAGTGCTGTTCTATGACTAATCGTACGAAGTCTATCTACATGTCGAGCACTTTTTAGAGTTTCATATTTGTGAATGTTAGCTTTAATATCTAGTACAACTTCATATATATATAAAGATGGTAATGTCAAAATTCTTAAATCTATAAAATGTTGTTTGCAAGTATCTGTGGGTTTTAATGCACACATGGCCCGGATACATCTCTTTTGTGCCATAAAGACACGTTCTTTATCAGTGGCATTGCCCCAAAACATTAAGCCATATCTAAGTATCGACCCAACATAAGCATGATATGCTGAGAGGAGCACATTCTGATTAACTACCTTGCGAAGCATATACAGAGCATACGAATACCGGCTTAGTTTTGTACATACATGTTCAATGTGTGTTTTCCAGGTCATATTTGAATCAATGTATAGCCCTAGAAATTTTGTTGTATTTATTTTTTCTATGTCAGTCAGTTTATATTTAATATTTAATGTATTTAATTTAGAATGTTTATTTGTAAATGTCATTATATGTGTTTTAGTAAAATTAATTTTAAGATCATTTGCAGATAGCCAGTCAACTATGCATTCTAAAGTAGAATTTATTTCATCTTCGTAAGTGTTTAGGTCTTCAGCTATAAGAATCGCAGTACTATCGTCAGCGTATAGAACCATAAGACATTTGACACATTTAGGGAGATCGTTAATATACATATTAAATAGCAGGGGGCCCAAGATACTCCCCTGTGGTACACCTATACATATTTTTATTGGGTCTGAGAGTTGCTTGTGTTCGATTTTTGACGATTGCGAAATAGTTGATATTGCCGTTTGTTGTTCCCTATCACTCAAGTACGATTTTATCATATTCAAGGCATTACCTCGTATTCCATACGCTTCAAATTTATTTATCAGGATTTTATGACTAACGCAGTCAAAGGCTTTTGTCATATCCATGTAAAGAGCTGTGACTAACTTTTTCCTATCTATATTTCTCACCACCGTTTCTAGGAAAGTGCATAAAGCGTTATTTATAGATTTATTTTGCCTGAAGCCCGTTTGTTCCTCAGCTAGTATTTTATTTTTTTCCAAATATTGGTATAAGTTTTTGTATATAAACTTTTCAAACACTTTAGATAATGTAGGTATTAAAGATATCGGTCTATAGTCATTCATATTGTGTCTATCCTGTTTTTTAAATATTGGCACCACAATGGATGTTTTTAGCTTAGATGGAAAGACCCCATCCTCAATGCATTTATTAATTATGCGACATAGTACTGGCGTAATTATATCTGCCGTTGTCTTAAGGATTTTAGTACATATGCCATCGTATCCTGTACTAGCAGTATCATTCAATGATTTTATTATTTCAAGTATTTCTTTTGGACTACATGGATTCAGAAAAAATGAGTTTGGATTATTGTGCGTAATCTGGGGGTTCCTACCAACAGGTTGTGTGCTTTGCACTTTGGTTGCAAAAAAATATTGAATTCATTAGCTATTCTAAGTGAGTCAGTGATGGCTACATTGTTCAAAATAATTCTATCAATTTTTTGTAGGTCTGTATTAGCTTTATAATTATTTATGACCTTCCACGTGGCTTTCGCTTTGTTTTTCGCAGTTTCAACATAGTAACTATTTTGTGATTTTTGAGTTAGCTGAATTATTCTTTTTAGTCTTTTACTATAAGCTTTATATGACTCCTTAAGTGCTATGTTTGGTGTTTTTCTGTATTGCCACAGAATTTTACGTTTACGCTTTGAACAAACTCTAATACCTTTTGATATCCACTGTGGGCGTTTGTGTATAGGAACTTTGACTTTTATAGACGGGAACTTAAACAGATGGTGAAATTCATTGAAAGCATCATCCGCTGTCATGGCTCTATAGACTTCACTAAACGATAGTTTCTGAATGCATTCAATGAATTTATTTATATTAGAAGTACTAAAGTCTCTTTTATGTGTGAACCAGTGTGTTATTTTAAAGCTTTTATTGACAGGGTATCTTAACAGTTTAGCTGTATGATCGGATAGTCCTAGGTTTAATAGTTCATATTTTGAGCCTCTTTTATTACAAACAAAATTGTCTATACATGTTTTACTACATAGCCGCGTAGGTTCGTTGATAATTAGTCTAAGGTTATAGCTAGCCAGCAGTTGTTCAAATTCTATTGCAGTTTTGTCCCTTTTTAATCTATTGGTATTAAAGTCACCACACATAATAATTCTCATATTCATTAAGCAAATTTGATGCAGTATTTCGTTAAGTTGACAGAACAAAATGTTGAGATTTCGGGCTTATTGTTAGGAGGTCTATAAATAGCGATTATGACTATTTTATGTTCCAAAAATTCAATTGCACTACCTTCTAGAATTTTAGCCACAGTATGTTTCTTAATATCAAATATTTTAGCCTTTTGACTATTATGAACTAATATGCATACTCCGCCATTTCTATTGTGTCTAGAGTAAAACGCAATGAGTGAATAATTTGGAATTTTCAATAACTAGGCATCCTGATGTAGCATATTGTGTTTCGTGATACAAAGAATGTCGACATGTTTATTGTTATGCGTTAACTCGTCTAAATACAACACTAGTTCATCTGATTTTCTCACAAGACCATTAATGTTCTGATGGAGTACATTTAAAGTTTTATATGCGAAAAAACATATTATTTTTAGGTGAAGCTGCACCATTTTCAGGATTCGTTTTATCATTCTGCCTTTCTTTGCTAGAGTGATTACTGTTATTAAAATTATTTAGGTTATTTACGCATGTTAGGTCTGTTTGTGTTGAATTATTTACAAAAGTTTTATGATTACCTCTTTTTTTTGTGTTATTATATGTGATTGATTTCAATTTATAATCTATATGTAATATCTCCCTAAGCCAGGACCTGCATAAATAGATATTAAAGTATGTACCACTCGGTATATGCCTTTCAAAGTCTAAGCCTAGGTAACATAGATTACTAAACCTGCTACATATAAATTTCAATTCATAATTAAGCTTTTTTATATTTAGATACCTATTATATGGAATTTGAGTAAATATCACGTTAGTATTAGCTACGGATTCTGCCCATTTCATGACATTATATTAGAAATCGCGGAGGTTTACATCATTTGTTCCGCCAGCTATAACGATAAAGTCTTCTTTTGTTAGAGATAATATGTCACCTTTGAAGCTGTCTAGCACATCACGCATACGTGCTCCCGGTTTCCATACACATGTAACGCAATATTCTTCGCCAACTAATCGTTGCAGTAAACCCTGGACCGTTTTTCCCTGGTGATCTGCCATAATATATATGTTTCTTCGTTTCTTCAATGGCACCATCACAGGTACATCTACATTTATATGAGATCTTATGTTATGATTATCATTTGACGACTGATTCTTGACATCTATTTCTTTGTTATATTCTGCTGGTTTTGGTGGCATGTATAGACTAGTTGCTTCTTGCACCTTTTCTATGTTGTACGATAAATGCAGTTTTAGTTTACTGGTGTTTGGTATATTTAGGCGTTTCCTATTCATTTTTACATTATCCGGTGTCTGTAGTATGGAAGAAGTCGTTATGCCAACTTTCTTATAGGTATTTATGAGCCTTTTATATTTATTTAGCTCATTCTTAAGCGTAGTATTTTCATAATTTAAGTTTTCTATTTCTTGATTTGCAGTCTGTAGCTCATCTCGTAGCTGGTTTATTATACTTTGCATTTGATCTGAGCTCTCGTCAACTGAGGTATTTGGTAGGCTTTGTGTAGTTGACTCAAATAATGAATTTTGTATCGTATTGTCGCAAGTCAGTGAGTTCGAACGTTGACGCTTACGGACTGTAATATTTTCATTACATAATATATCCATTATTATCCTTTTTTTATATTATAGAAAAAAATCAAATTTTATTTCACGGCAGATATTTTGCATAGAAATGTTCCTGGAACGCGCTTCAGTTCACTTGTGCTGCTTACTTTGGCCCACATTAAACTGCAACCTGGGTAGCTGGAACGCGCCCGTATTAAAAACACTTATGTTGGCAGCAGTGTGTCGGCGCAGTGTTTTGAAATGAAACTTTTATTGTAACGAAGTTTTATGACAACACTAATTTTATATTCTAATTATATACTGTTTTTGGGAATTATTACACGATTAGGTTATTGGTTCTATATACCGTTTTGTGTTTTGTATAAGTTATTGTTCACAGGGCACTATTACACAGTATAATTGTTATATTTAAAGTTCACTTTGTTGGGCAGAAGTATCAGTTCACAGATATTTAACAAGTTGATTAGTTTAGTTGCAAACGATATTGCTATGAAATTAGTTTTATCTTAACACTTTGCACTGATTTTTATGATAATTGGTGAAGTTATTTGTTTACTAGAATTAAATTAATTAAAGAGCCTATGTTCACTTTTCCTGGGGTTGCCAGCCTTTCTCGTGTGATATAATCAGCATCATCATCAGCCTTTAACAGTCCACTGCTGGACTAGGCCTCTCCTTTGAAAAGAGGAATTGGCCTACTATACCACGCTGGCCAAACGGGTTGGTATAGGGTTTGTATCAAGTTTTCCTTCTCTTACAGTGCTGTTCTCTGCATAATATGCTACCTCTGTCAACTCTTACGACACCCATGGGATGATATGGGGTGATGACATTCCGTATTCTTAATCCGTCACCATACGGTGATATAATATATGACGTTTAATTTGGAATAGTAATACATAAGTACCTATATGATGGTGAACAGTTGCAGGTGTCCCTGGGAAGAGGCCCCGTGACCACAATAATGGGCCGCGGTCGCGCCCTCGCCGCCCTACCTGCTAATTAGGGACCTCACACATTAACAACAACAAGCTCTTTTTTCAACTCGTTAAACTTCAATTCAACGCCCTGAAAAATAGGTCACGTAAATTATTATCCATTACAAAAAACGAACAAAAATCTCCCGGGTACAAATTATATTTGCAAAATATTAACAAAGTAACATTTTAAATCTTATTGTTGGAACGCTTGCAAATAATTATTCAAAACAAAAGATACTGAGAACACAAAACGTACGTATTTTACATACATACATACATATCGTCACGCCTTTTATCCCCGAAGGGATAGGCAGAGGTGTATTTCTACACCCACTTTTCGCCAGATATACTTTAGTCCCACGTAATAAGGGGCGAGCCTATTGCCGTACCGGGCACATTTCCAGACTCCGTGCTGCTACTGAGAATTTCGTGACAGAAAAACCCAATAACACTGCCCGACCCAGAAATCGAACCCGGGACCTCCTGATCCCACGCGCACATTTATGCCGCGAGACCAACGAGGCAGTCGTATAGGGTTTGATGTCGAGTTTTCCGTCTCTACGCAAAGATGGTATTTGCATCGTGTTATCCCTTAGTCGCCTTACACGACACCCACGGGAAGATAGGGGGTGGTGACACTTGTATTCTATGCCGTCAACCACACGGCAATATACGTATTTTAATTAACGTATATTCAGTAATCAATTTTCCTGACGCCGATGTATGCTCCACATTCCTCGTGACAAAAGCTTTACGCAAGCTTTTGTTTATATCGAAAAAATCGAGATCCTAAACGTGATTTAGCAGTATTTGCTTATATCTGTCTTATTTCTACTTTTGCCGAAAAAACAGAATACCCTCATCAAGACGGATTTGTTAAATGAAAAAAAGATGTACAATTTGGTTTTTATGTTTTGATGCGTCACCTGATCAAGATGTGTGGGTAATGTGGAAAGGTCGTTTGCAAGCGAACATTTTTTAGCGGCTTTGTCACCGAACTGAACTATCGATCTTTTGGGGAGCTGACGTTTGACTAAACGTTGGGCTTTCCAGGACATAAAATATTATAGTGAGTTATCATGCGCATTAGTACGGCATTGTTGGTTTGTGTTATCTGACCACTTTTGATTGACCACGGTCGGGGCGGAACTCTAACAGAGGTGGATCGCGTTTCCATCACTGTCTGCCGCCTGACTGTACCCTGCTCTACCCGCCGCGCGCCTCTACTGCCATCCCCTGCCACTCCAAATCACTGTCCTGTGTGTCCTGTGTATATTGCATACGTCTGTTATCACTACAATCAACTTTGTGTTTGTGAGTTATTTCTGAACGTTGGGTTGTACAAGTATCAAATTATCTTCCATAAAACAATATTAAATATTGTGTCACCCTGTCCTTATCATCAATGTCAAAAAGGCATTACACAATATTCTAATAACTGCTCAGAAATGCTGATACTCGAATACTCAAATGTTCTGATGTCAAGTTTAATTAAATGTGCTCATTTGATTGACGCACATACAGCACATTTATCATAAATATTAATTTTACTTTAAGTTTTTCGTCCATAGAAACCTAAACAAGCAATTTTATTGAAATCGTGTACAAACACAACTACAAAAAAGCAAAATAAGCAATTTTATTGAAACCGTGTACAAACACAACTACAAAAAATACATTTTGATGTGTATAATACTTTTCCTTCCGCAATAGTAAACATACGCAGAAAAAGTCGTTGTCTTCCTCAAGAATGCTTGTCAAAACAGGAGGCTAAATTAGAGGCTTTTTCGTTTACAAATCTACCATGACAAGGGTTACCCTCCGGCACAACTGAGATCTCCATAAACGTACTCACGATGTAACCCCTTTCTCGGCAGGTCATGAAAAATATATAGGTGACTACATGTACCTACTTACTATATGATTGTATATATATAAACAAAAATAAAACGGGTGCGATTTGTCACTTGAAATTGTAACTAATACGTAGGTATTTATTCGATACAACTAAACAATAAACGTTTGAAATAAAAACTTAAAACTAGACTTAAAACTATTTTTCAACAATTAGGGGCATTATTGCAATATTAATTTTAGTACATACATACATACATAGACTCACGCCTGTTTCCCCGAAGGGGTAGGCAGGGGCATATTAAACGCCCACTTTTCGCCAGTGTTTTGATCCCACGTAAAAGGTGGCGAGCCTATTGCCGCTTATCGGGATATTTTGTTTGCCAGAGCCTCGTCCGTTGATCGGCAGGTGCACCGCTTGCGGGTGAGGTTGGCTTGGGACCCTAAGTTCTTGGTGGGAACCCTATGCAACCTTAATTTTAGTAAGGAATAGAAAGACTCATTAAAGCGAAAATCAACTACATATTACATACGGAAACGAAACATACAAAGTCAATACGCCCAACTATCAATCTAAACAATTCCACTTGAACTTTTCTTCAATTAATTGCACTTCTAAGTTAAAGCTAAAGATGCTGGCTAGAAACTGGCTTTTCTCTCTACAGTATCAACGGAAGTTCGGACTTCTAGAATCAGATAAAAAATACATTTCTTATACCTTTCCTCCTCTAAGGAAGTTATAAGTAAAATTTGTCTATACATATCACGATATAATGTAAAAGTGTCTATCAACGACGTAATACTCTTCATAAAAAAGTAAGGTAGTATAATAAAGCACAGTGGCCACACACACGCCATAATCATCTGGCGAGTGTCACCTCAAAGACGTCGTAAAGTTCGTCCAGGGAAAGATAAGAAAGTTGCGAGTGGGCTGCGTCGCTGCCACCCGCGATAAACTCCGAATATCCATCATACTTAATTACCTTACTCTTTTAACAGTTTAGAAGGCAGTGAGTAAGTCCTGTCACGTCGTCCGCTGTTTCAGCGTTTCATGGCGGCCCTGATAAATCTTTACTCTTACCCTCGGTTTGCGATACTGACTTGAGTTTTTAAATTAATTTTATATCTATCTGCATTCGTTAATTACATCTCCGAATTATTTGTTAATTCTACTGAAGAGGCTCTGAAAGCTGTGCAATTACAATGAATTAACTGAATTTGTCTGATGCTGCCGCGTATACTTAAACTCACGTGACGTCTCGACTTTATAGCAGATGAAATAGGTATTTGGGCACCATTTATGCAAAGTATTTATGTTTATAACAGGTGTATAATTTAATTTTAATTTTTAAAGATTTGAACGACACAGTTGCCAAACTTCAAACAATTAGAAAAACAGTTGCTTTTATAAGCGAGCACCTAGTGGCCGAAGATTGAAACTTTTCACTCGCCAAGAAGACCAGCAGCAGTATAAAACAAGTAAATACTAAATTAATCATATATTCAGTTCATATGAAACATACTTAAGCAGTTATTACGCTACTATTTCACTCCTACATCTATGAAAACTACTCACAGACACGTCTGTCTTGTTTGCAACTGTTTTTAGATCCCGGGTTAGTTATATAGTATGATTGCGCGTTGAATGCATTGCGAATCTAGCATATTTTTCAGTGGGATCGGTAATTATTTGTAGTTCTAGTTCAGTAAAAATGCTTACTCATCGCACGAAGCCATAAATAAAATACCGCACGAATATTCTGACGGCATGGATAGTATAGTGTTTTAAATAGCCGCCTAACGAGTTTACTCTACACCGAGTGTTGTGTTGGGTTCGATATCCAGAGAACAGTTGGCAAAGATCACAAATGCCTGTCGAGTCAGGATCAGCCCTACAGCTGAGAGAAAAAGAAGAGTCAAAGTGTCCTTTGTACTTAATGGTTGAATGTTTATAAAATCTACTTACAAAACCAACAGGCGATTTAACAATTATATATTTAATCCTTTAATAAATGTATCTAATGAAACGGGCGGGCAAAGTCTCGAAAAAACCTACTCATGTTGATGAACAATAATATATGCGTACTTTTATAGGACAGTCGGTACTCTGAGTATCCCCCTCGTGGGATCTCCACCTTGTCGTGGTGGGAGGGCTCAGTAACCGTGGGTTTGAGGTACACCCACGGTGAAGCTAAGCGGGATCCCGGGAGGGGAAGCTCCACGTGGGCTTGGGTGAAGCCTGCGTCCCAAGGTGCGGGTGCGGGGGACAGTTCTGTTTGTCCCTCCCAGTCGGTGTAGCGTTGCCACGCGCCCTATCTCCCGCGACCAAATGGGGCCGCACCATTGGTTGCGTCGCGGTGGGGCCGCAGAGGAAGAGGAGATGCGGTGTTGCGTTGCCGTCCTCCCTGTCCTCTGCGGCTGCTGGGTGTTTTGGCGGCGGAACCCAACACCTTCATCCGCCGTAGTCAGTAAGAGTCTGACAGTCCCCGTCGTCCTTCCGAGCTTCTTCTGAGTATGGCTTTGCCTTAGCCGTATTGAAATCGTAACCAGATGCAATACTAATCATCAGTAGCAGCACTTTTCTTTTACAAGATCACTGGGTATAGCCACATCTTTATGAAGAAGGTATTAAAAAAATATATAAAAAAATTAAGACTACAAAACAAAGCTTTTTACGATCCATTATAATAAATTCCCAGCGTACCTAATATTCATTTTTTGATAAAAATATACCTCAAAATTGCTTTTCGCTATTATTATGTTTAAACATTACCGTCCGCAAAAACCAGTATCAATACATCGCGACAGAATAACAATGTGTTAATTATCAATTATAGCCAGAAATAAATAACTGACGTATATACATGAAACGAGCAGAGATATAATGTAAAACGAACATGAGTGAAACTGACATACCGGTACTTTTGTAATATAACTTCAACGAACTCATTCAATAAACACACTGTTGACTAGGGTAAAAGTGAGAGAGATGCCATAGTATTTTTAAGTGTGGAGTTTTACTAGAAAAAATGCACTATAATCAAATGGTTTATTATTTGTTGGCAAGTTACAGGTTTAGACATACTAAGAAAAATCTTTTTTTAAAATAATATCAAGATATTTTATAGATAAAAATTAAAAAAAACACAAGTATCAATATGCCATCTCCCGCAAGTACTATGGGAGAGATGCCATGGCATGAGGGAGAGTTCTCTCGTAAAACTATATTTATTAATTTTACCTTTATCTTACTAATAACATAACTTGAGGTCCTAATCCAGGTTTGGTAGTATTTCCACTTTGAATACTCCTAGACAAGGTACGAATCGGGATTCCATAACGCCTTTGCACTTCATTTTTTGATATTTCGCCTTTTTTCACTTTTTCTACAGCCAACTTTAAATTTTCTTCAGTCCACAGTCTTCTGGATGTGCTTTGCTTCCTTATATATTTTCTGGGCATTCTGACAAAAAAGCTTCGTTTTAATTAAACACTAAAACACACACTATACAAGCAATGGCATCTCTCCTTGATTTTGAAGGATAGATGCCATACGGATAAAATATCACTCAATATAAATAAGGGTAGAAAATTATTGTTTTATTATGTTAAAAACAAACTTAATCAAAGAATAAAATAAGTACTTACTTAAATGTATCGTCACTGCACTTAGGAGATTCAGTTAACTAAAACACGCACGAAATTTTTGCCATATAAATACCCAGAAGAAATATACATATATCTCTAAAACATGCAACGTATTCAAGCGCGGTTGAACAGGCACTCACTTGTTTCGATGGCAGTGGTAATGAGTTATTACGCTCAGTAGAATACATAGTGCTGTCTCACTCACATAGCGAGATAGCCAGTGTATGGCATCTCTCCTCATATGGCGTCTCTCCCACTTTTACCCAATATACATTATACAGTCAACAGCGTGTTTATTGAATGAGTTTGAAATGAATGGCATGATTGTTGATACTATACTCGTTGGAACGAGGGCTATTTAACATGCTTTTCGAGTTGAGGGGAATAATACGTTTGAGTGGCCATAACAATCCGCAATTGCCATTATACGGTCATCGGTTGACGCACGCATTTTATACGGGCATGAGCGGGGCCGTTAATCACATTCATATAATCCGGTATCCGCACAAGATGGATAGCATGTCAGGAAGCAGTCTATCGAAACACGTTGACCGCCAAAAAATGTCACCGTCATTTAGCTTGTGTTAGAAGACAAGGCGACCTAATAGATTGTTGTCCTTAATATATGAAATATGAAAAGGTATATGGTTTTACTGCTACCTACTTTATAATTTACTTTTTTGTTTTGAGCTTCAAAACCGTTATTATGTTACCTAAACTGAATTACTAACTTCCAGTTGTTTTGTTTGAATGTTATGATGCACGATAGAATCGGAGCGTAAATAAAAGCCTTAAATGGTTAAATCAGAGAAAAGGGCCATCTTCTTAAAAATCAAAATGTAGCCAATCTGCCTAATTTATTTCAAATAAAATGGTTATCTATGTTGTTTTTTAAAATTTGCTTCTTTTTAACTTTCAAAAATAATAACTTGAAAGTCTGCGTACCGTATGAACTGTTTAGCTGTTTTATCTCCAACTAGAAGGAGAGTCCTCTGACTAACCTTGGTGACCGCGTGCACTTCTAATAGCACGATGCAGAACTTTCCATTGTTTCATGTCTTCGTAATAGCGGCGATCGCTCTAAGATATTTATGTTTAAAATCATAGATGATAAATTTAATTACATCAGTAGTATGTAATCGTTTATTCATTAGTAAATTAACAATTTCGTTCTTGGTTAGTCTGTAGTGACTTAAAAATAATTTAGCATTTTGTTACACGTTACAAAATTATTATTCTACTAGCTCGTGCCCGCGACTTTGCTCGCATGGAGGTCAGATGTATCAATATTCGTTCCGTAGCTTTTGTGTACAAGAACAATAAACATTTATACATTCATCCATTCTCACAAACTTTCACGTGTATGTAAGATAAAGTTATTATACCTACTGACCAATAACTTAACACATGATTGTAACACTTTATATATGACATTTAATATATCTGCAGTCAGAAACTATTCCATTGCGAATTTTACATATACATATCGTCACGCCTTTTATCCCCAAAGGGGTAGGCAGAGGTGTATTTCTACACCCACTTTTCGCCAGATATACTTTAGTCCCACGTAATAAGGGGCGAACCTATTGCCGTGCCGGGCACATTTCCAGACTCCGTGCTGCTACTGAGAATTTCGTGACAGAAAAACCCAATAGCACTGCCCGACCCAGGAATCGAACCCGGGACCTCCCGATCCCACGCGCACATTTATGCAGTCGTATAGGGTTTGATGTCGAGTTTTCCGTCTCTACGCAAAGATGGTATTTGCATCGTGTTATCCCTTAGTCGCCTCTTACGACACCCACGGGAGGATAGGGGGTGGTGACACTTGTATTCTATGCCGTCAACCACACGGCAATGCGAATTTTAATGTAAGCAAAAACATTTTCCATATGATATATTCAAGCGAGTGCAATGCATACACAAGGCAACACAATCTTCGAAAGGTATCCTCGTAGTACGAGCAAATTGTTGCCACAAATTACTTCATATGACTTTCAAATGTGTAATAATATTCTGCAGCATCCATATTTACAGAAATGAAATATTTATCATGTGCTTAAGAATGTTTACTATAAACGTGCCTCACTTGCTACAGCTAATTTAAGTCCAGTTAGTATTTCTCTTTGCTTCTGTTTACTCCGTCACAGTTCAAAACTTAGTTAATTAACTAGGAAAATAAACATGAACACGCTACTTATTATCTGGCTACACGTTATTTTTACAAATAATTAAGCTCTCTAATTAAAAAAATTTGAATTTGTAATTATATCAATTAGCCAACATTTAAAACCAACATTCAGGGAGCATACCCGAAAACAAACCCCAATCCAAGGTGTCAACCGACCCGTGCCGAGGGATTCATGGCCAGAGGGCAAGCTGGTCGCTAACGGAGGGTGCATGTGTTGGTGGTCACAGGGCACAGCTAGTATTCCATCTTACCCCCGTACAGGGCTCTGCGGGGATGGACATTCTAAATCCCTATTACTCGTGGGAACGCTATGAGAACTGAAAATAATATTTCTCCAGACGGCGGCGACGCGGTTCGCAACCCATCACGTCTCGTTTCCCGCGAGGGCGAAAAGCGGCCTACGGAAAGCCGGTTTGCAACATTAAATGTTGGAGGAGGAATGGATGGTAAATTGAATGAAGTATGCCAGATGATGGATGATAGAAAGATTGATGTTCTATGTGTGAATGAGACAAAAAGGAAAGGTTGTGGCCCCACCAAGGATGACAGCTACACGGCTTATTGGTCTGGGGTAGACAGTACCACCAGAGCCTGCAAGGGAGTTGGTTTAATACTGTCTGCGCGAATGAATTAGTGCGTTAAGGAATATGAATGTGTAAATGCTAGACTATTGTGGATGAGAATGAAAATAGGACTTACTCGTCTCTTTATTGTAGGGGTTTACGCCCCGGTCAATATAGTAGCGGGTATGTCACAGCAAGAACAAGACGAAAGGCAGGAATTTTGGGAGAACTTAAGAGCGCTTTTGAGGAAATGTAAGGATAACGAAAGATTGATCTTGTTAGGTGATTTCAATGGATGGGTGGGGGTAAAACGAGATGGATTTGAAAGGGTTTTAAGTGGATTTGGTGATGAGAGTGTGAATGAAAATGGAAAAGTTTTGCTTGAGGTTTGTTTAGAGTGGAGCCTTTGTGTGACAAACACCATGTTTGATCACAAAAGGTTACACATGTATACGCGTGAGGCTAAGAATGTTAGAAGAAGTATGATTGATTTAGTTATTGTAGATGAACGTTTGAGAAAAAATGTGTTAGATACAAGGGTGTATCGAGGGATCGGCATCCACACAGACCACTTCTTGGTGATGAGCCGGATAAGTAGACTCTTTAAAGGATGGCGACACCGAGAATATTATGAAAATAGGGTCCTAAAAAGAATAAAAGTAGAAAATCAGCAAGAAAAAGATGTGAAAGATGAGTATAAGCGAAGATTGATAGCAAGATTTGAGAGGTTCGATGGCATAAATGATATGGAAGAATTATGGCAATCTTTTAAAGAAGAGATAGTATGTGTAGCGTCTGAAGTATGTGGTGTGATCAAGAGACGTTAAATACGAAAGGTTAAGAATACATGGTGGGACAAGGATGTACAATCAGCAGTGTCAGAGAAGAAGAAAGCTTGGTTAGATTGGTTGGCTGCCAGAGCAAATGAAAGAGCAAAAGAAAAAAAATGTGAAAACTCAAAAAAAAATCGTTTCCCAGGTATTATTTTTGGTTAGTATGACTTGGCATGATGTCCACAACGAGTAGACTTCGGATTGGTGATAGGTCTTGTGACACCCTGTATTCATTCATCCATTCTCACAACGTGTATGTAAGATAAAGTTATTATACCTACCTACTGACAAATAACTAAACACATGATTGTAACACAACAGGATTTAAGGTACCATCATAATTCATTTAATATATCTGCAGTCAGAAACTATTCCATTGCGAATTTTAATGTAAGCAAAAACATTTTCCATATGATATATTCAAGCGAGTGCAATGCATACACAAGGCAACACAATCTTCGAAAGGTATCCTCGTAGTACGAGCAAATTGTTGCCACAAATTACTTCATATGACTTTCAAATGAGTAATAATATTCTGCAGCATCCAGCATCCGTGTTTACAGGTATGAATGAATTGAATATTTATCATGTGCTTAAGAATGTTTACTATAAACGTGCCTCACTTGCTACAGCTAATTTAAGTACAGTTAGTATTTCTCTTTGCTTCTGTTTACTGCGTCACAGTTCAAAACTTAGTTAATTAGTTCATGTTAATTTTCCTATTTCATTAACACGTATAACTCATAAACAAAAAGGTGGTCAGATGTTAAATCTAAAGGTAGCCAAATAAATAGTTAGACTTGTATTTTTAATTACACATAATTACGAAAAGATTTCTGATTCCAACTGCTGCTAAGTGACAAATTACCGGCGAGCTGTAGGAAAGAAACAAGACGATATTAAAGCATCGGGTCATTTCTGTCTGAGAGAAGTTCAACAATCCATCATCCGTAATTGCTTCAGTTGCCTAAACGTCCGTCTCTTTGATTATTACTCACTTCGCTACTTATTATCTGGCTGCACGTTATTTTTACAAATAATGAAGCTCTCTAATTAAAGGACGGTTTACATAAATTTGAATTTGTAATTATATCAATTAGCTGAGAATAATTCCCGTACATACGGTTTTAACGTCATAATTACGCACTGAACACAAAATCATGTTCACATGAGATGCGCGATTGATATCGCAATTATCCGCATAGAATCGTTTGGTATTTGGTAGCTAAAATTATACCTCGTTTCTCTATAAAAATAAAATAAAGGCAGTGAATTTATAAAGGCAGATTGCAAATTTGGTATACAGAAAATCAGGATGTTGGACATCCGTCAGGCAAGAGTTGAGAGCGCACAAACTTTGAGCATCAACTGTAACCGGATTCACTAACGAGTCGATGCACGGGTGACGGGGTGGCAGCAGCGCGGCATCGCCAAGGGCCACCTCGTCGCACACTCTTTTTAAAATAAAGCAAGGTATTGTTCATACACTTACTAGAAAACACCCACGAAATATTGCGTAACTCAAAATGAATTAGCTGCCAAAGACAGACACAGATGTGCCGCCCGAAGTTACCAAAACGCACGCTTCCTACAACCCTTTGTATATTTAGTTGAATCCTATTGGGGCGTTATCGCCTACATGCAACGGTCGCAGTTTAGGACTTAACGAATTATCAGGCCAGCTGTCAGGGCCGGTATGGAAGCCAATTGTGAATAATGGAGTGGTGAATTTATAATCGTGTGTTGGACTGAGCGAGGGCAGGCGTGTCCGCACGCTGTGCCGCAGGTTCGCCACGCGCCTCTCGACGCTAGATTAGTACCATTGTTTAAATGTGGGTTTTGCGAGGTATTATGTTCTCAATTCCCTTATCTACGCTTTCTAATCTACCACTCATCTTAATTTATCCTTGCGTTATTGACTGACTGACAGACACACTACAGCCGAAACTATTGGGCGCAGGAAGCTGAAATTTGGCATGTATGTTCCTTTAGGGCCGTACGGGTCCATTAAGAAGGAATTTTCCGAAATTCCCACGGGATCGACCAAAACGGGTAAATTAAAAAAAAATGCAAGCGTAGCTGCTGGCGTCCTCTAGTCATTTATATTACTTTCAACATTCCGTCATATTTTCCTTTGGATATTTACTAACATTTCTGTCCTTTATCAGCACTGAAGCTTCCTAACAAATACAAACTAACATGGAAAAACTGAAACAGGCTACGCGTGTGGTGCTCCTGATAAGGCTAAGTAAACAAACCTCTCTGTGAGTCTAAACCAATTTCAAAATTCCGACACTTCAAACAAACGAATGAACGTTTATATTTTCATTCCTTTATGTGTATATGAATGTAATAATGTGGTCGCATAAATGAACGCGGGTTCACCATTGTACCGTTGCTTTATTCTATTGTTTTAGCTTTCTTTCATTATCAGGATAAAGAGTAGTTTGATATTGTCCTAATAACACCAAAAGCGCTCAAACCTTAGCGGGACAAGCACTAGGCGCCCCAATAGCCGTTTTTTGTTTTCTTTTTTTACGAGGTGGAAAATCCCTTCGGATCTCCGACTCCTGGGGAAATGAGAGCCGGAGTAAGTGGTGTTACCACTAAAACCCACCTCGACTTTCTCTTGTACCCGTGTGTCGGAGGGTCGGGTATCGCCGAAGCATTCGTCGCAACCCCCCGACGGGTATTGGCCCGCCAGATGGTCAGGCGGGCCCCGAACAAAACCCCCTTGGCGGCGGATGAAGGTGTTGGGCTCCTCCGCCAAAACACCCAGCGGCCGCTGAGGATAGGGAGGACGGCAACGCAACACCGCATTTCCTCTTCCTCTGCGGCCCCACCGCGACGCAACAATGGTGCGCCCCTATTCGGTCGCGGGAGACAGGGCGCGCCGCAACGCAACACCGACACGCCTCTCCTCCCGCGACCGCACCCGACTGCGAGGGACAGACAGAACTGTCCCCCGCACCCGCACATTGGACGCATCCTACACAGGTATCACCTAAGCCCACGCGGAGCATCCCCACCCGGGATCCCGCTTAGCTTCACCGTGAGTGTACCTCAAAGCTAAGGTTACTGAGCCCCTCCACCACGACAAGGTTGAGATCCCACGGGAGGGCCAATTAATAGCCCTTCGAATTAATATTTAATTAAAATGTACCTACAGGAAATATAGAGACGGAATAATATTGCTAATTATAGGTATAAAATTAAATTACAGCCCAGTTTGACCTTGTACTCAACGCTTATTAAGTAATATTTCATTTCTCTTTAGGAGTAGGTATTTGTTACATTTATTATTCATCAAACAAAAACTATAATGTACCTAGTAAACGGTAACATACAGTGATCAAAAGATTTTTAATTTAATACATATCGTGCAAGAGCGAACAGTCTTACATACATAAACTTTTCATGTATACTCCTGCATAATATAAATATAAACAGGAAATGTAAAGAATTGACTTATGCCTATATCCCCGAATGCTTGCCTTCATTTTTATGTGATTCCAGTATTAAGCATAATAATTTATCTTTATAAGTTTAAAAACTCAAACCCGACTACGTAAAAAAATACGATAATATTTGTGTAGCCTATGTCACCCGCGCCATTATTACGAATCTTTTGACACCCCATTTATTAAAATCGGTCCAGTAGTTTAGACGCTACGGTGGAACATACAAACATAAATACATAGACTGCCAAAAACATTACCCTTCCTTTTGGCTTCGCCGTAGTCGGGTAAAAACTTTGCCGCGAGACTTTTAACAACATTAATACAAAAACATCAAGATGACACAAAGTTTATGTGAATCATTATTTTATACCATGAATATATCAAAGTCAAAGTCAAAGTCAAAATCATTTATTCATCTAGGTCACAAGGTGACGCTTATGAACGTCAATTTTAAAATTAAATTACTTAATGCTTCTACATTTACATTTACTGCCTCGTTCGCAAAGCAATAGGTAGAGCCACGAGAAAGAACGGGCAATAAAACTCGAGGCCACTCTTTTAAATCGCCAATATTATGGTACATATTTTTATTTTTGTAAGGAGCTGCAACTGTTACACATTGTACTAAATTACTTGTAAATAGTAATAGTTACAGACGTAATACTTAAGTAATTAATGCAGTTACTAAATTATGTGTTTTAGTTAGCCTTCCAATGCAAACAGCGAATATTGTGTAACAGGAGCATCCACTTACGACTTATAATGTATACAACTCGTGACCATGTTCAGGACTATGGTGGAAATGTATGTTACAGAAGTGACGATATATGAATACACAAAATCACAAAAACGTTAGTTCACAGACCATGATAACGAGTTATCTACATCTTACAGTACAGTAAATTGTAATAAAATTAGTGGAACAACAATGCAAATGTAAATGTAGTAAGTGGAGTGACCTAATTATAATAAACGAATAATAATTTAAAAGAACTAGAAATGTTATATAATAATAAACTGAAAAATGCTAAGTATCTATATAAATTCTAAATAAGTAGTAGATCATGAGTTGTCTAGTGTAAGTGACCATCTATCCTTATCACTAAAATAATCATTAACAGTATAATAACCTTTCCTAATAAGGCAGTCTTTTATTTTACTTTTAAACGTATTAAATGGTAATTCTAAGAGACTAATTGGTATTTTATTGTAAATACGAATACCTAGCCCTACAAAAGAATTGTTAACTTTATGTAAACGATGATAAGGGGCATATAACTTATGCCTGTTCCTAGTATTTATATTATGTATGTCACTTTTTGTAGTAAATAAACCTATATTTTGCCTAATATACAATATATTAGCAAATAAGAACTGCGAGGCTACTGTTAGAATTCCTATAGACTTAAAGCGTTCCCTAAGAGTATCTTTAGCACCTAACATGTATATTGCTCGTACCGCTCGTTTCTGTAGAACAAAGATATTCTGAATATCCGCAGCTTTGCCCCATAACAAAATGCCGTAAGACATGACACTATGAAAATAGCTAAAATAAACTAGACGAGCTGTGTCAACATCAGTAAGTTGTCTAACTTTTCTGACAGCATACGCTGCAGAGCTGAGCTTACCTGCAAGACATGCTATATGTGCACCCCATTGTAACTTATTATCTAATGTAATGCCTAGAAACACTGTAGAGTCAACTGTCTCAAGTTCCTCCCTATCTAGCATAATATTAGGTCCCAGTTGTCTAACGTTAGGTAAGGCAAATTTAACACATTTAGTTTTTTTAGAATTAAGTACTAGGTTGTTTGCTGTAAACCATTGTGTAACTTGTATAAGTGCATTATTTACATCATCAAATTCATTCCTATTCCTGTCTACTTTAAAAATAAGTGACGTATCATCTGCAAAAAGTACGACATCACAGATGTTTTTTAAATAAAAAGGTAAGTCATTAATATATACAAGGAACAGAAAAGGACCTAGAATTGAACCTTGTGGAACGCCTAACTGTATAGGTAATTTAGAGGATGTAGTCCCATTTACATCGACACACTGAAATCTCTGCCGCAGGTACGACTCGACAACACTAAGTGCGGTTTCCTCTACGCCGTAGTGGCGGAGCTTACGCAGTAGTGTGTCGTGATGAACGCAATCAAATGCTTTTGATAGGTCACAAAATATTCCGATAGCATTTTTAGATGACTCCCAAGCATTATAGACGTGTTTTATGAGAGCAACACCCGCATCAGTAGTGGATCTACCTTTAGTAAATCCGTATTGATCTTTGTGAAGCAGACTATTTAAATTAAAGTGTCTTATTAGCTGCTTTAGTAAAATCTTTTCAAATATTTTACTAAATGCCGGCAAGATAGAGATGGGCCTAAAATTATTTATGTCATTTTTACTACCAGATTTGAATAAAGGTATGATTTTACTTAGCTTCATCAAATCCGGAAATACGCCTAGGTCAAAACATTGGTTAAAAATTATAGAGAGGTAAGGCGCAACAGTCTCAACTATAGTACTTAAAATTTTAATTGAAATGCCCCAAAAGTCGCCGGTATTTTTAATAGTAATTGAATTGAATGCGATCAATATATCTTGCGGGGTGACGTGCTCGAATCTAAGCACGTTCTTGCATTCAGGTACACTGCTAAGCAACAAATTTCCAGCGTATAAAGACGATGATTGTAAGGAACTAGTAGTTGTTATTGGTATGCTTGCAAAGAAACTATTGAACATATGCGCAACTTGAGATTTGTCTGTGACTAATAAATTGCTATCTTTGATTTCAAATTGGTTTTCTCGTTGTCGTGTTCTACCAGTTTCATTATTTATAATTCTCCACGTTTCTTTAATTATATTTGTCGATTGCTTAATTTTACCACTAATAAATTTTGATTTTGCCATAATACAAACTTGTTTAAAAATTTTTGAGTAGCTTTTTACATAATTTAGAAACGGTGTGTTAAATCTATGTTGTTTCAAACCATATAATTCAAATAACTTGGCTCTACTTCTGTATATACCTTTAGTGGCCCACTGGTTAAAAGATCCGGTAGTACCCTTTAGTGTTACAGTTTTACTCTTAAAAGTATTTTGAAACTCATTAATGATTAGTCCAAAAAGTGAATTATAAATTTTATTTGGATTTTCTGAGTTCAATATTGAAGGATTGAGATTTGCGATAATATTGTTTTTGAAATGTATAAGAGGCCTACATTGTACTGTATGTGATTTATTATAAGCTGAATAAGAAAAACTAGCTATCTGTCCACGGTGATCAGAAGGAAGAGAACTAATAACTACTGGGTTTTTAGCAACACAAGAACTAAATATATTATCCAAACAAGTAGAAGATGTTGCAGAGACTCTAGTAGGTTCACAGAATAAGTTACTTAAATTAAATGAGTTAAAAATATTCAGAAATCTAGTACACTGTGAAGAGTTCTCTAAAATATTAATATTAAAATCGCCACAAACTATAATATTTTTACTGCTACATTTAATTTTATTAATAGCATCTTCCATAACAGTCTCAAATAGATTATAATCACCAGAAGGGGGTCAAATCAAATCTGTAACAGTGTATAGACAAGAATACTTTAATTAGAAAGCACGTATAGCGTAGTGGTTTAAGTCACTTTGAGTGTTGTGGGTTCGATTCCCACACGAGATAGCAGTTTGAGGGTTACACAATTGTTTATTTTGAATATAGCCTGGGTGTCCGTTAATTAAATTCTGGTAAAGTCTCCCACGACACAGAATTCACTCCCAGTACGGAAAAAGATCTTATAAAAAAATTAACACTACGATTTCCAAGCAGGTTTTACTCAAGATATTCCGTTTTCTCTTTCGGATGAGAAAATATACATTGAATCCTTCCAGTGATGATGTTGCACATTCATAGCGTACGAAATGAAGGAAAATGGTGTAAAAGTGAATCGTGCAAAGCCTGCTTATTACGTCTCCACGTTATATCCTGCACTAACTAGTTTTGCCGAAACCAAAACGTAAAAACGGACAGCTGCTGCAAATAGCGCTCCAAAACTAGCTTGAATATTATTTCGTACTCGCATAATTATTGTTTACGAGTATTAATAAAACTTATATAGTAGATTCTGCATATTTTCAATGTTTTTCTCATTATATGTCGTAAGATTTATTTATTTACAGGCACAGATAGTCTAGTGGAAATACTAACAGACTGCATTACAGAGGCAATAAATTCGAGTATGTATGCTGAATAATTTAAGTCGTGTCATCATCATCATCATCATTTAGCCTCCCGCAGTCCACTGCTGGACGTAGGTCTCTTCAAATTTACATCACAATAGCCTTGCCGCCCTTTAGGATGGGAAAAGGAATAGGAGTAGGAGTCGGGATGTAGGCGAAGGAAAAGGCGTAGAGCCTCCGGCACTCTCACTCAGCGAATGAAACACAAGAGTATAGATACTGTTACTTTACGACGATAATCTTTGAGAGGGTAGTACTACCCCGTTCGAGCCTGCCTATTCATGATGCAATCAGCAAGGCTCTACAAGTCTTTTAGCAAAGGTACTATACACTTCGTGTATTTTCTCTATTCGTCTCTTCCAGCAGCCTCGGAATGAAACGGTATAGTAACACATTGTTTTCACTATTTAATATTACCATAAAGGCATAAATCCATCATCAAAGAAAAAGGAAAAGACCTAGGTGGACGTTCTCTGACCAGATTGGAGACATCCTAAAAAGGGACAGGTCAGAATTACCCTAAACAGAAGAGCATGCATGAGAAACTTAATGGGAGTGAATGAAGCAAGAGAGGTATGTCAGGATCGTTGTAAATGGTGTTCTGCAGTCTCTTCCTACCCGTCCGGGAAACAGGCGTGAGTCTATGTATGTATTATGTATGTCAAAGAAAAATGAACTTTGATTCTAAATAAATCTTGCTAAGTTATCAGGGACTGACCAAATATGTCGCATCCAAGCCGTATCTGACAATGTCATACTGTCGACCTATATTCGTGTAGGTTTATCATATTAAATCAATCATGCAACCTTTTACAAGTCGTGGTATTACACCAACGTTCTAATGTTCTATTTATACAATACTGACATTTATTATCCCGACTTCTTGGATTCTATACAACTCGAGTAATATCCACCCACAGAAGGTGAAAGATGTCACAAAATACAACTGCAAAATTATGTACTGCGCAACAAACTTATCAGTCTCCAAATTATGTTAAACGCTCATGTTGCCAAAAAAAGAAAGTGACGTATTTGGATCGCACAAGACAAAGGCATAAATATCAAATGTATGAACGTACTTCCAAATGAAAGAAACGACGAGGGGAACGTACCGTGATGTACAATCTACAAAATTACATTTCATTTCAACTTCGTCATAGCCTATTATCTAAATGAATTCGTCTAATATATTTTGTTGAAAAACATAAACATTTCTAGTATTGCACCGTTAAAAGGCTATATATACGAGGCTACTTTATTTTCCAAAAGCTCTTTAGGATACAAGTTAAAATGTACTTTTATCCTAAAGATTTCTGTATGAAGCATTACTTTATAGCTAAGCCTATGGCAATACGGAAAAGGAAACAATGTAAATATTTGTTGCTTCGAGACTGTGTTTTCATTGTGTCCGTTAGTTGTACGTTTGTAAAGTATCCCGCGACATATAATTTATTCCCAGTGCGAGGGCTGTATACAAAAAAGGTGAAATGTCTTCTACTAACAGTCAACTAAGCAACGATCATGGCTTCAACATTATTGTTCAACGTTGATGTTGAACAATTATGTCGCGGGATACTTTACAAACGTACAACTAACGGACACAATGAAAACACAGTCTCGAAGCAACAAATAGTTGTGTTGAACTGTGCAGAAAATGAAGCTCTATATGAACTGACAAATAAAGAGATTTCGTCAACTCATATAAATTCTGTAAATATGCCTCAAATAAATAAATAAATAAACTCATTTTCCAGTATATACACATGTATATACAGTATATGTCTATCCTGGAGCTTGTGCCAGATTTCATTCATAATATACTGTAATAAGCGTCAATTGACATTATAAAAACGGTCTTGGACGTCAAACACAAAACTAGGTTCTTTCTGTTTACTAAAAGGAAAAGATCAAAACTTTTCAATGACGAAAATCTATATGTTATAAATGGGTTCAGCGGAGATTGCCGTCCTCCTTTAACTTCATGTCGACATAAAATATTATGTTCTCTGTCTTTGAAAATAATGCTTTTTATTTAAGTATAAGTATCTACCTATATATGGTTGGGGTTCAAAACGCGAATTTACTTAAAGAAGGTTAACGTTATAGTTATTGTTTATTTGTCCATCATCTAATCTACTTAATAGGGAAGTTTCCTGAAAGTGAAATAAATTATACAAGTATTTTTAGCCAGTAAAATATGTCAAATTAATGGTAGTTTCATTCATCAATTAATGTTAAAACTTTAGTAACATTTTTTATCGATAATTTATTGATAATAAGTATTCTCTTTGACAGCAAAAACTATGACGTCACTAGGTCTTATTTCATACAAACGCCGTAGAAAAGGTCGTTTTTGACATTTCATTAAAAGTGCTTGATTTGACTAGTTGGAAACAACCCTATTGTTTTCTTTTGCAATCGTGTCGTTTTTGACATAGCGTTGGTGGTAGACGATAAAACAGCATCATTATTGGTTGATTGTAAATAATTATGACTCTCTTCATAATTATTTACAATTTTATGTAGATTTTGTTGTTCCTGCTAAGATATTTAAATGTCTCTGTATCTGCCTGTATCTGTTAAAATAAGCTATGCAAGCTTTTTTAAACTGGCGAGGTGTGGATTGGATTAAAGCAATTCGCTTTAGACAGCAAGATAATATAATATTCTATCATATTATTGATGACGCAGGATTGTGCATTGCCTTCATATTGTACCTAATAGAGGATCTATTATATTATCTCGGGTTACAATATGAGGTCGGGTCAACCCTTTGTAGTGACAGGAGTCAAAACTATTTGTGGTAAATTTATCATCATCATAATCGCGTTAGCGTTATCCCGGTTGCATCCAAGACTTATGCGCTTTGGAGCCCGAGGTCCGCTCGGTCTAAACAGATATGACAGAATATCAACTTTTCTACAGAGCGACTGCCGTCTGACCTCCGCAACCAAAAAAGATAGCGATATTCCATAGTTTACACCAGTATCAGTTTATTTGAGGGTACTAACTCCCCGTAATGACTGTCAAAGATCTTCATGACAGCCGGGACTGGCGGTTTAACGCGAACGTGCTGTCCGAGGCACGGGACAAGCGATAATTATTAACAATTTATTAAGATTTGTAGTAAATAATTTAATACTTAATAATTATATAAAATCCTTGCGTTACTGACTGACTGACAGACACGCTACAGCCGAAACTAAAACCGACCAAAACGGGTAAATTTAAAAAAATGCAGGCGTAGCTGCTGGCGTCCTCTAGTAATTTAATAAGATTTGTGGTAAATTTATATCAGCATATTAATAATTTCTTTAATGGATCCCAAATATGTGTCTTCTTTTGGATATAAACAGATTTTTTATGTTTCCTTGGATCGCTATTATTAACCGCAAATTCAGGCGAATTTATACCAGACGGGACTGTCAAATTATTATCTTGTACTCAAGATAGAGATGATTTTTGTTCCAAATCGCAAGCATAATTGTGCATAATATAATTTTGATCGTATATGATAGTACATCTTTTTTATGTTATTATAGGCTACTGCGTATAATAAAATTCCTTTATATTATTTGTCTTCATTAAGATAACTGTCAATGATTCTTCTTATTCCTATTGTTAGTATAAGAAAATGAGCATAAATATTATATTTATTAATCAACTCAAAAATAAATAAAAGTCCCATCTGTTACTTATAAATTATATTCGTCTTAAACCAACGGAGTGACTACCTAATTCTCATTAGAACATCGAACTGTTTTATATCCAATGAAAGAAATGAAAATGAAATGACAGGCTTCAAATAAATTCAATCAGGTCTTATTAATGATTGTTAATTTAGTGACAACGTTTTTGATTTTTAAGGCAGTTTGGGCTCATTTTTAGATTGGTGGTTCTTTATACATTTACATACTCTCCTGCCGCCTGTTGTTACCATGTGTTTAGGGCGTGCGGGTGAAATCATTCAAAGTGCAAAGCCTGAGGAAAAGGTTCAAATATTTACATATGGTCTACGATTTCTCTGTTATTTCAGGTACCAAATCCAAAGGGGTATCATTACAAGAGAACTTCAATGTTTGGGATTTCCAACTATCGGAGGCTGATATCGAGGCGATCAACAGTCTCGACTGCAACGGTCGTCTTATACCACAATCAGAGTAAGAAAACTGTTCATTTCCTTTGTAAGGTCTTCCTAATATTAAATCTCATAGTTTTTACGCTTGGGTTCCACAAAAAGCTGAATTGGAAGCATATTTGGAAGAACTTTAGCACACAGATAATTACTTTAAGTAACACGTGCATTTACGCGAGCAAAGTCGCGGATGGAAGCTAGCTAAATCGTAGATATTTATTGCAGTAACGTTGAGCCTGTTATCGAGACATAATCTTGTAATATATAGGATGTAGTGAATATTTGAGCGCCCATTATAACGGCAATTGATATGGGTGAAGGATTATTGCTTTCCGATCCCCTTTTTATGGCAAACTTGAACCCAATGGTTTGGTATGCGACGATGGGAAGAGGCCCGACGGTATGTCATTGATGCCTTGGAAGTTGGGTAGGCCTTTGGTATGGGACGCAAAGTGCGTAGATACCCTTGCGCCATCACATCTTCCAAGTACAGCCAGCTGTGCCGGCGCTGCTGCTGCAAGCGCAGAATCCCTCAAGCGGCGAAAATACGGTAATTTAATAGGTAATTACGTATTTGAGCCGTTTGGGGTGGAGACGCTTGGTCCATGGGGTCCGAGCGCTCGTACTTTGTACAGAGAAATCGCCAAACGATTAATCGACCCTTCACGTGACCAGAAGGCTGGGCTGTATTTCGGCCAGCGTATCAGCATTGCCATCCAGCGTGGCAATGCTGCCAGCCTTCTGGGCACGTTACCAATAGACAGCGATGCGGAGGAATTCTACGATGCCTAAACCTGTCTGTACTTTGTATTTTGCCCCCATTTTTGTACTTATTTCTTTTTTATGTACCTATGTAAATAAACAGTTCCTTCGTTTTTTAATAAAAAAAAAGACAATATTATGCTTTCTAAAGTAAAATCTATTCTGATATTTCAAAATGAATTGTTTTATTTTTACGGTGAAAATCTTAATTTGGTGGTGTGATTAAATACTTACTTATATCGATGTCTTTTATTTTTACGTTCTTTCCTATGCAGTTATTATCTTATACTTCACGTAAGCAACTGGATATTAGTATGCAAAGTTAGAAAGAGGTAAGCAACGGCATCATATTAAGGCGCTGTTATACCTCAGAATCCGTGAAACTCTTAATTTTTCGTCGCGCATCTAGCCATAACGGTACATATTACAAACTAGCAAAAATTAGAGCTTAAAGACAAAAGTCTGAACAAAAGACTTTTGAAAGAATTTTTCATGTACGTAAAATAGAATCACGGTAAAAAAATCACAAAATCGAGGCAGAAAATAATCTTTCGTCTCACTGTTTGCAAAATTTTGATCGTAAGCTGTCGTATTTTTTTGATAATATTGTAGGAAATCTAATGAACTAAAGAATTACCCTATTTATTTTCATATTATACCTGTATATTTTGTAAAATTAAATAAAATCTGCCAAACGACTATGATTTTGACGCTCGGTAGATCCCATCAATATCAAATGCTTCAGCAATTTAAACCTTATTAGTATAAGCGGTGTACTGAGTGTCAGTTGCTAGTTTACGCCCCGCCCAGACCTCATCATTCGGCTACGAGCCCTGTGAGAGATAGGTCATGTCGCTTGCGTCTCCGCTGCACGAAATTTTACGTAAACCTGTTTGTTATTATAATACGCCGATTTGAGTTCGTAATTTCATGTTTTATGTTATAGACTGAATACTTTGAATCAAATAGGCTTTTCATGTAACTATGGGCACATATAATTAGGACCTAAGTTTATACTCTTGTTGCGTTTAATATGTTATTGTTTTTGTGCTTATAAATATATAATTAGAAGAATAAAATATGGACAATTAGAGAAATGAAGTTTTACGAAGGATTTGTACAAGAAAGCGTCGTAATAAAATAGAAATTCATCCATGGCCAAGTGATTATGAAATATGTAACATTTTTACACAAATTATTTTCATAAGAGTCTTTTATGACTAACTATGTAACTTATATATTATCGATTATGCATAATATAATTATATAAATTATTCTTACAATACATAGCTGCCACAGTTTTCAATTTTTGAAAGAGTAATAACATAAAATCGAATCATTTTATGTACCTGTATTTCAAATTCATTAGCTTGTCAGAGCACCTGGAGCGCTAAGATGCCGCCACGGCGAACAGTAATGATGACAGCGCTAATATGGCGCTCCGCAATCCTCACACAAGCGGTAACGAATGTTGTATTATTGTGTTTTGAACATAAACCTTTTTAGGTACATCGGGTAAAACTTTGATTATTCATAAACTATTAGGTATGTCTCAGTACATCTAATATCTTAATTTCTAAAATCAATCATTTATAAGTAAGAAGGTGACTTCTCTGTTTGCTATAACACAAGATAAAGTATTTTTTTAATAATAAAGTACGTAACTAATTATCATTATTGTAATTACAGTGAAGTTAAAGATAACAGTTCTGCAACGTCTTACACACATTTGACTTCAGTCATTCCTAACACGATCTGTTCAAGAGCTAGCCAAGAAATGCCAAACAATTTTTTTAACAAATTTGACTCAAATTCCGTAGTGATAAGCAAAAATTACAAGAGGGATTGCAGTGACTGGTTCGAATTGCGTAAGAATATGTTGGATGGCAGATTGAATTTTTTGTATAGTGGTAAAAAGAAGAGATAACAGCAGTAAAGCCAACTTAGTAAAAAATCTTTTGTACAAATAAAATATTTGCAATGTAAAATCAGTTGCGCATGGAATCTAAAATTAACCACTGGCTTTGCAACAACTGGAGAAGCAAGAAAATGTAACAATCGAGCCTTGTGGATTATTCGATTATTGGTGCCACGCCAGATGGATTAATAGGTCCAAACACGATTGTGCAAATTTAATGTTCTAAAGTTGCATATAAGAATGGCCTGGAGAAAAGTATAAAAGCAAATAAAATACAAATATGGAAACAAGATAAAAAAGTGAACTGACTAGTCTAAACAAATATTGTAATTGTTATTACCAAATTAAGGGGCAACGCCACGTTACACGCAAACAAAAGTGTTTATTTGCTGTGTGGAGTGGCGAAAGTATACCACTAAAAATAGAAATTATAGAAAGAGATGATGTTTTCTGGGAGAAGCTTGTGGCGTTTTATATGAATTGGCAGTTGCCTGAAATTGTTGATTCTCGTTAAGCTCAAGGGATGGCATTGCGAGATCACGGAGAGGAAAATGTTTCATCAGTGCTTGAAATTTCTACAATACCAAGCCGTAAAAGGAAAGTAAATGAAACTGTGCCTCGTGAGCAACAGCAAATAATAAGTCTTATCACCTCACACACTGCCTTTAACATTCGATGAGAATAAAGAAAACCTGCCGGGCTGTAGCAGACAGCTAACTTTTGATGAGCTGTAAACTCTGTATTTCGTTAATAAATTATAAATGAATATAAATAAATATCTTTTAATATTTATTTTCATTGAAACAACACATATTTGAAGCGAAAGAATTTTTTTATTATTTTCCATACAAACATGTATGACGAGAGCTAACGAAAAAGCAGTAACTCAAATTCTAATTCTATAATTTTCTAAGCGACATAGCAGTATCTCATGAATAAGGTATATCCACATATATTTTTGATGTTTCATCTATTTTGAAAAATAATAATGGGTTGGGTTTCGAAACGAGTCGCCTGAATTTGAGGGTATTGGTAGTGTAGGGGGCTTAAGGTAGTTCGTTTTAATCCCCTAAAAGTAATTTTGGCTGCCGGAGTTGCGTCTAAATATTTTGTAACAATTTCCAAAATTTCATAAATACTTCGGAAATTATGCAAAACGGAACATAGTTTTTATACTTTAGTACAGTTTTACAAATGTCTATTTTATGTTTTATGTGAAAAACGTGAAACGAAACGCAAAACTGCCATCTTGGAATGATCATATTGACAGCTAATGTCAAATTTGTGCGTAATTGCTTTCGAGTGCCTAGGGTTAGGTGCGACTGTAATAAGTAACTAAATAGGTTATGTTAGGTTCTCTTTTGACCCTTAATCCGAAAATAGGAGCCCTTCGCAGGGCTCCGTCAACCTTAGTTTATTAAACTAGTGTCATGAATGTGGAAGTTGGCAGTGCCATGACACCGATGTTTGGAGATTTTTTTTTCAGAGGAAACCAAGTATTTCCGGCAAGTGAAAATGGTGAGGGGGGTTTCAAGACCTCCCCTCCTCTCTCTCCAATCACTCACAACCCCTAAAAACGGCGACGTATTTCGAAACCTTTACCATAATAATTATACCTATAATAACAATAAACATCCATAAATAAATAAAAGAAATCAACTTTTACTAAACTTCAATTATCTCGTAACTCGCTTTAGTTGAGATACGGCTTTTGCGCTTAGTAGAGCAGTATTGTGTTTTTTAGGGTACCGTAGCCAAAAATTGTAAAAACGGAAACCTTATAGATTCGCAATGTCTGTCTTTCTGTCCGCCCATATGTCACAGCCAATTTATTGCAAAACAGATTTGAAAACTGGCAGGAATAGAATTAGATGTAGGTATTCTATGAACTGCTTCACTATTTTTATACAAAAACAAAACAAACATAATAATGGCCTCTCCATACATGGAACTGACTTAATTATTTTGAACATCTTACGGCACGTAGGTATTTACCTACTTTCGTCAACTATTAATACCTATAACGTCTAATGTAAACCAGTTTTGCTCATGGCTGCACTGAGAACAAAAATTGCGCTATGCCTATATTGTACAAACAGATTGATGATATGTAATATAAATTTTAATATCAGTATCTCAATTCAATATGCTAAAACGTTTTGCTTGCGATTTTGAAATATTGGAATACGGATGTCGCCAGAATACGGCCGCCCACGACGAGAATGAAGGGGGGCGCCCCGCAGTAGACGGAGCTAAGCTCCCTTCACCTCCCCTGCTTCACCCCCTCATTTACCAAAACAGTCGCTTAGCACAGCGCCTTAAAATTCTACTAATAAAAATTAACGAATGTCAAGAAAACTGACACCTTTATAAGACTTACACGATACAAAATATAATAATGTGCAGCGAGAAGAATGAAATTTGAAACTAAATAAAATTTAAGTAATGCATATGAATGTAAGTAAAAGTCTTAATGATGGATTCGTTTTCTTTAATACGAAACTCGTTATTTATGTTTAAACTACTAATATATTAACATTATATTTTACTTTCATAAAATAAATACAATTTTATATCTTAATTATGTTTAAAAGTATTATCTCATCACGCTTAGCGATTAACTTATCGAAAAAATAATAAAATGTTGTCATATTTTACAAATAAACAATGCGACAAAAAGCGGGTGATGTTTTTATAGATATTACATAATTATTGTTTTTTTTCTTAAAGGTACAAAGTCCACATATCTTTAACCTAAAACTAAAGACAATTATGTATCCAGAATTGATATAATTATCTTATTTGTTTCCAACTCTGCTTAGTTTAACCGAATAATTTTAGTTAAGTCGCGTACAGTTCTATCGCCAGCAAATACTTTTGCAGTATCCAGCACGTAGACGGTCTTCCTAATTATGATCATTGTAACGAAATCTATGATATTATGATTAATGTAAAAGTCTGACTAACATTAGTCATAAAATATTGTAAAAGCTAAGCAGGCTTCAAACGCTCGTTAAAAATGTAAAAAAACGGAAAACTTTTTCATTAAATGTGTGTTTTCTAAAAGTTTGTTCTTCGAATTTTATATGAAACTTCGAAACTGTATTATGTATAACGAGATTGTGGGCGGTCATTTCAGCAGGAAGTTGTAGAGAAGTTAAGTATCGTTGCAAACATACGAAATTCGTCAGAAATGGCGCAGCCGTCAAAATTTATTATTACCTACTACTATAAAATGTATGCACGGACTGAACGACTTGAAGGAATATTTTGGGATTTAAGTGAATGCTCCATCTACGTTAAGAATAGACTTCGAGTAGACAAGGTAAAAAGTAGCTCCAGCTTTGAGAAAGTTTCAGCTTTGTGTAAAACCTTTGATGATAATAATATAAGGTTTTGTAATATGAGCTTGCATTTTAGGTGGAAGGAATTATAGCACAATCAACTGAGTCAACAACAACTTACTGTAAGTACTCTTGCTGATTATAAAGCACAGGCTTCATAAGGGATAGGGAAAAAATTTCTTTTCTGGACATATACAATTCTATTTTAAGTGTAAACTGTAATTTTACATAAAAAACGGCGCTTCGAGTGTACAACAAGCGTGCCTTTAGTGAATGTTGAGCGTAATGCGGTGTGTTTCTACCGCAAAAGGCCACGTGAATGTGCCTAGTCCTTTACACAATTACAAGGCTCAGTTGTTTGCGTAAATACCTACCGTGTTTGGCCTCCGGTGCACGGTGCTGTGCTTCAAACCACGCTGCTAAGGCTAGTAATGTAAAGGAACCTTCAATTCGTGCGGCGCAAGCAATATCCGGACAAACACTACTCGCTGCGTGAGCTTCCACTGAAACTGTCAGTCGCTCGATCTCGTTGAATTGTAAGCACTTCTTGACTCTGCCTTGTCTGATTTTGTTAAATACATATAAAGAAACTGCTCTGCAGTGCGGACTTTAATCATTGTGATTGATAAAGGACACGTGGCACAAGGAATTCACCTTTCACATGTGGATGGGCCGTACTCTTATGTTGTACCCTTTATGTAAAAAGAACTGAAACAGGTGCGTGGAAGTCGTAACAACGGTCAAAGCGACATTTTATTGTTGTGTTAGAAATCTGTAATAGCTTTCATTGTAAGTTCGCAACATTTTTGTGGTAACATTTAGTCACAAGAGTAAGGTTGGTAAATATTTTTAGGTACTGCGAAAAACACGTCTTTCTGAAAATATTGTGTACAGACATAGATTCGTTACGATTCCATCTTAGCAGAGAGATGAAAGAGAAAGTAGGAGGAAGTTATTTTGTGAGAAATATTATTTCCTCGGCGAGGTGAGACTCGCCACAAACTAGCCTCAATGTCGTGAGCACCGCGACGTTTCTCTGATAAGGGGCGACTTTTATAACTGTGTTTTGATGATGGTGCGAACATTTGCTTGCAAGATACTGAACTTAATAAATTTATTAGCATAACTGCCTCTTCAACTCCAGCGCCTCAAGTGGGGCTCGGGTAAACATTTCAAAACAAATGAGGGAAAATATTTTAGCCCCTAGTTGTGAAGAGCATTGCGAAGTATCGATTTTGGTCCTTCACGGAAAGAAAGGTCACGCATTTTTACCTAAGTCCAGTATTTCGAAGCAAGGGCGACCCAAGGAATTTTAAATATGATTACCCTTTTCTCTACAAATAGGTTTGCTTAAGAATATTTTCTTTTAGAGGTTAAGCTATAAAGTAATGCTTCATACAGAAAACGTCCAGTTTTCTCTATAAAGCATATTTTTGTAAGTACATTTTAACTTTTATCCTAAAGAACTTTTGGAAAATAAAGTAGCCTCGTATATAGCCTTTTAACGCTTCAACACTACAATGGTTTATGTTTTTCAACAAAATATATTAGACGAATTCATATAGATAATAGGCTATGACGAAGTTGAAATGAAATGTAATTTTGTAGATTGTACATCACGGTACGTTCCCCTCGGGGTTTCTTTCATTTGGAAGTACGCTCATATATTTGATATTTATGCCTTTGTCTTGTGCGATCAAAATACGTCACTTTCTTTTTTTGGCAACATGAGCGTTTAACATAATTTGGAGAATGATAAGTTTGTTGCGCAGTACATAATTTTGCAGTTGTATTTTGTGACATCTTTCACCTTTTGTGGGTGGATATTACTCGAGTTGTATAGAATCCAAGATGTCGGGATAATAAATGTCACTATTGTATAAATAGAACATTAGAACGTTGGTGTAATACCACGACTTGTAAGAGGTTGCATGTTTGATTTAGTATGATAAACCTACACTATCTTGACGGAACCCTGCTTCGCAGGGCTCCTATTTTTGAATAAAGGATCACAAGGAAACCTACTATACCTAACCTATTAAGTTTCTCGAGTAAACGAGACTTTTTCACATGAACGATACGTCGGCCTTGCATACTTCGCTCCAGTGAACTTTCGAACTGGCGTACATCGAGATCCTGTACTTTAGAACTAACATACGTCGACATTTCATACTTCGACATTCAGTAGCCGAGTGGAGGAAAACATTGAAAAAGATACAGAATCTACTATACAAGTTTTATTAATACTCGTGAACAATAATTATGCAAGTACGAAATAATATCCAAGTTAGTTTTCGAGCGCTATTTGCAGCAGCTGTCCGTTTTTACGTTTTGGTTTCGGCAAAACTAGTTAGTGTGGGATATAACGTGGAGACGTAATAAGCAGGCTTTGCACGATTCACTTTTACACCATTTTCCTTAATTTCGTACGCTATGAATTTGCAACATCATCACTGGAAGGATTCAATGTATATTTTCTCATCCGAAAGAGAAAACGAAATATCTTGAGTGAGACAAGGAAAAGCTGAATGGAAATCGTGCCTTTTAATTCTTTTTTTTTTATAAAGTCTACTCCCGTTCTAGTGTGTCGTGGCAGACTTTACCAGAATTCAATGAACGGACACATGGAACGCCCAGCAGGCTATAATAAAAGTAAAACCAACAATTTGTGGAACACACAAACTTCTGTTTCATGTGGGAATCGAACCCACAACACTCGGCGCAGTTCTCAACGTCGACGTGACCGCTTAAACCACTGCGCTACACGTGCTTTCTAATTAATATATTCTTGTCTATATGTTTTCGATTTGATATATCCATGGTATAAAAGAATGATTTACATAAACTTTGTGTCATCTTGATATTTTTGTGTGCAAGTTGTTAAAAGCCTCACGGCAAAGTTTTTATGCTTAATACTGGAATCATATAAATGAGAGAATGCCTTCGGGCATATAGGCGTAAGTCAATTCTTTATATTTCCTGTTTATATTTATATGTAGGAGTATACATGAAAAGTTTGTATGTAATGTATGTACGCCTGTACACTCTTGCCGTAAGTTGAATATGCAAGATATGTATTTATCGGAATGGTCATCAGTACAGGGCGTCAATTGACTACGAAACGGAAGTGGAAGATGGCGCGCTTCGACAGAGTCTAGTGACGTTCGCTACAGTTGAAGAGGGGGGATGACGGTTGGCGTTCAACGGAGCAACGACAACTATCACTTCTTTTCGAGACTCCGGGCGGGCAAGAAATACCTAGAAACTGTCACTCGTTTCGTGTTCAGTAATACAAAATAGTTATAGTCAGTTTTGTCCAATTTGATTTGGTGTGAACTTATAACGAAATATGATGTGAAGTGTTGATACCGGCCAAGAATCAAGCTACCCGCCGACATATTGAAATAAACAATCTTTTGATCATTGTCTGTTTCTTTTTACTAGGTTTATCTGTCATCGTCTGTTTCTTACATTATAGTTTTTGTTTGATGTTTTATAAATATAACAAATACCTACTCCTAAAGAGAAATGAAATATTACTTAATAAGCGTTGAGTACAAGGTCAAACTGGGCCGTAATTTAATTTTATATCTATAATTAGCAATATTATTCTGTCTCTATATTTTCTGTAGGTACATTTTAATTAAATATTAATTCGAAGGGCTATTAATTGAGGAGCCTAGTGCTTGTCCCGCTAAGGTTTGAGCGCTTTTGGTGTAATTAGGACAATATCAAACTACCCTTTATCCTGATTTGAATGAAATAAACCTAAAATAATAAAATAAATTAACAGTACAATGGCGAACCCGTTCATTTACGCGACCCCATTATTATATTCACATACACATAAAGGAATGAAAATATAAACGTTCGTTTGTTTGTTTGAAGTGTGGGAATTTTGAAATTGGTTTAGACTCACAGAGAGATTTATTTACTTAGCCTTATCAGGAGCACCACACGCAAAGCCTGTTTCAGTTTTTCCATGTTAGTTTGTCTCTGTTAAGAAGCTTCAGTGCAGATAAAGGACAGAAATGTTTGTAAATATCCAAAGTAAAATATGACGGAATGTTGAGAGTAATATAAATGATGAGTGGTAGATTAGAAAGCGTAGTTAAGGGAAGTGAGACCATAATACATCGCATAACCCATATTCAAACAATTGTACTAATCTAGCGTAGGGAGGCGCGCGCGGCGAGTCTGCGGCTGCGGACACGCCTGCCCTCGCTCAGTCCGGCACACGATTATAAATTCACCGCTACATTATTCACAATTGGCTTCCATACCGGCCGTGACAGCCGGCTGATAATTCGTTAAATCCTAAACTGCGACCGCTGCGTGTAGGCGATAACGACCCAATAGGAATCAACTAAATATACAAAGGGTTGTAGGAAACGTGCGTTTTGGTAACTTCGGACGACACACCTGTCTCTGTCTTTGGCAGCTAATTCATTATGAGTTACGCAATATTTCGTGGGTGTTTTCTAGCGAATGCATGAACAAAACGTCGCTTTATTTTAAAAAGAGTGTACGACGTGCGTAGTGACGCCCCGTCACCCGTGCATCATCGACTCGTTAGTGAATCCGGTTACAGTTGACGCTCAAAGTTTGTGTGCTCTCAACTCTTGCCTGACGGATGTGCAACATCCTGATTTTCTGTATACCAAATTTGCAATCTGCCTTTATAAATCCACTGGCTTTATTTTATTTTTATAGAGAAACGAGGAAAATTCAAGCTACCAAACAATTCTATGCGGCTAAATGTGATATCAATTGCGCATCTCGTATGAACATGATTTTGTGTTCAGCGCGTAATTATGACGTAAAAACCGTATGTACGGGAATTATTATCAGCTAATTGATATAATTACAAATTCAAATTTATGTAAACCTTGCTTTTAATTAGAGAACTTAATTATTTGTAAAAAAGGACGTGCACCGAGATAATAAGTAGCGAAGTGAGTAATAATCAAAGAGACGGACGTTTAGGGAACTGAAGCAATTACGGATGATGGATTGTTGAACTGCGATTAATATGTAGTATGTATGCGATTTGAGGACTCTCCTTTTAGTTGGAGAAACAGCTCATACGGAACACAGAATTTGAAGGTAATTTTTTGGAAGTTAATAAGAAGCAAATTTTAAAAAACTACATAGATAATCATATTTTTTTAAATAAATTAGGCAGATTGGCTACATTTTGATTTTTAAGATGTCCCTTTTCTCTGATTTAACCACTTAAGGCTTTTATTTACGCTCCGATTCTATCGTGTATAATAACATTTAAACAAAACAACTGAAAGTTAGTTATTCAGTTTAGGTAACACAATCATCCTAGGATTTTGTTCGTTGATGACAGTACAATAATTTATAAAAATACGGACATTCAATCTGATGAAAATGAAATTCCTTATATAATATCATTGACTGTAATAATTTAATTGCAAATTTTGATGAATGACATTTACTACTAGACAGAATAAAAACATCACTGACTTTAATATACATTATAGTGGCAAATTAATTAGGCAAATTTACCAAACAACATTTTTAGGTATACATTTAGATAGGAACTTAACATGGTGGAATCAAATTTGAAAAGTGTGTAAAAAACTAAATCAATATTCATATACATTATCATGGATTTGTGTAGTCTGCGCTTAGATACGACTTAATATTCTGGGGCAATTCCAGTGGGAAAGAGGATGTTTTTAAAGCTCAGAAAAAATGCATACGTGCCATATGTAATCTACAACAGACCGATAGCTGTAAGCCATACTTTAAAACATTGAACATTCTCACAGTACCGAGTTTATATGTATATGAATGTGCTGTATTTGTAAGAGATCACCTGCACTTATACGAGAACTGCAATAACGGGCATTATCCTCATAGATTGCGTATACCAATATCACGAACGGTTTTTTTTAGTAAAAACGTATTGACAATGGCACCAAAGGTGTATAATAAGCTGCCATATACACGAAATTACATTATTTGAGAAATTTAAAGCTGCTCTTAAACAGCCCTTTATACAAAAAGCGTATTACTATCAGCGAGTATTTAGATGAAAAGCATTTTTAAGTTTCTAACTTTAATAAGATATTGTATGTCCCAATTGTTCTTGATTTCATTGGTGTATTTTTCTTGTATTTCTATGCTTTTATGAGATAAATTAATATGGTGACATTTTGTATTTGACATTTCATATAAAAAATGGTTTTACTAATGTTTTGTAAATTATATCAAATATCTTTGTTAAGTTTGCATGCTGCCTCAACAGCAAAACATGTGGATCTATAATATACTATTGTAACAACTGATTTCATTACCATGTTTTAGTAAAATAAATCAATTCAATTCAATTCAACATAATAAAGGTTTTGAAGGTCAAAACAAAAATTTTAAATTATTAAGTAGGTAAGTAGGTAGCAGTAAAAGTATATACCTTTTCATATTTCATATATTAAAGACAACAATATATTAGGCCACCTTGTCTTCTAACACAAGCTAAATGACGGTGACATTTTGTTGGCGGTCAACGTGTTTCGCTAGACTGCTTCCAGACATGCTATCCATCTTGTGCAGATCCCGGATTACCTGGCCGAATCAACCGAATGTGATTACCGGACCCGCTTATGCCCGTACAAAATGCCTGCGTCAACCGATGACCGTATAATGGCAATTGCGGATTATTATGGCCACTCAAACGTATTATTCCCCTCAACTCAAAAATCATGTTAAATAGCCCTCGTTCCAACGAGTATAGTATCAACAATCATGGCATTGATTTCAAATTAAACGCATTCAATAAACACACTGTTGACTGTATACATTGTTCGTTGAAGTTATATTACAAAAGTACCGGTATGTCGGTTTCACTCATGTGCGGTTTACATTATATATCTGCTCGTTTCATGTATAAACGTCAGTTATTTTTTATGGCTATAATTGATAATTAACACATTGTTGTTCTGCCGCGATGTTTTGATATTGGTATTCGCGGACGATAATTTTGAGGATTATGCCTAATATATATATAATAGCGAAAAGCAATTTTGAGGTATAGTTTTATCAAAAAATGAATATTAGGTACGCTGGGAATTTATTATAATGGATCGTAAAAAGCTTTGTATTTGTAGTTTTAATTTTTATGTATATTTTTTTAATACCTTCTTCATAAAGATGTGGCTATACCCAGTGATCTTTTAAAAGTGAAGTGCGCTACTGATGATTAGTATTGCATCTGGTTAAGATTTCAATACGGCTACGTCAAAGCCATACTCAGAGTACCTACTGTCCTATAAAGGTATGCATATACTTTTGTTCATCAACATGAGTAGGTTTTTCGAGACTTCGCCCGCCCGTTTTAGGGTTGAGCTACACCTATCAGCACGGCATCGCACTTTCCTATGCTTCTATCCTTTTCTATCACTTAGAACCGTCATTTACTAGAGCGAGAAAGAGAGAGGGAACGTGGCAGCACGCCGCGGAATCGAAAAGGCGATGGGCAACACGGAAGAAATACGATAGCATGCTGAGAGGCGACGGAACGCTGACGCGCGCGTCAGAACGCTTACGCGCGCTATAGCATCCTTTCGCCGCCGATCGCGTGCGAACGCGTGCTGACGCACGCTGGCGCGCGCGGCGGTGTGCTGCCGAGTGCTGGTGCTGATTCGTATAGTTTTTCGAATTCTATTGTTTTTAATCTTGTTATTTTGCATTTCTTGCAAAATGCACGCTATTACTACTGCTCTTTCTTCAGCTGTGCTATCCATTTCGAACTTGAAACTACACTGTGACCAAAACAAATGTGAAAAAAACGCGGCGGAATGCTTCAGCACGCTATAGCACGCTGACGCGTGCGTTCGCATTCCGCAGCACACAAATACGATCGCACGCTATATAATGCTGCAGCACGCATCAGCACGCTATAGCGTGCTGAAGCACAGGCGGAACAAATGCGATTCCGTGCTGACAGATGTAGCTAAACCCTTATTAGATACATTTATTAAAGGATGAAATATATATTTGTTAAATCGCCTGTTGGTTTTGTAAGTAAATTTTATAAACATTCAACCATCAAGTACAAAGGACACTTTGACTCTTCTTTTTCTCTCAGATGTAGGGCTGACCCTGACTCGACAGGCATTTGTGCTCTTTGCCAACTGTTCTCTGGATATCGAACCCAATACAACACTCGGTGTAGAGTAAACTCGTTAGGCGGCTATTTAAACCACTATACTATCCATGCCGTCAGAATATTCGTGCGGTATTTTATTTATGGCTTCGTGAGGTGAGTAAGTATTTTTACTGAACTAGAACTACAAATAATTACCGATCCCACTGAAAAATATGCTAGATTCCCAATGTATTCAACGCGCAATCGTACTGTATAACTAACCCGGAACCTAAAAACAGTTGCAAACATGACAGACGTATTGTCTGTGAGCAGTTTTCATAGATGTAGGAGTGAAATAGTAGCGAAATAACTGCTTAAGTATGTTTCACATGAACTGAATATATGACTAATTTAGTATTTATTTGTTTTATACTGCTGCTGGTCTCCTTGGCGAGTGAAAAGTTTCAATCTTCGGACACTAGGTGCTCGCTCATAAAAGCAACTGTTTTTCTAATTGTTTTAAGTTTTGCAACTGTGTCGTTCAAATCTTAAAAAATTAAAATAAAATTAAAGCTGTTATAAACATATATGCATTTTTTTTTAATCGAGGACTATTTAAAAAAAATACTTTGCATGAATGGTGGCCAAATACCTATTTCATCTGCTTTAAAGCCGAGACGTCACGAAGTTTAAGTATTCGCGGCAGCATCGGACAAATTCCGTTAATTTATTATAATTGCACAGCTTTCAGAGCCTCTTCAGTAGAATTAACAAATAATTCGGAGATGTAATTAATGAATGCAGATAGATATAAAATTAATTTAAAAACTCAAGTCAGTGTCGCAAACCGAGGGTAAGAGTAAAGATTTATCAAGGCCGCCATGAAACGCTGAAACAGCGGACGACGTGACAGGACTTACTCACTGCCTTCTAAACTGTTAAAAGAGTAAGGTAATTAAGTATGATGGATATTCGGAGTTTATCGCGGGTGGCAGCGACGCAACCCACTCGCAACTTTCTTATCTTTCCCTGGACGAACTTTACGACGTCTTTGCGGTGACACTCGCCGGCTGATTATGGCGTGTGTGTGCCTACTGTGCTTTATACTACCTCACTTTTTTATGAAGACTATTACATCGTTGATAGACAATTATACATTATATCGCGATATGTATGACAAATGCTACTTATTACATCGTTGATACATAATCTTACATTATAGCGCGATATGTATAATAAATTTTACTAATAACTTTCTTAGAGGAGAAAAGGTATGAGAAATGTATTTTTTATCTGATTCTTAAAGTCCGAACTTCCGTTGATACTGTGGAGAGAAAACACAGTTTCGAGCCAGCATCTTTAGCTTTAACTTAGAAGTGCAATTAATTGAAGAAAAGTTCAAGTTGCATTGTTAAGATTGATAGTTGGGCGTATTCACTTTGTATGTTTCCTTTCCATTTAATATGTAGTTAATTTTCGCTTTTATGAGTCTTCCTATACCTTACTAAAATTAATCTTGCAATACTCCCAATTTTTGAAAAATTGTTTTAAGTCTAGCTTGAAGTTTTTATTTCTAACGTTTATCGTTTAGTTGTAACAAAATACCTGTGTTCAGTTACAATTCAACTGTCAAATCGCACCCGTTGTTATTTTTGTTTATGTGGTATAAAATATACTTCCATACAATCACATAGTAAGTACATGTAGTCACCTATGTATTTTTCATGACCTACCGAGAATGGGGTTACGTCGTGAGTACGTTTATGTAGATCTCAGTAGTGCCGGAGGGTAACACCCTTGTCATGGTAGATTTGTTAACGAAAAAGCCTCTAATTTGGCCTCCTGTTTTGACAGGCATTCTTGAGGAAGACAACGACTTTTTCTGCGTATGTTTACTATTGCGGAAGGAAAAGTATTATACACACCAAAATGTATTTTTTTGTAGTTGTGTTTGCACACGGTTTCAATAAAATCGCTTGTTTTGGTTTCTGTAGACGAAAAACTTAAAAGTAAAATTAATGATAAATGTTCTGTATGTCATCCGCGTCAATAAAATCAGTACATTTAATTAAAGTTGACAACAGAACATTTGAGTATTCGAGTATCAGCATTTCTGAGCAATTATTAGAATATTGTGTAATGCCTTTTTGACATTGATGATAAGGACAGGGTGATACAATATTTAATATTGTTTTATGGAAGATAATTTGATACTTGTACAACCCAACGTTAAGAAATAACTCACAAACACAGAGTTGATTGTAGTGATAACACAGGTACGCAATATACACAGTGATTTGGAATGGCAGGGGATGGCAGTAGAGGCGCGCGGCGGGTAGAGCAGGGTAGCGGCCGGGGAGACGCCACCGACGCCGGCAGACAGTGATGGAAACGCGATCCACCTCTGTTCGAGTTCCGCCCCGACCGTGGTCAATCAAAAGCGGTCAGATAACACAAACCAACAATTAAGGCGATCCACCTCTGTTCGAGTTCCGCCCCGACCGTGGTCAATCAAAAGCGGTCAGATAACACAAACCAACAATTAAGCCGTACTAATGCGCATGATAACTCACTATAATATTTTATGTCCTGGAAAGCCCAACGTTTAGTCAAACGTCTGCTCCCCAAAACATCGATAGTTCAGTTCGGTGACAAAGCCGCTATCGCCCTTAAAATGTTCGCTTGAAAACGACCTTTCCACATTACCCTCACATCTTGATCAGGTGACGCAACAAAAGATAAAAACCAAATTGTACATCTTTTTTTCATTTAACAAATCCGTCTTGACGAGGGTATTCTGTTTTTTTGGCAAAAGTAGCAATAAGAAAGATATAAGCAAATCCTGCTAGATCACGTTTAGGATCTCGATTTTTTCGATTATATAGGAACAAAAGCTTGCGTAAAGCTTTTGTCACGAGGAATATGGAGCATACATCGGCGTCAGGAAAATTGATTACAGAATATACGTTAATTAAAATACGTTTTGTGTTCTCAGTATCTTTTGTTTTGAATAATTATTTGCAAGCGTTCCAACAATAACATTTAAAATGTTACTTTGTTAATATTTTGGAAATATAATTTGTACTTGGGAGGATTTTGTTCGTTTTTTGTAATGCATAATAATTTACGTGAGCGTTTTCAGAGCGTTGAACTGAAGTTTAACGAGTTGAAAATAGAGCTTGTTGTTCTTAATGTGTGAGGTCCCTAATTAGCAGGTAGGGCAGCGAGGGCGCGACCGCGGCCCATTATTGTGGTCACGGGGCCTCTTCCCAGGGACACCTGCCACCGTTCACCATCATATAGGTACTTATGTATTACTATTCCAAATTAAACGACATATATTATATCACTGTTGTTCAGGTTAATATGACCTTACTCTAGTAAAGTAAGTTTGTACGACGATTTTTTTAACGTGATCTCAGTTATTCGACGATTGATTTATGTCAATCTAAGCTGGTTTGTTTTCTTAAGAAATTTCACCTCACAATACGACGCTTCGGTGTTTGGTGAGAGCCTTTTGTCAAATTCAAAGTTTACAGAACGTATATGGGTAGCCATATTCTTAAGTATGGTATATATACATACTTTTTTTTTTAGTTTTATGAGGTGGAAAATCCCTTCGGATCTCCCACTCTTGGAGGAAATGAGAGCCGGAGTATGTGGTGTTTCCACTTAAGACCACCTCGACTTTCTCATGAACCCGTGTGTCGGAGGGTAGGGCATCGCCGAAGCATTCATCGCCGCCCTCCAACGGGCACTGGCCCGCCAGATGGTTAGGCGGGCCCCGAACAGGCGGATTAAGGTGTTGGGCTCCGCCGCCAAAACACCCAGCGGCCGCAGAGGATAGGGAGGACGGCAACGCAACTCCATCTCCTCTTCCTCTGCGGCCCCACCGCGACGCATCGAATGGTGCGCCCCATTTGGTCGCGGGAGATAGGTCGCGCGCCAACGCAACACCGACACGCCTCTCCTCTCGCGACCGCACCCGACTGCGAGGGACATACAGAACTGTCCCCCACACCCGCACCTTTGGACGCATCCTGCGCAGGCCCCTCCAAGCCCACGAGGAGCGTCCTCTCCTGGAACCCTCTTAGCTTCACCGCGGGTGACCAATCCACGGTTACTGAGCCCCCCCACCACGACAAGGTGGAGATCCCACAGTGGGGATGGTATATAAACCTAAACATGTTTAGTTATGATGATATTAATATTCCATTACTACATTTTACTTTCTTAACCTTTAAACAACCTACCTTTCTTTTATAGTAAAAGGCGGCAAACAAGCAGACGGTTCGCCTGATGGTAAGCAATTACGGTTTCAATTACCGCCGCCCATGGACACAAGCAACACCACAGGAGTCACAAGTGCGTTGCTGCCCCTTGGGTTTGCGAAAAGGGATAGGATGAGGAGAGGGATGAGGGAGAAGGAATAGGGGATAGGGCCTCCGGCACTCTCACTCACCGAACGAAACGCAACAGTTTAGGTACTGTTACTTTACGTCGATTTTCTGTGAGAATACCTACTTCCCCGTTCGAGCCGGCCCATTCATGCTGAAATCACCAAGGCTCTACCTGTGTTACTACGTATTTTTTATTTTTTTTATTTATTAAACTTCCTGCAATACATTTGCACAAGGCGGACTTAATGCCAAAGGCATTTTCAACCAGTCCACCTTAGGGTGATGCAGAGATGATAGTGGCAGGTGTGCTTAGAGAATAAAACAAGAAAACTTAATATAACAATAGAATATTATACAAGGTAATACATATATACGAATATATACGACCTATATATACATACAAAATACATACATACGAATAAATATACACGTTGAAATATATTAATTATATATAAATACATAAATAAATATATATATTATAACTATAATTTCTACATAAACATAAATATTTCATAAATTAAAACTGCTAATAGGTAATAAGTGAGCGCTGCTACTGACAAGCTTCCGACAATCCACGATATAACTGACGAACCTTGAACTTGAATGTGTCTCGAGTAGTGGCCATCCTAATTTCAGGAGGGAGAGCATTCCAGAGTAGGATAGATTGGATATGAAAAGAAGAATGAACTAGATTAGAAGTGTGAGATGGACAAAGAAGAAGAAGGTTATCAGATGATCGCAAGTTCTTAACATGGTTGGAGCAGAGATATTGGAAACTAGGCATTAGATAAGAAGGGGCATTAGGGGAGTGGAGAAGTGAGTATAAAGTCGTCAGCGTACGCAAATTCCGTCGCTGACGAATTGGCAACCATTTTAATTCAGTACGGAATCTCGAGACGTGGTCGAACTTACGAAGATTGAAAACGAATCGAATGCAATAATTGAGAAGTCGGTCAAGTTTATTGAGCAGGTCTGCATTCAGGTCGAGATAACAAACATCACCATAGTCAATTATGGGGAAGATTAAAGATTGCACAAGCATTGCCTTAGTTTTTGAAGGGAGAAAGTTTTTCAGGCGATAAAGAGAGCGAAGAGTCCCGAAAACTTTCTGGCTAACTGCTGCAATCTGAGCCCGCCAATCAAGAGTGGCATCTATGTATAAACCAAGATTTTTCACGGTTGTAGCAAATGGTATTACACATCCATTGAAAGTAACAGATGGCAGGCTTGTGAAGTCTACTCTAGAAATCATGCGCGAACTTCCCACAACGATAGCCTGGCATTTGGATGGATTCACGCAAAGACCGAATCGATCAGACCACATCTTTATCGCTTGTAAATCTTGATTAACTTTGTCGATTGCATCTGATAACTTGTCCACCCGTGCCAGAGAGTAAAGCTGCAAGTCGTCAGCATACAGGTGATACGCACACTGAAGTTCACGAGTTATGAGATTAATAAACAATGAAAATAGAAGTAGAGAGAGAATTCCGCCTTGTGGAACCCCAGCCTCCAGCTCACACCAATTCGACGATGTTTCATCAGTGCGAACCGACTGCCGGCGTCCACGAAGATATGAAGAGAACCAATCCCGAGCCTCAGATGAAATATTAAGGTGTGAAAAGATAGCTAGGAGAACATCGTGACTGACGGTATTAAAGGCGTTTGAGAAGTCAACCAAAGCTAACACGGTTACCTCGGCTTTCTCCACGCCCGCCCTAATATCGCCAGTCACTTTGAGTAGGGCGGAAACAGTACTGTGTCCAGGCCGAAACCCGGATTGAAGAGGACTAAGGATATTGTTGGATAGGATAAATCTGGAAAGCTGCTTATGAACACAGGCCTCTAGGATTTTGGATAGGAAAGGGAGGATGGGTATGGGTCTGTAGTGGCTCGGCATAGTAGGATGGGAGATTTTGGGAAGAGGACGAACGTAAGCTTTACGCCACACGTTGGGATATTGGCAGGAGGACAAGGAGAAGTTGATGATATGGGAGATAGCGGGAAGGAGTTGGTCGAGGACAGTGGTGACCATGCGACGACTGATCTGATCGTAGTCCACTGCCTTTGACTTGATGGATAGGATGGACATTTTTACTTCATCTGTGGTTAAGGGAGAAAAGCTAAAGGAATTTATATTTAGAGAAGGCAAACTCGCAATGAAGTCAACCGTTTGACGCAGGGTTAGACGATCTAAAGTATTTGAGGTGATGAAATGTTTATTTATATCGTCTAACCCAATAGCCGGCGGAAGATTACACTGCTTCGATCTGCCTATCCTTAGAGTCCCCAAAAATCTCCAGATATCAGCTGGCGATCCGGAGTCAATATTACTAATGATATGTCGGCGTTTGGCATTGCGTATCATCTGGTTGCAGCGATTTCTTGCAGCCTTGTAACTGGACCAGTTGTCATCCGAGCGATTTCTTTTAAATATTCGGAAAGCACGATCTCTTCTCCTCATCGCCATCAGAACCAACCTAGACATCCACGGTGCTGGTGGTCGTTTCATTTAGATTTTTCTTATGGGAGCGTGGTTGTCATAAAGCTGTATAACAGCTTTATTGAACATGTCAACTTTATCATCTATGGTCACTGCCACCATCAAAGGTTCCCAATCGATAGATGAAGCATCCGAGAGGAGCCTCTCCACATTCATCCTACCAAAGCAACGCGTGTGCAAGACCTTAGGTTGGGGTTTAGGGGGTTTAAGGGCGTATGCAAGGAAAATGAGGTCGTGGTGCGAAAAGCCGGGAGCGGGATATTGACCATGGGAAACAACAAAAGAGGGATTGGAGGCCATCAAGTCCAGCCAGGTATCATCACCATTGATGTTATGGTGAGTAGCTTGAAGTGGTAAAACATTGAGGTTGGCTGACTTCAGGATATCAAGGAGCTTTTGTCTGCGAGGAGACTGGACAGATAGGAGGTTAGTGTTGAAATCACCCATAATGACATGGTGCTCGTACTCAGACCCTAAAGACTCTAATACCATTTCTAAGTCGGTGAAATAATTAACAGCAGGGGGACAATACACTACTCCAAGGACAACCTTAGTCCTCCTGACCCAAACCTCTAAGAAAAGAAATTCAGCAGTACTAGCATTACTAGAAGAAGAGGCAAGAATTTTATAGGTGTAGTCGCTTCGCAAATAAATTGCGACACCACCACCTCGTTTACCTATACGATCGCTTCGAATTAGAATATATCCTGGCAGAGAGTAAGTAGTTGAAAGAAGTTGAGATTTGAGCCAGCTCTCTGAAATTAAGATGGCGTGAACATCTACGTCAGAGAATGCTTCAAGGAGATCACTGTAGTGACTTGCCACACTGTAGTGATTAGGACACACCCAGAAGACCAAAATTTACAAAAAATAATTTGGAGAAATAACAGTCATGAACCATTACAAGAATACAATCTAGCAACCGTCACCTATGGCACAAGGGCCGCACCATTCCTCGCTATGATGACGTTAAGGCAGTTAGCAAAGGATGAGGGTCACTTTTACCCACTATCACCTGCCAAGCAGGCACTAGAAGAGCAGTTCTATATGGATGATCTTCTCTCGGGCCAGCACAGCATCCCGGCAGCAAAGCAATTGAAATCAGACCTGATAAAGTTGCTTAAATCTGGTGGGTTTCACTTACGCAAGTGGGCCTCCAATAAGCAAGAACTTTTACAGGGCGTTGAAACAGTATCAAGCACACAAGCATTTAATTTCAAGCATCCAGAAGTATCCAAGTATTGAAATCACCCATGACTATGGTATGACTGTAAGTAGGAGCTAGATTTTCTAAGATGCGTTCGAAAGAAGAGAAGTAATTTATACGACAATTAGGGGAATAAAAAACACCAAGCAGAACCTTGGTATAGGCCAGATCTAGTTCCACAAAGATATGTTCGCCGGCATTGAGCGGTGGAGGTTGTGATGACATATTAACAACATTGAAAGGAATGTGAGTACGGAGATAAATGGCAACACCACCACCACCGCTCCCGGTTCGATCATTTCTTATGAGTCGGAAATTAGGAAGAGAGTAAGACACAGACGATAGGAAAGGTTTTAACCAAGATTCCGAAACAAGAATGGCATGGATATTCTTACAGTCAAAAGTGGTCAGCATATCCTGGAAATGGGCCGGAATACTCTGAGCATTTATATGAACGACATTAAAGTTCCCAGGTACATCGGCAAACTCGCAATGCAACGTTTCAGCAAGAGAAGGAATGCTTTCAAAACTACTGTTATGACTACTCATAGAGAAAAACTATCGTTATCGCTACTTAGTAACTGATCTGACATAATATATAAAAATAAATAAAATAATAAATAAATAAAATAAAAAAGATAATAAAATAAAATTTGAGTGCTTAACTTAGTTTGTTCAGTGCTGACAAATAATAGAACAAAAAAAAATATACAAATTGTGATTGTTGACAAAAACAAAGCTACCTACTTAATAAAAAAAAAAGTATAACAAAGAAAAAAATGAGTTAAAGTTTAAACATCTAATTATTATGCGCTTTCGAAAATAAATAGGTAATTGTAGAATGCAACATCCGGGCTTTGTCTTTAGTACAGCGTAAATATTCAGAGATAAATATTACATAGATTATAAGTATCAATTATTAAGGAACCAATAAATACATTTATGCTAAAAGGGAGAGAAAAGAATAAATAAATATGCAAATAAGTAAAATAGTGCAAATATATAATTGTAGAAAGTAAATAAATATTTATATGGATTAAAAAAGAATATTAAATGAAGAGTAAGGACTTATTTATAATTCACGGCTCAGTTTCTAAACGTTTCCAACTATAGAAAACGAAACGCAGCTTTGACGTTGACAGATGTCAAGTGTCATGAACTCGTGAAGTTGAAAACAGTGAAATGCTAAATTAATTATAGATAGAAAGTGGAATAATATTTATCAGAGAAGTTGATTAGTAAGGAAGTCGAAGTCAAAAGTTACGAATTAGGAGGTATTAAGGATTAGTGCTATTGAAGATAGGGTACAAGTGTAAAATACATAACATATAAAGCAAACACACCACGGATGCCGCAACTACTGCCAAATTAGAACTATGTGATGCATGCTACCTATGTCTTCGTGGCAGCTATTCGTTTTGTCTTCCCAGCCGCAGGTTTCTCAGCAATCGGCGTCTTTTGAGTACCCGCCTTAATCCGGTTGAGTTCGCCAAGAGTAGAAATGCGATGCTGTAATCCGTCGGAGTCCAATACAAAAATATGGCCCTCTCGAGTCCAACACTTTGTGACTCCAAATCGGTGCCTTGCTGCCATGAATGTATCATGCCGTGCCTTTGTAAGAAATTCAGACAGGGTTTTGCCGCTACCTTTCAGTTTGGTCTTGGAGAAGCAAACCTTATCACGAATTGCTGCCTGATGGAATTTCACTATAATTGGTCTCGGCTTATTTGAACCTGACTGACGACCCATCCGGTGACTCCGCTTGATGTCATCCTTGCTGACCTCAGTAAGATGGAGATTGTTAATTACTTCAATGACCAGCTGAACAGGATCTTCGTTTTTATGTTCAGCAACACCGTGGATCAGAAGCATTTTTCGGCGACTGCGTATCGCGATGCTGTCCACTTCGTGCGCCAGCAACTCAATCTGACGTCGGAAAGCTCCAATGGTTTCCACCACAAATGCCCGGAAAGATGAAAACTCAGTTGCCAGACTCGTTACGCTGCGTGCATTGTTAGGCTGTTTGGCACTTTTCTTCAGTTCTGCCTCAAAGTTGGCCATGTGCTCCTCGATGCCAGCCATAGTGGTGGAAAAAGATGATTTGATTGCCTCGACGCTGTCCATAACAATTCAGTGATAGTGCAATTTGTAAAATATGAAGCAGGAATTAACACTAAAACTGGTTGGTATTTAAGTTAGCATATAAATATTTACATTTATTATTGAGAGATTATTTGATTTACTATATTTAATTAAGTTAAAATATAGAGTGAAAATTTTTTGGTGTTGTTGATCTGGCTACCCTCATATTAATCTAAATACTCACGGAGTACATCAGTAGTCTGGAAACGAGTTGTCAAAAGGCAACAAAGCCTTCGTAATGTGATATACTGCTATTACAGTTACATCATGCCTACAGTGAACTTGAGCACTATAACCACATGTTACTCGGTCAGCAAATTACCGAGTTCAATGGTCGCCGTGTGCGTCGTGGCTATATTAGCGTAGTAAGTAATCTTGCGTGTACGCTATTCGGAGTTCTCGACGATAATTTCGCCGAACAATATCAAAAACACATCGAGCAGATCAGAGCAAATGAAAAACACTTAGCATTATTGTGGAAAAATCAGACCTCGATCGTCGAAGCACAGTACAATGTATTACAGCGAGTGGAAAATAGCATGAATAAGCAACACAAGCTTATCAATCAACACATCAATAACATAGAAAATACGGTGAATATTATCCAGGGCGATGTTCAGAAATCGGCATCTGGCAACGACTACACACTGTCAGCGATAATAACAAACAATATACTAACCAGTCTTCCAAATATACAGGAATATTTACTCGACCTAATGGTTGATGTTCATCACGGTATCTTCAACTTTCACCTCATCACCCCTGAACAACTCAGAGATGAATTGAATATAATATCTGGCCAATTACCAAAATATTTGGATTTACCGATCAACAACATTCCGAATGATCTACCAAGGCTCTATCATCTGATGAAGGTCAAGGCAAAAATGTCAAAGCAATATTTCATATTTGAAACCAAGATTCCTCTCGTAACTATAGATTATTACGAAATATATCACTTGATACAAATTCATCACAACATCAAAAACAATATGATCAGCATAACTACAATATCCGAGTATGTAGCATTCAATATGCAAAAGGATTCCTTCTTCACCATGACAGTATCAGATCTACAAAAATGCAACCAGAATGATGACGTCAGTTATCTATGCCCTCTTCGGAAGCCTGTCTATCGAATGACGTCAGACAAGAACCTGTGTAGACAAGATGAGGTAACACAGCTCTGTAAAATTGATACCATCCCGTGCAAAACATCTTTGTCGAAATTACACGACATAAATAAATACCTATTCTCGTGTTGCGGCCAATGTTCTATTCGGATCATGTGTGGAAGCCAAGTCTCAGCTGAACAACTTACTGGAAGCGGAATAATAAGTCTGAGCGATGGTTGCGTTATTAAAAGCGAATAGTTCACGATTTATTCTCACAGACCACAGAACAACGCACTAAACATAAAAGCAGACGTGTTGAACATTGATGTACCCCCCATAAATCACATCATTGATTTGCCGTTGCTTAGCACAAATAATTCTAGCACGATAGAAGATGAGCATATAGACAATCAAACCTACATCCATACGCAGTTACTAGAAATCGGTGAGCGAATCCAGCAATTAAAGGAGAACGGAGCTGAAGCCGAATTAGTTGAGAAAACTTCATCTCATGATGTCACACAGTACGTACTGATCTGTGTGACCATCGTAATCGTCATAAGCGTATGTGTAGTATACGCTCGCCACCGGCTGCGCACCATATCAGTAACCGTCACCGGAGACGAGCAGGCGCACACGGCCGCGCCCCACGCCGCCGCTGCCGCCACCGTCGCCGCGCCGCCGACCACTGCATCGTCAGCAACATTCATTCAGCCGCGATTCATTAATAAGCCGACATCGCCTATCTGTAGTACTCGTTTTATTGAAATACATTGATATATTTAAGCCATTGACATGTAAATATTTAAGCCATATTTGATTGTATTATCATCAGCATCTTCATCACCCTAGCATCTCTTCCTCTCCTCTCCTGGAAGATGTACGGTGCAACACCGCACATTTGCCACATCAGCTTTTTACTTGTATCGTTATAATTCATTATCGTCATATTTCAGTTCGCAACAAGCACTCATCGCGCGCGTTCTCATTAGCATTCCTATCATTACTTTTATTAACAATAAATCAGTTATTATCAAGCAAATCATAACTATCATTTCATAGCATTCTAAGGTGTATGAAAACCCCATACATCTTGATGATATCATCTTGGTGAATACTTGAGAACAATAGGTAGCCCATGTGCTATTTTGATGTATGAATATTCGTGCCGTAACTTTTGTGTGTAAGAGCAATAAACATTTATACATTCGTACATTCTCACAAACTTTCACGTAAGATAAAGTTATTATATTTTATTTTATTTATAGTCTCACCCCTGTATTCCCGAAGGGGTAGGCAGAGGTGTAAATATTACACCCACATTTCACCATGAATTTTTAGGTCCCACGTAATAGGGGGCGAGCCTATTGCTGTTACCGGGCACATCACCAGACTCCGGGCTGCTATTGAGTATTCGGAAAAACCCAGTACCTAACACATTTGCCCGACCCGGGAATCGAACCCGGGTTCTCCGATCAGCAGTCGCATACGTTATATCCACTGGACCACGGAGGCAGTTATTATACCTACTTACAAAAAACTTAACACATGATTGTAACACAAGAGGATTTAAGGTACCATCATGATACTTTTAATATATCTGCAGTCAGAAACCATTCCATTGCGAATTTTAATATAAGCACAAACATTTTCCATATGATATATTCAAGCGAGTGCATTGCATACACAAGACAACACAATCTTCGAAAGGTATCCTCGTGCTACGAGCAAATTGTTGCCACAAATTACTTCATATGGCTTTCAAATGTGTAATAATATTCTGCAGCATCCATATTTACAGAAATGAAATATTTATCATGTGCTTAAGAATGTTTACTATAAACGTGCCTCACTTGCTACAGCTAATTTAAGTCCAGTTAGTATTTCTCTTTGCTTCTGTTGACTTCGTCAGAGTTCAAAGCTTAATTATTTAGTTCATGTTAATATTCCTATTCCATTTACACGTATAACTATTAAACAAAAAGGTAGTCTGATGTTAATTCTAAACGTAGCCAAATAAGTAGTTAAACCGTTGGTGGTCTCGACGGCTTGACACCACACCATCTGAAGGATCTTGTGTGTTCAAGCGCCGGGGCGGCCGGCGACGCGCATTTGAGGGAGCTTACGGCCTTAATCAACCTCATGCTCTCCGGCAATGTGAACGATGCCATCGTCGATATTTTATATGGCGCTAATTTATGTGCCTTACAGAAGCAAGACGGTGGCATTCGTCCCATTGCCGTTGGGAGTACATACAGGCGTATGGCAGCCAAGATATGCTGCCGACACTATAAATCTACTTTGGCGAGTAAATTTCAGCTCCTGCAGCTTGGCTTCGGTTCTAAGAGGGAGGGGGGGGGGGTCTGCGAGGCTGTCATACATGCCCTGTCTACGTACCTTGGCTGTAATGGAGGTGAGGATGTCCTGAAGGTTGATTTGAAAAATGCCTTTATCTCGGTGAACAGTGACACCTTGTTGACACAAGTTAAATTAGAAACACCAAAAATTTAAAACTTTAATTGGCAGTGTTACAGACAGCCTTCTAAATTAATTTATAAACAAAATCTTTTGGAATCCGCCGTTGGCTGTCAACAAGGTGACCCTCTTGGACCACTAATTTTCAGTTTAGCCATTTATCCAATCATCAACCAGTTAAATTCAAAATTTAATGTCTGGTACCTGGACGATGGAACCCTAAGAGGTGATGTTGAAACAGTTTATAAAGATCTAGCACTCCTGAAATCAAAATTCTTGTTAATTGGTTTAGAACTCTCAATCTTGTAATGCGAGCAACAAATTAATTCAAAAGTCTAAAGACTTTTTTCTATCTTTTTAATTCACTTGTTAGGTCCCAAGTCGAGTACGCGTGAATGACATGGAACCCTTTCTACTCTAAGTATAACGAGGAAATTGAAAAAATACAACGCAAATATTTAAGAGCAGTGCAGTACCGATGTAACTTAGGCCGTTTGCGTTACGAGGAGTCATTGAATAAATTTAATTTAATTACTTTGCAGTCAAGACGTCTCTTACTTCATGCTATGATGCTTCATGGACTGGTACATAACAGATTCGATTGCCCAGAACTTGTCAATAATATATTTTATGTAGTGCCTAGAACTATTATAAGAAGGGAGTCGCGCGTTTGTCCGCTCTTTACCACGACAACATGTCGTACAAATGCGGGGGAGCGAGCACCTCTACATAGAATAGTTAATTTGTTTAATCAACATTTCCATAATGTGGATATTTTTGTATTAACAAAAGAAAAATTTTGAAAAGCGATTATTAGTAGTCTAAAATATATAATATTATATGGAGTAATTCGTGAAAACGTCGTAGATTGTACAATAATTTATAATAAATTGTAAATTTGATGTAAGTAATACCAATTGTACAATTGTTGGTTTTCCCTAATAAAGAGTGTTTGAAATAGAATTAGTTTTTATTATAAGTCAAATCGATTAGATCGATTGAGTAACATTTTGTTTAGTCTATTGAAAATTTCTGACAATGGTCACACTGAACTGTCACTTCATTCCCGCCTTGAAAAATTAACACGCCGTTTGCCCTCTCGCGTGCCTTGTACCTAATTGATATAAATTGATCGCCCCTTTGAAAGCACATAAACCAGCTTCGCGAATTTGTATTGTGAATTCTTACCCTGCCGCCTTTGGTTTGCCCGGCAAAAGTTGAGTTGAACATTGACATTTGCAAAACTGTAATTGTGAATTGTGAATCCTGTGAACTTGCATCGTGCATTGAAGACGCTGCGTTGAAGTCTGGTAAAGTAAAGATAATTCACTTGCTAATATTGGCCAATTTTAGTCTTGTGTGTATCTAGCTTGCCTCCAGGACTCCACTCAAGAACATCACCAGGAGATATAAGGTAAAATTTTCTTGTACCTACTTAGTACTTGTATTCGCTGTGCAACGCAGTGCATTGTGTCTGGATCCTTGACTATCGTGGTCAGGTAGATGTATTACATCTTCCACTGCGCACCCTGAAAATACCTGCCTGCCTGCGGTAATTCTAGACAAACTTTTGGTAGCAGAGCGTGGTTTATGTGCTTTCAAAGGGGCAATGCCAGAGAGGTTGGCTGCTTGTCCAACCAGCCGACGCCGCGCACGGGCGGGTGTTTTGAAGGTGGCAGCCGAGGCTCACCGGCGCTTAGCCGAGAGTTGCCTCGCTCAATTGATCGCCACTCGCCCCGCTTGGAGAACCGTAGCGTGCGCACGCCTCCTCTCTCTCGCGCACCTGAATGTGCTGTTCAGCGTCACCAGCACCATGACTGCTGCCCCAGGTATTCCCCTCCTTTGGCGGAGAGTCCCCGCCTTGACACACGCCCACCTCGTTTTGGGCGGGTGCGTCATTACGACCCCCCACAGATGGCGCGCGAATCGAGTCATCGCGCTTTTGATGACTTCAAGCCGCACCCCCATTTTGACTTGCCTGGTCCTGGCCAACGGTCGCCGCCCAGGCAACAATAGGTCATTCACCCCTGCCCTATAACGCCAACCTCCCCCATTGAGACCGTTATCCTACCAACGGTTGCTGTTCGGGTCTGGGGACCCACGGGGACCTCTGTTGTTGTCCGTGCTATATTGGACACAGGTTCACAAGGTTGCATTGTTTCCACTTATTTGGTAGGGCAGGTTAAATTAAATATGGGCTCTTTTCCATATTGTATACATAGGGCATAGGGGACGTAGCCTCTAATGTTGAAGGGCAAGTTAAGGTTTTGTTTGGCCCTGTTGAATCTTCACACCCGAGGATTAAAAGCTCGGCTATAGTGTTGAATAATATTTTGGGTATGCACCCACAGAAGCAGCTACCTGCTGCTGTGGTGAATTTGACATCGGGATTGGAACTGGCAGACCCCAAATTTGACACACCGGGACAAATCGATTTGTTGATTGGCTCTGATGTCCTAGGTGGAATTTTGATTGGTGGGAAACGGGTCTTGGTGCCAAATGGTTTGACTGCCATCCCGACCATATTTGGATTTGCTTTGATGGGACCTGTACCTAGGGACCCCCCTCCACCCGAACTTGATAATTTGTTGGCTGTAGGCTCCGCTCTCTCTGATGCGGTTCAGAGGTTTTGGGAGGTAGAGGAGCCCCCTCAAGCTGCCCGTTTGAATCCAGAACATGAGGAGTGCGAGCTGTTCTTCCAGAACAACACTGGTCGACTCCGTTCTGGTCGGATTATCACGAAGCTGCCCTTTCTGTCTGTTCGGCCTCCGCTTGGTGAGTCACGACCTTTAGCCGAAAAGAGGTTGTTAGCTATGGAGCGTCGCATGGGTCGTGATTCGGAGCTCAGACAGAAGTATATTGAGTTCATGAGAGAATATGAACAATCGGGACACATGTCTGTGTCAAATTTGGATTGGGGTTCGGTGGAGCATTACTTTCTCCCGCATCATGCGGTATTGAAGCCATCGACTGGCAAGCTGCGCACAGTGTTTGATGGTTCTGCGCAAACTTCAACAGGCGTATCCTTGAACCAGTGCTTGCATTCTGGTCCCAAGTTGGTCAAGGACCTTTGTGACGTCATCACCAGCTTCCGACGACATCAGGTTGTCTTTGTGGCCGACATAAAAATTATGTTCAGACAGACTATTATCCACCCTGATGACCGTCGCTTCCAGCTGATCCTTTGGAGAGAGTCTCCTCGCGATCCCATGGTCGTCTACGAGCTCAATACGAATACGTACGGGTTAAGATCAAGCCCCTACTTGGCAATACGTTCTCTTTGGGAGCTCGCAGACCGAGAAGGCTTACGTTTCCCACGAGCCTCCGCCATCTTGAAAGACGATATTTACGTCGATGACATTTGCTCGGGCGCCTCCACAGCGGACGAGGCGATCCTCCTGCGGGACGAATTGATAGGTATTTTTGCCTCCGCTGGTTATGAGTTGCGTAAATGGATTTCCAACTCACCAGCGCTTTTGAAAGGCTTGCCAGAGGATCATCAGCAGGATCCACATTTGTTTGAGATTGTTGACAACCCCGCCATGATGGCTGTTCTCGGCGTTCAGTACAGACCAGTCCAAGACATCTTTACGTATAACGTAGACTTGAAATTGCCTTGTTCTTGGACTAAACGTCTTGTGTTGTCTACTGTCGCCAGAACCTTTGATCCGAACGGTTGGATTTGTCCTATCATATTTTGGGCAAAATGCTTCTTGCAGAAGCTTTGGACTGCAGGATTGACTTGGGACGAACCTCTACACGGCACTCTTGTTGAGGAATGGACCTCTTTTGTATCCTCACTTCCTGTCGTCAACGAGATCTCCTTGCATCGTTCCATCCTTCCTCCCGGGTAGTAAAAGGCCACCCTTCACGGGTTTTGTGACGCCTCGGAACGTGGTCACGCCGCCGTGGTGTACTTGCGCACAGTTAGTGCCTCAGGTCAGGTGAGGGTTTCCCTGATCATGGCAAAGAGCAAGGTGGCACCCCTTCGGACATCTCTGACCATTCCAAAATTGGAGCTCTCGGGAGCAGCCCTACTTGTACGCTTATTGAACCACGTGTCCAGTACTTTGGGTAAAAGCATTTATATTGATGAGACCTACGCCTGGACAGACAGCCATATTGTACTTTGTTGGTTGAAGGCTTCTGTCCACACCTTGGAGGTATTTGTCGCTAATCGCGTCTCCCAAATCCAAAAATCTGAAGTCAAGCTTGTTTGGAGACACGTGCCGGGTGAGCTCAACCCCGCTGATTGTGCCTCGCGCGGATGCTTGACGCCTAGTTTGATAGGTCATTCGCTGTGGTGGGGTCCGGAATGGTTGAGTCGACCAGAAATTGATTGGCCTCGAACGCCAGTTTTGAATACTTCTAATTTGCCGGGTCTACGAACACTCGCTCTTGAGAAGGTAGAATGTGCCTTCGACCCCGATTTTTTGTTGAAACGATTCACAGCTCCCTCAACAAGTTGTTAGGTGTCACTGCTTGGATAAAGCGTTTTATTTTTAACTTTAGGCACCCACAACAGAAACGACTGACACCGTTTATCTCACCACAGGAACGACAGGAGTCCCTCACCTTTTGGGTTCGTTCTGTGCAATTGGCGCATTTTGAAAAGGATATTGCTATCCTTAAGTCAGGTAGATCGAAATTATCGGGAGCTGTATCTAAATTGAACCCCTTTTTGGACGATACGGGTCTCTTGCGCGTTGGAGGGCGTCTCAAGAACGCCAACCTCCCTTACGGGGCTCGTCACCCCCTTTTGTTACCTAAGGACGGTCATTTGGTACGTTTGTTGGTAACTGACCGTCACCTTAAAAATTCGCATGCTGGTTGTAATGCGCTCTTGGCCATTTTGCAACGCGAGTTTTGGATCTTGTCTGCCCGAAGAATTATTCGGAGTGTAGTCTTTCGCTGCATCCCTTGCTATAAGCTCAAGGCTTCTACCATGCAGCCCTTGATGGGAGACTTACCAGCAGATCGCGTTACTGAGAGCAGGACGTTTGACGGTATTGGCACGGACTTCGCAGGTCCCTTTTTGGTGAAAACGTCGACACTTCGAAACAGCAAGACTGTCAAGGCCTACTTGTGCGTTTTTGTTTGTCTCTCCACAAAGGCCGTACACTTAGAACTGGTCTCCTCGCTTACGACCGAGGCGTTTGTAGCCACATTTGACAGATTTGTATCCCGCAGAGGGCTGTCTTCCTTGATCCGTTCTGACTGCGGCACTAACTTCAAGAGCACGTATAATTATTTGAATGATGTTGTTAATTTTCTTGAAACCAACAAGGCTGATATAGGTGATAGGCTTGCCCGACGTGGGATAAATTGGTTGTTTTCCCCACCAAATTGTCCACACTGGGGTGGTATATTTGAGGCCGCTGTAAAATCGGCCAAAACACACTTGCGCAGGACAATCGGTGAGTCTGTCCTTACATTTGAGGAACTCGCAACTGTGTTTTGTAAGATTGAGGCCGTTTTGAACTCTCGGCCATTGTGCCCGATCTCCTCAGATCTGAATGATTTGGAGGCCCTTACGCCGGGCCATTTTTTGATTGGTCGCCCACTTGTCGCCTTGCCTGAGTACCCCTATATTGATACGAGACCTGGTCGTCTCTCGCGTTTTGAATTGGTACGCCAGATTACTCAGAGCTTTTGGAAACGCTGGAATTTGGAATATTTGCACATACTCCAGCAACGCGTTAAGTGGACCGACAAGACCGATCCACCCAAGATTGGTGACCTCGTTTTGATCAAGGAGGCTAACCTTCCGCCACTCAGATGGTGCAGGGGGCGCATCCTTCGTTTGGTAACTGGGGCTGATGGAGTTCCCCGATTTGCTGAGGTCTTGGTGGACGGTTCAATTCTGAGGAGAGCGGTTGCAACATTGTCACGTCTACCAACCGATTAGCGGACCGGTAGGCCAGTCCGGGGCGGGTGGATGTTTGAAATAGAATTAGTTTTTATTATAAGTCAAATTGATTAGATCGATTGAGTAACATTTTGTTTAGTCTATTGAAAATTTCTGACAATGGTCACACTGAACTGTCACTTCCTTCCCGCCTTGAAAAATTAACACGCCGTTTGCCCTCTCGCGTGCCTTGTACCTAATTGATATAAATTGATCGCCCCTTTGAAAGCACATAAACCAGCTTCGCGAATTTGTATTGTGAATTCTTACCCTGCCGCCTTTGGTTTGCCCGGCAAAAGTTGAGTTGAACATTGACATTTGCAAAACTGTAATTGTGAATTGTGAATCCTGTGAACTTGCATCGTGCATTGAAGACGCTGCGTTGGAGTCTGGTAAAGTAAAGATAATTCACTTGCTAATATTGGCCAATTTTAGTCTTGTGTGTATCTAGCTTGCCTCCAGGACTCCACTCAAGAACATCACCAGGAGATATAAGGTAAAATTTTCATGTACCTACTTAGTACTTGTATTCGCTGTGCAACGCAGTGCATTGTGTCTGGATCCTTGACTATCGTGGTCAGGTAGATGTATTACATCTTCCACTGCGCACCCTGAAAATACCTGCCTGCCTGCGGTAATTCTAGACAAACTTTTATTAGCAGAGCGTGGTTTATGTGCTTTCAAAGGGGCAATGCCAGAGAGGTTGGCCGCTTGTCCAACCAGCCGACGCCGCGCACGGGCGGGTGTTTTGAAGGTGGCAGCCGAGGCTCACCGGCGCTTAGCCGAGAGTCGCCTCGCTCAATTGATCGCCACTCGCCCCGCTTGGAGAACCGTAGCGTGCGCACGCCTCTTCTCTCTCGCGCACCTGAATGTGCTGTTCAGCGTCACCAGCACCATGACTGCCCCAGGTATTCCCCTCCTTTGGCGGAGCGTCCCCGCCTTGACTCACGCCCACCTCGTTTTAGGCGGGTGCGTCATTATGACCCCCCACAGATGGCGCGCGGATCGAGTCATCGCGCTTTTGAGGACTTCAAGCCGCACCCCCATTTTGACTTGCCTGGTCCTGGCCAACGGTCGCCGCCCAGGCAACAATAGGTCATTCACCCCTGCCCTATAACGCCAACCTCCCCCATTGAGACCGTTATCCTACCAACGGTTGCTGTTCGGGTCTGGGGACCCACGGGGACCTCTGTTGTTGTCCGTGCTATATTGGACACAGGTTCACAAGGTTGCATTGTTTCCACTTATTTGGTAGGGCAGGTTAAATTAAATATGGGCTCTTTTCCAAATTGTATACGGGGCATAGGGGACGTAGCCTCTAATGTTGAAAGGCAAGTTAAGGTTTTGTTTGGCCCTGTTGAATCTTCACACCCGAGGATTAAAAGCTCGGCTATAGTGTTGAAAAATATTTTGGGTATGCACCCACAGAAGCAGCTACCTGCTGCTGTAGTGAATTTGACATCGGGATTGGAACTGGCAGACCCCAAATTTGACACACCAGGACAAATCGACTTGTTGATTGGCTCTGATGTCCTCAGTGGAATTTTGATTGGTGGGAAACTGGTCTTGGTGCCAAATGGTTTGACTGCCATCCCAATAGGACAACACGCCACGTAAGGCTCCTCACAGGCAAATCATAAGGCAGTCAAACTTTGGAGTTATCATCAGAGATATAGACACGTAACGTCCAGCCCACCTACATCACATTTCGCTTCAAGCTCATTGTTCGCCTAGCTACATGTCTACATAATGTTACATGATCGCGTAAATGTTTTGTGAGTAAGCTTTGCCTTGAATCTATTTGCCCTGAGCTTAGTCCTGACGATACAATAAACATTTACCAATCGCAATCGCCAGGAATGTTATAGGAATTTACTGATTGCGCAGACTGGTAAACTCAACTCTGTGATGTGCTATGGAAATATTGGCTAAACATTATAATTATAAGAGAATATTGGCAAAGGAAAATGTATATTTATTTTATATAATACATACATACATACATAGACTCACGCCTGTTTCCCCGCAGGGGTAGGCAGAGGCATATTAAACGCCCACTTTTCGCCAGTGTTTTGATCCCACGTAATAGGTGGCGAGCCTATTGCCGCGCTATTTTATATAATAATTACCCATTATTCTCATATAGTTACATTCCGTTACAGTGCACAAAAGTAGCGCCTATACAAACACATAATATCGGGATACACGACAGTGAGTCAAGCCAAGTTTAAACCATAAGCGTAACTTTAGCGACGCAGCCACCGTGTGTTACGAGTATACATGTATTGCTTAAACCTTTTGAGATACGTTAGACGTCTTAAGAACTAACTAAATTAAAACTAAAGAAATTTATTTGATTCACTTGTAAAAGCTCTTAAAATTTATTGCAACGGCAGCTTAGAACCCAATTAGTCTCACCACCATGGAAATACCAGACACAAAGAATACTGATTCTCGGAACAACAACATGTTAATTCTTAAACCTCATTTTATTCTATGTAGTTTAAGTAGCATCATTATTATTTCGAATTCATTGTAGCAACACAAAAAAATAAATAGGGAGTTCTAAATTTATTTTAAAATTATCCTATTTAAATCTAAATTTCTTTTAAAATTCTATTATTTAAATGCTGAGAATATCTATTAATATTAAAAATTTAATCTTTTTGTTTGCGAAATTTTAACCATGTGTTCTTAATATTGAACTTGGCCCTCAACTTCACATATATGTTGTTGATTAGATTTTTTAACACGCTTTTATTAGGTCGTCGGGTATGTAACTAGCTATGTAATGGAATCTAAGCTAACTAATTTAACCATCTACCAAGGGTCGTAGCGTAATGAAAATTGGCAGCTGTATGTAGTTCTGATGACAATACAATAATATGGTACTGCCAAACTGATCTGATGATGGAGCCGGAAGATATGAACTGGATCTCGACATGTATGTAACTAACTATGTAATGGAATCTTAGGTAATTAATTTAATCATCTTCCAAGGGTCATAGCATAATGAAAATTGGCAGTTGTATGTAGTTCTGATGACAATACAATAATATGGTCCTGTCAAACTGATATGATGCTGGAGCTGGAAGAGAAGAACTGGAAATTCATGATGGAAAATCGTATCATAGCTGCTTTGGATTCCTTAAAACGTCTTGTAATGAACTTTGGCCACGATTAGGTTTCAAAGTCTGATGATGAAGCCGGAAGATAGGCACTGGCATTCCATGATGGAATATCGTATCATAGTCGTGTTTGTACTTGTAAGAAAGGCCATGTAATGGACTTTGAACACGATCAGGTTTCAAGGTTATAACAAACGAATTATATATTGTAGACCACACAGTGGTGTAGTTAGGGTCCTGTACTCTTGCGGCTGGACAGGCGTATGTGGCACTGAGTCGAGTAAAATCACTTAGTGGTCTCCTGCTTGAAGAGCTAGATTGTTATAAGCTGACAGATAAAACACCATGTAATACAGATGCACAGGCGGAGATGGAGAGGATGCGGGCTCATTCGCCTACTTAAAATAAATGTATAAATGTTAAAACTATTTCGTTATCAAAGACCAAAAAAGGATAAAATAAATTAATAGTTTAAAAAACAATAGAAAAACACGCTTTTATAAATGCTCATAAAAACAAAAAATAAATTATTGATCGTTCAAGTTGTCTCTATTTCTGGGCTGAAGTGTAAACTATGTGCTTTTAATTAAAATATTTGATTGTAAAAGCGTGGGGCGCTGGAACAGGAAAGACTTTATTGCTTACAAATACTGATACTACCTTCCTGGCGGAAGATGCATGAGGTCGCACAAGAGTTTAGCATTTATGCCGCCAAAGGGTTACATATGGCAACCAAAGGTCGAACCAAAGAACGTCCACGAACAAGATCTCTACATTTTGCCACTGTTGACGTATTACCCTTATGTAATTAATTTCCTGAAAGAAGAGGCGTTAAAAATGTCGGTGAACGTCGGCTTCCTCGCTGATGACGCATGTTTTGTCTGAGTTTGACAAACTGGTACTTTAAACAGACTGTTTAATGTAGAGCCACTTATTACTCGTGCTGCAACTCCAGTTAGAGCGCCAATCCTTGTAACCTGCTTCCTGTAACATCTGTTCACTTGATTTTTGAACAAGTTAAACAAGAACGTCTTTCCTGCTCCAGCGCCCCACGCTTTTACAATCAAATATTATAATTAAAAGCACATAGTTTACACTTCAACCCAGAAATAGAGACAACTTGAACGATCCATAATTTATTTTTTGTTTTTATGAGAATTTATAAAAGCGTGTTTTTCTATTGTTTTTTAAACTATTAATTTATTAATTGTAGAAGTCTCGCCGCTACGGCGCGGCGGCGAGACTTTGATTTATTTAATAGGCTAGGCTTGATCGTATGAAAATAATCGCAAAATGAACATGCTAAAATTCACACGTGTTGCTATATCGAAAGTTGCTGGACAAATCTGAATAATTTTTCTATATATAGTTTTTCTAATCTCTACGTAGCTGAATACTGTAATGATGTTTTAAAAAAGACTAAAAGTTATTTTGTCGATCTACACCATCTTAAAGCTTTTTAGCTATATATATAAAATTCTGGCGTTCCTGACTGACTAACAGACAACGCACAACGAAAACTATTCAGCGCAAGAAGTTGTGGCATTTTGGGACCCATAGGGGTGCACTAAAAAGAGATTGGCCGAAATTCATAAGGGAACGGGAAGAAACGGTTAATTAAAATAAAACGTGCGGGCGTAGCCTGCGGGCATCCTCTAGTAGAGCTATAACATTATAGACGGATAGATTTATTAATTAGAGCAGTTATTTGGTTGATCCAAGTGTTTTTGGCAGTGTCTATTGTCAGTTTACAATACCTACTTTAAGGCCTCCCTCACATTGAGCATGCTGGTTCCTTGAGGCTTGAGGCGTTAGTTCGGCGTGCGCTCGGCTCCTTTGTACTACAGGTGAACGCCGAGCGTACCCACTCGAGGAACGCTCCCAATGTGAGAAAGGCCTTAAGCATCGCGCTGTAAATTTAATCTAATGTATCAGAACAACCTGATAAAGAGATAGATAAAGGCAAGGGAAAAGTACCTTACTAAAATTAACTTTATAATCAATGTAGGACAGAAAATAGCAGGCATATCAATTGCTGTTTTAGATGTAAACATTACTGTAGCGTTTTAATTCTGTGTAACATTAAATTCTGCTGAAACTCAATATATAAAATATAATTATGCACATAAAGTCAGTTAAATTCAATTATAATTGTTTCGGAGACCGTTTATCTTTTAATTCTGCGTCGAGCGATGTGAATTCGATTTCCACATGGGGCAACAACAATTTTTGTGTGCTCTACAAAAATTGTTGTTGTGGGTCTGGCTGTTTTTTGTATTCCTTGTTTACAGGCAGTATATCGTGATACAGGCTTTATTCCTTGCTCTGGAGCTGTCCTTTCAATTGGAAAATGAATCTGTGACTAAATAAAAGAAAAATAATATGTATAAATTGAGGAAAAGGTCAATTTGCCCTGTGCTCTCACTGCTCTCTTCGGGAAAATGAACAAAAAATTATTTTCGGGAAAATGAACAAAAATCAACTAGGTGCTTGAAAATATGATGAAGTTTATCATATTTGAATTTCATTTTTCTACCTCTCGTATTTAGCTAAAAGTGTCTCGAAAGAAACATATTTTGCAGTCCCTTATGATTAAAGTGCCTTCGACAGGTAAACTTGGAGTTTGTCCTTAAGGGATTCTGTAACACATACATATAAAAGCCTAACTGAGATTAAAAACAGTCTCATTTGTATGCCAAATAGACGCAAAAATAGTTATCTGAGTTTCAAAAGTACGAGCACGTCATACAGTCGTAAAATACTAGAGAGTTGAAGGTTAAGCCGAAATGTTACATTATTTATTTTCATGATATTTTCAGACTTTATACATCACTAGTTCTTTATCTATCTTTTATACATATTCTCACAAAAGTCACAAAATAGTTTTAATGAATCATCGAGCTTAAAACCGAGATGAACAACGAAGCGGCGTGTATAAAAGAATGTAGTGACATTGCAACGTAGGTTTGAGTAAGTGCTGACGTTGAGAGATCGACGTATTAAGTGTTGGCGATTCCTAAGGTTGTAGTGATATAGGCAGGTACATTCGTGGTGTACACAGACCACATGCCGCTTGTCCAGCCGCAAAGCTATTGCGGTTGTCATCCACATTCATGATACTCAGCACTGGCCGATGAACGGCCCCAAATTGCAATTAGTTGCTTGGAGTTTTCAGAGTGCACTAACGCATTTACCAGGTAATGTTAAGTGGATAATGAAATTTCAACTATGTACTTTATTACAAGAATTTGAGCAAGTTCTTGGTAATGGCATAGCACTATAGGAAGTCTTCGAGTTCAGCTAAAAAAAAATATTGATAGAAGTAAAAACATTTTTTCACGGATTACTCTGTCAAATAGTTTTGATGTTTTTAAATTTGTGCCTGCAAAGGTAAAAAAGCATGACGAACTATTGATCGAATTCGGAACCCAATCACCTCCCTCCAAAGACCGTCTCACTCACACAGCTTGCTAAAATCGTAAACGAGCACAAATATGCCTATCAAAACTTTATCGAATCTCAGAGTGCTTTGAAATTATAGCGCAGCATTTCCAACAATAACAATATCTGATATATAAAATTCTCGTGTCACAGTTTTCGTTCCCATACTCCTCCGAAATGGCTTGACCGATTTTGATGAAATTTTTTGTGCTTATCCGGTATCTATGAGAATCGGCCAACATTTATTTTTCAAAAAAATAAAAAAAAAATTTAGCAAAACAACGTTTGCCGGGTCAGCTAGTTGGTAATATAAAAGTATTGTTAGGTATATAATCAAACAAGTTCATGTCAATATCAAACAACATTTTCTCGGAATCAGATCATTATTGATTTCGTGTTAACCTTTAACAAATTTATAGCATAAATGAGACCATTTAAAATAATGATAAGGATTTGGGTTGTGAAAGCAACTGCATTTCATTGAAGCTTTTGTTTGAATAAAATACTCGCGTATAGCGAAATAAAACTAGAATAATTCGAACTGGAAGACTTGAAGGCCGATACACAAACTTTCACTTGTAATAATGGAATAGCGTAATATTGTGGAAGGAAGGATTGGGTACTTTTTACACTTAAGAATATTGTATGCTTATGAAATTCCTAAAAGGATATTCTTTGGGACTGAAAGGGCTGCGAAAGACACAGAGTTCAAAGCGCTTACTTGTGTTACTTTAAACCCTAAATACAGCTCAAAGTGTTGAAAGGTCATTTTATCCAAGATCTTCTAAAAGATGAGGGACTTTTCACAGCGAAAATGTAAGTGTATGATTATAAAACTAGAAGCATGATTGACTTATTAAAGTTCTTGTTCTGCATGCATCGATTAGATACCAAATTAAACATAGGTGTATTTTTTTGGCGATATGAAAATCTCAGTTCTTCTGTCCAATAAGTCAAACCTAATTCAATAATATGTTTAAAAGTTTTGCATTTACATTCCAAACACAGACATTGAACATCAAACACAACATCGTTTAAGGAAATACCTTCATAATTTGATCTTTACTTGCGATCGTTAGCTGTCGTCATCACTAACAATGTGTTGATAGAACGACTAACATTTGTCTATCTCTATAAAGGTTTTAATGCGCGATGTGCGTGCCACTTTGTTACGCTCTATATCCTTTGTGTGCCAAAGGGTTGTAAGCTTACAAATATAATTGTATTAAGCAATCATATTGATGCTGTTTGCGCTTGAGATTGTGATTCAACGTCGAGTTCCATTGTATTCGTTCAGCTTTTGAATGATATTGATGAATGCTACAGGGTTGGGACTACATCGGTAGTATTGGATAAATCAATATCGAACATTTTAACTCGTTGGTTGCCCTTCAAAATATAGTCGTATTAGTTTTAAAGCATAATCTTTTTTAATATGATCATACCATGTTTATGTCTTCTTGGGCATGTTAAACATTTGGTCTGTGCAAGGGCGTCGCCAGTCGATTGCCTAGAGGGGAGCAAGGTCGCCAGCTGATGGCCTAGGGCATCGGCTGGGCAAGTTGATATGGAAAATGAGAATAGCATATATGTAGGGTTTTTTAATCTCAAGGGGGGCGGCTGCCCCCCTCTGCCCTCCCTTGGCGACGCCCTTGGGTCTGTGTCTTCTACTACAGATGAATTCAACTGATGACTGGTCACAGTCTGCTGGACATAGGTGTCACCTGATTTGCGTCACAGTGACATTGTAGGACAGTAGGAGAATTTGGCCTCAATACCACGCCGTTCAGACGGGAAATGAAAGCAAATGGAAATTGGGGACATAAACTTTTATTCATCACCTTACTATTAACAATACAAAAGTTTCAAAGAAGAGTAAGGTAGCTTTAACATATTTACTTATATACATATTGTGTAATGTGTACATAAATAAATAATTACTTAATACAAGCGTGCTTTAATGTGTTTAAGGCGAAACAGGTGCGAGGCTCCACTCACAGCCGTCTTTCAGGAATTGAGTGAATCTTTAGTGGAAATAGGCTGCAATCTATCTCACTCTTACGTGATAAGTTCATTCAATTTCAATACACGCTCAGGCATTGCCTACTCCAGAAGAAAACGATAAATTATTTAGGTAAGAGCGTTTTCTACAATTTCATGTTAAGTATTTGTATCATCCATACCATAAAATGACACACCTATTTTGTGCCTTGGGACTATAATTACTGAATTTTCGTGTCTTAGTTGACTTAAATAAGCATTATTACTTGTGAACTTCAATATTTTCTATATTAGACAGTACGCTAATGTTTTCTTTGTTTAATGACTAGATGCTCTTTGAATGTCTAATTACTAGTTTGTAGGTCTAGTGGAACTGCCTCTGAATGTTGATGACCATTCGGTACAGCACAAAGTACATATTACGTATATGATATATACTACGCCTTTACTAACTATAACTACTTCAAGAGTAGGTCCTACGTATACATATGCTCTCCAAGGAGCATACATGCCAAATTACAGCTTCTTAAGTCTATTGTTTTGGCTTTGCGTTGTAGACATATAACTGGCTGACTGAATTTTATATACACAGATATGATATGTTATTTGAATATGATAAAAACCACGGGCATTAAAAATAACGACTACCGACGTGTAAAGCGCATAACACAAAAAAATAAAACATACATCTGCAACTATTTATAAGCGCGATAATACGGTACTAAAGGTAAAACTGGGGAATAACGATTGCTAAACTACATAAGTTTTAGCAATCCGTTAAATAAGAAAAGGTCAAATGTAAACCATACTCTATTTTACTCAGGAGCTCTTTTGCCATGTAAAAAGTTTGAGTTGTTATTAAATGGAGTACCTAGGTAGTATAATAAAACACTGGCAAGTTTAAATACAATTCATATAAATAATGTTCCTTAAAACCAAGGTAATTATTCCCCAAGTTCACAGTAATTCCATTTAAGGCGCTGTCCTAAGCGACTGTTTTGGTAAATGAGGGGGTGAAACAGGGGAGGTGAAGGGAGCTTAGCTCCGTCTACTGCGGGGCGCCCCCCTTCATTCTCGTCGCGTGCGGCCGTATTCTGGCTACATCCGTATTCCAATATTTCAAAATCGCAAGCAAAACGTTTTAGCATATTGAATTGAGATACTGATATTAAAATTTATATTACATACATCAATCTGTTTGTACAATATAGGCATAGCGCAATTTTTGTTCTCAGTGCAGCCATGAGCAAAACTGGTTTACATTAGACGTTATAGGTATTAAATGTTGACGAAAGTAGGTAAATACCTACGTGCCGTAAGATGATAAAAATAATTAAGTCAGTTCCATGTATGGAGAGGCCATTATTATGTTTGTTTTGTTTTTGTATAAAAATAGTGAAGCAGTTCATAGAATACCTACATCTAATTCCATTCCTGCCAGTTTTCAAATCTGTTTTGCAATAAATTGGCTGTGACATACGGGCGGACAGACAGACAGACATTGCGAATCTATAAGGGTTCCGTTTTTACAATTTTTGGCTACGGTACCCTAAAAAACACAATACTGCTCTACTAAGCGCAAAAGCCGTATCTCAACTAAAGCGAGTTACGAGATAATTGAAGTTTAGTAAAAGTTGATTTCTTTTATTTATTTATGGATGTTTATTGTTATTATAGGTATAATTATTATGGCAAAGGTTTCGAAATACGTCGCCGTTCTTAGGGGTTGTGAGTGATTGGAGAGGGAGCAGGGGAGGTCTTGAAACCCCCCTCACCATTTTCACTTGCCGGAAATACTTGGTTTCCTCTGAAAAAAAAATCTCCAAACATCGGTGTGTATGGCACTGCCAACTTCCACATTCATCACACTAGTTTAATAAACTGAGGTTGTCGGAGCCCTGCGAAGGGCTCCTATTTTCGGATTAAGGGTCAAAAGAGAACCTAACATAACCTATTTATTTACTTATTACAGTCGCACCTAACCCAAGGCACTTGAAAGCAATGACCCACAAATTTGACATTAGCTGTCAATATGATCATTCCAAGATGGCAGTTTTGCGTTTCGTTTCACGTTTTTCACATAAAACCTAAAAATTACATTTGTAAAACTGTACTAAAGTATAAAAACTATGTTCCGTTTTGCATAATTGCCGAAGTATTTATGAAATTTTGGAAATTGTTTAAAAATATTTAGACGCAACTCCGGCAGCCAAAATTACTTTTAGGGGATTAAAACGAACTACCTTAAGCCCCCTACACTACCAATACCCTCAAATTCAGGCGACTCGTTTCGAAACCCAACCCATTATTATTTTTCAAAATAGATGAAACATCAAAAATATATGTGGATATACCTTATTCATGAGATACTGCTATGTCGCTTAGAAAATTTTATTATAAAATTAGAATTTGAGTTACTGCTTTTTCGTTAGCTCTCGTCATACATGTTTGTATGGAAAATAATAAAAAAATTCTTTCGCTTCAAATATGTGTTGTTTCAATGAAAATAAATATTAGAAGATATTTATTTATATTCATTTATAATTTATTAACGAAATACAGAGTTTACAGCTCATCAAAAGTTAGCTGTCTGCTACAACCCGGCAGGTTTTCTTTATTCTCATCGAATGTTAACGGCAGTGTGTGAGGTGATTAGACTTATTATTTGCTGTTGTTCACGAGGCACAGTTTCATTTACTTTCCTTTTACGGCTTGGTATTGTAGAAATTTCAAGCACTGATGAAACATTTTCCTCTCCGTGATCTCGCAATGCCATCCCTTGACCTTGACGAGAATCAACAATTTCAGGCAACTGCCAATTCATATAAAACGCCACAAGCTTCTCCCAGAAAACATCATCTCTTTCTATAATTTCTATTTTTAGTGGTATACTTTCGCCACTCCACACAGCAAAAACACTTTTGTTTGCGTGTAACGTGGCGTTGCCCCTGCATTTGGTAATAACAATTACAATATTTGTTTAGACTAGTCAGTTCACTTTTTTATCTTGTTTCCATATTTGTATTTTATTTGCTCTTATACTATTCTCCAGGCCATTCTTATAGGCAACTTTAGAACATTAAATTTCCACAATCGTGTTTGGACCTATTAATCCATCTGGCGTGGCACCAATAATCGAATAATCCACAAGTCTCGATTGTTACATTTTCTTGCTTCGCCAGTTGTTGCAAAGCCAGTTGTTCATTTTAGATTCCATGCGCAACTGATTTTACATTGCAAATATTTTATTTCTACAAAATATTTTTTACTAAGTTGGCTTTACTGCTGCTATCTCTTCTTTTTACCACTAAACAAACATTTCAATCTGTCAACATATTCTTACGCAATTCAAACCAGTCACTGCTATCTCTCTTGTAATTTTTGCTTATCACTACGGTATTTGAGTCAAATTAGTTAAAAAAATTGTTTGGCATTTCTTGGCTAGCTCTTGAACAGATCGTGTTAGGAATGACTGAAGTCAAATGTGTGTAAGACGTTGCAGAACTGTTATCTTTAACTTCACTGTAATTACAATAATGATAATTAGTTACGTACTTTATTATTAAAAAAATACTATATCTTGTGTTATAGCAAACAGAGAAGTCACCTTCTTACTTATAAATGATTGATTTTAGAAATTAAGATATTAGATGTACTGAGACATACCTAATAGTTTATGAATAATCAAAGTTTTACAAGATATACCTAAAAAGGTTTATGTTCAAAACACAATAATACAACATTCGTTACCGCTTGTGTGCGGATTGCGGAGCGCAATATTAGCGCTGTCATCATTATTGTTCGCCGTGGCGGCATCTTAGCGCTCCAGGCGCTCTGACAAGCTAATGAATTTGAAATATAGGTACATAAAATGATTCGATTTTATGTTATTACTCTTTCAAAAATTTAAAACTGAAAGCTATGTATTGTGAGAATAATTTATATAATTATATTATACATAATCGATAATATATAAGTAACATAGTTAGTCATAAAAGACTCTTATGAAAATAATTTGTGTAAAAATGTTACATATTTCATAATCACTTGGCCATGGATGAATTTCTATTTTATTACGACGCTTTCTTGTACAAATCTTTCGTAGAACTTCATTTCTCTAATTGTCCATATTTTATTCTTCTAATTATATATTTATAAGCACAGAAACAATAACACATTAAACGCAACAAGAGTATAAACTTAGGTCCTAATTATATGTGCCCATAGTTACATGAAAAGCCTATTTGATTCAAAGTATTCAGTCTATAACATAAAACATGAAATTACGAACTCAAATCGGCGTATTATAATAACAAACAGGTTTACGTAAAATTTCGTGCAGCGGAGACGCAAGCGACATGACCTACCTCTCACAGGGCTCATAGCCGAATGATGAGGTCTGGCCGGGGCGTAAACTAGCAACTGACACTCAGTACACCGCTTATGCTAATAAGGTTTAAATTGCTGAAGCGTTTGATATTGATGGGATCTACCGAGCGTCAAAATCATAGACGTTTGGCAGATTTTATTTAATTTAACAAAATATACACGTATAATATGAAAATAAATAGGGTAGTTCTTTAGTTCATTAGAATTCCTACAATATTATCAAAAAAAATATGACAGCTTACGATCAAAATATTGCAAACAGTGAGACGAAAGATTATTTTCTGCCTCGATTTTGTGATTTTTTTACCGTGATTCTATTTTACGTACATGAAAAATTCTTTCAAAAGTCTTTTGTTCAGACTTTTGATTTTAAGCTTAATCTTATGATACCGAACGCTATAGGATCCATGGGATATGCATGCCGTAGGATGCCATAAGATCCTTCGCGCAACGCGCGCTATGCAACTTTATATAGTATCGTATGTAAGCGCACAGCCAAAGGCGCGTTCTCAGCACTCTTACGAAGCGAGTTCCTTGCGCCTAGCAACTATTTAATTCCTAACATTCCTTATGCATTAATAATAGGCAGATAAAAGTAGGCGACGTCTTAATTAATGTACCTAACGAGTTATTTAAAGCAAAGTTTATAGAATGCCGCTATAACGTATATAGCTGTTGAATTCAGTTTTCGTAGCAGGATCACTTGCGCTACAATTGATCAAAATGAGCTTTAGAAGTAGCTTACATAACGCTCAGTAATATTGGATTCAAATCCAACTTTTCGAAGTCCTATTAAATTGTTAATTATATAAAGCTTGCCCCGTGCCTCGGAGAGCAGGCTATGCCGTAGATAACGGTTGTCATGTTGTATTGGGATTCAGTACTCTTAAATATATTGTCACTGTTCTAAACCAGGGAATATAGTTTTCCCTTTGGCTTGTGGAGGACAGACGGCAATCTGTGGAAACAAAAAACCTAGGTGAAAGTCTTTGAAGCAACCGGTATAACTCTAGGATGATAACTTCCAAATATTTCCTTTTTTCTGCAGATCATAGATATGTAGTTATTCCTAATCCGCGCTTTATTTCAGCTATAAGTATTCGTAATATTCCTCCAAATATACCAACTCACTACCAATCGAATAGTAAAAGAATTATTTTCAGTCAACTGCAAACATTTTGCGTAATATATTTCAAGCGTTCGTCTCTTGTAACCTTTATTTGACTAGTATAAAAGGGTGGTGTTTTAAGAACAAAAGAAAAATAAGCACGAGTGCTATGTTCAAACGGCAGGGCTTTGTTTCGAACTCGAACGTATTATTAGATATGTGCCAACAAAGAGGTGAACCTTGCACCTGAGACTGCTCACTATTTGTCCAAAGTATTTACTTTAACATGTCATACAAACTTACATGTGCGTAGAAAACCGTGAATGTAATTCATGTTGAATTTCTTATGTTAATATTTGTGTTCCAGGGAATGTTTTCGGTATCTAGGTTAATTGCAGGTTATAATTATTCGAAATTCGATTTTGGAATTTGACCTCAAAGAAAACACGTTCGGAAACGCGTAATACCTTAAAATTTACAGTTTTGTTGTAAATATTTAAAAAAAGTTAATCATAAAGGGGGCTCCCATACAACTAATTTAATGTAACTTTTAAGCAATTAGTTACTCGATTTTAATAAACAGGTAGAAATTTAAAAAATACTTAAGTATTTTCAACAAACGTGATTTTCTTTTATAGATGATGGTACGGAACCCTTCGTGCGCGAGACCGACTCGCACTTGCCCAATATATATATATATATAGGTATATTATGGTATATTTTTTTTAGTAATCGGCGAGTGACCACACACTCAGCTATAACTTATGTTTTTCGTACGTCACCAAAGTATGTCGACAAATATCGGACAATATATTTTGGTATAGCACGATACATGTTCGTATAGCAAGACATATTAACGCATATTTTGATATATTTTTAGAACACAGGGTGTTATTTTTCATCTGTTATTTGTGTGCACGTTGAACACAGTAATATCCTCTGCGCCCGCGACTCAGCCTTGACGCCCCCTTGTAGTAAAGGTACTCTGTGCGCCCTCTGCCTGTTTGCCTTGATTTTAACACCATAATCATTAGTCAGGCTTGCTACCTGATAGGTACACGGTAATAACTGTATATGCACCGAATTGTATTATTTTATTACTTTTATTACACCCTTTACGTCGGATCAAAACATTGGCGAAAAGTGGGCGTTTAATATTCCTCTGCCTACCCCTTTGCGGAGGCAGGCGTGAGTCTATTTATGTAGGTGTGAAACATTTCATGTCAATATTAAATAAATATAGGCGTGAGTCTATGTATGTACGTGAAACATTTCATGTCAATATTAAATAAATGAGTACATAATTGAAAAGGATTTTTTTTTTAATTTACCTGAGACACACTGCTAATCGTTCAGTGGGAGAGATAGGCTTTCGAAATCTTGAATTTTCTTTAGTTAGTTCACGTTTTACTTTTTCAAGTAAGATACTAAAGCATTTTTAGACATTCTAAAATAACCGTGAAATTTGGTCTCATCATCTTCTAATTAATTATACAGTGTGACGAATTCCCCTTCCGTTTCGTGTTTCCTCCAGGCTGGGTGTATACCCCATCTTCTTTTGGTACTTACTTTCGGTTCGTTTTTCCAATGCTTCGTCGTCAATGGCAATGGCGATAGCTGCCAACTCAATTTGTTACAACTGCATTTTAATTAGTAATAACTAGAGGACGCCAGCAGCTACGCCTGCATTTTTTTTTAAATTTACCCGTTTTGGCCGATCCCGTGGGAATTTTGGGAAATCCCTTCTTAGTGCACCCCTACGGTCCCCAAGGAACATACATGCCAAATTTCAGCTTCCTGCGCCCAATAGTTTCGTCTGTAGCGTGTCTGTCAGTCAGTCAGTAACGCAAGGATTTTATATATTAAGATTACAAACTATCACCTCGTGTGACGCTATACCAACAGGCACGGCCGTGCAATGAATGCTCGGAAACAGCCCGGTGTAGCATGAATGCCTAGCCCGGCCGGAGCACGGTGGATTCGAAACGACCGGGCCCCGGCCCGGCCCCGGCCCGGTGTAACGTGAATCATCGAGCATTGATTGCACGGCAGTGTATGTCTGTTCAAATAGGGATTGCGACAGACAAAAGAGAAACAATTCCCACCGACATTATGACGCCGTGGCCCGGCCGTGCCACGGCCGTGGCACGGGCGGGCCACGGCCTAACGTGAATTACTTCATACAAATCAATACAATGAATATCTGACCGTGCCATGGCCGTGCCCGAGACGGGGCCCGGCCCGGACACGGCACGGTGTAACGTGAATTATGCTGACCGTGTCCCGGCCGTGGTCCGGCCGGGCCCGGCCCGGCCCGGCCCCGGCACGGTGTAACGAGAATCATCCTTTATACTATGTAAGTTAACGTCGGTCCGCCACTCGTAAATAACTGGTAATGCGCAGATCACCGCGAGCTGCCATTCATTTTATAAAAAGCCCAATAATACGTACCTAGGTAACTAGTTTAGGGACCTAATAACATAAATACGTATATTGGAGTCGAGCAAATACGGAGCTGAACCTTTCCGTTCGTGTAATAACGGGTGGCTGAGAGGAGTTTTTCCCGTTTATTGGGTCGTTAGGATATAATTTTATCTCGTGTTTATGACGCCATAAAAAGTTTGCAGCGCTGATACGGCCACTTTCAATTACCGGCGGCGTCTCCCTCGCGACTTTTTGATTTTGAAATTTGCTTCTTCGGATATCATTCATTCATCACTCCGCCTTTCTCGTGCGACATAACAAGTTGTTCCACGGTTATTACGGAATGAATTACGCGAATAAACTTGTTGTTGACGATCTTGTTTGTCTTCCATTACACTTTTTTAATTAATTAGTTCGCTTACTTTTACTAATGAAAAAAGTAGTTACGATAATTTCGTTAACTAGGCATAGAAATGTACGAGTATATTATAAGAATGGTTCGGTTTGATATTAAATTTAATATATTATGGGGGTTGTATGAGTGATATATAAAGATAAATATTATTTTAAAAGATAATTCTATAGCTAGTTATTGTATAGTCGTTACCACAGAGTACACTAAAAATATTAAAGCTTGTTACAAAATGCTGCAATGAGACTCTTTACTGCAGCATTCACAGACAAGCTGTAATATTTTTGTCCAAATATAAAATATACAGTGGTGCTACAAAGTTTGAATGGTGAGAGGGAGCGTGAAGAAGGATGTATGGTGGGCTCTATGGTGCAACTTTATTTTATTCGTAATCAAAGTCAAGTGGGTTGTATATAATGTGTTTTATTAATATGATAAACGAATGACGCTTTAGTTAATTTGACGCTTAAGTTAATTAGACGCTTAAGTTATTTTACTTGCTTTTGTAAATATGTATTGCTAGATTTTCTCATCTTTTATTTTCAATAAAGATAAGGCAATTCGCATATTACAAAGGCATAAATACTGACGATCTTTGGCAATTTGCGTGGCGTCTGAGAACGTCAAGGGACACTGTTCGGTTTAACGTAAACGTGTCTCGCCTTAACTTAATCTCATCTATGACCGGGTATTCCCATAAATCCCATATGCCATTTGACCACCTCCAAAGGATAATCTCTCTTCTAGGCATTCCTGGAGCAAGACGGAGAAAGCAAACATCTGCATGGAAGAGAGAATAGGCGACATTATCAACCTATGCGCCACAGTGGTATCAAAAGATTTATCAACTCATTATGAAAAATACTACATGCATATCTCTCAGAGTATAAAAATACAAATTGTAACAGAACAATGTTATTGATTTTTCAGCCCTTGAATTTAAAAGAAAATTGTTTGTAGAAGGACACATTTTATGCCTAATTATTTTTAATGAGTATATACAGGACATGTTTGAAATATTATACGACTTTAAATATATCTGAGTACTCTCCGCCGTTGGATAATCCTTTTTTATTGTGCAGGAAAAAGTTTGTGTACAGAATACGCTCTTCTAATAAGGAGTTGTTTAGAAGCTAAGGTCTTATATCGAGTCAAAGAGGTTGGAGGTTTAGACAAGGGAGAACATGCTCGCCATATTTCCCTATACCGAACGTGCAACTTGTAATGTCAGTTGGTCTTAGTTGGTTAATCATAACGTCAAATTACGCGTCTCATTTAAAGAGGCATAGATTCCTTACAGACTCATATCTTTGACTGCATACTCTAAATAGCCGTGCTGTCAAATCCCATCTTTAAGGAGTGATGGGATTTGACAGTGAAAGGAGATATCGATGATTTTTTAATGGGGGATAAATACGGAAACAAACTATCGGACATGAATGTAAAACTGAATCGTACCCGCAAGCTTCGGCATGGCAGTCGGTTGCACTCACGCCAACTGGGTTGCCAAAGTAGTTCACTGCTGAACTAATATGTACATAAAGGCGAATCATTTGTGCTGGCGGATCACAAATTCGATTACCTACAACTTTAAAAAAATCGAGCAGTGTCCAACGTAAGCGATAGCAAGCAACGTGATATGATGCGACGCACACAAATTGCCAAAGCCTGCATTAGCCAATCTGTTATAATTCGTACAATACATAATCTAAGTGACAGTTTCTAAGCATCTCATCGCAACGCATCGCTCATTAGTTTATGAATACTTTTTGTCAATAGATTTTATGGCTAAAACGAACAATTAAACACGTGACATTTTTTAGTGCTCTCTGTCTGGCAAGTCTTTGCAACGCACTGTCCGGCGTCGAAAGCAAAAACTACAATTTCAATATTTTAGTTGTTTACTTCTACGGCTTAAATATATCGACACATACTAAAGTTAGACATTTGACAAACATATTTATTGAAAAATCATCACTGTTACGAACAACACTCGGTTTCCTAACTCTATGTTTTGTCTACTGTTTGGCTACCACGAGGCTGCTATAAGAGCGTGCTGCTAAACCTATCGACAGCTCTTTCTATCATACTGCATGTGCCATTAGAAAGAAGATATCAATCATAGCAACCGCTGTTGTTATTTAGTGTTACTTCTATGACTTAAGGTTATATTTCTTTGTATCGAATGCAAAAATACCTATAGGTTGACGGAGTTGCTATGGATGACTCCGTGACACATTTGGAGCAAAATTATCTATAGGTTAATGGATTTGCTATGAATACTTCCATGACACCTGTAGAAGCCAAAACCTGAATCAAATTTATTGAGCACCTATTCTATAAACGTACAGGAGTCACATGAAAATTTATGAAAGTATTGTCAATCATGTATTGATGATGATTTATGGAAGCTGGATTCAGATTTTAGAGTTAATTTTTGGAAATCATTCTGGACGCCGTATGTGCAAAAATTTATATAAACCGTACCTGTTACAAGTAATAGACACTTGCTTAAATCATAATATACAAGATGATCGCCTAATTGACTATCACAAAAAAATATTCATCCGTTTAGATTACAATTACATTAATGTCTAGAAAGATAGTGAGATTTGCGGGATATAAGGACCAGATGGTTCCTCTTTTCTATTTTTCTCAGTGCAAGCGTAGCGGCATTTATGCTAAAAGTAGATTCTAGTTGTGCGCGGGCACGGACTGTAATTACGCTTATCGGTCAGTCACTTATCTAGTGTGTGGTCAATTCTGGTGAGTTTTGTAGACTTTCGAAGGTCTCTGACAAGGCGTAACGATTCTTGTATTGGAGCAAGAACCAGGACCAACTAGGATACAAGAACGGTAGCGCTTTCTGAATATTTTCTAATATGCTTAACTTAGCCATTATGTTACATGTCCACAAAGGACGCATGTGGAGTAGCACCACATACGCGCTGCGCATACGCAATTCTTGCGTCGGGTGTACGCAGCGTCGACGCCAGATACAATATACAACACTTCGCACCCGGCAGACGCTAATGAGAACAAACCCTAAAGCAGATGTACTATATACACAATTATGTATATACCGTTGACATTTACCGTATAGGCACGTTCTTACAAAGTGTATTTAAGAAACTTCCCATATTACATAGTTCTACTCGTAGTTTCTTATCGCCTCATTTTGTCTACAGGTCAACGTGTGTAACGTGTAACTGTATGTTGTGTTCATATTTAGAAACGTTTTCCTAATTCTCAACTAGCTAGAAAAACGAACTCCACGTTGGCAAAACCAAACTACGGTTTTCTCCACTAGGGATGAGAAAAAGGGCCGATGTACTTTTTTGGAATTGAGCTTGCTCTGTACTGATTCGGCGAAAACATTAAGTGGCGGCAGTGTTACAAACACACAGACAAGTGGAAGGGTTATTTTCGAATTTATGAAACGATATAGCCACTGCCATGCATTAGTGAATTGAATCCGTAAAAACCTTAAAAGTGCCATTTTTAAGTAACCTGTTTCTTAGAATAATTCCTGTAGTTTTCTTTTATGACACTTAAATATGCATTTTTGTATTGCCAATTAATGTAATAACATATTTTTTGTTGATATACCTCGTTTTGACTGATATAAATCAATAATATGCTACATGTTAATATGTCGCATAATATCAAATAATATACTTTGAGAAACGTGTTGAAATTGCCCTTAAAACGAACCCTATACAATACAAGTGGGATATAATAAAAGCAAGAGTTCTTTGTGCCGATATTAATAACTGAAAAAATGCCAGTCGGCAGATGATCCACGATCCAAAAGGTTTGAGATGACATAATGACGGGTGGTGTATGAGGCCGTCGCGTTTCAGCTTCAGACAATCCACCTACATAAGCCTGCCAAGATTGATGATCGACTAATACGTATTCTCATTATCTAAACCCCACCTTACATAAAATATACCTGGTACTCCGACGGCCCCGGCCCCGACCTGGCCATTATAAATTTCCCAGAGATGTTTAAAAGTACACATTTCAAGAGTACTTATGATTTGATAGGGTTTCCGGGCCACGTTTTGGGTTAAGTGAATGGATATCAAAAGGTAGCGCAGTCATGTTTTATTTGTGAAACGTTAAGACTTATTATATTTTGTAAAGTTTTATGCGAAGGTACTTTGTTAGTCACGGCACGACTATGTAGGGATTTTGCGATAAATGAAAAATAAATATTTCTCTTTACTGCCGGGATGTTATAATATTTCGTTTATTGTTAGAAAGAACACCACCCAGCATGGCGCATATACGGCGTATTGGTCTGGGGTAGATAGTACCACCAGAGCTTGCAAGGGAGTTGGTGTAATACTATCTGCGCGAATGAATGAGTGTGTAAGAGAGTTTGAATGTGTAAATGCTAGGCTACTATGGATGAGATTGAAAGTAGGACTTACTCGTGTCTTTATTATTGGGGTGTACGCCCCGGTCAATATAGTTACGGGTATGTCACAGCAAGAGCAAGACGAAAGGCAGGAGTTTTGGGAGAGTTTAAGACAGATTTTGAGGAAATGTAAGGATAACGAAAGATTGATCTTGTTAGGGGATTTCAATGGATGGGTGGGAGTAAAACGAGATGGATTTGAAAAGGGGTTAGGTGCATTCGGTGATGAGAGTGTGAATGAAAATGGAAAAGCACTGCTTGAGGTTTGTTTGGAGTGGAGCCTTTGTGTGACAAACACCATGTTTGATCACAAAAGGATACATATGTATACGCGTGAGGTGAAAAATTTTAGAAGAAGTATGATTGATTTTGTAATAGTAGATGAACGATTGAGAAAGAATGTGTTGAATACAAGGGTGTGTCGAGGTATCGGCATCCACACAGACTACTTCTTGGTGTTGAGCCGGATAAGTGGGCTCTTTAAAGGATGGCGACACTAAGAGCATAACGAAAATAGAGTCTTAGAAAGAATAAAAGTAGAAAATCTACAAGAGAAAGATATGAAAGATGAGTATAAACGAAGATCGATAGCAAGATTTGAGAGTTTCGATGGCATAAATGATATGGATGAATTGTGGCAGTCCTTTAAAGAAGAGGTAGTATTTGTAGCGTCTGAAGTATGTGGTGTGATCAAGAGAAGGAAAATACGAAAGGTTAAGTATACATGGTGGGACAAGGATGTACAATCAGCAGTGCCAGAGAAGAAGAAAACTTGGTTAGATTGGTTGGCTGTCAGAGCAAATGAAAGAATGGGAAAAGCAACGTGCGAGGGCATAGACGAAGCAAGAAAGGCGTTTGTTAGGTCAAAAACAATAGTGAAAGAAATAGTTAAAAGGAAAAAAGGGGGAAAAAAGATGAGTTTGATAGCAGATTATCTGACGATTTCCGGAGAAACATTAAGTTTTTCTGGAAATCCGTTCGTGCAGTTCGAGGAAGAACTCAATCCTCAGAATACACATCGATCAGAAACAAGAAAGAAAGGATAGTGAATGGAGAATCATGCGTGCTGAAGAGATGGAAAGATTATTTTGAAGGGTTATTTGAAAGAACGGCGATAGAGACACCGATCGATGAAATGAATGGTGACGATAGCAATGATGAAAGCGTTATTGGCGTGGATTAGATTGTGAAGGCACTGGGAAGTACGAAAGTAGGCAAGGCTGCAGGATAGATTACAGTCAAAATGCTGATGGCTGGACAGGGCATCATAGTTGGTCAGTTGCAGCGGTTATATAACTTGTGCTGGAGCACGAGCCGAGTACCTAATGACTGGGCCACAGCTGTTGTTGTACCTATTTATAAAGGAAAAGGCTCGCAACAAGACTGCAAAAACTATAGAGGCATGAGCCTTCTCAGCATTGTTGCCAAATTGTATGCAAAGGTACTGATTGAAAGAGTTATGAAAGTAACTGACAAGAAAATATGGGATGTACAAGCGGGATTCCGAAAGGGTATGGGATGTACGGATCAGGTTTCTTCCTTGCAAAGCATAGCCGAAAAGTTTTTGGCCAAAGGTCAAAAGGTCTATTGCGCATTCGTGGATTTGGAAAAGGCTTACGATAAAGTGGTGAGGAATGAAATATGGTCGGTGCTGTCAATGAATGGGGTGGACAGCAGCCTCATTCGAGCTCTGAAATCCCTTTATGAGGATTCTAGAGCTTGGGTGAGCATAAACGGGGCATACACTGATTGGTTTACCATCGAAAAAGGTGTTAGACAGGGATGTGTAGCGTTACCGTGGCTGTTTAACCTCTTCATGGACAGTTGTTTGCAAGATTTAAAACATAGTGACTGTGGATAAAGGATGAATGGGTTACTCGTCAAATGTCTCCTTTATGCTGATGATCAGGTAATACTTGCATCTTCAGCGGAGGAGTTGCAGGAGATGGTAACAATCATGCATGGTGCGTTAGAGAGGAAAGGAATGAAAGTGAATGTAAGTAAAACGAAAGTTATGGTTTTTGAAAAGGAGAGATGCGTGACGGCTTGTAATGTTTTGATCGATGGACAGCGAGTGGAACAAGTGAATGAGTTTGTTTACTTAGGTACGTTGTTTACAAGAGATGGTAAGAATGAAAAAGATATTGAAAGAAGAGTTAATGCAGGTAATAGTGTGAATGGAGCTCTGAAGGCGTTTATGAACAGTCAAAACGTGTCCAAAAAGGCGCGTTTGGCTGTGCATAGAGGGGTGTTAGTGCCTACCCTTATGTATGGTAGTAAAAGTTGGGTATGGCAGAAGAGACTTGAAAGTAGAATAAATGCTGTAGAAATGAGAGCACTGAGAAGTATGTGTGGTGTGTCTTTGACCGACAGAGTAAAGAATTGTGTGATACGAGAGTGGTGTGGGGTAAAAGAAGATGTAGTGACAAGCATCGAGAAAGTTTGGGCACATGGAGAGGATGGATGATGAAAGACTGACAAAGAAGATATATAAGGCAAGTGTGAATGGGACAGGACGAAGGGGAAGACCTAGGCGGACGTTCTCTGACCAGATTGGAGACATCCTAAAAAGCATGCATGAGAAACTTGATGGGAGTGAATGAAGCAAGAGAGATATGTCAGGATCGTTGCAAATGGCGTTCCATAGTCTCTGCCTACCCCTCCGGGAAAAAGGCGTGAGTCCATGTATGTATGTATGTATGTATGTATAAAGATTAGTAAATATTATCAACTGATATTAATTGAATACGATGATTCTTTCGTTCCAATCTTCTTAATATCAATCCAGCCTATATGTACCTATATACAAGATTGCCAATAATATCCAGCAGTAGTCCAAAATATATGAAACATACTTTTGTTTTTTATTTTATTATAAAAAACCGATAATAAGGACTACGGCGAGTAATATAGATAGCGGTGTAGATTTTAGTGTGACTGCAATTTAAAGTATGCTGCTTAAAACGTAAACACATTAACTATAGTAGTAGTACATGTAGTTCTCACATGTTTTATAGTAGAAGTAGAGTATATAAATGTCGGATGATAATAATCTATTTAGTCGGTTTTTAATTTTCATTTTGGTTTCCTTTCTTAATTTTATCTATGGTTTGTAAATAGCAAGCAAGGAGAAAGTTGTATATGTGCAAGCTTCAAGAGTGGAGTAAAAAACGTTGTAAGATTGTGTCAAAGAAATAAAAGTTAAAATAAAAATCTCTTCAAATTATTACCACCCCATTCCCACATAAGTGGACAGATTTATCTCAAATTTTAATTATTATTGTTACCACATGCAGGCATGTCCAAATTCATATCTAGGTATATTATGTATGTATTCACGCGACGTTACATGCAGTTAGTAATTCTAGAACTAGTAATCCAATGTTAGCAAGATCCTTTGTTACGTAACTTTTATTGTTAATGGAAGCGCGAATGATCGCGTTGCGTACACCGTTCGCTAGCTAATACGTAAGATTCAGTTTATCGGTTAGTCATATATCTTTAATTATACTATAGATATAAGGATTTAATTGTAGTACTTGTTAGTTTTACGCAACATGAAATCACGAGATATATTTTGAAGTCACCCAAAGTTTACTATATTCTTTTTTCTATAAAATTTATTCGTCAAGCAGGCTACGGTTTTCGTGTAGTTGTCAATGACTAACCGCAGCGCCTAGACACCTTTGATGACGACCAGAAATCACTGGATTGTTGAAAATTATAGAATTTAGCAGAAGAAGTCTGTGCTAAATCTCCTCAGCCAAACTGCTTTTCTACGTCTCTACTTTCTTACATGTGAGGGCTTGTAATTAGCAAATTAGACACATTTTGATACAATTTATAAGATTGTAGTGACACAATTATTTGTGTGTAAGCATTACTAAATGAAATAAAATACTCTCACCTTCCCAAATGGACCACCAGAGAAAGAGAGAGGGTAAAGTTTAGAGAGAGGTTTGCCTATACTGCTGCTTCTTTGTATAGATTTCCTATGAGAAAGTGGAATTTCGCGGGTGAATTTATATTTTATCTAGCGTGGTTTTACCACTAGCTAACGTTAATTCAATGAGGTAAACTTTAAATTATGTCTTGAAGATTTTACTTTATTAGATAATAGTTGGCAACAGGGAAAGGTTCCTCTATACTTATTTCGTTGTATTTGTAGCATTCAATTTTGAAGATCTTTTTATGATCACAGCATTGGGTCACAACATCTATTATGGCGGGTACAAATTGATGTTTTCCTCAAAGACCCCACAAGCTCAGACGAAATACATGATAAAGGTGAATGGTAGGAATTGTTGCGTTCGAAACAGAAAAAATACTCAGACAGCAACAAAATGAAGTCGTAACAGTCTGTTTGCAAACACGATGTAATCAACAAACACGTAGTTGCTATCTAAGTAAAGTAAAATAGATATTACTTTTGCCACCAATATGCAAGCCGCGGCGGTAACTTGTTCCACCTAATAATATGAATTAATTCTGGTTAGGGAAAATAGAATTCACCAATTATTGTACCACATTTACGTTAAAGAATTATTATTTTTGTCTATTAAAATACACAGTTATATATAAGAAAACAACATTAAAATTTTGATAGAATGTGGTATCTATCGCTTCGCGTGCGACAAAACAGTTTGGAGGTTACTTTAGCAAACAATTTTCGGAGGGTGAAATAGTAACAGTCTACGAAATGAATGTACGTATTTGGGTGCCTATTCAAATGGTATGACTGTTTGAACATAAAGTATGCATATTTGATTGTACCTCAGGGAAATTTCCTTGCGACATTTTTCATGGCAACTTAATATGCCACAACAATATCATAGAATACCACGAAATGTATTTTTAATAAGTCACAGTCCGAAAAGTATTTTATAGTGTAAACCTATCAACATTGGAATCGCTAGTGAGCTGTAGTGATGAATTGAAAACGTCGAATGATCGTGATTTCGGAATCGAACGCGCACGGAATTTTGAAATAGAAAATTCCGGTAAAACAGAGGTTGGTCGGTTCGTATAAATTAATTTTGCCCTTAAAAGTTCGCTTTAATTGCGAGTGGAAATACTCCAATTTATTAATTTCACCGGCATTTCTTCCCACAAGGGCTCAATGGATTACTAACGTGTCATTAGCTACGTCCACCACTAAATTTTCAAACAAACTACATATGATGGACCAATAATCACATTATTAAATATTTATTCAGTTAATGTACAAGTCTTCCAAAACATTTGTCAAAGTTAAATATTCATTTCACTCTAGTCAATTACGATATCGTAAGTGACAAATAAATGTATAAAGCGTCTCTTTAAGCAATTTGTATAGTGAAGTGCATTAATGCGATTGGAATAGCCCAATTTATTCGGTTCAATTTGAAGGTACAATGAAAGAAATGTAAAGTAAATTTACTTAAATACAGAGCAAAGAGCTTTCAACGTGATTCTGGAAAATACGCAGAGTCTAATGAGCGAGTTTATACTAAATAAAATGAATTATCTCTACAATTTTACGAAACGAACACGAAACGTTTAGTCAGAATTAAATGTTAAATACATGGCACATACAAATAATATTATGATTCTATAATTAAAGGTTCGCTTTAGAGCTCAGTTCAATTTTCAATTCAAATTAATGCTATAAGTTTGCTCTTTGAGGAGATTTACTGCTGACTGCAACGTGCGACAAGGCTTTATCTAATTATTTATATGATAACTGTAACAAGTACCAAAGTTTGAAGTTTCAAGTTTGTTTTTTTACTGTTGTTTGATTCGGCAATTTCCATGTTTCCCGCCTGATCTCAGTCAGCGAACTCTATCGACCATCAGAATCCTACCGAAGCAAACAACACTTAATATAAATCGTTAAATCCCACTTTTACAAAAAAAACATTGTGAAGATTTGCCCAGTTTGCCTGCAGAGAGAACCTTTTACAAACCTAGTTAAAAGGCAATTAAATTTAAGTGCAATTTAAAGTGTGAAACTTGAGTGAGTGAAACAAGACAATGAAGCATTCGTTCTCTGGCGGCGAGAAAACTATTACTGCACCTGTTAATATTAATGACAGTTGTTTTACATGTTCCAGCCTTGTTCCGCTTCTGCCAGGTACAAACACAAGTTTGTTCTTTTGGTTTGTTTTACTCAATCAAGTTAGCTCGTAATATATTAAGGCCGAACTAAACCTTTTATCGTACTAAAACGCTATATTTGGTATTAGATTTTAAAAGGAAACATCAACAAACATAAAGGATACTACTAAAAAGGAAATGGAAAAGAATGTTTGTTTGCATTAACAAAGATCAAACCGTAATACGTAGTATTATTCACAGAACATTACAATAATATTTTCGGTGCTTATATGTCACACTCGGGTGATTAATAATGTATTTCAAAGCTTTCAGTCCATTAAATAAAGGGCAAATAAGCGACAAACATTTTTTACTTCACCGTAGCTGCTGTATGTACCTGTTGTAAGTAGTGTCGTGTGTTTTTATATCGCCACTAGTTTCCACACCTGGTTCTAAACCCATTGTAAGTGCTTCTTCTACGCAATACAAACTTGGAGTCGCGCAATAAAATGAACCCTACGTTTCTACTCAGACGTGTGTGTATCGAGCATAGTGTAAGTCTCAAAAAATACTTCGAGAACAGTTTCTATTTGTTAAACAGCAGGTGTCCTTCGCAATCCCATCGTCAGCGGATTAGTCTACTGTACGGATATAAATCTCTGCCGGACGGAGAGGGCCAATGCTTACCTCGTTATTTTAGAGGTGCCTGAATCCGACGAGCGTAGCCATTATACCTGTCTCGTACAATAATCGACGGAAACAATCCCTTTCCCGCGAGCCTCCCGAGATTGGTTGTTGTCGTCAACTAAATCTACCGCGATAGCATTATGTAGGTACACGTAATTTGTAACATTATTAAGTTAGTGTTGGCAGATGTCGTTAGTAAATTATGTTTATCCGACAAGACGCAGCTGTAGACGGGCGGCACTCAATCCCCCTCACACGGCTTTGCGAACTTGGAGAACAGTGCGTCAAAGGGAAATGTGAATAATGACAGCGGCTTAGAATGTTTATACAGGTTCACATACTCACGCATGGCCCAGAATGAATGTGCGGCTAATTGGGTATATTGGCCGTCATTTCTTTGAAACTATTTCTTTATGGCGCAAGAAAATGTGGATGCCAATGTGACTCAGGTGTGATAATTTACCTTAACAGCGCCATAACTAGCGAACTGTCGCGCAGATTGGCAGAACACGCAACACATTATCACTCTGTACGTGCGCTACTGTCGTTCCGTCGCCGCCACCGCTCGCGCACCCACTCGCTACAAAATATTGGCTCGGCTTATTTATTACCGATAATAGTATTTTTAATCAGAAGTCAAGGGAAGCGAATACAATGCCTTTTTTTTTGTTATAACGTTGCTCGCTACTATATGTACCATATTTGAACGATAAATATTTCGAGAAGATGGAATTTACTTTACTTTGTCGATAGAAAAAATATAAGTTCACCAACATTTTTGAGGTGGAATGGTAAAGGCTCTAGCTAATTTTGTATAAGTCGTAACACGTGTAAAATGTGAATATTTACCGTATTGCATGATAGTGGCAAACAGAAGTTTCTAGAAAAACAATAATGTTTGTTTTTGTTGAATTTGAAATGTGATAACGTTTTTGTCAAAATAACATAATTTATGAGATAATGGTATGTACCTATAGGTAAATGCACATTTTACTAAATTTACTTAAAGTTGTTCCTAAGTGCCGTATCTAATCTTACTAAGAATTGAACTTAATTGTTGGCCGTAAGAAACGGGTAAAATGTCGTTTCCATGTAGCTGCCAAACATCGATTATGTGTCCTGTTTGAATTATGGGCCTTTAAATCACACTTAATTGTGAATACGCATATTCTCGTTTAAATTTATTGGATGATAGTAGAATATATATAAAAAAATCACCATTGCAGGTAATGGTTTCTTGGTGATAGCTTACGTTATATTTTATGATAGAGCTGTGAGATTAGTTTCAAGCTAAATAGGTAACTAGCTTGTTACGTAATGGCCATATCTCTCGGCGATCGAGATGTTGTTGAGACAGTTCAATGTTGAATGTTTGCTACCAATAAGTGTTGAAGCAGGCGTCAGGCGATTGATCCTAGTTTCGTTATTGTATCATATTCTAGATATACAAGGATTATATAATGTCAATCACCAGGATTTAGGCCGTCGCCAAGCTTTGGCAGTCCCAACTTATTTTGTATATATTGAAGTATCTTTGTTTATAACTTATGTACAGTACACGGAACCCCCCTGAAACTGATTTGGTTAAAGTAAACAGAACAAAGAAAGTAGCATAGTTGCAGGTTACAGGCCGAGCAAAAATATTCACAACGGCGTGATGGGGTTGCGAGTTTTATAAATCAAACCTTTTTTCTTATTATAGTTTCTCGTATATCGTACAAGCAGTATAAAGTATCTGGTAATATATTCAAATCAATTCAATTCAATTCAAAATCCTTTATTCATTTGGGTCACAATGTGACGCTTATGAACGACAAAATAATAAATTTATAAAATAATTACTTAAAGACTCTACATTTACATTTACTGCCATGTTCGCAAAGCAAGCGCGTAGAACCATGAGAAAGAACGGGCAATAAAACTCACGGTCACTCTTTTTCATAGCCAGCTTTTGCATAATACACACAATTTACATTTTGTAAGGTGCTGCAACTGTTACACCTTCTATATCACTTGTATATATTTACTGTTCATAATAATACTCAAGCATAATACTTTGATGTTCATTTAGTTAGCCTCTTTAGAATAGACATGGTGAAACAGGAGCATCCACTTACATTATATATACCTAATAATGCAGGCAATCCGCGAAAGTGATCAGAACCATGACGGAAATGATGCAGTTAAATATTAAAATCTAATACCAGCCCGCAAGACCGTCATCGACCAGTCATCGTAAGTAGCTCCCGTTCATGAGTATGACGCATGTGCCAGCCATCATCCCTCTCGTCTGCGTCGTATTACTGCGTCATCATCATCACCAGCCTTTAAAAGTCCACTGCTGGACTAGGCGTCTCCTTTGAAAAGAGGAATTGGCCTACCACGCTAGAAAAACGGGTTGGTACAGATAGGGTTTGTATCAAGTTTTCCTCACAGGGACCCAACCACTACCTGCGATTTGATGAACCACAGATACTCGCAAAAGAACACCGTTTTCTTCCAAGGATGATACAAGAGGCTATTGAAATTAAAAAACACCCTAATTTCAATAGGGAAGATGGTTGGAATGTTCCTCCAGCTTGGGACCCTGTCATAAGGCTAATGAAACCCAAGAAGGACAAAGTCACCAGAAGACCTAAGGACACTGTGAGCTCATTCTGCGTAAATAGTAACACCAGTAGATGAAAAATGTTCGGGTACTTTGAGATAACTTATACATTCAGGAAAAAAACAAATATCACCTCAGTCTGCCGTGAACATGAATTCTGTAAAGAATTCGAAACGTCGGCTAGTAATAAATTAAAAATATAGTTTCTAGATCATTAGTTTCAAATGTAATAACTTAGTGAAACCAATACATCGCGATAAAATCCGTAAACTGTAGTTTAATTTCAATGTGTAACATTCGCGTAAACCCAAGAAGATACTAAGTTTTCCTTCTTATACAGTGCTGCTCTCTGCATGTCATGTTCCCTCTGTCGGCTCTTACGACACCCATGGGATGATATGGGGTGGTGACATTCCGTATTCTTAATCCGTCACCACACGGACAATCTTCTTACTGCATACGACTTTTAATTTCTACCTGTCAACGTTCAAACGAGTTTGTAGGGATTCTTTGTGGCTTTATTTATAGTAATTTAGAGTACGTTAGATTTTTGATAATGAATTCTTGTAATTTAACCTAATGGAAGGAAAGAGGATAAAACATATTGCAATTATATTATTTAGATATTACAATGGGTTTCCGCCAACTAACGCCTGATTCAGTCAACTATACTCTCGTAATTTATATTTATTTTTTGCTGATGGTTTTTGATGGTAGCAATTTGTGTGTTGAAATTGCCATATTAGGGATTACCTCCAACGTCTTTTGTAAGGTTTTATGAAGACCTAGACTTTACAAAATATATGGTTTGTGTGTGATAGCAATAATAACAGAAACCGCTACAATACGTATTACTTATATTTCTACCGGAGCCCTTGCCATCAGGCAAAACAAACGTTATTACCTTATATAAAAAGAAAATCATTGCCATTTTAATAATAATTTGTCTTTGATTTGGTGTTTGTTGACTCCCTGTATTTTGTGAAGCAAATGATGCATCATAATAAAACACACTGAAAATAATTCAGGAGAAAATTCTAAGATAGCTAGCGGCGATAGCCCAGTGGTGTACGTAACGGACTGCCGAGACGATGGTCTCGGGTTCGATCCCGAGGTTCCCTGAGTACACACCTCTGAATTTTTGAAGTTATGTGTGTATTAAAAATGTTAATTATCGCTCGCTTAATAATGTGCCCGGTAGATGGCAATAGGCTCGCCCCCTATTACATTGGGACCGAAACTTATCTAGCGAAAAGTGGGTCTCTCTCGGCCTACCCCTTTGAGGATAAAAGGCGTGAAGTTATGTAGTAATATAGTAATTTTTGCCCAGTTTTCCAACTGGGAAAAAATTACCTGGTTGCATCCCAAAATGTTTGCCTTACAACACAGGCTACATTTTCTAATATCTGCTTCTCTACGAAGCGAATATATTTAGCTGGTATCAGAATGGACGTGAATAAAAAAATACTATAATAGATAGATAGATAACATCTTTATTGCGCAAATACAATTTTTACAAATGATTAGTAGATATCTTAAATTTACAAATAAATTATAGTAAATGCACAAGGGCGGCCTTATCGCAAAATGCGATTTCTTACAGGCAACCTTAGGATGGACAGACTGAAAAGGATAGGTTTGATGGTGTAGTGATCAAATATATCTGGAAACTTATAGTTATTTGAATACAATGTACATGCATATGTAGGTATATATATACATATACAAAAACATAAGGTATACATTATCTATACATACAAATAATACATAATATACATACAAACAATACATAATTATAATATATATATAATTGCATTATAAAACATATATATTTATATAAATGCAGAGAGCAGTGGTAAAGTTTAGATAATAGAGTGAAGTGACAAATAGTGCTTATTTAATGCATTTTAAATATATTGAGTGATTTAGCTTGCCTAACCTCAACCGGAAGCGCATTCCACAAACGTACAGCTTGAACAGCAAAGGATTTGTCGCAGAAGTTTGTGGAATGGGTTGGCCTCTTCAGTCTCAGATCCACCGACGACCTCAAGGTCCTTGAATGTGTGTCATGGAAGAACTTAAAACGTTGTTTGAGATATGTGGGGGAATTTGGATTAAATAACACATTATACAGTAACATAAGAATATGGGTATTCCAGACGAATTGGGAGCCACTTGAGCCTGGATCGAAATTCAGATACATGATCATATTTGCGTAAACCAAAAATGAATCTAACGTAGAAAGAACAATGCCCATTTTTCTTAGAGATGCCGGCCCAGATGTGGACAGTCAAAAATCGTAGTAGTTGTTATTGCATTTGATAAAAGAGTGTTATACTAGAATTTTGACATTGATTAGAGGTCCATCACATTCATAGTTTTATTACAAGAAGTACTTTTATATGTTCACAAAACATTAGGTGTGTACCCACTTTTATTAGGATAGTTAAATTATTTCGTAGTTTTGCTTAGAAAGGAATGAGTTAATCATTTGGTAAGGGTAGAAATCCAAAACAAAAAGCCGGAAGTCGTAAAAGATCCAAAAACATAAAAAACATTCACAATGTGCACGAGCAAATCAAATAGGTAACAAACAAAATAAACTGAATATGACGTTATTGACATTTACTTAAGAGTCAAAAAAGTGTTGCCATTTTACAGTTTTAAATGATATTGATTAATCGATATGGATTTCGGACATAGGTTATCTATATATTTGGTTCAAAATCGAACTTATTTGTAGTTAATCGCACATATACCTTAAGAATACACATATTTTAAATGTTTAAGGACCAATTAGAGATTTGCTATTAACTCAAATCATTTTGAGTAGAGACAACGTAAAATCGATAAAGAAGAAGTGATAATCGATTTGATATTATGATTTCTGTACTGGCAATTTCTGATCTATTACGTGTTGGCTATTTAAACGTTAACACATCTTTTTAAACCTATTTATTGAATAAGTTTATCGGCACACCTTTAGTAAGGCCTATAAATTAAGTTATAAATAAAAAGGATTATTCAACAACTAATTCAAACTTTATTGTGCTGTTCATGAGTTTCAAACTGGGCCAGAAATGGGCATTGTTCTTTTGGAGACGCTCAAGTTTATCAAGTTGGTCCTCATTAAGATCAAGATAGCTGACATCGGCATAATCGAGTATTGGGAGAAGCAAGGATTGTGCAAGCGCAATCTTGGTGGTTGTGGGAAGAAAGTTCCGCAGCCTACGCAACGACCCAGCTGAGGCAAACAGTTTGCGACTTGTCTCCTGTATTTGACTTCCCCATGATAAAGTTTTATCGAGATAAATATCCAGGTTTTTTACACTGTCTGAGATTCTTAAGATTTTACCGTCGAACTCAATCTGAGGCAGCTGCGGCCGGTTTACCTTGGAAATCATCCTGGAACTGCCAATCAGAATAACTTGTGTTTTTGATGGGTTCACCTTTAGGCCATACTTTCTGCTCCACGTACAAATTTTCGCCAAATCCAAGTTTATGTTAGTAAACGCCTCTGTAATCTTCTTGAGTGGTGCCTGTGAATATATCTGTAAATCATTTGCATAAAGGTGGTAGGACGAAAGTAAGTTTTTGGAGATAGAATTTATGAAAATTGCGAAAAGTAATGGTGATAGCACGCCACCCTGAGGTACACCGACAGATGTATTACACCATAAAGAGTATGACTCATCAACGCGTATACGCTGTCGGCGTCCAAACAGATAACTACGAAACCAGTCAATTACCGTTGGAGATATGTTAATAGAGCGGAGTATGGCAAGCAGGATGTGGAAATCCACAGTGTTACATGCGCTACTAAAATCAAGTAAGGAGAGAAGCGTGAGCTTTCCACCATCCATGCCCAGCCTTATCTGGTCAGTGATATGAACCAATGCTGTGGTGGTACTATGTCCAGGGCGGAAAACCGGATTGGAAAGGATTCAGGAGAGCATTCTTGGAAAGGAAAGTCGAGAGTTGTGCATGTACAAGACGCTCAAGGGCTTTGGCTCATTTTTTAGGTATCGGAACTACTAGGGCATCTTTCCATGCTGATGGAAAGACACCGCTAGAAACCGAGTAGTTCAGGATATGACAAAGGACAGAAAGGATTTCATCAAGGATAGGTAGGATCGTGTTTCGACTGATACAGTCATCGCCAACAGCATTGGATGAGATCGAAATTATGCTCTTTTTTACATCACAACCGGAAAATTGCTCGAAAACAAAAGGTGAATATTTGGGATACGTGAAAGTTCTTGTAAAGTGTTTGTTTTTGTTGTCCCATCAAAGTTGGACAAAGCAGTGAAATGTGCGTTAAGCGAATCTATATTTATATCTCTGGGGACTGTGTCATTGCGTGATTTGCTAACTCCCAAGGTTCTCAGAAATTTCCAGATTTTAACTGGATTTGGATCTCCATTTTCAACCGATTTGTGAATATGGTGGCGCTGTGCTTTCCTACGCACCTTATTACAGAGATTCCTGGCATTAATGTATTTTTCCAAATTCACAGGGGTTGGACGACTTTTATATTTCGCCTTGGCAGCAGGTTTCTTAGACATAAATATTTTGATTTCATTAGTGAGCCAAGGTGCAGGTAGATGTTTTAATTTAATGGCACGGATTGGTGCATGCTTATCGTACAGCTGAGTTAATTTATCTGTAAGTATTTGTACTTTGTCATCAACAAAGTCTGATGAGAATATAGGAGACCAATCAATGCTACGGGCATCTGCGCAGAGCTTCAACCGATCCATACCCCCGAAATTGCGCTTCATAATAGTTCTCGGTTTTGCATTCGGTGGGTGTCGCGATTTCTCGCGATTTGTATATAGTGTACAGGGCAGCAACATTAATAAATTTAAAATGAGCCACAGAGAAAGAGTAAATAATAACCAACCTCTATGTGAGTACTGGCCACAACCGACGGTTCTACGTTTGAGGTTTGAACTTGATATATGAAGAATACCAAGTTACTTTATTACTTCATAGTATTGACATTGTCATTCGAAACATATTGTATATTGTGTAAAAATCATATGATAAATTATAATAGATTATGTGTTATTGCTGTATTATGTGTTATTGCATGCTGATTGCATGCTGATCTGATGAAATCACAAATGGGCGCTGGAGCTAAGTATTTAGTGATTCCTACTGTTTGCAAGTAGCTAGTGTTGTAAAGCTAATTATATGGGATCCTATTGTTTCTACGTATCTATAAATTGGTAATGTATTGTATGGTAATTCTGTATTGTAATAGTAGAGATGTTTTAGAGCTCGGCTGAGGATAAAGACGTTTATCGCCTCAGTCAAAAAAAGAGCGGAGACGTCCGTTAAAAGACCTGGTATCGGTAACTGAAACCCGACAGGTATAGTGTTATTAAGAGAGACCTGGTATCGGTAACTGAAACCCAACTGGTATTATGTTGATAAGAGACCTGATATCGGTACCTGAAACCCGACAGGTATTATGTTATTGAAAGAACTGACATATTGTAATTGGCAGTTATATAATTCGTAATTCGTACCACAGAAATTGATAGACCTGCAATACTAGACTGCCGGACAGTGGAATCATATAACCTTTTAACCTGCAGGTCGCACTGAAATGATTCTGGAGGAACCATACAGACAAATGCTTGGCATCGAGGTCAAAAGAGCTGTCTACGTCTTGAGATGTAAGTTTGAACATTCTATCTGTACACGCATATTATTCCAATTGCAATACATATCGGCGTTAAGTTACCTCGCCCACAGTGGGCGTATTTTAAAGGATATATATATTAAATCATGGTAGGAGAAAGCATCTGCAGAGTACTGACCATGCTTGGAAAAAAAGTAGGGGAAGAAGTGAAAAAGAGATCAAGAAGAGAAGGTAGAGAGTTTGGAAAATGATGTGTAGCATTAAGGGGAAGAATAGATAAATTACTAGAATTTAAAATACGCTTAAATGTGGCCGAACGATTGTCTTGTTTTAAGAGGCAGGTATTAAAATCACCCCTTATAATAGTGTGACTGTAAGAAGGAACTAAAGTTTCTAGGATGTTTTTAAAAGAAGCGAAAAAAAATTATACGTAAAGAAGGCGAATAATAAACACCTAGAAGAACTTTATTATGATTTAGGTCCACTTCTAAGAAGAGATGCTCGCCGGCATTAACGGGTGGTGGCTGTGATGAGCTGCTTACGATACGGTATAGAATTTGAACACGTAGGTATATAGCAACACCGCCACCACCGCCAACCGCACGATCATTTCTAATTAGGTGGAACCCCGGAAGAGAATAGGAAGTTGATGGCAGACATGGTTTAAGCCATGACTCTGAAACGAGAACGGCATATATGTTCTTACAGTCAAAGGTTGTCAGCATATCAGGGAAATGTATACTACATTCATACTATATATATAATATATACTACATTCCTATAAAAATATACTTTATTCTAGGTTGACATAACAACTGTCAAAGTTCTTCATACTAGTAGTAGCCGAATCCGACAACTTATCTCCGAGGCAAGGGGCAAGCGAAAATAACAATATAATACACATAACCTCGAATAATCGCAGGTGCAAGCGGTTCGTGCACCGGTTGTTGCTTCAACTTTTCGACTTTAAGTCGTTAATATGTCTTACAATGAGCTTTCAGTAAATTGACTAATATGTTAACTATATCATGTACCTATTAAATTAGTACGTGCTGAGGCATATTTACTTAACTCGGTGAGCACGTAATAGCGTAATGTGTAATTTGAATACCTAATTGGTGTAATATATCTGCCTATAGTCTAGCTTCTCCCTGTATCGTCATGCCAATGAAATATTATTATGGATCGACGCTTAGCATAAGTGTACGTGGTTTAGGTTATATAATAATACTAGCTTTTGCCCGCGGCTTCGCACGCGTAAATTCGGGGTTCTCTAGTTATAGTACATCATCTATGTTCGGGGTAGCACAAATCTCCTTTATTGGACAGATACTTCCATAATTTTATTGACGTTTTAACTGTTTAAGAAATATACCTGCAAAAAGTATTTACACATAAAAACTACCTAGAACTAAGCGGATACTTCTATAATTGTCGTTTTAACTGTTTAAGAAATATAACTGCAAAAAGTATTTACACATACAAACTACTTAGAACTAAGCGGATACTTTTATAATTGTCGTTTTAACTGTTTAAGAAATATAACTGCAAAAAGTATTTACACATACAAACTACTTAGAACTAAGCGGATACTTCTATAATTGTCGTTTTAACTGTTTAAGAAATATAACTGCAAAAAGTATTTACACATACAAACTACTTAGAACTAAGCGGATACTTTTATAATTGTCGTTTTAACTGTTTAAGAAATATAACTGCAAAAAGTATTTACACATACAAACTACTTAGAACTAAGCGGATACTTCTATAATTGTCGTTTTAACTGTTTAAGAAATATAACTGCAAAAAGTATTTACACATACAAACTACTTAGAACTAAGACTATAGTACAAAATGTTATCCGCAGCTATCCGGTATCAGTGACGTTTCGCTAGAGTGGTCAATATGGCGACTGGGATTTGTCTGTCAAAAACCATTAGAATTTAACAAAATACTCGACAATCCGAATTTCGCGGATATATGTTGTAGACTCGAAATCTTTTTTTTTTATGTTTTATTATTCAGGTAAGGTTTCGATGTACTCCTTGACGAAATTATTAATATAAGATTTGACACTGCGATAGCAGCGCAGTCCGTCGGTTCCAATATGAAACATTCCAAAATCCTCAACTACTAACAAATTAAACATTAAGTAAAAAAAACATTTTCCTGGGGACTAAATTGTGAATCTAAACCATTCTCAAGTCCCCTTGAACACACACAAAAATTTCATCAAGATCGGTCCAGTCGTTTAGGAGGAGTTCAGTGACATACACACGCACACAAGAAATATATTAAGATCAGTTATGTACAATCAATTTAATTTATAAATTATGTACGTATTGTCAATGAAATTTGGCGCGTTGTCTTTAAACATGTCCCTACAAACTTGAAATTTTGGAAGAAAGTACTTTTATGTTGTAAGTGGACTAAGATTTTTTTTGGCGTAAGAGATAAATTCGCGGCAGAGCAAGGTGGACAGACTTTCTTATAGGCATTGCGGGAAGCGTACAGCGAATGAGTGCGGCCCAAGTATAGCCTGCGTGGAGAGCTTTGGGGGTCTCCGTTATCCAGCAGAGGAATTCTATCGACTAAGATGATGAAAGGATGAAGTAGAGTATGAACGGTTGTATTGGTGTCCTCATTGTCTTAGTAAAATGAACCAAACATTTATCCTCTAAGGCCGCCTATGGAAACGTCTACTTACTGTATCAGGATTATGTTTCCAAATGGTTAATAGCAATACAGCCAAAATTATTACCCATGTGATGCACAGGTTTATAACGTAATTTTGTATTATCATTATTCAATTCAAGAATTATCGGCACACTTATCTATAAATGCCTTCATTACACGCAGAATATACTACAAACCTCATTTGTATAAATAAAAAATCGCACAAACCTAATAAGTAAATTACCATTAAATTAGTTGGAACGTGTGTTGTGATACGACTTCGGCGGCTCTGCAGAAACAATGAAGTTTAAAGTGGCTCACAAAATTAGGAGGCACCTCCGCAATATTGTGGTATCCTTATTGAGCTCCCTTATCGAAACTTGTTATCTAATGTATCGGCAATTGAGAGTTTGCTTCGTATTACACGAGCGAGCTTACGAGGCTTACTTAATAACCCTGGATATAAATACTTATACATAGTACGTGCGTGACAGTTTACTAGTGTATAATTCCATATTGCGTTGTAATGGGTTGTCGGTAAGACGTAGTACATGTTATGGCAGACGTTGAAAGCACACTTTGGTAAATACACCTTTATTTGGCTTTAGCCGGAGGCATCGACCAAGTGTCGGCGTCTGATGAAGGTCTACGTTATGTACCAAAATAATAAGAAATAACACATTGCTCGCCGGATATATTTGCTTGATGCGGTGTGCCTTTTGGTATTTATTTTTGGAACGCCCTTAATAAGCTTATGTTTGGCATCTAAAATAATTTTAATTCTAAAACATTTCGACAAGTAAATGCCATTATAGGGATATGCTATATTTAGTGTATACTCATGTACCTCGTATTGCCTATGTGTTATTAACAATAATATAATATGTATGAGGCTTTAACTGTTGAACAATAATTATGAGCATGCGTAGGCTTTATATAACTCCCTTAATACAGAAAGCATTGTTTTGCTTTACTGTGCGCTAAGACAAAACATGAAAGGCATTGCGTATGCAGAATTTGGCAGAATATCTAGTTATCTATTTGTATAATACAGCTCGCAAGAGTAAAATTTCACCGTTACTCGATTCCCTAGGGAAGCAGGTCCATAGAAGATACTTTTTATAAAAAACGTAATTTCCTTATACAGTTTGAATCGGCTTACAAAAAGTGATTGAGATATTATATTCTAGTAATACAAAAGTGTTCAAACTTTTAAAAGGTCAGCTGACCGGCACACCAAGACTAGTAAATTGGTGCCAGAATTGTAAAGATTTAATAGGAGCAGAAGCAACATACAACATTGTCCTTTGTTCCTTTAAAAACATCCAGGTGTAATTTAATATTACGTTTTGTCCGTATGTTGGCGTTTACTCCTCTGTGTAAAGATTTCACATCTTGATACAGAAACATATTTGAAGTGCCGAGTTCACCGAATACATTTTCGTAAATTAGCATACGTATGAGATACTGTTTTACACAAAATGAAGGTAAATAAATATGAAAGTTGAAATACTTGAATATATACAGTGAACAAATCTTTCAAAGCCTAAGGCCGGTATTCTTGAAAGGGTAAGCAGAGGCTATACATATCCACAACTATTATTCTTGACCCTGGTATATTTTCATAATATATAAACTTATTTTAGATTGTCTTTTGGGATATAACTCGTACCTTTGTTTCGAGTAACCGATATTTCAGCACTGTTGCAAGCGACATGTTAATTCACGGATGTGATTTTGTGACACGTCTAACAGACGTGTCACATGGCGCAAAATAAAATGTAACTGACCACAAAGATTATATTTAGGAATTTAAATTTTTAGGAACTAACAATCTACTAACAAATTCGAGCATTTAATCTGGGTCCTCACACACAATAGTAAAAGTGTGTGAGGATCTTATGGCTCAAAAGTGTTACAAATAAAATTATTGCATATTGCGGCAAGTCATACCCTGGAATTATAAAAGAAATCATTTGATTTTCAAAATTGTAACAGAACAACGTCAAAGACATTTGCACAGATGATAATGAAGGATAAAGCAATGTCCTATAAACAAGAAAAGTACGCATGCATTCATTACACAAGAAGTTTCTTTTAAGAAACCTGTGACTTACTATTTTAAATTCCTTTGATCTTAATTAGGTTAAAAAAATTATTAAAAGTACAATAAGCAATTACTAAAGTTGTGCCCAGATACTAATAAGTAATTTAATTATATACCAAAGTAATTCATTTCAAGAAAATTACCCCCAATTCTCTGAAGACAGACATAAATATCAGTATTGCAAAACAGATATGTAGGTTTGAATGTATGTAGTGTTAAATATTTCAGGATATTTTTTTAATCTATATAAGACAACATTTTCACAAACTAAAACATATGCAAACAATTCACTACGAAGTTAGAGCGAAAACAATTCCAGATTTCATGGAGGTACATTCTCATGCTGTGTACACAAAGTTGGAGCATCTTGAAATAAGTCAACAGTTCCGGTACCTGCAATATCTTGTTCTAGTTGGCAGTCAACAGTTGACATCAGACCGAGGTACGTCATACATCGCCGCATACAAACTTGTGAACTCCGAACTCTACGTCTGAAACCAATTGAACTTAATACACAATAACTCAACTTCGCTGTTTTGAACTAAGGTTTGATGGATACTTGATAAATTAATACATACTTGCTACGACTGTATGTAGATTTATTTCACAATATTGTAGAATTTGATATCATGGGTACATTCTACCATAAAAGAGATCTGATTGACATTTCTATTTCTTAGGCAGTAAGGCCAAAGTATATAATGTCAAAGGTAATACATATATTACATACATACATACATACATAGACTCACGCCTGTTTCCCCGAAGGAGTAGGCAGAGGTATATTAAACGCCCAGTTTTCGCCAGTGTTTTGATCCCACGTAATAGGTGGCGAGCCTATTGCCGCTTATTGGGACATTTTGTTTGCCAGAGCCTCGTCCGTTGATCGGCAGGTGCACCACTTGCAGGTGAGGTTGGCTTGGGACCCTAAGTTCTTGGTGGGAACCCTATGCACCCAACACATATTAGGTATATAATATAATAAAAATAACATATATTAGGTATATAATATAATTATACCGGGACAATCCACACAGTCATTTAATTCAATATTAGGCACAGTCTGTACTATGGTAAACAAATAACTGACAAACATCCTTTAAAAAATATATACGAATTAAATGTACATACAGATTTGCCGCTGATGGTCTATAAATATTTTTGAGATTTTAGATTCATTTTTGACATAAGCTCCATACAAAATATGTCAAACACGTATCTCGAATCTCTAAATCTATGGATAGATCGAATATTGAAACCGGCAATTAATCATCGTTCCATAAAAAGTTGCCTATTTGAGAGTCGAATCTACGTCTGCTTGCTGAACAGTCACGATCGCTAACGACAACAGCCAAAAGTAATAACCGATCCAATCCAAAATTTCGAGATTTGAGACAAAACATTAAATCTGGATAGTTAGAACTGTGATTAAATAACATATAGCATAGCAATCTGAGACTTGAAATGATACCTCTAAAAAAAGGACTGCCTTGGTGGTCCAGTGGATAGCGTATGCGACTGCTGATCGGAGGTCCCGGGTTCGATTCCCGAGTCGGGCAAAAGTTTTACTGGGTTTTTCCGAAATTCTCAACAGCAGCACGGAGTCTGTGGATGTGCCCGGTAACGGCAATAGGCTCGCCCCCTATTACGTGGGACCTAAGAATTCATGGCGAAATGTGGGTGTAATATTACACTTCTGCCTACCCCTACGGGGATACAGGCGTGGGCCTATAAAATTACATTATACTGTGAAACTGTCATTATTTTGGCATGTTTTATAGAACTTATGAGATTAATTATACTCGCAGGAAATATTATTATCCTTATTTGGTTTTTAGTTTCTTAGTTCTGAGCTCGTAATATCAAATTGCAATACAAGTAAAGATGTGAAAGCCGTGGGAACGACAGATTAGCTCGAATAGAACTAAAACTACATTATCAGTTGATAAGTATTTAGCGATACGGAAACCTATCAAACGCACTAAAACCTAACAACTTTGGTAAGTAAGTACCTCGAAATAGAAGAATAGCAAGGAAATGGCAATATTCCTCGGCAGTAATACGTTTCTAACACGCCATGTTTCCATTATCCAATATCAATATTGTTTTATCTTCATCGTTCAAGAATGGAACACTGAGACTACTTTAATGATAGCATTGCATGACGTATGTATAAACGGTTCGTTCGTTCGTTCTTTGTGGTTATTTTCCAAGGAATGTGGTTGAATGTGCTGTAGGTTGTACACGAGTCGTACATACCGCTCTCTTATTAACGTTCAATCTTATCAAAGGAGTTTCCTTGTTTCAGCAAATTTTCCGCTTTATTTAATATAGATAATTGCTTTACAGCGAATACTTTTTTTTTCTGAAAAAAATGGCTTGTTATGGATTTGTAGAAGGCTGTTTATTAATGACATATTTTTGAAGTAAATATACATATTTAGAAGCCATATAAGGTCTGACTTAAGACCATATCGTTATTTAAAATGATAAACAGAAAATCATGTAATAATCGATTTTAAACTTTCGCGATTTGTATACATCATACAATTTTACTAAAACGGGTCTTATTCGCAATATTTAATTAATTTAGGGTATAAATACCTATGTTTTACCGACGTTTCGGCCGTCTTACAACAGCCTTGGTCGCGGCAGGACTGATGTCATCTCAGCGTCGTCCTTGTGAAGCGCAGGTTTCGGCAGCTACCCTCACTTGTTTTTATTTTTATTTTATCCGAACTGTCAGTACGTTGACACACAACACTTAGGACGTCTACACACTGATGAGCTGTGTTACTGCGGCGGAGTTTACTTTTGTTGATTACTGGATTCCAAGTTGCAGACAGTCTGTATCCATCCTCCCGGTTGTAATTTTTATGCTTTTTTATTTCAACCGCTTCACGTACTATCCTGGAGTACTTGTGACGATCGGTAGATAAGACCTTTGGTTGATGTAATTCGATCCAGTGGTTTGGTCCAGACTCCAACAAATGCTCAGCTATGGCAGACTTGTTAATTTGCCGGTTTTTTACAGCTGCGATATGTGCCTTGACCCTTTCAGCGATGGTTCCTTTGGTCTGTCCGATATAGGTAGGAACTACCACAACTGCAGTCGACCTTGTAGACGCCAGGAGTTTGTAGAGGAATGACATCCTTCGGGGTGCGCAGATTGTGTGCTACTTTGGAGAGCGGACTGTATACAGTCTTTATGGAGTATTTCTGTAGTACTGTTCCAACTTTGTCCGTCACTCCCTTTATGTAAGGCATGTAAGCCGGTACTCTGCTTACTTCCGGTTTGCGGTCCTTCCTCTTCCGACGGGGTATCTCCTTTTTGTATCCATTGCGCCTTAGTACACTAATATATAAGCCGGTGTCCTATAGTCCACAAGACTTGTGGACTATAGGCAAACCGTATATCTTGGGCGGCTGCACGATTTGAGGTTTGTGTAGACGTTAAATTCATCTTCCATGAAAACGTTTTTATGGTTCTTAATCAAAGCTCGAATGCGTTTCGTAACTGGCTGTCGGGTTGTAGGACACCGGCTTATATATTAGTGTGTCACTTAACAGATTCCTAGACAAGACTAACGTACCATTGCGACCGATACTGAGTCAAATAAACTCACCCACATATGGTTTGGCGAAACAAATCAGCAAGGTACTGCAACCGTTGGTAGGTAAGACGGCATCTTTCGTGAAGGACTCTCGTCACTTTATTGACATTATCAAGAGCGTGAAAAAGGAAACACGAACGACAACGACAAAGTGATGTTGAGTTTTGACGTGGAGTCACTCTTCACCAATGTTCCAGTACAGGATTGCCTTGAGGTCGTTGAGAGTAAACTAAGGGCAAACAGTCTGTCTGACAAATATACTGTTCTACTTAAAAATTGTTTGGAAGCAAACTACTTCCTATACCGTGGACAACATTACCTCCAGGTCGACGGAGTGGCTATGGGTAGCCCAGTAGCACCGGTAATGGCCAACATCTGGATGGAGTATTTCGAGGAATCCATAGACATGCAGGCATCAAATGTAAAGCTATGGAAGAGGTATGTCGACGATGTATTCTGAATCATGAAGGGCAACAACCAAGACGTAGAATGTCGATGGAGCACAGAAGATAGATAACGAAGATGGATCGCCCTCACAGAAAATGGACGTTCATCATCAGGGAGGTGATTCGCTGAAGCCGTTCATCACGGATCTCACCTCCGCGATTGCCGCGCTCGCCGACAGGAAGCCACCGGACACATCGATAGTTGCACCACACCCGGCAGTTTTGAAAGTCATCATGACGTTACCGACGCACGTTCGGTGGTGCACACACGGAGTGGCTGTCGTTCAAGGCGATATACGACACCACCAAGAACTACTTCAATGACGTGGAGAATACAGCGAGACTGAGAAGAAGTCTCAAGGGAAGAGCGTTAGAAACAGTGAGCTCGGAACTGATTGGGCATGCGTGACCGGATGAAATTATGAAAAAAATTGGAGTTGCAGTTCGGACGACCGGACTCCATTGCGCAGGCGGAGACGGACAAGATGAGGACCCTGCCACGCTGTAGCGAAGCACCCAAGGACATATGCGCGTTCGCGAGCAAGATACGAAGCGGCGTCGTCACACTTCGAGCGTTGAAAAAGGAACACTACCTCATCAATGCGGAACTAGTGCGTGTGTTGACCGAGAAGCTACCGAACTCGCTACGTGTGCAGTGGTACAAGACGTACACCGAGAAGTGCCATTCGAAGCCAGACCTCAGCCGATTTAGTGATTTCGTGACGGAGTACGCACGTTACTGTAGCGCGTTCGCACCGGCTGAGAACATCACCGAGGGGCCGCCAAGCAGTCGTACTGTGCAGAGAACGTACACGGCGACAGCGACGGAGAAGCGAATCCCTACGGACACGCCTAACGCGAAGTGCAGAATATGTGAACGCGAAGGACACTACTCGTCGGCCTGCAGCACGTTTCGTAACGCCAACGCAGAGAAGAGATGGCAGCTAGCTAAGCAGTATGGAATGTGTTTTCGCTGCTTACGCGTACGCCGAATAGAACACTCGTGCAAGCCCAAGAAGTGCGGTGTAGAGGGATGCCGCGCTACACACAATCAGTTGCTTCACTACGATAGAGGAGCCCATAGAACCGAAGATGCGAATACAGAGAAGCAAGAAAGGGTCGCCAGTTCGTGCATACGTGCAAAGGCTCAAGCTTACCTGAATCTGCCCGAACGTAGACGCCTCTTCCGCCGGTCCGACTATCTGAGTCGGACCGGCGGGAGAGGCGTCTACGTTCGCCCTACTCGACGACGGAAGCACCGTGTCGCTGATAGATGAAGAGATAGCCAAGGAAGTCGGCGCGGAAGGGAACCAGGACCCTTTTACGATCGTGATCGTATCGATCGACATGCCAACGTCGCGACGCGTAGACGTACACATACGAGGAGCCGGCGCCGAGAGCAAACAAGTGCCTTTGTGTGCGCGCACCGTAGCCAGCCTACATCTGTCGCCGCCGAAGATAGCCGAAGAGGACCTAATAGACTGCAAACACCTCGAAGGCATCAAGAAGAAATTGGTGTATGACATAGGCGTGCCGAAGGTGCTAATTGGACAAGATAACTGGCACCTGCTCATAGCGAATGCAGTTCGAAAAGGACCCAACGATCAACCGGTGGCGTCGCTTACGTCACTGGGGTGGGTGCTACACGGCGCGCGCTAACGCACTTTGGGAAACACCGTACACTTCGTCAACGGTCTCTCCGCTCGACATGAAAACATAGAAACGTCATATGATGAGTTTTTCGCTTTTGGATCGCTCACAGTGAACCCACGTCAACCGAACATGGACCCCAAGAAGCGGATGGACGTGTTACAGAATAGTTCGATAGAAGATAGAAAAATAGAGACGGCTCTTCGACAGAACGAAGAACACATCAAACCCGATAGCCATGGAGACGCATCGAAGAGGCTCGCGTATATAGAAAATATAGAACAGGAGAACTCACGTATAGAAACGGGTATAGAAACAGAAAATACGGCACGGACGCACTCTCTTATAGTGTTAGATAGAGGACAGGTGCACTCTCCTATAGATTCGAAGGCCGCCGTTAAGCCTACCGTCATTGAGACAATAGGGGAGCAGTGCATTGCATCCTACAGAGGGAGTCGTCGATCAACAGCGAGAGTTCTACCGATTATAGCGCCGTGTAAGAAAACCGCAGAGAAGGTTCTACACAACAGAACACAGAAGAATAGACAGAAGGATCCAGATTGGCGTCACGTGACGAAGACGAAGACCAACACCAAGTCGGGCAGAGCGGCACCTCGTCCAGCCGCCGACTCCCGAAACTTCGTGCTTCTCCCCGCAGAACACACCCGCGACTCCGAGGACCTTCTTGTGAAGGCGGTACAAGAGGACTCCTTCGGCGCCGACCTCCGGGAGCTGCGGCGCGGAGAAGGTGTCGCCAGAGACAGCCGCGTGTATTCGTTACCCGTGGAGATGAACAACGGAGTAATCACTCTACGCAGTCGTATAATAGCTACAGAACAAATTTCCGAACAGATAGAGAGACCGCCAATATTAGACGGCGATCATCGTATTACGCAGCTATACATAGATTGGGCACACAGAAAATTACATCACAGCGGTACAGAGATGGTAATCAATGAAATACGCCAACACTATTGAATTCTTCGCCTGCGGCCGACTACAAAGAAAATAATACATAGATGTCTACCGTGCCGCATTAGAAAAACGCAGCCACCTGAGCCAGCCACCGGGGACCATCCGAAGACGCGCCTTGCTCACCATCAGAGTCCCTTCACCTAAACGGGCCTTGATTATTACGGGCCGCTCTCCGTAACCGTCGGTAGACAGCGTCACAAACGTTACGTGGCACTGTTTACATGTCTCACTTCCAGGGCAGTACATCTGGAGGTCGCCGCCAGCCTGAGCGCCGACTCCGCAATCTTGGCGCTGCGCAGGTTCGCAGCGTGGCGAGGTTGCCCCGCAGAGATTTACTCGGACAACGGCACCAACATGCACGGTGCCGACCGAGAGATGCGAGACGCCGTCGCCGAAGAAGCGAGTCGCCGTGGCATCGTATGGCGCTTCATCACCCCCTCAGCGCCATTCATGGGGGGCGCATGGGAGCGCCTCGTCAGGTGCGTGAAGACCACCCTCTATACGGTCCTTCACGAGCGCCATCCGCACGAAGAAGAAGTCGACCCTCACACATGTCTCCGTCGACGCAGCAGACGACGAGGCCATCACCCCGAACCACAACCTATTCGGTGGTTCGGCTCGCCTACCTCCACTGGGCGAGTTCAACGAGGCTGACCTCAACAGCAGCAAACAGTGGCGGTGCGCCCAAATCCTCGCCGACATGTTCTGGCGCCGTTGGGTGCTCGAGTAGTAGTACGCGAGCTGCAACACCGGCGGGAGCCCCATGGGTCTGGGTTCAACCTCGAGGTCGGCGACCCCGTCCTGATCGCCGACGGCCAACTCCCGCGCAATACCTGGCCGCGCGGTCGAGTTGTGGCCGTCTACCCGGGCGCCGACGGCGCCATACGCACTGTCGAGGTGCGCAAAGCAGCAGGCGTCCTCAAACGGCCAGCTAAGAAGCTGGTCCCCCTGCCCAAGTGACGAGGCGTCGCTCACCGGGTGCTCTGCAGCACCGCCACACGACGGGTCGCGCGCGTTGCTGCACGGCGGGAGAGATGTTCGCGACAGACATTAAGAATTATGACAGTGAATAGTATATTCGAAACCGCGAGTGAAAATCGTATAAAAATAGTGCTATCCAATCGTGTGGTACACCGGGTTCGGTTCTTGGACGCGTCAAAGTGATAAAATAACGCTAGAATTGTGAAAATGCTCAAATCCGTAATAAGAAGTGCTGTGTAGTGCATGGACATTAGATTTAAACTCGTGCTAACTGTAGGGACTTAGATATCGATCATAAATAGTGTTATCAGTTGTAAAAGATAAGAACTAATAGTTGATAAACAGCTATTTTGTTTACATAGTCCTTTTATAGTTTTATAAGTGTTTTTTTTTTGCTTTGAATAGGCTTGAAATCATGTCTAGATACCTTCTTATTGCTAGTTATTGCCTTATATAGTTAAAATAAACATAATAACAAACATTGGCATGTTTATCATAAACTTTGTTCATATACGATAATGTTAACTTAAGAAAATTTGTATTTTTACTTATGCATCGTAGGTTTTCCTGTAATAACTTAGAATCGAATAAAGATATTTTCATGGCGTTTGTTTCATTAGGTGGTCCATATAGTTGCACACAACGGCCCACCAAAATTATATACATAACTATAGTATTTCATAGCTTTTTAATAGAAAATATAGTGGGCGGACCCTTGTGTGACGACATTTTTCGATAGTTTTTCTTGAATAACTTAGTGACGTGAACAGTTAGGTTTAGGTATTGTATACCAATAGATAGAACTTTTTGAGACCTATCTAGCTATGTATAGAACATATATGTATGTACCATAGTATCTAAGTTAATTACATGTATGTACTTTATCACAAATAAAGATTTGTAGTGCGGTGGTCATCGTTAAGGTAAAGTTCCGAAGTACCTAAGCGACCATATTTTCAGCCAGTACGTTGGCGTCCCAACCACCCTCTTGTGACCAAGTAACCATATGTAACCATCAAGCACCGAACACCTGAACAGCATCGCTCCCAACGCATGAAGATGTTTTATTTCTGAAGCCCCGAATAGATCGAAGCTATTCAGTCCACACACGCATAGAACACACGACGTCGTAGGAACACTCGCCAGTCACACACCACCAGCGCACTGTGGCGGACCAGCTGAGGTTCGATTCCTGGCATCCGTCACAACATATTTAATATTATCTCGTTCGATATTATATTCTGATATACATGTGGCAGCTCAGTTCTACGATACGTGCCTTAAAAACGCCCAATCATTTCATAATAATATTGATACCATAGAAAAAGAGTGGCTGTTGAGATTAAACCAGCACGTTAGTTTAATAGCTCGACCAAATACAAGCAAAATTAATTCAATTCAAACGGCAATGCGATGACATGTACATAGATTAATCTATTCATAAAACATAAAACAGTTTCAATGCCCATTATTAGTCGGGACGTTGTAGTCACGTTATAAATGTTAATGTGCAGGTTTGTACAGCGTAATTATGTATGTCTTAAACTTATATAGAAACTGCAATTGTCCTTACTCGTAGAACCAAACGAATACTTATTTCTGTATCGGGTTTGTTATTTTGATGTAAGCGTATTGTTTATAAGATGAAATCGTTTTTCAAAGGAGTGAAAATACAACACACATTTTACAAGAGCCTGAGTATCCTGTGAGGTGACTAGACGTTTCGCAATCCAGCGAACATTACAATTGGCCTGCAACATTCATCCAGACGGAGGATGTTCGTCTGTACGAGTACCGTTCCGATTGTTCAGTTCGCGTTGTCGCACTCTATTTATAAAGCCGACTGGAATAACGGGTTTAACAATCAGCCATTTTAATCTCTACCAACGTAATTGTTTTTGTGTTTTGTTGTGCTGTTTCAACGGTTCAAAATATTTTATCTGTTTCATCATGTAACGGGTTCTGGTAGTAAAAACGCAGTAGAGGTTTTAGATGCGTTTATTGCAGAGTATCGTCTCACTTCCCTTGCCACGAGTATGACCGACCAACAACACGACACTGGCCTGAACACTAAGGGCTGTAGTCTCCCACGCTGTTCCCTCCGGTAGTGTGTAGGCAGGCTGCTCGAAGGCTGTGCGTAGCGGTACAAGCCCTCGCTGACGTTGGCTCAGCTGGCAGACGCCGGCGGTGTGAGTACGATGAGCAGGGCAGGCCGGACTCTTCGCCAGAAGGTGAAGCCGAAGGCGATGCAGGAAAGTGTAGCGGTCTAGGAGCGTAGCCGGAGTCTTAACGTGAACCTGGAACCCGTAGCTGGGACCAGGATACACGTAAATACGACGTAGGGTCAGTAGGTACGCTTAGTTATAGTAGAAGCGACGTTAGAGTAGCGGTCCGGCCTCTCTGTCGGCCCCTTTATATACCGGGCCCTCCATCAGGCTGAGAGTCCGTTTATGACCATATTTGGTCAGGCTTTGCGAGTGCGGACGATGGCTTTCTCTGATTGGCCGAGCGTATGGGCGGTACTGTGACGCAACGCGGTAAGTACCGGACATACGTTACAATACCGCCCGCCTTAGGAGAGGATTTTACGTGGCTAACAAGGAAAATCCGACTAGCTGCGTTAGATCTATGAGTCCGCTACAGTCCAAGCTAAGACGGCATATAGAGAGAAGGAAGGGAAAGTCTTCTACGGTTTGTAACAAATAGTTAGGCACCATAGTGTATAAGTTTTAGGTCCTTAATGTGCCAAAACCCAATAGAATTTCCAGACGCGTCCGACAACTCGTAAACGAGCGGCGACTTTTTATTAATCACTGTGCACTTCACAAATTTAGGGGCTAGTTTCTTACAGAAGGACTTATCCTTGTCGCTCTGATAAAAAGTTCTTTTCCACACAGTGTCTCCCACATTAAACTCAGCTGGTTTACGGCGTAAATTATACGTTTGGGAATTCCTAGCATGAGCTTGAATGAGGAGTGCCTGAACTTTGTCAAATATGCCTGATAAGTGACCTATGTTTTCTGCGTAATCGTCCCTAGGTATGTATACTATATCATCAGCGTCCGTGTCGACATAGTGTGAGTCGCATGGAACTAATTCACGTCCATAGACTAAAAAACTAGGTGTATAGCCTGTGACTTCATTAACTGCAGTATTTAATGCAAACTGCACCTTAGGTAGGAGAGTGTCCCATAATCTCTGGTCATTTCCTACAAACGCCGCTAAGGTAGAACCAATGGTTTTATTATAGCGTTCGACCGTATTCACATGTGGGGAATATTTAGGAATATAATGAAGATTAGGGATTTTGTACTTGCGCAACATAGCTTTTAAAGTAGCACTGACAAACTGTTTACCATTGTCCAATATAATTGTAGATGGTATACCATGAACTAAAAATATTTTTTCTTACAAAATATTAGTTATTATTTCAGCAGTTGCGCGCCTGATAGGAAAAAGTAGACAGTATTTACTAAAACAACAAGTTACTACGAAGATGTAGGCGTTTTGTTTTCTTGTGACGGGTAGTGGCCCCACCAAATCTACACTAATGGTTTGGAAGGGTCGTGAACACACTTTGGGTCGTCCCATGGTTCCCAATGGTGCGTGGTTCTGATGTTTGTGCGCGATACAAGTGTCGCAAGAATTTATGAACTTAACTACGTCATCGCGCATTTTGGGCCAATAGTAACGCAGTGCTAAGCGCTTGTAAGTTTTAAATATACCGAAATGCCCCGAAGTGGATTCGGCATGGTTCTCTAATATGGCATTATTTCGATCAGAAGAAGGTAGTACTTCTTTCCATTCGAACTCCTTACGTAGCATACACCTAAATTTAATCAAACGATACAATTTATTATTTTTAATAGAATAGTCTGGATAGTCATTAGGCGAAGATAAACAACCATTGTAGGTGGCTGAATACCATTGATCAGTGTTGACATTAGGGTCATTCACGTTATTATTATTCGCGTTAATTATATTTACAGGTAGGGATCGTGATAACGCATCGGCTATAATATTATCCGCACCGCGCCGATGCTTTATTTCGAAGTTGTAGGCTGACAGACGAACCGACCACCGAGCTAATCTACCAGTCGGGTTGCTCAAGTTTAGGAACCATTTCAGTGCGGAATGGTCAGTATACACCACGAACTTTAACCCGTTATCTAAATAACAGCGCCAATATTCGAGGGCTGTTAGAACTGCTAATGTCTCCCGTTCTGTTATACTGTAGTTTTGTTCCTGTGCATTTAGTGACCTACTCATGTAAGCGATAGGTAGTTCCACGCCATCTATTTCTTGTGTAAGTAACCCACCGATGCCGCTCGCACTCGCATCTGTGTGAACTTGAAAAGGTTTCTCGTAATCGGGACACGATAATATTGGTGCGGAGCTTAACAATTGTTTTAGTTTACAAAACGAGTCATCAGCTTCCACCGAGCACTGAAATGGTGCGGCTTTCTTACCGGTAGAGGTAAGTTTGTTCAGAGGACCGGCAATAGTACTAAAATTAGGTATAAATCGCCGATACCATGATGCAATGCCTAAGAACCTTTTGACTTCTTTTTTATTCTTAGGCGTAGCATATTGAAGAATGGCTTCCACCTTACATGGGTCTACTTGTAATCCTTTAGAGTTTACTACGTAGCCCAAGTACTTCAATTCATCACGGAAGAATTTAGATTTTTCCAAGTTGATGGTAAGGTTGGCCGATTTTAATTTTTCGTATACTTTATTTAATAGTGACACATGAGCATTAAAGGATGGCGATATAAGCACGATATCATCTAAAAAAACGAATACAGAGTTTTCGAACTCAGGACTGTTCGTAAACAAGTGATCCACCAAACGCTGTTGTGTCGCAGGCGCATTCGTTAAACCAAACGGCATAGTCACAAATCTAAATGTTCCTCTAGTAGGCACATAGAACGCAGTCTTATCACGATCACATTCGCGAAGAGGCGTCTGCCAAAAGGACTTAGATAAGTCTATACTACTTAGATATCTAGCGTTCCTAAGGTTGTCTAAAATTTCGGATACGTAAGGTAGTTTGTACGCGTCTTTTTTAGTAATAGAATTAAGTTTCCGACTATCTAAACAAAACCTTAGTTTACCGTCTGTCTTAGGCGTTAGTAAAATCGGTGACGACCACGGACTTTCGCATTTTTCTACCACTCCCAATGCAAGCATTTCGTCTAATTCGTCAATAATTATTTTTAATTTCGCCGGCGGTAATCTATAATATCTTTGGCGTATCGGCGCAGAATCGCCAGTGTCTATTGCATGTTCTATTAAGTGAGTTCGTCCTAAACCGGTTTTTTCAGTAGAAATCGACTCGTACTGCTTTATAATTAACTTAGCCGTTCTCTGTTGTGACTCACTCAACTCACTAAAAGATTGCAATACGTTCGTGTTACTTAGCTTATTTTCACCTAACACACTACACGGCAATGTTTTAGACATGCATACGGATGCGATATGGTTAGGCAGTAATTTAAATAGTTTCCAGAAATCGATGCCTAAAATTAAATTACTTGTAACTTCTGGAATAACATAAGCTTTCAATAAGTGGGTGTTTGGTTTTTTATTATAAGTCAAATCGATTAGATCGATTGAGTAACATTTTGTTTAGTCTATTGAAAATTTCTGACAATGGTCACACTGAACTGTCACTTCCGTCTTCCCGCGTTGAAAAGTTACCACGTTGTCGACTCGTACGTAAAATAAAATATCGCCTTTTGAAAAGCACATCATTGTAGCTACGCGAATATTATTGTGAGCACACCTTTTTGCATTTCGTGTGAATTGATTAATTGAACTAAATAGAGTAAACCGCTTTGAACGCCGCCTGATCTAGTGCTGGCAACGGTAAATTGATTGTGAACTATTGATTGATATTTGTGAAAATTGTGAATCTGGTATCGACTTCCACGTGCCAACGTGTCCTGAAAACGTCGCGTTTGAAGCTTAATAGCTAAGTATAAGATACTTCATTCATTTATTTTGGCCAATATACTTGTATGAATGTGTCTAATTTAGCTCAAGCCTGACATCAGCAAGGATAGCGGGTAAGTGAAACACATTAATATTAAGATTACTTGTATTCGCTGTGCAACACAGTACAGTTGTGTCTGAGATTTGTTGTGGCTGACAAGGGCTGATGAATAGAGTCACGCTTCCACAAATCTGCTGCAATTGATCCCAGCTCCTTCTAGCCAAAATTCTAGACATAATTTTTTGGTAGCAGAGCGTGGTTGAAATTTAGCCGCTGTTGCATTACTGAGTATAAACTCAGATTGGTATGAGCTTGTATCTTATCACCTTGTAGACAGTATTGTAGTGTTTGTCAGGTCAGTTATTGTCTAAAATACATAATATTTAATTGTATAAGTTGACCTAGATAATTTGCAACACATTGTCACATAACCTCAATCAGTAATATTGTTGAAAAATCTAACTTAAATTTGTTGTTGCATCAATAAGTCAGTTTGTTTGGATACATAACAGGTGTATGTATCAATAAATTTAGTAAATTTAGTTCATTGCATATATTCATAAACATTGTAATAATCAAACTTGACCTTGCCACTTGGGCGGGTCACATTAATAAACTTTGTTTTGTTATAATATAGATAATATTGCTAGGTAACACATATTCTGTGCTTACTTACTATTGTATATCTCAAATAATACAGCCAGTCTGTCTGTTGCAAATAATTAATTAATTAATTTTGAAGTTTCAACTTTTAATTTGTTATAAGTTATAACTTTGATAACTTGGACTTTGTTTTGTGTCAATATATATTGAAACTATTAATTTTGTTGGACAGTAGATACCTGTCACTTGCCTGCACTTGCAGTAAACAGGCTAATACTTTGTTGGTTTCAAAGAATTGAGAAAAATTAAGTTTTGATTGTTAATATTGTTTAACGCTTGTCCGGGCTCTTTTGAAATTTTGATTATGTCAGCTATCAAGGACTTGCGTGCGGCTGCTGGTGCTATTGCATCAGATTTGCGCTGGTTTGCCTCAGCCAGTGCTTTAGTGAACCGGCCTGATCGCCAGCAGGCCTTACTTCAGAGGTACGAGCGGATTGATGATCGCCTGGCAAGTGTGGAACAGCAATTCCGCACTTTCAGCACTTGCTGTCTTGAAGTGTCAATCAATGATTTCACCGCTGACCAGCGAAATAAGGTCAGCGAAGACTATGCCCAGGTCTTAGACCTGTATGATGCTGTCTCCAATACTGCGAGACAACTAGTTGCCGATAGGGAAGGGCAACCCGGACTGAAGCAGGAGCTTCCTAGGTCAGCACCGGGGCTGGTGAGTAGGCTCCCTACTTTGGACCTCCCCCATTTTGATGGCTGCCTAGGAAGCTACCTGGGCTTCATTAACTTGTTCGACAGCCTGGTCAATGACAGGGCTGACCTTCGGCCAGCACAAAAATTGGCCTATCTAATGTCGGTTCTGGATGGGGAGGCTAAGGGCCTCATCCAGCATCTGCCCGTGTCTGACGAGGCGTACCAGACGGCTCGGGACCTAATCACCCGTAGGTACCATAACAAGCGTGGCCTCGCCGACACGCATATTGAGCAGATTTTGAGTTTGCCGACGCTCACCCGGGTCTCTGGGTTGCGCACCCAACTGTTGAACCCGCTCTTGGTGGCCATCAACGCACTTAAGTGCCTTGACCTGCCCGTGGACCAATGGTCCTATCTATTGGTGCACATTGTCCTTAAAAAGCTGCCTGCCGACCTGAGGTCGCGTTTTGAACAGCGCTTTGGTGGGGATAGCGCGACCCATCTGCCCCCCTTTGCTGACCTGGAGAGGTTCCTGGAGGATGAGTGCCGGGTCCTGGACAACTCCGGTGGTGACACGCCGGCTAAGACGCAGCCGCCCAAGGTCAAGGAGCAGGCTCGCGTTCACACCCGAGCCAATGTTGACCGGCGCCCTCCTCGCTTTGCAGTCACGCAGAGCCCAGCGGAGTGCTCCTACTGCAAGGTCACGGGGCACAGAACGGCCAGTTGTAGGGCATTTTTGGACCTGCATGTCGCCTCTCGTAGGCGCATCGCGAATGCCCGCCGCCTTTGCTTCTCTTGTTTGGGGTCCCACTACAAGCGAGACTGCCCAAACTCTCGCCCCTGTCCTCACTGTGGAGGACAGCATTTGGACATTCTCTGCATGAATGCCAGAGGCGGGTGTTTTGAAGGTGGCAGCCGAGGCTCACCGGCACGCAGCCGAGAGTCGCCTCGCTTAATTGATCGCCGCTCACCCCGCTTGGAGAACCGTAGCGTGCGCACGCCTCCTCTCTCTCGCGCACCTGAATGTGCTGTTCAGCGTCACCAGCACCATGACTGCTGCCCCAGGTATTCCCCTCCTTTGGCGGAGCGTCCCCGCCTTGACTCGCGCCCACCTCGTTTTGGGCGGGTGCGTCACTATGACCCCCCACAGATGGCGCGCGGATCGAGTCATCGCGCCCTTGAGGACTTCAAGCCGCACCCCCATTTTGATTTGCCTGGTCCTGGCCAACGGTCGCCGCCTAGGCAACAATAGGTCATTGACCCCTGCCCTATAACTCCAACCTCCCCCATTGAGACCGTTATCCTACCAACGGTTGCTGTCAGGGTCTGGGGACCCACGGGGACCTCTGTTGTTGTCCGTGCTATATTGGACACAGGTTCACAAGGTTGCATTGTTTCCACTTTTTTGGTAGGGCAGGTTAAATTAAATATGGGTTCTTTTCCAAATTGTATACGGGGCATAGGGGACGTAGCCTCTAATGTTGAAGGGCAAGTTAAGGTTTTGTTTGGCCCTGTTGAATCTTCACACCCGAGGATTAAAACCTCGGCTATTGTGTTGAAGAATATTTTGGGTATGCATCCACAGAAGCAGCTACCTGCTGCTGTGGTGAATTTGACATCGGGATTGGAACTGGCAGACCCCAAATTTGACACACCGGGACAAATCGACTTGTTGATTGGCTCTGATGTCCTCGGTGGAATTTTGATTGGTGGGAAAAGGGTCTTGGTGCCAAATGGTTTGACTGCCATCCCGACCATATTTGGATTTGCTTTGATGGGACCTGTACCTAGGGACCTCCCTCCACCTGAACTTGACAATTTGTTAGCTGTAGGCTCCGCTCTCTCTGATGCGGTTCAGAGGTTTTGGGAGATAGAGGAACCCCCTCAAGCTGCCCGTTTGAATCCAGAACATGAGGAGTGCGAGCTGTTCTTCCAGAACAACACTGGTCGACTCCGTTCTGGTCGGATTATTACGAGGCTACCCTTCCTGTCTGTTCGGCCTCCGCTTGGTGAGTCACGACCTTTAGCCGAAAAGAGGTTGTTGGCCATGGAGCGCCGCATGGGTCGTGATCCGGAGCTCAGACAGAAGTACATTGAGTTCATGAGGGAATATGAACAGTTGGGACACATGTCTGTGTCAAATTTGGATTGGCGTTCGGTGGAGCATTACTTTCTCCCGCATCATGCGGTATTGAAGCCATCGACTGGCAAGCTGCGCACAGTGTTTGATGGTTCTGCGCAGACTTCAACAGGCGTATCCTTGAACCAGTGCTTGCATTCTGGTCCCAAGTTGGTCAAGGACCTTTGTGACGTCATCACCAGCTTCCGACGACATCAGGTTGTCTTTGTGGCCGACATAAAAATGATGTTCAGGCAGACGATTATCCACCCTGATGACCGTCGCTTCCAGCTGTGAGAGTCTCCTCGCGATCCCATGGTCGTCTACGAGCTCAATACAAATACGTACGGGTTAAGGTCAAGCCCCTACTTGGCAATACGTTCTCTTTGGGAGCTCGCAGACCGCGAAGGCCTACGTTTCCCAAGAGCCTCCGCCATCTTGAAGGACGATATTTACGTCGATGACATTTGCTCGGGCGCCTCCACAGCGGACGAGGCGATCCTCCTGCGGGACGAATTGGTAGGTATTTTGGCCTCCGCTGGTTATGAGTTGCGCAAATGGATTTCCAACTCACCAGCGCTTTTGGAAGGCTTGCCAGAGGATCATCAGCAAGATCCACATTTGTTTGAGATTGTTGACAACCCCGCCATGATGGCTGTTCTCGGCGTTCAGTACAGACCAGTCCAAGACATCTTTACGTACAACGTAGACTTGAAATTGCCTTGTTCTTGGACTAAACGTCTCGTGTTGTCTACTGTCGCCAGAACCTTTGATCCGAACGGTTGGATCTGTCCAATTATATTTTGGGCAAAATGCTTCTTGCAGAAGCTTTGGACAGCAGGATTGACCTGGGACGAACCTCTGCACGGCACTCTTGTTGAGGAATGGACCTCTTTTGTATCCTCACTTCCTGCCGTCAACGAGATCTCCTTGCCTCGTCCCATCCTTCCTCCCGGGAAGTACAAGGCCACCCTTCACGGGTTTTGTGACGCCTCGGAACGTGGTCACGCCGCCGTGGTGTACTTGCGCACAGTCAGTGCCTCAGGTCAGGTGAGGGTTGCCCTGATCATGGCAAAGAGCAAGGTTGCACCCCTTCGGACATCTCTGACCATTACGAAATTGGAGCTCTCGGGAGCAGCCCTACTTGTACGCTTGTTGAACCACGTCTCTAACACTTTGGGTAAAAGCATTTGTATTAATGGGACTTACGCCTGGACAGACAGCCAAATTGTTCTTTGTTGGTTGAAGGCTTCTGTCCACACCTTGGAGGTATTTGTCGCTAATCGCGTTTCCCAAATCTAGAAATCCGAAGTCAAACTTGTTTGGAGACACGTGACGAAAACACGAAATTGTCGGGAGCTGTCTCTAAATTGAACCCCTTTTTGACGATACGGGTCTCTTGCGCGTTGGAGGGCGTCTCAAGAACGCCAACCTCCCTTACGGGGCTCGTCACCCCCTTTTGTTACCTAAGGACGGTCATTTGGTACGCTTGTTGGTAACTGACCGTCACCTTAAGAACTCGCATGCTGGTTGTAATGCTTTGTTGGCTATTTTGCAACGCGAATTTTGGATTTTGTCTGCCCGAAGAATTATTCGGATTGTAGTCTTTCGCTGCATCCCTTGCTATAAGCTCAAGGCTTCTACCATGCAGCCCTTCATGGGAGACTTACCGGCAGATCGCGTACCTGAGAGCAGGACGTTTGACGGTGTTGGCACGGACTTCGCAGGTCCCTTTTTGGTGAAAACGTCGACACTTCGAAACAGCAAGACTGTTAAGGCCTACTTGTGTGTTTTTGTTTGTCTTTCCACAAAGGCCGTACATTTGGAACTGGTCTCCTCGCTTACGACCGAGGCGTTTGTAGCCACATTTGACAGATTTGTATCCCGCAGGGGGCTGCCTTCCTTGATCCGTTCTGACTGCGGCACTAACTTCAAGGGCACCTATAATTATTTGAATGATGTTGTTAATTTCCTTGAAACCAACAAAGCTGATATAGGTGATAGGCTTGCCCGACATGGGATAAATTGGTTATTTTCCCCACCAAATTGTCCACACTGGGGTGGTATATTTGAGGCCGCTGTAAAATCGGCCAAAACACACTTGCGCAGGACAATCGGTGAATCTGTCCTTACATTTGAGGAACTCGCAACTGTGTTTTGTAAGATTGAGGCCGTTTTGAACTCTAGGCCATTGTGCCCGATCTCCTCAGATCCGAATGATTTGGAGGCCCTTACGCCGGGCCATTTTTTGATTTGTCGCCCACTTGTCGCCTTGCCTGAGTACCCCTATATTGATACGAGACCTGGTCGTCTCTCGCGTTTTGAATTGGTACGCCAGATTACTCAGAGCTTTTGGAAACGCTGGAACTTGGAATATTTGCACATACTCCAGCAACGCGTTAAGTGGACCGACAAGACCGATCCACCCAAGATTGGTGACCTCGTTTTGATCAAGGAGGCTAACCTTCCGCCACTCAGATGGCGCAAGGGGCGCATCCTTCATTTGGTAACTGGGGCTGATGGAGTTCCCCGATTTGCTGAGGTCTTGGTGGACGGTTCGATTCTGAGGAGAGCGGTTGCAACATTGTCACGTCTACCAACCGATTAGCGGACCGGTAGGCCGGTCCGGGGCGGGTGGATGTTTGAAATAGAATTAGTTTTTATTATAAGTCAAATCGATTAGATCGATTGAGTAACATTTTGTTTAGTCTATTGAAAATTTCTGACAATGGTCACACTGAACTGTCACTTCCGTCTTCCCGCGTTGAAAAGTTACCACGTTGTCGACTCGTACGTAAAATAAAATAAAATAAAATATCGCCTTTTGAAAAGCACATCATTGTAGCTACGCGAATATTATTGTGAGCACACCTTTTTGCATTTCGTGTGAATTGATTAATTGAACTAAATAGAGTAAACCGCTTTGAACGCCGCCTGATCTAGTGCTGGCAACGGTAAATTGATTGTGAACTATTGATTGATATTTGTGAAAATTGTGAATCTGGTATCGACTTCCACGTGCCAACGTGTCCTGAAAACGTCGCGTTTGAAGCTTAATAGCTAAGTATAAGATACTTCATTCATTTATTTTGGCCAATATACTTGTATGAATGTGTCTAATTTAGCTCAAGCCTGACATCAGCAAGGATAGCGGGTAAGTGAAACACATTAATATTAAGATTACTTGTATTCGCTGTGCAACACAGTACAGTTGTGTCTGAGATTTGTTGTGGCTGACAAGGGCTGATGAATAGAGTCACGCTTCCACAAATCTGCTGCAATTGATCCCAGCTCCTTCTAGCCAAAATTCTAGACAGTGGGTTTGATTATTAAAAGTAGTGGGTAAGTTGATAAAACCGCGCGGCAACAATATATTTCCACCCGCGGACCGAATGGAATTAGTGTTGTGACACTGCTGTATTTCTAACCTGGTTTTAGTAATTACCTCCAGATGGGAGTTGTTACCTAGAATTGTAATGGCTGAACCGGAATCGAGCAATCCACAAATAGGTAAACTGTTAATCGTTACGTTAACATAGGGCCGTAGGTCATTTTTAGGTTTATTATCCAGGATCGAGGCGACGGAATAACTAGAGAAATACACTTTTAGAGTGTTTAGCCAATTTCTCCAATCATCTTTGTCAAAATTGGTTGAATAGGTTGTAGAACCTAATTTAGATTTTGACACGCCCCGACCCTGACCAACTAGTTTTTTGGTTTCGTCGATTTACAGTTCGGGCAGTTAGGGAATGTCACATCCCTACAGCCGCACTTGAAGCAAATTGCGAAGCGATCGCGTTTGCATTCATTCAAACTGTGATCATTGATTCGGCAGCGCGGGCAGTACTTGGACGTGACTAGAGCGACAGAGCTAGGTTTAGACTTAGGTTTGCTAGGTTCGTTGTTCACAGTGTATTCGGACGTACCCTCTATAGTAGCAACGGGATAATTATTGTAGGAATTATTACGCGCTCGGTTATTAGGTTTGTGACTGTAAGCTAGGTCTGGTGCCAACGTGTCGTTATTATAATACGGTTCGCGGAATTGAGAGTTCAAACATTTCATCCGTTCGTAGTTTAAACATAACGTCTGCAGTGTTGCTATACTGTCTATTGAAGATATTGACGGAGCTAGCACTAGTGAGTAGCATGGACGTATGTTATGCAATAGGATGTCTAACTTTTCGCGTTCGGACAATCGCTTTGACGGAGACAGCCTAGCGAACAGCTGATTCATTATCGAGAGATAAATAATTATAGTTTCGGTAGCACCTTGAGTACGTCGGCGGATTTCATTTAATAACCGGTAGTCATAATCGTACGGTGTCAAATCGTCTATTAATTTAGTGGTGAGTTCTTCCCATGTAGTGAAATATTCTTTTAGGCCGCGGTACCAGTGAAGTGCGTTACCGGTGAAAATTTCGGAGGCATATGATAAAATTTTAGTGGAAGGTAGATTACGCGCGGTTTGGAATTCGGTTATGCGTTGTAGGAACGCTCGGACGCATCCCGTACCGTCGTATTTTAGCTTAGACAGTTCGCTAACTCTCAAATGCTCGCAATGCAATACTGGGGCTAACCCTGCCTGCGCACTATGGTTCGTCTAGAACAAGCTAGCTAGACAAAATTATTTTATTTGATTTTTATGTCTAGATGCGGTTAATAAGCAAAGATATAAGGTTTTTGGTACTTTTTTCAAGGCAGTTTGTCATTTGAGCTGGTATCATGAAAAAAAAAACATTTATCGGGCATATGTGTATAATATATTTTTTGAACATTTTATAAAGTGATTTATCCCTCGACGTCGCTATAAAATCTAATAACAGATGCATAAAATATCTAAGAACTAAATCTATTACTCATTATCATCACTATCATCAGATGAATCATCCATTGAATAGTCATGATCGTGAGGGGCAGAACTATGAAAAGTAGAAATCATATTAACATTTTGTTCCTTACAGCTAGGTGGGACAATTAAATCTAATACTTCAGTTGGAAGCGTACCTATTTTCTTCCGAGGAACTTCTCGTAAACCGTTTATTACAGGGTCAGATGTTATCAATAACATATTAAGTAAATCTCTATTCGTAGCCTCCCGTGATCGCTTTCGTGTGTTGTGCTCACGAAATCTTCTGCAGTCCTTATTCCGAGCTTCCTGTGCTTCCTCGGAAAGCTGGCCTATAGGTAGAAGGGACGATCTAATTACTTCGCCACTGTGCAAAAGTATTTTGTGGACAGTAGCGGGCATGTAATACCATGAATAGAGATTTACATAAAGTTGTCTAGTTTCTTGAGCTAAGTTAACGAATTTTTCAATATTTATATCATATCCCGATGATAAAGTGCGAAGTAGTATGCCAAATTTTTGTATTAGTGAAACATCTAACCCTGTAATATCGGCACTAGCCTCGGGATTTCCAAAAAATCTTCGCGCGGTGTTCCCGTCATTAGTGTTACCGAACCCTGGTTTTGGTTTGTCTACAATCAAGCCCATTTCGCTTTTAAATCGTTTTTTAATGTCATCTGAACGTTGTTTCACACTAGCTTTGTCTTCGGCTGTTCTTAACTGCCATTTTTTTATATTTAGTCGATAGCTAATGTGAAGCAAGCATTCAAAGCACCTTATCCAAGCGTGCAACGTAGACAAACCAAAACCAAGATTATCTTTGTCCGCAGCAAACTCTTTTGACAGATCATTCATCATTGTTGGAGTTGCCCCACAAATAAAACATTTTTGTGAGGAAGAAGTTTCGGTCAGAGCATTGCAAACTTTTCCGTCAATCATTGTTAAAAGCATAACATGTGTGACAGATACTTCGGTCTCCATCACCTTGCAGGTTGTCGGCAATAAAGCGTTTATCTCTTCTAAAACCTTATTGGTTTCCGAAATCGTAAAATCTTTCGTTTCCTTAGAAAAGATAAACTTTATTGGCCGACAATACATTGTAGAACAGGGCCGAGGATTCTGCCACACAATATTACCACTTTCATCTTTCAATTGAAGAGGAACGAAAGAAAATACAAATAAAAACTCGTCACTATCGTCACAATTAGTGAATTTTTGTTTGTACATACTATGACCGGAACTTCCATCACAACCCCATTTACTGATTAATGTGAATGACGTGCAAGGTAACAGACTATGAACAACTTCTTGTTGTGCTGAAACTAAACGTTCGGCAGTCTTATCAAGAATTGCCTGAACTTTGATTTCAGCATGCGTTTCATTGACTGTAATTTGTTCACCTGACGGGTAGCAGGCTATTTTAGCCTTTCTAACACTGTACATTGACGGAAACACCTTATGTCCAGCTTTAATACTCCACTTCCGAGTCTGCTTATAGCTATGGCTACTTGATTTACTATCAACGTAGTACGCTAAAGCTTCCTCACTTGTTAAACTCCTGGGGGCACTTTCTTCACTCGTGGTCTTGGTTATTGAAGGATCACTAGTCACATCTTTAATTTGACGTGCTACACTTCTCTGACCCGAGATTCGAGCTGACACTTCAGCGGCGTAAATTAATTCACTAGCACTTCTGGACTGTAATAGATCGTCTACACGTCGTCTCTTCGTTTTGAGACTAGAATGTTCAAAATCTTTAGTAGGTCTTCAGGGTCCCGGTTCTCCAGATGTAGTTGGCAGAGATAAATAAACGGACACATCGAAAGATATGTCAAGACCCTCCAGCCACGTCGAATACTTTTGTAGGAATCGCTCTCGATTTCTTCCACAGCTGCTCCACTTTTCAGCAAATTTCGTTGAATATCTTGAGATTAGTACTTTAATATCTCGCAGAGACTGCTCCGTAACACCATCAAAATTATATCTCAAAGATATAAACCGAAAGAGCTCCTCATTCCGCGTTTCCTTCGGGTGTTTCAGCCATTCTTCGAAAAAATCCATTCTTGAGACGGTAAAAACTGTTGAAAGAAAAAAATAAATAAAAATTAGTTGTGCAAATATATCGCAATGAATTTTTTTACGTATAACTACTAGATACTTATGAGAATCGTATATGATAGGTTCTACGGTGGGGACAAGTGGGGACATGTTATTATTTGACCGATGAATTTGAAAAAATGAGTAAAAAAGTGGGTGAAAATTCAAACATTTCATTTTATAAGACTAAAGAATGAAGTTCCCATGTTGAAAATGAAATAAAATATAACTACTTACCCTTACGTATACAATCCATCACAAAAACACTTTCACAAATTTCTTTTAGTGACATAAACAATGCTATCAAATATGATGTAAAAATGCAAATGAATGCCCTTTAAATAGTCAACATCTTATAAACATACCTTAATGACGCTCTTAATGAGGGTAGTATTGATAATTAATAGGTGTAATCCTCAATGTATAGGGGTAATGAGTTCGTAATAGTAATTAACTTCCAGGAATTTAAGAGTTGTTTTTGTCTAGCTAGCTTGTTCTAGACGAACCATAGTGCTGCGTCGAGGTAGACGGCGCAGGTTGGACCTCTGCCACAGCTTCAGCTGAGCGAACAGCTGATTGCTCAATGGCGGACAACTCCGCCGAGAGCTTGTCGAACCGGCTGCACAATTCGGTTATCCGTTTTGAAAACGCCGTAGGATGTTCCATCCTACGGAGTCTATGGTATAAGTGGTTGTGCAGTGCGGTAGACCTCTTAAGCTAGGTTCGCGTCGTAAGAGGCAGATAACGAATTTAGTCGCTTGGCCAGCTCAGAGACGGCCTCGCTAGCGCCCTCGAAGTCCACCGCTATGGCTAGACCCGACTCCAAAATGTCATCATTTGGAATGGCTTCCAGTAATTTAGGGAGCTGCTTCCGCAGACCTAGGACAGAGGTAGCCGGCTCCTCACCTCTAATCGCGACCTCGTAAGCTAACTCGTTCTTGTTTAGCAGGAAGTATTTTATGGGGTGTGAGCCCATGGTGTATGAATAACCGCGTAAGTATACACTACACACTACACTTAGTGCGCAAGCGTTCCGCCCTTACAAATGGCCTACTTTACGATTAGGCGTAAAAGTTCGACCGTTAGGACTAATTAGAAAAACGTTAGATTCAAATTTGCGAACTAGTACGTAGTAGGTAGTTACACTAAAAGGTAGGCAATTAGTACAACAATACGTACCGGTTCGCTGTAGCCGCACCTGCTCGCTTACAATGATGGAGACCTGCTAGATGAGAACTCGAGCACGGAAAGCGAGACAATAACCCACGTAGGCGCCACTGTAACGGGTTCTGGTAGTAAAAACGCAGTAGAGGTTTTAGATGCGTTTATTGCAGAGTATCGTCTCACTTCCCTTGCCACGAGTATGACCGACCAACAACACGACACTGGCCTGAACACTAAGGGCTGTAGTCTCCCACGCTGTTCCCTCCGGTAGTGTGTAGGCAGGCTGCTCGAAGGCTGTGCGTAGCGGTACAGGCCCTCGCTGACGTTGGCTCAGCTGGCAGACGCCGGCGGTGTGAGTACGATGAGCAGGGCAGGCCGGACTCTTCGCCAGAAGGTGAAGCCGAAGGCGATGCAGGAAAGTGTAGCGGTCTAGGAGCGTAGCCGGAGTCTTAACGTGAACCTGGAACCCGTAGCTGGGACCAGGATACACGTAAATACGACGTAGGGTCAGTAGGTACGCTTAGTTATAGTAGAAGCGACGTTAGAGTAGCGGTCCGGCCTCTCTGTCGGCCCCTTTATATACCGGGCCCTCCATCAGGCTGAGAGTCCGTTTATGACCATATTTGGTCAGGCTTTGCGAGTGCGGACGATGGCTTTCTCTGATTGGCCGAGCGTATGGGCGGTACTGTGACGCAACGCGGTAAGTACCGGACATACGTTACAATCATTGAACGATCAACAAACGCATAATATTTTGATGAGTTTCATGATTCCGTGATACGATTGTTCTGCGCAATCTGTTTACGCTATATTCACATCACGTGCACATCACTGTCTATACGAGTGTTTCATTAGATATCTGGTATTAAATAAAACGTTCTCTTTTCTTGTTTCGCTTTACCGAAGCAACATTTTTAAATATAGAAAGCGGTACATATTTCTATTCACAGCGTTATTTCATTTATATTTGAAATCTGCACTGAATACCAGATAAGAGGATTTTTACGGAGAACGATTTTAAAATAAGTTTTCATAGTTTAAAATTTTTCCTCTGCCGAGTTGGATGTTCTAAAAAAGGAATCGTTTGACACAAAAAGCTATATCAAAGCGTTCGCACGTGGCTGTAACCGCCAACTCGTAGCTCCGCCGTCAGACATGTATACCTAACAAAAAACTACACAGACAACTTCTAGCAAACGTAATGGATCCTTAATGGGCAACGTTTTTATTTCGAGGAAATGCTTCCATTGTTCATTTAAATTTAAAAATGGTTTGTGTTATTAGCAGGGTTCATGATAATTCTAGAAGTAATGTTGTGGGTGGCAAGGATAAAAAATTCAGCATAGGCCAACATAAGTCTGTCTCAATTATTTATATTATCTTTACTTATCGATAACCGCATTTAAAACTGCGTTGTTTTTGTAGAGCGCAGGATTTTTGGAGGCTAGTAAGAAGACGCTGACTTGTCAACACAGATATTGCGCAGCACCAGATATTCTGTTTTATATTCGATAAGAAAACAAGTCATCTAGTTAATTACCTATTGCGTGTTGAGATTTATAAAAAAATATAACAAACGTCTTACGTCTGTTACCAATAATCTATGTATCGATGGATTTGGCCACTAGAGATATGATATTTGAGATAAGCTATGGAGCTTAGGTATGCTAAGTTAACTAATTGTTTATGCGTCCGTGGTCCAGTGGACAGCAGACGTATACGCTACGTCTGCTGATCGGGGGTCCCGGGTTCCATTCACGGGACGGGCAAAAGTGGCGGGCACAGACTCTATCAAAGTGTTAGGTAACGACAATAAGCTTGCCGTTACCGTTACTCCTATTATGTGGGACCAACAAATTCATAACAAGGCGAAAGGTACATAGGGTGGGTTGGCGTAGTGGATTAAGCGGCCACCTCGCCGCTTGACATTGCGCGCAGTGTTGTGGGTTCGATTCCCACACGAGACAACACTTTGTGTGATTTATAAATTGTTTGGAGTCTGAGTGTGTCATTGTTACCGTTGGTTCTATGTTTGTAAAGTTCCACGCGATACATGATTATGCTTAGTGCGTGAGTTGCCTTTTAAACAAAAATAAAAATCACATCTCTGCCTAGCCCTCCGAGGATCTGTATCCCCAGGCGAGGTATATTTGGAAACAGGCATTAGCGAACTTAATACTTCGAAACCTTATCAATGACACAAATCAGAGAGCTTTGGCTAAAAGTAAGTACCTACATACTATATAAATTATTTATCTCTCTTCAGTCGTCCCCTTACTTCAGAGGATCGTGATTTCTGATTTTCGATGTGTTAGTAGCCAGTCTCCATCGATCCCGGCCCATAGTTGCTCTCGTGGCCTGGTAGAACTTGCTCGAGAAGATGGCTTCTTTGACATCTGTCTGGCCTGACCGTCTTGTAATCTCGAGCTACGACGATAAAGCGACACATCCAAATGATCGAATAATTTGTGGTTATTATTTTCTTATCACATTTTTTTACAAACACTTTCGTACATTTAAATCTTCATTTTATATTGATTTTTAAAGAAAACTTAAGAAGACTGCAGGCGAAATTTCGAAAGCGTGATCTATTTGTAGCGCTGAATTTTAATTAAATTAGAGGCTGTATTTTACAAATTATCTCCATAATATCTTGCAAAAATTTATGAAAACAAGTACCTATTCAAATTAATTTGATACAATTTTCTTTGAGAGCACTTTCATTGTAATAGCTATACAATCTCAAAATGAAATCACACACTTATTCCAAATAATGACGCTACTTCACTGTTCCAAATAACCTTTAACCTTTCATATATCATCTCAAACAATATGATTGAGATAGTGCGATATGATAGCGAACCAAAGTGGCTAAATCTCTTACCTACACATACTCGACGTCACTGTGTAAGTACGTACTGTAATTTGAAACTCGCTAAAACAACAAAACTATGCAAGCTATGCGGCGTCTTAAGACTAGGACATCGATGCGACGTCACGTAGGTACGATATTAAAACTATGATACATATTTGACAGACGATGTACCTTAACAAAGTGAAAATGAATATGCGAAGTAGAAACTTTGTCTTGTCACTCGTTCTATTTATAGAACTTTTCAACTTCGTAGTGATGGTAAGGGCAAATTCATAGTGGGCGTGATTTCATGAATACGAAACTATACTGTCCTTTAAGTTAAAGAATGTTATAATTAAGATGTAAGAGATTGTAATCGGCAAAATGTCGCCATATCGTATACATTCGTTTAGAAGGCACAATTTGCTGGTAGGGCATTGTTAACGGGCGAGTAAAGCGCGCACTATGGCCACGTTAATGAGAACGTCATAGGTGTTCCGCGGAACTGTGCGATCTGGCGCACTTCCCACCCCTCCACTATTAGCACGCGTTTCATTCTACCTATACAATCCACGCCGGATTACATTTGAATAACGTGTGCTAAAGTTTGCTATGTCTTTATTTTGTTAGCGTTCCTCTCAAACCCTTTAAATTATTGCTCCCTGAATTAACTAGCAGACGAATCGAAAATCAAAATGTCGGTTTTAACGTGAATCGAATTTAAATACTTATAAATTGTAGTTTGATATCGTTTGCGGTGAATTCGGTTATTTTGTATAATGGAGATTTCGGATTACATAATCAAATAATATAGACGTCATATGCAGGAATGTTGGCGTGCTACACGTATAACAACGAAACACATCATAAACTTATGTTGTGACATTTGTAGTGTTGAGAATGTTATGTTATTTCCTACGAGTAAAAGATAGTTCAATTTCCGTTTCGCTACGGAGATATTTGTATTTTACTATCAAATGGCACACAGTACCTTAAGTACTAATACATTTTGTGAGCAAATTGTTATTAATTGCTTTTTGAGTATGGCTCACTGTTTTTCATCCGTCCTAGCTTTTCTAGTTATTTACCGAGTCATTATCTAAAGCCCTAAAAGGAATGACTAAGCGTGTGTTCAGCCAAAGTCTTTTAGGACGATCTCATAAATCACTGTAACAATTTATGTACCTGTCACTTAATTTTAAATGTGTTTGATATCTATTGATTGGAAATGAAGTATTGGCGCAGTATAGATAGTATTCCCATAGCTAAAGAGTATTGCGAACTACGATATTACATTAAACAGTGATCAACACAATTACAGTTAGTGTTCCGATGAAATTAGCGAGCGACCAAACATTGCTGGCTCTCACTACAAATAGTTTATGTTATGCAACTAAGAATTAAATTTTCATGGAGCGCGCATACTCGGATCCTTTTCATAGTTCTAACTAAACAGATATGCACTATTAATTAAGTTTGTTAGATGGTTTATGACATACATAATACGTAGATGTTTTAAGGTATATAGTCATTTGTTCGCAATATCAAAGCTAGACGAAATAATCTGTAAAGAAAATTGAGTGCCGTCAGACGTCTATCTGAAGCAGAAGCGCTTCGTAATGTAGCTTGCCGTAAGCCTCACATTCGCAATAAGTTGGTTCATTTATTTGCGATAGTTGAGCTTTTTTTGTGAATGATCTTATCTTATATAAACTGTTTAAGTATATGGTTGAAAAATAAACTCGCTAACCTAGACGTTACCCATCCACTCTCGATTGTAAAATTCTCTGATGAAAATACGTAGCAAATTAAAAGAAACATTCGTAAAAATAGTGGAATGTAACATATATTATGTGTACCCCAGCTGGCAATTAAATTTTAGATATATTAAAAACATTAAGCATATTTAATATTTCTTAAGTTTTAAATTGTTGATCTTAATTTTATTTTTTTTCGGGGGTGGGCAATTTATAATTATTTCTAAGAAAAATAGATAGATGATACAAAATACATTCTTACATTACTCCATATTGAGAGGCACACAAAGAGATATGCGAGGCAACTGGTTCGGCAATATTTCAATCAGGAGTTTGTAACGAGATCCCCGGTGAATCGCGGGAAGGTAAGCCCGGGCCGGTTAAGAGTTAACACTATTAACCTGCTTCTTTTACCATGAAACGCCAGAAGATTTAAGTTTAATAGTTTTAAGCTGTTGCGGCTATACCCTAGTGGAGATATTAACAGACTGCTACATTGGTCTCAGAATCAAGCGGTGCGCAGTGTAGCAGGATATGTGTAGAAGATAATACACAAGCAACGCATCACTCCGAACATCCGCGTCTAGCATTCTGTAGCAGCACGGAGTTCGGTAATGTGCCCGGTAACGGCAATACGATCGCCCCTATTACGACCTAAATATTCATGGCGAAATGTGAGTGATTACATCTCTGCCTTCCCCTTAGGGGATATCGGCGTGAGTCTATAAATAATATATATATATATATATATATATATATAATATTGAATACCACATATAAATTGTCCACTGCTGGGCAGGGCCTCTTCTCATCAGAAGGGTTCGGTAATAGTCCAATAGGATAGACAATTGCGGACTGGCGGAATAAAACTTGTTCAACTGCAATAAACAACGAATGACAATACCATCAACAATATGTAGGTACACTTACAAATATTGAATACTATCTTTACATAATTGAATACCTGCCAATAAAGCTGCAGCCACCATATACGTAAATACCCACAAATATTCTAATGAAACTGAAATTCACATATAGTATTCTATAAATAAATCTATCTGTTCGTTTGCAGGGATTGTGTTATAGTATCTGATGAATCCGCGACGCAAATGCAATGCGGGAGTGAATGGCTCAAAGCCCGAAGTGCTGCTAGCTGCTCCAGGTACACTATCTGACTGCTCGAATTAAGCTGGTTTACTTTCAATAGATCCATGCAGCTTAGCGCATTATATTGGAATCCCTACGACGGATACGCGAATGTACGTCATATAACGGGAGTCATATTATTTTTTTAATTATTAAACAATATAATGGAATGCATTTTATTTAAGATAAGAATACCCCTGTAAAGTTGGTACAAAATTACTAATCCATGTACTATCGACAAATTTGAATCATGACCCACTTTGGCGATAAATCGTTTGAAACCGTCAAAATAATAAAGATTTCCCTCCTTTACAGTACATGCCGCACTTAGAACGTTTTAAATATAGTAAATAACAAATGTATTTTTTTCAAAAGCAGGTTCCAAACTCCTCTTTGTTAAATAATTGGTCTCGCCGCGCTCTACAAGAAAGCGCATGCGTTCGGACCAAATGGGCCGACCCGAGCCAGCATTATATAGTCTAAGCGAGCCAGTCACACTGACAGCCAGTCGTGCGTAAACCTTCATACATGAGGCCGATATATATATATGGTATAGTAGGCCAATTCCTCCTTTCAACTTTTTACTTACTTTTACTTTTTTCTATAGTTGTACGTTACAATGGTATATTTCATGCATGCGTGTGCCATTTTTTTTTTGTGTGTTGGCGCAGCGAGAGAGTAAGCGACTGCCACGCCGAAGGTCGCGGGTTCGATTCCCGCTCAATTCAAACATTTGTGTGCGTGAACATGGATGTTTGTCTTGGTCTGGGTGTTTCTATGTATAACATGTATGTATTTACAAAAAAAAAATATATGTTTGTTTATCCATTGTCTAGTACCCATAGTACAAGCTCTGCTTAGTTTGGGACTAGATGATGTTGTGTGAATGTAGTAGAATATTACATACATACATACATACATAGACTTACGCCTGTTTCCCGGAGGGGTAGGCAGAGACTACGGAGCGCCATTTGCAACGATCCTGACATATCTCTCTTGCTTCATTCACTCCCATCAGATTCCTCATGCATGCTCTTCTGTTCAGGGTGCTTCTAACCTGTCCTGTTTTTAAGATGTCTCCAATCTGGTCAGAGAACGTCCGCCTAGGTCTTCCCCTTCGTCCTGTCCCTTCCACACTTGCCTTATATATCTGCTTGGTCAGTCTTTCGTCATCCATCCTCTCCACGTGCCCAAACCATCTTAGCATGCCTTTCTCGATGCTTGTCACTACATCTTCTTTTACCCCACAACACTCTCTTATCACACAATTCTTTACTCTGTCAGTCAAAGAAACACCACACATACTTCGCAGTGCTCTCATTTCAACAGCATTTATTCTACTTTCATGACTCTTCTGCCATACCCAACTATCACTACCATACATAAGAGTAGGTACTAACACCCCTCTATGGACAGCCAAACGTGCCTTTTTGGACACGTTTTGGCTATTCATAAACGCCTTCAGAGCTCCATTCACTCTATTACCTGCATTAACTCTTCTTTCAATATCTTCTACATTCTTACCATCTCTTGTAAACAGCGTACCTAAATATACAAACTCATTCACTTGATCCACTCGCTGTCCATCGATCATAACATTACAAGCCGTAACGCATTCCTCCTTTTCAAAAACCATAACTTTCGTTTTACTTAAATTCACTTTCATTCCTTTCCTCTCTAACGCACCATGCATGATTGTTACCATCTCCTGCAACTCCTCCGCTGAAGACGCAAGTATAACCTGATCATCAGCATAAAGGAGGCATTTGACATGTAACTCATTCATCCTTAATCCACAGTCACTATTTTTCAAATCTTGCAAACAACTGTCCATGAAGAGGTTGAACAGCCACGGCGACGCTACACATCCCTGTCTAACACCTGTCTCGGTGGTAAACCAATCCGTGTACGACCCATTTATCCTCACACAAGCTATAGAATCTTCATAAAGGGATTTCAGAGCTCGTATGAGGCTGCTGTTCACCCCATACATCAACAGTACCGACCACATTAAGAATATTATATTATTATTATTATACTCTCCATTTATTATCTAACACATAGTTTCTTTTATATTAATAAAGTACATTTCATTAGAAAAAAAAAACGTATAGAAATATAAAAGGGTCCACGGAGATCCACCAGTGTCGGGTACAGGGACCAAGCCACCGGTGGTTAGGGCCTCAGAGACAAGTACTTCCTCACGATGCGCGCCGTGTCGAGAAGAACTGCCTTCTGAATCAAAGACTTGATCCAGCTGCCTAGTGTGAGCCTCTTTAGGTGTTGGTCGAGGCTCTTGGCGATTAAACCATTCACCGACACAACTATCGGCACAATGATCGCCGAATCTACATCCCACATGTCAACAATCTCGTGAGCTAGGTCCAAATATTTAATCTCTTTCTCTCTTTCTGCTTTCACGAGATTGCCGTCATGCGGTATGGTGATATCGATTATCATTGCGAGTCGCTCTGCTCGGTCTATCATTACAATATCAGGCTTATTGGCTACAATAGTCCTGGCTGTAATGATAGACCGATCCCAGTACAACAATGCACGACCATTTTCGAGAACTGGGTCGGGCACATATCTGTAGTACCTCAGAACCAATGAGATCATATTTAAGGGCTAGTTGCTGATGGATTATCCTGGCCACTTGGTTGTGTCTGTGCAAATACTGACCATTGGCAAGACTCAAACAACCGGATACTATATGCCTAAGTGCTCGGCCACAGTGAAAGGCGGGCGCGGGTGCGGGCGCAACGCGGGAAACTCAAACATATGGAGCTCTATAGGAGTGTCCGTAGTGGACGAGCGGGAGCGGCAAGCGGCGCGGGCTGTGCAGCGCGGGAAGCACGCGGGCAACTCAAACCATAGACAATACATCATACAAGTGTCCGTAGTGAATGCGCGGGCGGCAAGCGGGACACAATGCGGAGCGTGCGGATCTCAAATTTTTATGAGCAATGATATTATGAGTAATTATTAAATCAAGTGCGAGTCGAACTCGCTCATCAAGGTTAACTTAGAAGAGGGATTCAATTAACATAAGCATCACATAGCCCCTTAGCCAAATATCACTATCAAGTTTTCGCCAGCAAAAATAACTTTGCTTTTCTTAGTGTTTGTATGACGATATTGTTTATTGATATTGAGCACCAATGGTTTTGGGAAGCAAAATTTAAATTTAAAAATCTCCATAGGCACCCAGCTAGTATAGGACAGATATTTTTTTTGTAGGTATATAAATCGTAAGGCGGTTCACAGAATACATCTACTTACTTACCAATTTTGAAATTTGTAGTCTTAATAGTTTCGGAATAAAGTGGCTGTGACATAGGAACGGATAGACAGACAGACATGGCGAATCTATCAGGGGTTCAGTTTTAAGCCAGTATGGCTACGGAACTCTAAAGATAGGTTACTTACTTATCAGTCAATTTTCAGAAATGACACACTAACGCACTCGTGGATAACTCCATATTGCGATATCACACATTACAATGAGACGTCACAGAAGATGGCGTGCTTCAATTATCGTGAGTGAAAACGAGATAAATGTAATTTACTATGGTGCGTTAAAATAATTAATTGGATGTGACGTTTTATATAATTTAATAGATGGATAAATACAATCGCAAGATCATCACTAAAAGAATCTTACATTTATGACTACGGCCTTACATTACCCGTCAAAATTAAATATTACTTCATTTGAAACTTTGAGATCTCGTTCATAGTATAAAGATTGTATTGATATTTGTAGTGACGTTTTTCATCGATACTTTTATTTTACAGACTAGCTTCGGCCCACGGCTTCGCCGATGTGGGTGAGATGGTACCCCATGTGGCATTGTGATGTATAAGCTTTACTGCAATATTTCATTTAAATTTTTTAAAGTATAAGTTGCAAAAATTAAACTAGGAGAGAATGTAGGGAGGGTAGATGTTTGTACCTACGGCACAAATTTACCTCTTGGAAGTAAGAACGCATGCGCTGTAAGTTGAGTGCTGCGCATGTGCTATCTATAATAATATATAGTATATCTGTCAGTACTTTCACATCATACATATTATCATATCGTGCACGGTGATAACATTTTTCGCGCATATCAACTAATAATTATAGACTACGCTTAAACGGCTGAAACGATTTTCTCTACTAATATTATAAATGCGAAAGTGTTTATAGTTATATATTCGGTATATAAAATGGTAGATAATATCATGGATACTGACCGAATTACTTTGTACTCTATAGAGTTTCTGAACTCTTTAGACTAATCAGGAGTCTCACACATCTTGAGACTGAAAGTAAATTTATGTTACCCCGACGTCAACGCGTGCGAAGCCGCGGGCAAAAGCTAGTATTATATAATGATTGTAACGGGTTCTGGTATCAAAACGCAGAAAAGGTTCTATGCGTTTATTTGCCGAGTATTGCCTCGCTTCCTATGCCGAGTATGACCGACCAACAACACGACACTGGCCTGAACACTAAGGGCTGCAGTCTCCCACGCTGTTCCCTCCGGTAGTGTGCAGGGCAGGTTGCTCGAAGGGCTGCGCGTAGCGGCAGATCCTCGCAGGCCGTTGGCTCAGCTGGCAGGTGCCGGCGGTGTGTGTGCGATGAGAAGGGCAGGCCAGATTCTTCGGCAGAGGTGACGCCGAAGGCGATGCAGCAGGTGTAGCGGTCTAGGAAGCGTAGCCCGCAGCTTAAGGTAAACCTGGAACCTGAAGGAAAGCAGCATTAGGAGAGCCACAACCAATAGAGTCAGGCAGGCGGCGTCAGCCGGCCTCAGCTAGCAGGTAGAGAGATGGGCAGTACGCTAACGCAGTAAATGTAGTGCTTACCCGTAGCTGGGACCAGGATACACGTAGATACGACGTAGGGTCAGTAGGTACGCTTAGTTATAGTAGGTAGGTAGTAGAAGCGACGTTAGAGTAGCGGTCCGGCCTCTCTGTCGGCCCCTTTATATACCGGGCCCCCCATCAGGGTGAGAGTCCGTTTATGACCATATTTGGTCAGGCTTTGCGAGCGCAGACGATGGCTTTCTCTGATTGGCCGAGCGTATGGGCGGTACTGTGACGCAACGCGGTAAGTACCGAACATACCGATTTTACGTGGCTAACAAGGAAAATCCGACTAGCTGCGTTAGGTCTATGAGTCCGCTACAGTCCAAGCTAAGACGGCATATAGAGAGAAGGAAGGGAAAGTCTTCTACGGTTTGTAACAAATAGTTAGGCACCATAGTGTATAAGTTTTAGGTCCTTAATGTGCCAAAACCCAATAGAATTTCCAGACGCGTCCGACAACTCGTAAACGAGAGGCGACTTTTTATTAATCACTTCACAAATTTAGGGGCTAGTTTCTAACAGAAGGACTTATCCTTGTCGCTCTGATAAAAAGTCCTTTTCCACACAGTGTCTCCCACATTAAACTCAGCTGGTTTACGGCGTAAATTATACGTTTGGGAATTCCTAGCATGAGCTTGAATGAGGAGTGCCTGAACTTTGTCAAATATGCCTGATAAGTGACCTATGTTTTCTGCGTAATCGTCCCTAGGTATGTATACTATATCATCAGCGTCCTTGTCGACATAGTGTGAGTCGCATGGAACTAATTCACGTCCATAGACTAAAAAACTAGGTGTATAGCCTGTGACTTCATTAACTGCAGTATTTAATGCAAACTGCACCTTAGGTAGGAGAGTGTCCCATAATCTCTGGTCATTTCCTACAAACGCCGCTAAGGTAGAGCCAATGGTTTTATTATAGCGTTCGACCGTATTCACATGTGGGGAATATTTAGGAATATAATGAAGATTAGGGATTTTGTACTTGCGCAACATAGCTTTTAAAGTAGCACTGACAAACTGTTTACCATTGTCCAATATAATTGTAGATGGTATACCATGAACTAAAAATATTTTTTCTTACAAAATATTACTTATTATTTCAGCAGTTGCGCGCCTGATAGGAAAAAGTAGACAGTATTTACTAAAACAACAAGTTACTACGAAGATGTAGGCGTTTTGTTTTCTTGTGACGGGTAGTGGCCCCACCAAATCTACACTAATGGTTTGGAAGGGTCGTGAACACACTTTGGGTCGTCCCATGGTTCCCAATGGTGCATGGTTCTGATGTTTGTGCGCGATACACGTGTCGCAAGAATTTATGAACTTAACTACGTCATCGCGCATTTTAGGCCAATAGTAACGCAGTGCTAAGCGCTTGTAAGTTTTAAATATACCGAAATGCCCCGAAGTGGGTTCGGCATGGTTCTATAATATGGCATTATTTCGATCAGAAGAAGGTAGTACTTCTTTCCATTCGAACTCCTCACGTAGCATACACCTAAATTTAATCAAACGATACAATTTATTATTTTTAATAGAATAGTCTGGATAGTCATTAGGCGAAGATAAACAACCATTGTAGGTGGCTGAATACCATTGATCAGTGTCAACATTAGGGTAATTCACGTTATTATTATTCGCGTTAATTATATTTACAGGTAGGGATCGTGATAACGCATCGGCTATAATATTATCTGCGCCGCGCCGATGCTTTATTTCGAAGTTAAAGGCTGACAGACGAACCGACCACCGAGCTAATCTACCAGTCGGGTTGCTCAAGTTTAGGAACCATTTCAGTGCAGAATGGTCAGTATACACCACGAACTTTAACCCGTTATCTAAATAACAGCGCCAATATTCGAGGGCTGTTAGAACTGCTAATGTCTCCCGTTCTGTTATACTGTAGTTTTGTTCCTGTGCATTTAGTGACCTACTCATGTAAGCGATAGGTAGTTCCACGCCATCTATTTCTTGTGTAAGTAACCCACCGATGCCGCTCGCACTCGTATCTGTGTGAACTTAAAAAGGTTTCTCGTAATCGGGACACGATAATATTGGTGCGGAGCTTAACAATTGTTTTAATTTACAAAACGAGTCATCAGCTTCCACCGACCACTGGAATGGTGCAGGTTTCTTACCGGTAGAAGTAAGTTTATTCAAAGGACCGGCAATAGTACTAAAATTAGGTATAAATCGCCGATACCATGATGCAATGCCTAAGAACCTTTTGACTTCTTTTTTATTCTTAGGCGTAGCATATTGAAGAATGGCTTCCACCTTACATGGGTCTACTTGTAATCCTTTAGAGTTTACTACGTAGCCCAAGTACTTCAATTCATCACGGGAGAATTTAGATTTTTCTAAATTTATTGTAAGGTTGGCCGATTTTAATTTTTCGTATAATTTATTTAATAGTGACACATGAGCATTAAAAGATGGCGATGTAAGCACGATATTATCTAAAAAAACGAATACAGAGTTTTCAAATTTAGGGCTGTTCGTAAACAAGTGATCCACCAAACGCTGTTGTGTCGCAGGCGCATTCGTTAAACCAAACGGCATAGTCACAAATCTAAATGTTCCTCTAGTAGGCACATAGAACGCAGTCTTATCACGATCACATTCGCGAAGAGGCGTCTGCCAAAAGGACTTAGATAAGTCTATACTACTTAGATATCTAGCGTTCCTAAGGTTGTCTAAAATTTCGGATACGTAAGGTAGTTTGTACGCGTCTTTTTTAGTAATAGAATTAAGTTTCCGAGTATCTAAACAAAACCTTAGTTTACTGTCCTTCTTAGGCGTTAGTAAAATTGGTGACGACCACGGACATTCGCATTTTTCTACCACTCCCAATGCAAGCATTTGGTCTAATTCGTCAATAATTATTTTTAATTTCGCCGGCGGTAACCTATAATATCTTTGGCGTATCGGCGCGGAATCGCCAGTATCTATTGCATGTTCTATTAAGTGAGTTCGTCCTAAACCGGTTTTTTCAGTAGAAATCGACTCGTATTGCTTTATAATTAACTTAGCCGTTCTTTGTTGTGACTCACTCAACTCACTAAAAGATTGCAATACGTTCGTGTTACTCGGCTTATTTTCACTTAACACACTACACGGTAATGTTTTAGACATGCATACGGATGCGATATGGTTAGGCAGTAATTTAAATAGTTTCCAGAAATCGATGCCTAAAATTAAATTACTTGTAACTTCTGGAATAATATAAGCTTTCAATAAGTGGGTTTGATTATTAAAAGTAGTGGGTAAGTTGATAAGACCGCGCGGCAACAAGATATTTCCATTCGCGGTCCGAATGGAATTAGTGTTGTGACACTGCTGTATTTCTAACCCGGTTTTAGTAATTACCTCCAGATGGGAGTTGTTACCTAGAATTGTAATGGCTGAACCGGAATCGAGCAATCCGCAAATAGGTAAACTGTTAATCGTTACGTTAACATAGGGCCATAGGTCATTTTTAGGTTTATTATCCAGGATCGAGGCGACGGAATAACTAGAGAAATACACTTTTAGAGTGTTTAGCCAATTTCTCCAATCATTTTTGTCAAAATTGGTTGAATAGGTTGTAGAACCTAATTTAGATTTTGACACGCCCCGACCCTGACCAACTAGTTTTTTGGTTTCGTCGATTTACAGTTCGGGCAGTTAGGGAATGTCACATCCCTACGGCCGCACTTGAAGCAAATTGCGAACCGATTGCGTTTGCATTCATTCAAACTGTGATCATTGATACGGCAGCGCGGGCAGTACTTGGACGTGACTAGAGCGACAGAGCTAGGTTTAGACTTAGGTTTGCTAGGTTCGTTGTTCTCAGTGTATTCGGGTTTTCCGGACATACCCTCTATAGTAGCAACGGGATAATTATTGTAGGAATTATTACGCGCTCGGTTATTAGGTTTGTGACTGTAAGCTAGATCTGGTGCCAACGTGTCGTTACTGTAATACGGTTCGCGGAATTGAGAGTTCAAACATTTCATCCGTTCGTAGTTTAAACATAACGTCTGCAGTGTTGCTATACTGCCTATTGAAGATATTGACGGAGCTAGCACTAGTGAGTAGCATGGACGTATGTTATGCAATAGAATGTATAACTTTTCGCGTTCGGATAATCGCTTTGACGGTGACAGCCTAGCGAACTGCTGATTCATTATCGAGAGATAAATCATTATAGTTTCGGTAGCACCTTGAGTACGTCGGCGGATTTCATTTAATAACCGGTAGTCATAATCGTACGGTGTGAAATCGTCTATTAATTTAGTGGTGAGTTCTTCCCATGTATTGAAATATTCTTTTAGGCCGCGATACCAGTGAAGTGCGTTACCGGTGAATATTTCGGAGGCATATGATAAAATTTTAGTGAAAGGTAGATTACGCGCGGTTTGGAATTCGGTTACGCGTTGTAGGAACGCTCGGACGCATCCCGTACCGTCGTATTTTAGCTTAGACAGTTCGCTAACTCTCAAATGCTCGCAATGCAATACTGGGGCTAACCCTGCCTGCGTCGAGGTAGACGGCGCAGGTTGGACCTCAGCCACAGCATCAGCTGAGCGAACACCTGATTGTTCAATGGTGGACAGCTCCGCCAAGAGCTTGTCGAACCGGCTGCACAATTCGGTTATTCGTTTTAAATACGCCGTAGGACGTTCCATCCTACGGAGTCTGTGGAATAAGTGGTTGTGCAGTGTGGTAGACCTCCTAGCTAGGTTCGAGTCGTAAGAGGCAGATAACGAATTTAGTCGCTTGGCCAGCTCAGAGACGGCCTCGCTAGCGCCCTCGAAGTCCACCGTGATGGCTAGGCCCGACTCCAAAATATCATCATTTGGAATGGCTTCCAGTAATTTAGGGAGCTGCTTCCGCAGACCTAGGACAGAAGTAGCCGGCTCCTCAACTCTAATCGCAACCTCGTAAGCTAACTCGCTTTTATTTAACAGAAAGTATTTAATGGGGTGTGAGCCCATTGTGTATGTAATAAATAAACTGTGTAAGTATATACTACACACTACACTTAGTGCGCAAGCGTTCCGCCCTTACAAATGGCCTACTTTACGATTAGGCGAAAAAGTTCGACCGTTAGGACTAATTAGAAAAAACGTTAGAATTCAAAATTGCGAACTAGTACGTAGTAGGTAGTTACACTAAAAGGTAGACAATTAGTACAACAATACGTACCGGTTCACTGTAGCCGCACCTCCTCGCTTACAATAATGGAAACCTGCTAGGAGAGAACTCGAGCACGGAAAGCGAGACAATAACCCACGTAGGCGCCACTGTAACGGGTTCTGGTATTAAAACGCAGAAAAGGTTCTATGCGTTTATTTGCCGAGTATTGCCTCGCTTCCTATGCCGAGTATGACCGACCAACAACACGACACTGGCCTGAACACTAAGGGTTGCAGTCTCCCACGCTGTTCCTTCCTGTAGTGTGCAGGGCAGGTTGCTCGAAGGGCTGCGCGTAGCGGCAGATCCTCGCAGGCCGTTGGCTCAGCTGGCAGGTGCCGGCGGTGTGTGTGCGATGAGCAGTGCAGGCCAGACTCTTCGGCAGAGGTGGCACCGAAGGCGATGCAGCAGGTGTAGCGGTCTAGGAAGCGTAGCTCGCAGCTTAAGGTAAACCTGGAACCTGAAGGAAAGCAGCATTAGGAGAGCCACAACCAATAGAGTCAGGCAGGCGGCGTCAGCCGGCCTCAGCTAGCAGGTAGAGAGATGGGCAGTACGCTAACGCAGTAAATGTAGTGCTTACCTGTAGCTGGGACCAGGATACACGTAGATACGACGTAGGGTCAGTAGGTACGCTTAGTTATTTTTATTTATTTATTTATTTATTTAACTTTATGCACATAAAAAGTACAGAGGCGGACTTAATGCCGTAGGCATTATCTACCAGTCAACCTTTGGGTGATGCAGAGATTCAAGTAATAGGTGCAACTCATAATTTATATTGAAACTTAGATAGAAACTTAATTTAATTCAAATATATATATATATATATATATATATATACGTTAATATAGTACTTACATACCTTATATATAAATAAATTATATATATATATACCTATATAATACAAAATACTTTACATATATACATCAAAATTATATATTAAATATACATACAGAATAGATAGACGATAATCCTATAATGATTCAGTTTGTGCGTCTATATAAGTCTGGCGCACTCTGGTTTTAAATTTGAAACGGCTAGTGGACATCCTGATATCGAGAGGGAGAGCATTCCAGAGAAGGATAGATTGAATGTTAAACGAAGAATGTACAAGGCTAGAACTGTGAGAAGGACAGAGGAGAAGAAGATTGTTTGAGGAGCGGAGATTTTTCTCATGTGTATTACAAAGAAATTGGAAATGAGGATTTAAATACACAGGAGCATATGGGGAGTGCAATATAAAATAAAGGGTACACAAAGTACGTAAGCTACGCCGTTGACGAATGGGTAACCATCGTAACTTTAATCGGTGCTCGGTAATATGATCATATTTGCGGAGATTGAAAACGAATCTAATGCAATTATTGAGAAGGCGGTCGAGCTTGTTGAGCTGATCTGCATTAAGGTCGAGATAGCACACATCACCATAGTCGATTATAGGAAATATTAAAGTCTGTACTAACGTTGTCTTAGTCTTGACCGGCAGAAAGTTCTTTAGACGATAGAGCGATCGTAAGGCACCAGTTACTTTACGACTGACGTTCGCTACCTGTGTCCGCCAATCAAGGTTAGTGTCAATATATAAACCAAGATCCTTGACGCTAGAACTAAATGGGATAATTTGCCCATCAAACATGACGGTTGGTAGTGCCTGCAGGTCAACCCTGTTCAATATACGGGAACTGCCAACTAAAATAGCCTGACATTTATCAGGATTCACTGCCAATCCAAACCGTTTCGACCAATCCTTGATAGCGTTAAGATCCTGGTTTATTGCTCCAATTGCAGAATGTAGATTTTCCACCTTAGATTGTGTATAAAGCTGCAGATCGTCGGCATACAGATGATACGCACAATGAAGTTCATGAGTAAGGAGATTAATAAATAATGAGAACAAAAGAGGGGAAAGTATTCCGCCTTGAGGCACACCAGAGTTCAAATCACACCATGTTGATGAGGTTTCTTCAACCCGTACTGACTGCTGGCGTCCACGAAGATAAGAAGAGAACCATTCCAGTGCCATAGGTGAGATCATGAGAGAGGAAAGAATCGAAAGAAGGAGGTCGTGATTGACGTTGTTGAAGGCATTTGAGAAGTCCACCAAGATCAAAAGTGTAACCTTGGTTTCCTCAACCCCTGCCCTCACATCGCCAGTCACCTTGAGCAATGCGGAGAGAGTACTATGTCCGGGTCTGAATCCAGATTGAAGTGGTGACAGGGTGTTGTTATGGTAAACGAACCCGGACAACTGTCTCTGAACGCACGACTCAAGTACCTTGGATAGAAAAGGAAGAATGGATATGGGTCGGAAATTTGTCAGCAGAGTGGGATTGGAAATCTTAGGTAAAGGACGCACATAGGCTTTACGCCAGAGGTGGGGAAATTTACCTGTGTCAAGGGAAAAGTTCAGGATATGGGTAATTATAGGTAAGATTTGATCAAGGATAACCGTGATCATGCGACGACTAATGTCATCGCACCCCACGGCTTTGGACTTAATAGATAGGATAGTCTTTTTGATCTCACCTGATGATAAAGGAGAAAAAGAGAAAGAGTTAATGTTCGGACGAGGTATACCGTCCAAGTAGGCCATAGTTTGACTCTTGGTTTGGTCGTCTAAAGTGAGAGTAGTAGAAAAATGACGATTAATGTCATCCAAACCAATAGTCACTGGTAGGACCACTTGGCCGTGAGGTTTACCAATGCCCAGTGTTCTTAAAAACTGCCATATACTGGCGGGGGATGAATTAGTAATGTTTTCGTGAATATGTCGGCGTTTAGCATTGCGTACCATCTGATTGCACTTGTTCCTTGCTATCTTAAAGAGAGACCAATTGTCTTCACACCGATCATTTTTATACTTTCGAAAAGCTCGGTCTCTGCGTCGCATCGCCATCCGAATACCCTCTGTCATCCAAGGTGCAGGAGGACGCTTCAGTTTCACTTTTCTAATGGGAGCATGCACATCGAATAACCTCTTAACTGTGTTGTTGAAAAAGTCTACTTTGTCATCGACAGTGATGGCTGATGTCAACGGTTTCCAGTCGATTTTTGCAGCATCCAACCTCAATTTTTCAACGTCCATGCGCCCAAAACAACGCAAGTACAGAACTTTAGGACACGGTTTAGAAGGCTTCAGGTCATAGGAGAGGAAGACAAGGTCATGACGGGAGAAGCCAGGAGCAGGATGCTGACCGTGAGAGCGGACCAAGGTAGGATTAGAGGTGAGGATTAAGTCTAACCAGGTGTCCTCCCCGTTAGAGTTGTGGTGAGTGGCATTTAGAGGCAAAACGTGGAGGCTGGCAGACTCGATGATGTGGGTGAGTTTGAAGGAGCGGGATGAAAGGTGGGACAGAAGATCAGTGTTGAAATCGCCCATGATAATATGATGTGCGTACTCGGAACCCAACGATTCTAAAACCGATTCCAAATCAGTGAAGTAATTGACAGAAGGAGGACAGTATACTACTCCAAGAACCAATTTAGTTCCCCTGACCCAAACCTCTAGAAAAAGATACTCCGCAGAAGTAGAGTTTTGAGAGGAAGAAGTTAGAATTTTAAAGGATAAATTGCTACGGAGATAAATCGCAACGCCTCCGCCTCGCCTGTCAATCCGGTCGTTCCGGACTAAGACAAAACCAGAAAGAGGGTATAAGGTAGAAAGGAGGTGAGGTTTGAGCCAGCTCTCAGAGATCAGGATGGCATGCAAGTTGATGTCGGCAAATGTAGCCAAGAGTTCGTTGTAATGACTTGGCACACTTTGTGCATTTATATGACACACGTTTAATAAATTATTAGCTTTCTGATTAAACTGCTCGTGTAAAATGTCATGTAGGGACTGGTCATCATTAACTGAACAGAAGCTATCATCGACAGATAAATCATCTGAATCATTCGCTGATAGAAAAGAATCATCATCGGAAATAGACATAATAATATAAATATATTTATATATATATAATAATAATAATAAAAGACTAGCTTAAAATAAATAAATACTAATAATAACATGCACGAGATTGACTATTAATTAAATGACCTCTGCACCACCCGCCAACCGAAGCAATTGACAATATACTGATCTAGCAAATACATTTTATCAAAGCATTTTATAAAATTGAGACAACCAAAAGAAAAAAATACTATGATTTAAGTTAGAATGACAAAAATATTTTATCAAAGGATTGTTTCAGAACGCATCCGTAAGAGTTCAAACGTCATAACAGTCTTTGACATTTAACTCAAACAGTAAACACCTACAGAAAAGTTTACAATTATTGCACTGACTTCGATAATTATATTTAGGAAAAGTGGGTGATTATGTACAAAGTAATGTTATCCAAACATGCTAGTAGCTTAAGACAGAATAGAATGTGTCAATATAAGTAATCTGTTTACATACACGTTCAATCGAAACGAAACGATAGGAAGTTCATTAAGCGGATGCGTAAAGCAAAACGAGACAATTACTGGTTATACCAAGTTCAGCAAGAGGTACCTGAAGAGACCTTGGGATACTTTTGGAGTAACGGCTTCAACTCGTCCAGTGAAGTAACCTTGACACGACTACCATCTGGGCACTTGATATTTACAATGCCGTCTTGAGTCCAGCAGCCCCGCATCCCGAAATGTTGCCTCGCCTTACTGAACGTTGCCTGCCGCTCCTTGGTCAGGAACTCTCTGACGGATATGGATGACCCTTTCAGCTTGGTCTTCCCTCTCCAGACAGCAGCCTTCATCTCCAAGCTGGCAAACTTAACCACAATGGGACGATGATGTTCTTTGCCATTGGTCCCAAGACGATGGCATGTCTTTATAGAACTTGCCGAAACATCCTTCATGGCCAATCTTGTGTGAAGAACATCGAGAACTATATCTACACAGTTTTGACTATGTCTATCTAGACATATCTCCGAAGTATCTTAGTGATAGTAGATAATATGGTGAAACTGATCAGTTGGCAGGTGGTGTTAGTGCAAAGTTCTTAAGTGTCACATACAGAACTAATAACACTAGGGCATATAACTGTAAGTATCTTTGTTATAATTAACACAAAAACAATACTTTATATATGGTGAATTTAATTTTAAATATATTTCAAACTTCGAATGTGTAGTTACTTTATTTACACCTACCGCCGAAAAAAAAGCTAGTAAAAAAAGTAGAAAGTTATAGTAGGTAGGTAGTAGAAGCGACGTTAGAGTAGCGGTCCGGCCTCTCTGTCGGCCCCTTTATATACCGGGCCCTCCATCAGGGTGAGAGTCCGTTTATGACCATATTTGGTCAGGCTTTGCGAGCGCGGACGATGGCTTTCTCTGATTGGCCGTGCGTATGGGCGGTACTGTAACGCAACGCGGTAAGTACCGAACATACGTTACATGATGAACTTAAAAATGCAAAGTATCTATATAATTTCTAGTTTGTTTTATTTATTTACATTACCACATATCTGTTTTTAATCCTTCCAGTTCCAGAAGGTTATAGAATTTTCCAATTTTGCTTCAAAATATATATTTTTTAATATTTGCCAAATATTCATAAAAAAATCCGAATTTCATAAAAACCAAAGTTATAAAGGGCGGTTGTATTATTCGCACGGCCATAGCCTTGTTATGAGTTAGGTGCTAATTTGGCGAACAATTGACAGAGTGCTACTATGGTGAGTGTTAACGTCATCTAACTGAAAACTCATATTAATCTAGCCGCGATCCGTCACAATACTAAATTTGACAAACACACACATGAAGACGCGCGCGGCGTCGCGCGCGGGCTGCCCACGCTACTATGGCCAAGCACTAAGAGTTTCCCCGGGCCGGTGACACGCCCGAGATATGTCAACCGTACCATCCCTCAGTATATACTTTCGGTAGTTGTTTGTAATGACAACTTCGTCCATAATGGCAAAGACAAAACCTTGGGTTTCTCCAAAGAGATCACCGAAACGTAACCAGGCTATGGAAGCTTTAAAATTGACGTCTGGGTCATGTAAAGCTCCATAGAACCGTCCATGCAGCTCCTTGCCCTTCCATATTTCTCTTCGGTCATCAGTACTAAGTACTGCAGGTTTGTGCCAGTTCTCTTTTGCCAGAGCGAGCGGGGGAAGTCCGGTATCAACAGCGACTACATCACAATGCACATCCACGCTCATCTGCAGAAAATGTTCTCTGAGGTTGCACACCTCGCGGTTGTGGAGGGTCTTAGCACATAGAAAGCCTCGACCCCCACATTTCCGCGAGATGTACAGCCTCATTATCGATGAGCTTGGATGATGCATGCGAGATGCAGTCAGCATTGACCGGACTTTTCTAACCAGGGCATCTAGTTCAGTCTGGGTCCACCTGAGTATGCCGAAGGAATACATTAGGACTAGCATGGCCCACACGTTGCAAGCCCGCACCTTGTTGCCACCTGATAAAAGACTATTTTTTTCAGGCGGCCAAAGAAACGAACCTGCAACGTTTGTTTCATGTCAGTCTCAGCAATATTTAAAGACTGTGACATACCCAGGTATTTGTAGGTCTCGGTTAGGGAGAGGGGTCTAAGTTGTATGGAATCTGAGAGTAGTATCCCTGCAGATTACATAATCCTGCCTCTCTTCACATGCATGACCGCACATTTATCCACACCAAATTCCATCCTGATAGAATTACTAAAGGTTTCGGTTACCTTAAGTAACGGTGTCAGTTGGAAATTGTTGGGGGCAAATAATTTCAGGTCATCCATGAAAAGGAGGTGAGATGTAACATGACCTCCTCTCATTAACCGATAGCCTAGCCCTGAAGCCTCTAACAAGGTACTTAGGGGGTTCAGGGCCAGACAAATCCACAAAGGATTCAAACTATTGCCCTGGAATATACCTTGCTCGATCCTTATTGGAGCACCGTAACCCATACTCGATCGACACCCTGGATAGCACAGTACGGTCCTTCATTGCCCCATACATGACCTTAAAAAGGTGCATAGAGTTGCATCTACTTTATACAACTCCAGCACCCTCAAAAGCCATTTATGTGGCACGGAGTCGTAGGTCTTCTTGTAATCTATCCAGCATGTCGATAGATTCTTTCGGTTACGGCGCACCTCTTGGCTAATGGCCATGTCTATCAGCAGGAGTTCTTTAGTGCCACGGGCCCCACTCCTACATCCATTTTGAGAAACAGATAAAATTGAATTATCAGCTACATGTTTCGACAATTTCGTTCTCAAAATGGATGTAAGGAGTTTATACATCGTTGGCAAACAGGTTATCGGCCTGTAACTCTTGGGGTCCGTGGCACTACCAGACTTATGGAGTAGGTGAGTGACGCCGGATGTTAGAAAATCTGGTAGAAATTCCGATTCCAGTGATGACTGGAATTGAGATGCTAAGCAAGTATGCGAACTATGGAGCCATTTGAGTCAAAAATTGTGCAGCCCGCTGATTTCCAGTTTGGTAACGAACGGACTGCACTGGCTATATCGTCATTTGTTATTAATATTGGCCTCATTGTTGGTATTTGTTCGCATACTCGTTCAACAGTCCCAATGCAATCACTCTCAGTGTGGCTGACAGGCGTCGACCAGATGCTGCGCCAAAATGTATTAGTAGCATCATCATCCGGTCGACCCCCATCAACGTCACCGGCCGTGGACTCGGGTCGCTCCCATCTTCTGCACACCCACCTCTCGTCTCTCTGGAATGTGCGATTCAGGCAATACTGATCCACTCTTTTTTTGTATCGCCTTATACGGTTTGCCCATGCATAAAGTTTTTGCTTTAGGGTGTCGATGCGCTATCGGGTGTCGGTGTGACCCGAGATAAATAATCTTGGGAACTGATATTACTTCCCGAAAAGGCTCGAGTTACAAAGCGCATCACTCTCGGTCGGGTATTGCCCATCCTAAAACAAGAGAGCTTGCCAATGAGTGCCCTAGTCTCAGCGATACGACACTCAATCCTGCGTTGCCAACCTGGCACAGCAGCGGTCTGTCGAATAGTAGTGTTATTTACATGAAATTTAACCCCCGCTACTCGACACGCCGTAACCGCCGCATAATACAGGATTGAGTGTAAGTCGCTGAGATTTTCACTATTCTCAAAATAATTTGATAGTAATGCATCTAGGACACTCACCAGCTCTATGTTTTTCTTATGCATGGGCAAACGAGGCAAACGAGGCCGAACATTTGCGTCCATGGATCGGTATTCCACAATAGCACATTCCAAAGCACTCCTTAACTGATCGTTGTACTGGGTACTTACATGAGAAGTCTCGTCATCTACCTCTTCATTAGCCGGATTTAACAGTTGTTGCTGCGCAACCACTGTGTCAGTCTGCGCTGAAAAAGTGATGGGGAGACTTCTTTGCACGTCAGAGCAAAGTCTCTCAAGCACGGTATCATCCAACAGGCGACACCGTTGGATGGCTCGCACTTGATCCGATAGCCGTTGTGTTGACACGTTGACAGCTGGCTCAAGCGCCTGAAACAAAGGCAGCATTCGATCATGGTACGCACTGAGGTTAGTTCCTCAGTGTGGCCACAAAATATGCCCGCATAACGTTTTCATTCATTGAACTAGTCCATCTTATGCGGTGCACATCACCACCGGCAGCGGGGGCCCTGTTCGAGACCGATGGGGCTCGGGGTCCCAAGCGTGTCGGTGGCTGGCCTCTCCCTCGCCGACGTACAGGTGGTGGCGACGTCGGCGGCGAGAAATACTCGTCGCTCGATGAGCTCGACGCTTCAACACTCGCCGACGACGCTGGTGCAGGTGGCGGCGGCTGCGAGGCGGAGCTGAGCGATAAGTCCGGGGATCTCAGGCGTCCAGCAGCTGCTCTCGTCAACATTTTGTCATCATTTTATTTGTTTATTTATTTATCTGTTGTTTATTTTGTATGGTTTTCTTTTGACATTAGATGTCATCTTCACAATATTTTTGGTGATTATTTTCTTAATGTATTTTATGGTTTCTGTAATTTATTATGATATTTATCACAAAAAGAAGTTCTTGTAATATCGGAAATATAATATATTAAAAATTGACTAAGAGAAAATTTAGGTTGTTATTATTATTATTTGGCCTCGGCTACGAATAGGTTATCCCTTCATGTCTGCGGATATTGTGAGGGACAAGCTAGCAATTACACAAGAAAGATAGGCAGTATTCACCTAAAACAATATATCCACAAAGATAAAGATAAGATAAAGATATATTTATTTGCTAAGATACGTGTATATAATTAAAACATTAATAAGATGCGTATTATAGATGTCACATAATAATTTGTTTCAACATGTCTGACCATTGCTAGCTTACAAATATCGAATATTAATAATGAATGACATACATTTTAATAATTAATAAACTAGTTTAATAACAAAATGTCAATGCAATATTATATTTAAAAAAAAGACAAATTAGAAATATGTCAGGAAATATTCTAAAATATAGAGTCAAAAATTCAACATGTCTGACCATTGCTGGCTTACAAATATCAAAGATGAATAAATTTAAAAAATTAATAAACTTGTTTTTAATAACAAAATGTCAATGAAATATTATATTTAAACAAACAAACCAGAAATATATCAGGAAACAGCCAAAAATATAGCGTAATTCTTTTTGTAACAAATAATGTCAACTACTTTGACTTCTAAAATTTAACTTATACTTATATAAATGTATCTTTGAGGAAGTCTTCATAATTGTAATAACATTTTTCAACTAATAGTTTTTTTAATGCTCTCTTAAATTTGTCTGTATTCAAATTGGTAATATAATTTGGTATTTTATTATAAATTACTGGAACCCTGCATAATATACTTTTATGGAGTAGTGTAGTTTTAGCAGGATGGATACGTAATCTATCGTTATTTCTGCGATTTCGAGTTACTGTTTCTGACATACGAGGAAACAGTTGAGGAATACTTCTGACAAACATGACCGATTCCAAAATATAAATAGATGGTAATGTAAAAAATATTATATTTTTTAAACAGAGGCTGACAGATTTCGGTACTTTTTATTCCAAACATGAATCGTATGCATCGTTTTTGAATTTTAAAAACCATATCTTTGTTGGTAGAGTTGCCCCAAAAAATTACGCCATACCTTAGGACAGACTCAGCCAAACCGTAATAAGCAGATAGAAGTGTATCAGTGCTTACAGTTGATGCTGGTTTGTATAGCGCATATGATTGGATGCTAATCTTTTTATATAATTTGTCAATATGTTCTTTCCAGTTTAACTTACTGTCTATAGTTAGGCCGAGAAATCGAGCTTCGTTTACTGCCTGTATATTATAATTATTAACAATCAAATTAATATTTAAGGGATTATTTGTTTTTTGTCCAAAATGCATAATATTTGTTTTTGCTAAGCTTATTTTTAAGTTATTATTGGTCAGCCACGAAATTATCGATGTCAAAGAGTGATTTATGTCAAGTTTATACTGATTTATGTCCTTACATGCAATTGTTACTGTACTGTCATCTGGAATAATGTAACTGGTTGATGTGTGGCTTTTGGTAGATCATTAATATATATTATAAACAAAAGAGGTCCCAATACACTACCTTGTGGCACAGAATACGATAAATATTATAGGAGGTATATATTTCTTCAGTTTTTGTTTTAATATTTACTCTAGTGATTTGGGTTACTTGTCGTCGATTTGTAAGATAAGATCTAATTAGGTTCAGAATATTGCCTCTTAAGCCATATGCGTTAAGTTTGTCGATCAGTATGTTATGATCCACAAAGTCGAATGCTTGAGACATGTCACAGTAAATAGCGCAAATTGGAATTCTTTTGTCAACATGGCATATAATATTTTTAATGAACTCATAGATAGCCATCTTTATAGTTCTATTTTGGTGAAAACCTTTTTGTTCATTGCAAAGGATATTGTTTTTTTCTAAATAGGAATTCATTTCATTATATAAATATTTTTCAAAAACTTTTGAAAATATTGATAATAAAGCAATGGGTCGATAATTGACTAATAATTCTTTGTCGTCTTTTTTGTATAAAGGTTTTATGATTGACAGTTTAAGATCTTCAGGAAATGTATCTGTTGATATACATAAATTAATAATATGACTCAGGTGGTGACATATATTCTCGTTGACCATTTTTATTATTTTCGTCGAAATACCATCGTATCCCACGCTGTTGGTATTTTTTAGAGATTTAATAATTTTACTAATTGTATTGGGTGAACTAGGTGCGAGAAATATGGAGTTTAGCTTATTATTAATTAAGGAGGTAACTTTTATTCCAGCTCCAGGTAAAGGACTGATTCTGTCGACAAAATAATTGTTAAATTCATTTGCTATTTCTGTGGGATCATTGATGTAATTATTGTTTATGTTTTTTATTTTATAGATGCTATCCTTCGATATATTTAGTCTTGTTTTATTTAGTTTTAGCCATGTTGTTTTACATTTATTTTTTGAAGTTTTTATTTTACAGTTGTTTTGTGCTCTTTTTGTTAGTCCTATGCATTTTTTAAATATTTTATAGTATTTATAGTATTTTAATTTATTTTCTTTTGTAGGGTTTAATCTATATGACCAGAGTAAATCTCTCTTCCTTCTACTGCATGTCATGATACCTCGCGATACCCATTTTGGTTTACTGTTAACTTTAATAAGAAATTGTATTTCTGGAAAACATAAGTCATAAAATAACTTAAAATCTGTTATAAAATTACGATAAGCTAGGTTTGGATCTTCAGTGTCATAAATAGATGAGAATGATAGACTTTCAATACATGTTTTGATTTTTTTTTATATTTTCCATACTGTAATCGCGTTTCTTGGTTCGCCAATAGTTTATTTTAGGTATTCTCTTTACGGGAACTGTTATTAATTGAGCAGTGTGGTCAGATAGACCCAAATCTAAAATTTCAGTTCTAAAATTATTTTTAAAATTGTGCGCAAAATTATCGATGCATGATTGACTAGTTAGTCTGGTCGGTTGGTGTAGTGCTAATTTTAAATGACAATTTAACAGTAGACATTTAAAATCTAAAGTTACATTATTTTGTTTCATGACATCAATATTAAAATCACCGGCTATTAATATATGTTTTGAGTAAATCTTAGTCATACAATTTAAAAGGTTTTCTAAACGTCGAAAGAATGTATATAATTTTTTTTGTTGAGGTACTCTATACATGGAAATAATAATTATCTTGTAATCGACAAGACACAACATTTGAATATATTATCAATACAGAATTTCCTAATATCTACGATACAAATGCTGGGGACAGCGTTTTGCAAGCACTGTGTTTGTTTTGTAAAGAGATAACCAACAGTAATATAGTCTAAGACACAAACGAAAAAGTGTGATTGTACGTATGGCATAATAGTGGTGGTTATTTTGTCACTACGTTGTGCTGAGTTGCAAAAAATGTGTTGCATAGGAAGTCATAAAGATTCGAAGTGTTCGTTGAGTTTTAACTGTTGTTTGTAATTGACCTAACACTGTCATTGATGTTCACGGGTGAAGTTATTTTCTACTGATTGTTTTATCTTGCGGTTATTGGGCTTATGTACAAGTATTGTAATTTAAATAATTGGATTTGAATAGAAAATCTAAATTATGTACTGAATTCTATGATATTATTAAATACTTCTTTAGACTTCGCCCGTGGCTGCGCCCGCGGCTCCGTCCAAGTGGGGTTTCCTAACTATCTCCGTACCCAATAATCATACTATAACTTACATCGCTTTCTTTCGACGTGAAAGATGGAAAACACAAACAAATACGCAATTAAAATAATGAATGAATAATGTGGTTATGTTTTGAGGATAACCCAGAAATTCAATTATTATTTTTTCTATGATGTAATTTTATTCTGTCGATGTTTGTGTCATTTCACACCTGATTCGTTAGATATGTAAATATAAGTATGACAGGCAGCGATTGCCTAGTCGAGATACCAACAGACTGCCATGCATAAGGTATCGGGTTTGAATCCACGGCGCCGCACGGGCCTCTTCTCACTATGAGAGAAATATTTCTATATTTTCAGAATTATATAGGCATACCCGTTTCATATTTCATCCCATATAAACTATTGTTTCGAAATTCATCAGATTGGTTTATATTTATGTTTACTACTCTGCTTCTTAATATCACAGCGTATTTTATGGTTTGTGATTCGCCTCAGTAAATAAGCTAACAAACGTTATCTACGCCTTTATAATATAGGTATAGATTATAAAACAGTGAATCTTGAATCTGTACGTGGAGCGATATTGCTTAAGATGAATTGTATTTAATTTGGTTTAAAAGTTTTGGCAGCTTTAAAGACATCGAACATTCAAACACTATATATTATTTTACACGTTTCATATCTTGCAATCAATATTTTTGATCGTCTTCATATTAAACGCAGAATTGAATTAGTATCAAATGGATAAATATTCAATTCACTCAATAGTAAACCATATCTAATTATGGTTTTGTATTTAATTGTACATAATATGCTAGCCTGTCCCATTTGATAGTAAATAAAATATTAATATATGCGGATTTTTAAAAATTCATTTATTCATTGTTATTTAGAATTATTGCTTTTATTGTTGAAAAAGATAAATATTATAGCAATATAAAATTAATAAATCCTGGTCTGCACGACACTTGTGACTTCTCTGGTGTCGTGGCTGTCCATTGTCCATTGGTGTCGGTAATCGAATACACCATCATCATTTCCTCTGTATGTTAAGTGTCCCACTGCTCGTCACTGCTTCTGCTTATTACGAGAAGGGTAAGGCAGTCCACCACGCCCGTTAAGTGCGGTTTGGCAGACTTCTCATAACTTCTCGCGATGTTTTCCTTCGCCGTTTAGAAAGCGATAATTAATAATTTAATCCGCACATAACTGCGAAAAGTCTTTGATGCGCATCGTGGATTCAAACCCGAGACTCTCTGCGGAGTCTGTAAGTCTCTACACTAGGCTTTCAGTTGTGTATATCACGTATAACAAGAAATCCGTAGTTAGAATATCCAATCTGATGATAGGTGGTAACCGTAGTTTGTATATTTGCCTGCATTTTCTAAGCATTACAGAAAAAACAGGACCACCGAAATAAAAAGCCGAAGGTGAAAAAAGGAACAAAATAGTAAATAGAAAGGGACTTAGCTTGGCGCTTGGCATTTGATAAACATACTAATGAATTCTTGCTGTCATTAGGTTGTTCATTATCAAAACTATCCATTCAGTGTACATACATACATAGACTCACGCCTGTTTCCCGGAGGGGTAGGCTGAGATTACGGAACGCCATTTGCAACGATCCTGACATATCTCTCTTGCTTCATTTACTCCCATCAAATTCCTCATGCATGCTCTTCTGTTCAGGGTACTTCTCACCTGTCCTGTTTTTAGGATGTCTCCAATCTGGTCAGAGAACGTCCGCCTCGGTCTTCCCCTTCGTCCTGTCCCTTCCACACTTGCCTTATATATCTGCTTGGTTAGTCTTTCGTCAGTTTTTTATTTATTTACAAAAACAAACAATACAAGCTTACATTGCTAACCAATACGCTTATATGTTTAAGCTAAATTTGCAAATAGTGACTAATATTAAAGTACAATGACAATTAAAACAATATTACAATGACAATATAGGTACTTTACATTAAAAATATACATTAAAAGAATATTACAATACAAAATGTCAAATGAGAAATTGAAATTAATACAGATAATTAAAACCACAAAAATAATGAATTTAAAAAAAGACATAATCATTAAAATACAGAACTTATATTATTAAAATATCAATAGGGTCAAGGCAAAGAATTCAAATGCGTCAAGACGTATCCAGACAACACACCAAATTTATCAAAAAATATGTCTGCATCAATATTAGTTTGCATAAAGTCATTCAATAGTTTGATAGTGCGCCCAGTGGGACTTTAAGCAGCGTTTGGGACGCGCCATATTGGAGGACAGGTTAAGAGCCTGTGATGCCGGCGTTTGCATCCACGGACGTAATTATTTGGCACAAAAAAACTAATACATTCACGTACCGACGGATTGTCTACCTTATTATTTAACATTAAGATGTAGTGCATTATGTGCTTAAACTTTCGCCTAAGTTCAAGAGAATCAAGGCCCACCATACCATACACAAACATGGACGGATACAGAAAAGGGTAGTATCCATACTCGTGTTTGTAAATATATCGAGCAAATTTTCGCTGATCTCTTTCGATTGTAAGTGTATGTATTTTTTCCTGTGGATTCCATGCAATTGAGTTGCACTCCAATTTACTACGTACATATGCATTGTATATCAGTTTTATAACTGAGATATTATTAAATTGAGCAGATGTTCTAATTACAAATCCCAAGACTTTGTTAGCATCTTTACAGATTTGCTTAATATGATTCTGGAAACTTAGTTTATGGTCAATAATTAATCCTAAATCGCGTATCGAATTGATTTTCTCTAATGATGTACCCGCCAACACGTATGTTGATGATATTGGAGAACGAGACCGAGAAAAAGTCATTGTTTTGCATTTGGATATGTTGAAAGATAACCTGTTTCTCACGCTTCATTCATGAACAGCGTCTATATCAGATTGGAGCGCCGTGCAATCAGTAGTGTCAGTTACGGAGAGGAATAATTTTAGATCGTCAGCGAACATCAGACACTCTGACTTGCAGAGCACATTTGGTAGATCGTTTATCATAATGAGAAACAAGGTTGGCCCCAGCGTGCTGCCTTGGCTAACTCCGGACCGAGTATAGTACTCATGTGATCGATAATTACCTATTTTTACGTATTGCCTGCGATCCCTTAGATAGTCAGCCATTAACTTCAGGAGATTAATACCAAATCCGAATGCCGAGAACTTAGTTAGTAGAACATCATTATCAATAAGATTAAACGCCTTAGTTATCAATGTGCATGTCCCTCTAAAACCAATATCATGTTGTCATAAGTATGTATATCCACCATGGTACACGGGTGAAATAATTCATTATATAAAACTAAAGTATTTCAATTTGAAAATGTTTAAAGTACATGGCCTTCCGTTTAATAAAGAAATGTTTCGATATTATAGAAGCAAAACTAAAACACTTATTAATTCCGCAATTAATAAATATATAAATAAGGTTGAAAGCAATATAGCTCACGATCCCTCATCGTTTTGGCAATATGTAAAAGACAAACGCAAAACAAAGCAGCAGTGTAAGCAATTTATTTATAGTGGTAAGATGGTTGAAGGGCAAGGGGCCGTAGATGCTTTTGCCAAATATTTCAGTTCAGTTTTCCACAGCAAAGCCCCGTTGCTAGACCTGGGTCTAGCAACGGGGATTCTGGAATCTGCGTCTGATTTAATCTGTTCGGGCTATGCAGCGGATGTAACTGTGGATTACATAAATATGTCTGAGTTGCGGCAGGCGGTACGTCGCCAAAAAATATCATCTGCTTATGGACCGGACAACATACCGAGTTTCTTAGTAAATGACTGCATTTCCGTTTTAGAGGAACCACTTCTGTATTTGTTTAATCTCTCTTTAAAAAACACCCTCTATCCCAACAAGTGGAAACTCTCTCGGATAACACCAGTACCTAATACTGCATCTGCAACAGACATTGTTAACTTTAGACCTAGTGCAGTGCTGTCTGTCTTTGGAAAACTTTTCGAGACTGTTCTCAACGATCGCATTTTTGGACAAATTAATCGGCATATACACGACTCACAACACGGCTTTCGCCCAGCACGTTCTACTTTAACGAACCATATCAAGTTTGTGGATTATGTAATTGCTAGAATGAGGTCGGGTTGTCAAGTTGATACAGCATATTTTGATTCAGTCGATATATTTACAAACACGAGTATGGATACTACCCTTTTCTGTATTCGTCCATGTTTGTGTATGGTATGGTGGGCCTTGATTCTTTTGAACTTAGGCGAAAGTTTAAGCACATAATGCACTACATCTTAATGTTAAATAATAAGGTAGACAATCCGTCGGTACGTGAATGTATAAGTTTTTTTGTGCCAAATAATTACGTCCGTGGATGCAAACGCCGGCATCACAGGCTCTTAACCTGTCCTCCAACATGGCGCGTCCCAAACGCTGCTTAAAGTCCCACTGGGCGCACTATCAAACTATTGAATGACTTTTTTACTTCACAAAAATAAGTTCTTATGTGCTGTATTATAGAAATATGTACTTTACTTTCGTGAATCAAATATGATGAATATCATAATGAGATTCCAAACCTCTTAAGGCAGCAACAGGCTTTCTATTCGTTGCTTGAAAATAATATGTATAATTTTACCCGACTGTGTCAAAAGCACAGAAAGGTCTACCGAAACTACGTTTGTCACCGCATACGGCACCTTAAAGAATTTAGTTAGTGATACTTGTTTTTCCCTTTGCAATTCGTTATTTTTAAACAGTCGGGTTTACCTTCTTTCATGATAATATCAGCCTTTAGAGGTCCACTACTGGACATAGGCCTCCCCCAAAGGTTTCCAAACAGACCGATTTTGCCTCTTCTTTTTCTAATAATAATGTAAAGTAACTTAGTTCGCAGATAGTAAACTTATATAAGCCATATTTGCTTAATATTCTTGTTGGATGTAGACTAATAATAGTACAGGATACGTTCTAGAACGTTAAAGTGTACATTGTAACAAATATCCAATTTTATGTTATAAACAGATTCGATACAATGTTTTCTAAGCTTATAACTTGGGAGGAACAAATATGGTTTTAAAATAATAGGGTGTAATCCGTAATATAAGATTGTTTTACATGCGGTGCAAATTTTCTTTAATTTTTTAAATATAGTTGCCGCTTAAGTCATATATCCTGTGTCACTATACTTTACAACACACATAAAATGGACAAAATGCACATCCAGACTCGAAACAACAATTGATGAATCACACAGTGTGGGAATTTAACCCACAACATTAGACGCAGTGTCAAGCGAATTGAATGTGAGGTTAACTCAAGTTTCAAAGCCTAGAGAAATATTCTAGGCTTAAATTTGGGTTTATGGAGACTTATTCTGAATAGGAATGTGTTGCACCTTGTCGTGGAACAGTGTCTGGGTAGATAAGGGATAGACAAAGAGTTGAAGATAGTAGTGACTTAACCGGTAGAAGTTCGGCAGACCTCTCTCGACAGAGGCACTCCATGAAGATTCCCTTCTAAAAATATGTGGCCAGATCTCTCCTTTCAGAGTTAAAGCTTTCAGAATCTGCTTGTTACGGAGTTGTAGGTCAGCTGAAATCTGATTTTGATAATGTAATTAACTTTAATGCCATTTTACATTTCTATCAAATACAATGTATAAAATAATAATGACTTATTGCCAGTTTATCCATAATCCGATGTATACCAAAACAAATAAATGAAATCAGTAAACACAATCGCGGTTTGTTAATGACGTTAATATTTTACACGTAAATGATGAAAGTAATTATTATGTGTACTGTTCATTGGTTCGTTATGTAAATATGGAATTAAAATTATCAATCCGTTTGTCTATAAATTAGTCATAGATTAAAGAAACAGCTATCTTGGGTTAGAGATATGTATAGGGTTGTGAAAGATAAGTTTTATTCAGTCACAGCGGATTCGCGACAAAGTATGTTTGTAGCCGTACTGCTCCGAGACTTTTGCAGACACCGTGGTGGTTTTTAGTGAGTAGTTACCCACATCCGCACCGCCTTCGCCAAGAGGCATAGAATGAGCCCATGATTTAAGGTCCCAGTGTGAAGACAAAGAGGGCTTCATTCAGTTAAAATGTCCTTAGGTATTTCGGGAAAGTTATGTTTTCAATCTCATATCTAATTCATATGACTCCTGGGACTCCTGGTAACTCCAGGATTAAATTCCCTAGCCATCAATCCGCAAGTTTTTTTAAACGACGGAGGCAGATATAAGATTATGATTCTGCGAAGGTGTGTGTGAACTTTACGTAGGTTTATTGTGAAACATCCCTCTGCTTGACTATGTATCCTACAATAATATGATAGTGGGTTCAGTCCTCTGTATCAATTTACTCCTTTTCATTGGGTCCTCAACTATATCATCGGTTAGCAAGCATTATTTCATATACATCATTTCATCTTGTCTTGGGTTAGCCTCTGGCTCTTTGACCTGGGATGGAAAGTTGTAGTGCCATGTGCATAATTATGGTGAGGGTCAACCCTGCAACACTCGACTTCTTTCCTGAATTTACTGCAAAGAAAATACATACTAGTGAGATGATGCCCGCACAAATGATACGGCATGACTCGACTAGAAAAGTACTACACTCACTCAAGACATCAATGTAAGTGTAAGCAACTGCACGGATATATACCGTGCAGTTGCTTCTCGTTCGTCTAAAAAAGCGTTGCAAATCTAATAATTTTTCCGCAGGTCAGCAATTGTCGACTTTTTAGAATATAAGTTAGTACATACATACATATCGTCACGCCTTTTATCCCCGAAGGGGTAGGCAGAGGTGTATTTTTACACCCACCTTTCGCCAGATTTACTTTAGTCCCACGTAATAAGGGGCGAGCCTATTGCCGTACCGGGCACATTTCCAGACTCCGTGCTGCTACTGAGAATTTCGTGACAGAAAAACCCAATAACACTGCCCGACCCAGGAATCGAACCCGGGACCTCCCGATCCCACGCGCACATTTATGCCGCGACACCAACGAGGCAGTCGTATAGGGTTTGATGTCGAGTTTTCCATCTCTACGCAAAGATGGTATTTGCATCGTGTTATCCCTTAGTCGCCTCTTACGACACCCACGGGAAGATAGGGGGTATATATATATATATATATATATATATATACGACACCCACGGGAAGATAGGGGGTGGTGACACTTGTATTCTATGCCGTCAACCACACGGCGAAATATAAGTTAGTCTTAGAATATAAGTTAAATATAAGCATACGAATATATATATATATAGACGGGAATTAACGCGAACATGCATTAGGTTTACATACCTTATTTTGCTTGACGTTTCGAGACGGTTGCACGTCCGTGGTCGCAAGCTGACTGGTGTAGCGATGTCACGTCTCCGAGTGCGAGGTAGAAGCTTCTATTTCTACCCCCGGGTCGTTTATTTTTGAAGTATCGGCGCAAAACACACTAACCGTATCTGTATATTGAACATTCGCCGACTGCGTATTAAAGTGGGGTGTTGTTAGCCGAATAACTGGGTTCCACGCCGATGACAATTTGAAGCCCTCTTCCCGATTAAAATTTTTATGTTTTCTGATTTCGAACTCTGGGGTAAAAGTGGCGTTCCGTGGAGAGGACTTGGGGACGATGAAATTCAATCCAGTGATTGGCGCCCGATTGAAGTAAATGTTCCGCAATCGCCGATTTGTTCGTTTGACGGTTCTTTACAGCTGCAATGTGCTCCTTTATACGTTGAGCGATAGTCCGCTTCGTTTGCCCTATGTAAGAGCTTCCGCAGCTGCAGTTGATTTTATAGACACCTGGGGTTTGTAGCGGTAGAACATCCTTTGGTGTGCCCACCATGTTGTATACTTTGGCCCCTGGTGTAAATACGGTCGGAATGGAATAGTTTTTTTTAACTTGTCTCCTGTTTTATCCGTAACACCTCTAATGAAGGGCATGTAGGTCGATTGTCTATTTACCGCCGTATGTTTTTCGCGCTTGATAGGCCGCGTCATTCGTCGTTGTACCTGGTATCCGTTCTTCCTAAGTACCTCCCGAACATGGTCTAGCTCTAGCTTCAAATGCTCAGGGTCACAGAGGTCATGTGCTCTGTTTTTTAGTGACGTCGCAACGGATTGCAGGTGTCGAGGGTGGTGGTGCGACGTGGCGTGCAGGTATCTATCTGTGTGTGTAGGCTTCCGGTATACGCAGTGTGTTAAGGACCCATCTGGTCTCACAGTCACTTTGACATCCAAGAATGACAACGATCTGTCAGTTTCCATTTCGTAGGTGAACCTCATTTTCGGATGAATGGAGTTAAGATGTTGCACATATTGGTCTACTTCCTGCTTACCTCCTTTTACGATACTAAAGATGTCGTCCACGTATCTTTTCCAAAGCCTGATGGTCTTGGGCCCGATGCTAAGCGCCTTTTCTTCAAAATGTTCCATCCAGAAATTAGCCAGTACTGGGGCTATTGGACTCCCCATTACAACACCATCGATCTGGAGGTAATATTGGCCTTGGAAGAGGAAGTAGTTGCCATCAAAGCAGTGTTTTAGTAGATCAATATAGTTGTGAGGCATATCATTGTCACTCAGTCTGTCCCTCACTACATCCAGACATTCCCTTATTGGAACATTGGTAAAGAGCGACTCAACGTCAAAGCTTACCATTACATCTTCTGGTTCCAATCGGATGCTTTGTACGATCTGGACGAAATGACGCGAGTTCTTTACGAAAGACGGTGTCATACCGACTAATGGCTGCAATACCGATGCAATGTGCTTCGCAAGGTCGTAAATAGGCGAGGAAATCTGACTTACTATAGGCCGCAGTGGCACGTTGGGCTAATGTACCTTAGGCAAACCATATAGCTTAGGTGGTTGGTATGGCTTGGGACCATACAACTTGCTGTATTCGTCTTCCGTGAACAGGTCCTGGTGGTCTTGTATCAGTGCTCTTATTCTGCGCGTTACTCTGGCCGTGGGGTTATATGAGACCGGTTTATACACCTTGTTATCACATAATAACTCTCGTACCTTGTCCGTATAATCAGCCGTATTCATCACTACAGTGGCGTTTCCCTTGTCGGCCCTAAGCACTAAAATATCCTGGTTGTCCCAAATCCTTTTCAGTGCTTGACGCTCTTCCATATCTTCGACTTCCGTAATATCACCGCGACGTCCTGTCGTAGGGTATCGGCATCACCGGTCGGTACTTTATTACGGATAATCGTCTCCTCAACACTGCTGATTATATTTTGGTACAGTATTCGCTTAGGTGTTAATGCAAAGTTTAAACCTTTGGCCAAGATATTAATCGCAGATACATCTAAACTCGCGTTGGATAGATTAATTACGGTGTAACTGGTTCGTACCGATTCCGTAGATAACGTTTTATTCGCATACCGTTGGTTTAATAACTTCGAGAACTTTCGCTTGTGAGTAGCACTACATAGTTCAAATGTCCGAATTGCTTGTAAGAACGTTATCCGATCACACAAATCATAATCAACGCGAGATAGGAACTCACTACACTTCGTATGCACGGCATATAACTCACACTGTACACTATTCAGCTCACTATGTTTGTTGCGTATTAACTGTCTCAGGAGACGTACACTCGCGTTATATAGGATTTTACAGCAAAATGCGATATCACTACGTGGTTTTATACGCACACACGGAGGTAATAAGTCCCAATCGCGACATTTTGTTAGAAATATCAACGCTGTTTCCACTCGCGCTCGTTTCCTCCGTAATAATTCTAGGTGACGCACTAATTTTGCAATTGCCGACCCGTAGCGGTTTGCAATAAAAACTTTTAAACACTCGCATTGCATGTTTAAGAATATATATATATATACTCGTATATAGACGGGAATTAATTACATACCTTATTTTGCTTGACGTTTCGAGACGGTTGCACGTCCCGTGGTCGCAAGCTGACTGGTGTAGCGATGTCACGTCTCCGAGTGCGAGGTAGAAGATTCTATTTCTACCCCCGGGTCGTTGATTTTCGAAGTACCGGCTCAAAACACACTAACACACTAACTGATAGGTAGGAGGGCTATGCTGAATTCAGCACGAATGTGTCGGCTCGACCGGGGCGGTACTACCCTCTCACTGAAGATCAACGTAAAGCAGCAGTACTTTTCTGCTGCGTTTCGCTTGGTGAGTGAGAGCGCCGGTGGCCCAGTTCCTCCTTCCTATTCTCTCTTCCTTTCCTTTGGGGATGGCAGAGAGAGTGTGAAGGTTTAGCTGAGAGGGTGGTTACGGCAGCATGCGTTGGACCAGTGAAGTATTAGTGGAGTCATTGTGTGGGTAGTGGGGGTCGACCCGCCGGCCAGGGAGACTCGTAGAAACGGGGGTGCCGCTGGCCGCCCGCGGTATAGTATAGGGGCCCAACTGGGACTAACCATCTCGGGAGGCTGCACCACCAGGCCGCGCATAATCTCGGAGTTGCTCGTCGTGCTGGTTGGTGACCGGATGGTGGGACCCGGCGACCACTTCCGGGAGAGTACGGGGGCCCTTCCGTCTGGTGGATCGGCCACTGCTATTCCGCACAGTCCAATGACGAAACAATACACTACGCTTTGTCACGCGCTGCTGCGGTGCCTGCGACTTCTTTTCACGCCCCTCCTTTCTTCTTCCACTCTACTATGGCAGCAAGCAATGCCCGCCCTATGGTGGGCATTAAAATTGGAGATTTTAATGACCACCATAGGGCGGAAGCCCGTGCAGGTCAACTCGTACTTAACACCACTGAACTGCACTGACTTCTACTCCCTACACCTGAGTCCGGTGCAGGGAGTGGCGAATGGTCTCAGGGGTAGCGCAGGTCGCGAAGATCCCTTAGGCAAGGCTGGAGGTCGATCCTTCTCGCGGTTGCCATCCGTTCTTGGTCCAGTTCCTTCAGAAATGGATGCAACCAAAACCTCCAGCCGAAACACAAAGAACAGGCACATTACACACGCACACACACATGCGCGCACACATCCACATCCAGGAATACATCTCTTCACCACGCCCTTCGTGGTCGGGTGGGCGCGGGCTTGTAGTAAAAAGTCGTAGTAAGAGAAGCTGACCACCTGTGCTAGGACCTGCGCAGTCGAGCGCCGTACGCGGGGATGACGGAGTCCAGGGGGGTTGAGCCGTGCGGCGCTGGCGGTAATGTGACCGTTAGGCAACACGCCCTCTTTGGTCCCGATTTCACGCTAAACGGTAACCCCCGCTGTGAGCCGCTGCAGGGGAAATGGCCATCGTGTCTCGTCAGAGGGCCACAGGCTAGGGACGTAGGGTCAACATCAGCAGTTGGAATTTATTTCGGCTGTTGATATGGTAGGTGAAGGCTATACGGAGGGCGCAAGCGAGGGATGACGGCTAGAGTTGGTAACTCGGCTCAGGCCGTTGACCCGAGCGGGCGCCCGAAGTCGTGCTGTAAACCAGCCCAGCATATAGGAATCTATATCCCTCTGGTAATCCTATCGTCCGGTATGACGTTCCCTGATGCGGGCTCCATGGAGGGTGGGAAGCCAGAGGGATGAAGTCTTAGTAAACTTGCATGGATACCGTAATTCCAAATACTACCCCAACTGCGACGGGGCAGCGAAAGCTGTTCCCGCCGCAACAAACAAAACTAAACAGATGGTTGACGCCGTGGCCTCGGCTGCAGGTATTAAACCATCCCCCAAGGACGAGACTTCAGCGCTGGCTAACGCTAATACTGGTCCCGTCCTTACAATTGTCAGCCCGTTTGAAATCAAGTGGGAAGACGACTCCTTCTTCGCAGGCTGGCAAGTAGTAAGTCACCACAAGGGCAAGGGTAAGGGCAAGACCACCAATCCTGTCCAACACTCGACCACTACTCAACCGAGTGGCCCCGCTGCTACCAGCTCTGCGAAGAAGAAGAGGGCGAGTAAAAACAAGAGACAGCGCCTGGCAATAAGGTGGAAGGCTGCACAAACTGCTGCCGCCGCCGGTGCTACCTCTACAAAAACAGCGGAGCAGGCCGCTGTCGCAGGTCCCAGTAATGTGACCAGCGCACAGCCTGCGCTCAGCAGTGGGGAGTGCAAGAAGGCCGGAGGCAGTACGGGGAAGCCACCTGCCACCAAGCGGCGGGCTGGTCACCCTGGACGGCATCCAGCCCCAGCACCACCGGGAAACGCGCCAGGTAAAACTGCCGAAAACAAGGAAAGAGGTGAGGCAAAACGTGCTCTCAACGAGACCAGCTTGCCTCGAGGGGAGCACAAGAAGCCCCGCCTCGACTCCTCCAGGATACAAGGTAAGTCCTAAACACAGGCCTCCAAGGCGTCCCTGGGTGTTGCAGTAACATGCAAACGCACAGGGAACTTGCCGAAGGAGTTGGTGGACCAGGTACTCCGGGAGCACCAGAGGAAGATCCTGAGTGATGCCTGGTTGACCAAAACCCCCAAACGCCCCGCTCCAGCGTTCACCGGGAAACACGTGCACGCGGACGGGGTCCTCAAACTTTGGTGTGCCGACGAGGCAACGCGTACCTGGCTGACTGACTTCGAACTGGAGGTCAGGAGCCAGGAAGAGACCCCGAAGAGAGTGCGGTGCGGCATTGTCGTACCCGACGAACAGGTGGTCTTGGATGACGTGCGCGACATGGGTCGCGCTCTGGAGTTTCAGAACCCCTGGTTGGAGGTTGACAAATGGTCGATGCTGTACTCCGAAAGGCAGTCAAGTGGGTGGTTCCTGGTAGTGGGCGTCCCAGAAGAACAGGTGACGATCCTGATGAAGAACGAGCGCCGCCTCGCGTTGGGGGTAGGTGCCGTATACGTCAGGTTCTGGGACCCCTCAGGTAAGTTTGTCGACCATCCTTCGGGATGCGACGACAACTCCACAAGAGTCAAGCAGGACTCAAACACCAAGCCAGGGTGCGACGCAGAGCCCGGCCCGTCAGAACTGGCCGCGTCTGGCTCGGGGGCTGGCCCATCAGCCGAGGGTAACTCGGAAGATGAGAGCCTGCTCCTGAGCCCGGTGCGGTGGGATGACGAGGTGGAGGCTGGCGACATCCTGGCCGGCCTAACGCAGCTGACGGTTGGGGAGTTGAGGACGTCATCCAAAGATAAACCCTCTGCCTAGTGACGTCAGCTGCCTTCACATCAACCGCCATCACAGCCAAACGGCCACTGCGCAACTGCGCAAATGGATGGAGGTTCAACAATCAGCCATCGTGCTCATCCAGGAACCTTGGATAAGGGGTGGCCTCATCAGAGGCCTCTCCAGCCTGGGAGGTAAGATTTATTCTTCCACTGACCACACACATCCAAGAACCTGCATACTGACAACTAAAAACATCCGAGCCCAAGCTTCAACGGAGTTCTTTTCCAGAGACATCACAGCTATACAAATTGAAATAACACAGCAACCAAGGAGTATAGCGGTTGTTTTTGCATCGGTCTACATGCCCGAGGCCGAAGACCTGCCTCCGTTCGACCTCACGCGTCTGGTTAACCAGTGCGAGAGAACCAAAACGGAGGTCGTAATAGGAACGTACTCCAATGCCCACCACCAAATGTGGGTCATGGACTGGAATAACAACAGAGGTAAATCACTGGTTGAATACCTATTCACCACTAATCTTACCCTATTAAACACAGGTATGGAGCCCACCTTCGTCACAAGACGTAGTCAGACAATTATCAACTTAACTACACAATACTGACACCTGAACCTGGAAACCACACAATACTGACACAGCAAAGTATGCCCAATTACTGCAGCAGCCGAACTGGATGGCATCTTCCCAGGGTTATTACAATGGGGGTGAACCTGTCCGTAAAAAACCTGCAATTCTGGCAATCATGAGGGCTAGGCTGGCCCTTAGATATTTACCGAAGAGTTGGAGGGAAGTCAAACTAATTTTCATACCAAAACCAAGCAAAACAGACTACACCTATGCAAAGTCCTTCAGACCAATAAGCCTGACCTCCTACATGCTTAAAGCCTTGGAAAGGCTATGCGAGAGGGAATTTTAGAAGTGGGGCACTTAAGCACCTACCCCTAAATGCCAATCAACATGCATACAGCTCAGGGAAATCGACGGAATCGGCCTTACATCAGGTTGTGAACCAGATAGAAGCTGCTATACAACAAAAAAACATCTGTCTGGGCACCTTCATTGACATAGAAGGAGCCTTTGAAAAGACAAACTTCTCCAGCATAAGCAACGCCCTAGCCAGACATGGTGTGTATCAGATGCTCATACAGTGAATCCAAAACATGCTCAGCAAAAGGGTAGTGCGCCTGCACGGCGACTCCCAGACAGCCTTGATAACTAAAGGTTGCCCGCAGGGCGGTGTTCTCTCCCCGCTATTGTGGAACTTAGTCATCAATGAACTCATAGACAAACTCAATGCGAGATAGTTTTACACAATAGGATATGCAGATGATCTGACCATTCTCACCTCAGGTAAGGTAACTGGTACAGTGTACGACCTTACCCAACAGGCTCTACGCATAGAAGAGTGGTGGTGTAATGAGTACGAATTATCAGTAAACCCGACCAAGACCAAACTAGTTATGTTCACACACAAACGCGCGCTGGATTCTTTCCGACTGCCCAGGTTATTCAATACAGAGCTCAAGCTGTCTACCGAGGTAAAGTACTTGGGTGTCACTCTTGACAGCAAATTGACATGTAACAGCCACATGGAAAATAAGCTCAATAAAGCCAGCATCGTCTTCTGGCAGTGCAAGAAGATGATAGGTAAACGCTGGGGCCTATCCCCCAAAATTGTCTTATGGCTCTATCAGACAATAATACGTCCGATGATAAGCTACGGCCCAGTAGTGTGGTGGCCTCGGACCAACCTAACAACGGCCGCCAACAAGCTTCAAAAGCTTCAAAGACTTGCATGCCTAGCGGCCACGGGCTGCATGAAAACTACACCTACAGCGGCACTCGAAGTGTTGCTGGACCTGCCTCCATTGCACCTGTTCATACAACAGGAGGCAACGATGTCGGCGATCCGGCTAAGAGCTCTAAAGCTCTGGAAAAACACTAACACACCGCACACTAGCAACTTAAATACACTCTTTAAAGAAGTTCCTGTCACACAAGCCAATGGCGACCCAATACCGAAACAATTTGTGTTCGACAAAAAATACAAAATCCAACTGTACGAGGATCTACACGAGGGAGCGGTTAGCCACAACAAGCTCACGATCTTCACAGATGGGTCTTAGACGGATACAGGAACGGGTTCAGGAGTATTCTCCGAGGACCTAAACATCAACATCGCAGCACCGCTGAAAGCCTACAACACGGTCTACCAGGCCGAATGTTTTGGCATAACCCTAGCTGCCACAGCAATCATGGCACGTGAGGTAAGGGAACGATCTATTAGGATCCTCTCAGATGGAAAGGCCTCAAAAGCTCTCTCTCTCAGCCCTCAAAAGCCATACTATAACATCGGCACTCACGCTTGAATGCCACCAGAAACTAACAGAGGTAGGTAAACAAAACAAATTAACACTGCAATGGATAAAGGGCCACAGTGGCTCAAGAGGGAATGACGCAGCCGACGTACTTGCCAGAAGAGGGGCCACTTTAGAGGTGGTGGGACCCGAGCCCATTATTCCCTCCCTTCTGGTTTTTATCGCAACCTGGTAAGAAATAGGACCAGGACCCAACACAACCAGTCCTGGATTGATGTTGAAACATGTAGGCAGGCCAAGGAGGCTGTTCCCGCAGTAGACGGTAAGATAGGCAAACAAATCCTCCGGCTGTCCAAACAACAACTGCGGACGGTCACGGCCGCCTACACAGGACACGAATTCGTTAATAAACACCTATTTACTATAGGTATCACCGACAGCCCGCTGTGCAGGACCTGTATGGCTGCAGACGAGACGGCAGCCCACCGGCTCCTCGACTGCCCTGAGGCCACACAGTACAGGCAGCAGTACCGGTCCAGATACAGCACCCTGAGGGAAGCAGTGGGCCACATCAAGAGTCTGCTGGCCTTCCTCGAAGAGCTGGGGTGGCTCGAATGACGACACCATTCCCACCCGCACGCAAAATACGCGCCTAGACGTGGAGTTGCGGAAACAGCCCGTGCCATCAAGTATCAAGTATCAAATTTGCCCACCATGAGACCTGGTTGGGCTCTCCCAAAACAGACCACGCGGGAAGGGTTGCTGACGTATTCGCTCTCAAGCATGACCTGACCCAGCTTGTACTCCAGCCCCCCAGGATACCAGATATACAGGGTCAAGCACCCTCTTTGCTGGACCTTCTGCTGACGAGTCATCCAGACCAGTACAGTGTGTCGGTTCAAGCCCCATTGGGCTCCTCCGACCACTGTTTAGTCTGCATATCAGTGCCAACCGCTGCGCCTTTACAACATGTGGACGTAAAGCGACGCTTATGGCACTACTCGTCAGCAGATTGGGATGGCCTGCGCAGTTATTACGCGTCTATCCCGTGGCTGAGACCACGGGATAGACGGGAGACGTTGCTTTGGTGGGAGGGATCCTTCGGAGAGTGCGTCTGCTGTTGCTGGGGAAATTCTGTGCGGTATGGAATATTATATTCCATCCACTTTAGTCACCAGCAACAGCAGACTTCGGCCCTGGTTCGATCGCGAGTGCACCGATGCTGTTAAACAAAAAAGTCGGCGTACCGTGCTTGGATCAGGGCTCGGTCTCGTCATGATCCGAATGTCCATCTCATCAAAGCGGCCTATAACAGAGCCACTAAGGTCTGAAAGAGGCCATACACCAGAGCGGATGCACAGCGCGTGGCACGGTTTGGCCAAGAAATTCTGTCGCACCCTACGGGAAGCCGTGGATATTGGCGGCTGGCCAAAGCCGAGCAATCCAATTTCTGCCAGTCTTTGCTGCCACCGTTGCGATGCTCTGATGTATCACTGGCTCATGGGCCGCAAGAGAAAGCTGACTTGCTTGTCAATCTCTTTGCGGCCAACTCCCGAATCGATGACCGTGGTTTGCAGCCGCCATCTATAAACCACTGCGGCCACTCCATGCCTGATTTTCGCAGGCAATGCGATGTTCGCGCGATACTGCGGTCTCTTGATGTCCGGAAAGCCAGTGGTCCCGACGGTATCCCAGCGGTTGTCCTTAAGAAATGTGCAGCCGAGTTGTCTCCAACGCTCACACGCCTGTATCGCCTGTCTTATTCCTCTGGCTTCGTGCCGCAGGCTTGGAAGGAGGCGAACGTACAACCGATTCCCAAAAAGGGGATCATTCTGATCTAGCTAACTATCGACCCATAGCTATCACCCCTATTCTCTGCAAGGTATTCGAACGGGTAATCAACACCCAACTCGTTCGCTACCTAGAAGATCGCTCTCTTATCAATGATCTACAATATGGCTCCAGACCGAAACGATCAACGGGCGATCTTCTAGCGTATGTCACTCACCTTTGGGGTGAGGCTATGGACAGGCACGGGGAGCCGTTGGCTATCAGCCTCGACATCTCCAAAGACTTCGATAGAGTCTGGTATCGTGCACTTCTTTCCAAGCTTCCGCTTTACGGCTTGCCACCTCGATTGTGCAACTGGGTTGCTAGTTTCCTGCATGAACGACGTGTTCAAAGTTAATGCAGGAAAATGCTGGTGTGCCCCTGGGATCCGTCTTATCGCCCACACTTTTACTTCTGCATATCAATGATATGCTCAATTTTAGGAGCATACATTCCTATGCAGATGACAGTACCGTGCATGTGTGGTATCTCGGCCATCTTGCGGCTAAGCAGGCCGACATTGAGGAAAATAGGCGAAAACTTGTCGCTGAGCTTGACCAGGTTTTGAACAGCATCTCGAATTGGGGTGCTGAGAACATGGTCAAGTTCAAAGCCAAGAAGACACAGGTGTACGCATTTTCAGCTAAGTTATCTCCATTCCTTCCCCAACCTTCTCTTCTGGACACTCCACTACCGATACAGGACAGTCTAAATATACTTGGTATGGACATACGCCGCAATCTCAACCAGAGAAACTACATCGAGGGTGTCATTAAATCGGCATCTCGAAAACTCGGAGTCCTGAACAGAGTGAAGAGGTTTTTCACGTCGGAGCGGCTTTGTCTATTATACAAGACTCAGGTTCGCTCCTGCGTGGAATACTGCTCTCATCTCTGGAACGGCTCCGCTCAGTACCTGCCCTTGATAGGTTGAAGCGGCGCGGTGTGCTGTATCATAGGTGACCTTGAGGCTACTAAGACCCTTGAATCTCTGCAATTACGCAGGAACGTAGCCTCAATGGCTGTCTTTTACCGATTGTATCACAGTGAGTGCTCAGAAGAACTCTTTCAACTTATCCTACCCTCTCCTTTCCTATCCCGAACAACACGTGCCGGGTTAAGGTGCCACGCTTACACGGTAGAACAGTTACCGTCACGTACGAAAAGGTTCAGTACATCTTATCTTTGCCGTACCATAAAGATGTGGAACTCACTGCCAGCTCACGTGTTTCCTTCCTCCCTTGATCTTGGGTCCTTTAAGCGGGGCGTGAAAAAGTATCTCTGAAGGCCGTCAAAGTGAGGGCCGCCATGTCACATTGCTTAACCAGCAATTGGGGATGGTGGCCTTCACAATAGGACTTCACTATCAGCTTACCATCAGGCAGCGTGAAGTCAATTTGACGGGTTTTTTTAAAAGAAAAAAAAACCGTATCTGTATATTGAACATTCGCCGTCTGCTGATTAAAGTGGGGTGTTGTTAGCCGAATCACTGGATTCCACGCCGATGACAATTTGAAGCCCTCTCCTCGACTTCTTTCCTGAATTAACTGCAAGGAAAATACATACTAGTTAGATGATGCCCGCACAAATGGTAAGGCATGACTCAACTAGAAAAGTACTACCCTCACTCAAGACATCAATGTAAGTGTTATATATCCGTGCAGTTGCTTCTCGTTCGTCTAAAAAAGCGTTGCAAGTCTAATAATTTTTTCTCAGGTCAGCAATTGTCGAATTCTTAGAATATAAGTTAGTCTTAGAATATAAGTTAAATATAAACTTACGAATATATATATAGACGGGAATTAACGCGAACATTCATTAGGTATTTACATACCTTATTTTGCTTGACGTTTCGAGACGGTTGCACGTCCCGTGGTCGCAAGCTGAATGATGTAGCGATGTCACGTCTCCGAGTGCGAGGTAGAAGCTTCTATTTCTATCCTCGGGTCGTTTATTTTCGAAGTACCGGCGCAAAACACACTAACCGTATCTGTATATTGAACATTCGCCGACTGCGCATTAAAGTGGGGTGTTGTTAGCCGAATCACTGGATTCCACGCCGATGACAATTTGAAGCCCTCTTCCCGATTGATATTTTTATGTTTTCTGATTTCGATCGCTTCACGCACAACTCTTGGGTAAAAGTGGCGTTCCGTGGAGAGGACTTGGGGACGATGAAATTCAATCCAGTGATCGGCGCCCGATTGAAGTAAATGTTCCGCAATCGCCGATTTGTTCGTTTGACGGTTCTTTACAGCTGCGATGTGCTCCTTTATACGTTCAGCGATAGTCCGCTTCGTTTGCCCTATGTAAGAGCTTCCGCAGCTGCAGACGAGACTCGGAGACGTGACATCGCTACACCAGTCAGCTTGCGACCACAGGACGTGCAACCGTCTCGAAACGTCAAGCAAAATAAGATATGTACATACCTAATGCATGTTCACGTTAATTCCCGTCTATATATATATTCTTAAACATGCAACGCGAGTGTATAAAAGTTTCTAAATATAAGCTTGTAATAAAAGTAGACTTCCACCATCGTCTCACTAGGAAGTAAGCGTTATCTATGTATATTTGTACAAGGCACAAGGTAAAAGATTTAATTTTGTAAAAAGCAACTCTCGCTATCACCAAGTGTGTCTTTGTTCTATATTCATATTATATGTTTTCGTATTATAAATACCGTTATGACATAATGCAGGCCACATAATGAGGCAAGGTAAGTTTTATCAAATTACTTTTGAGTCTCAACATTATTTTCGAACTACTGCGAGAATCTATTGGCCGATTGATGGTTCTGTTGCATAAGTAAGGACAACCTCACTGCAAATTATGCGATCAGTGTGAGCTCGATGGCCAGTCTGTGAGAGGAAAATTATTTGTAAAGAGAATTGGAAATTGAGCTCTATGTATTGAAACAGTTGTGCATTCAGTTTTGTGAATCGACAAAAGATAGCTGAAGAAATGTGTGCGAAACACCTTCACTTAGTCCTTTGTTCCTTTAAAAACATCCAGGTATAATTTAATATTACGTTTCGTCCGTACGTTGGCAATTACTCCTTTATGTAAAAATTTCACATCTTGATACAGAAACATATTTGAAGTTCCGAGTTCACCGATTACATTTCCGTAAATTAGCATACGTATGAGATACTGTTTTACACAAAATGAAGGTAAATAAATATGAAAGTTGAAATGCTTCAATATATAAAGTGAACGCATCTTTCAAAGCCTAAGGCCGTTATTCTTGAAAGGTTAAGCAGAGGTTACACATTTCCACATATTTATTCGTGACCCTGGTTTATTTTCACAATATATGTAGAATTAAGAATCTAGTAAAAAAACGGGGCATTTAACCTAATTGCAAACCTATGCTAATATAATATTGCATATCGTCATGAAATTAGATTTTTAATTATTATAACAGATCAACATCGGATACTTAAGATGACAATGAAGTGCATAGTAATGTGATAGGAATCTTCATTTCAGTCAGTGGAACCGCAAGTTTAAGTTTAAAAAGAAGACACGCATGAATATAACCACAAGTTCTACACAAGAATGAGTTATTTTTATAAAAACCATGTGATCTATCATTTTAATTTCCTTTGTTTCAGATAAATTCAATTTTGTTTACTTTTAATTAAAAGTGCTGTAGGTTGTGTATCTTAATAAATTGCTGCAAATAGCTTCTGTTTATGCTTGCCCAGAACCTCATTTTATACTTATAGCAATTAATTAAAGAGAATTCCTGACAAGATTTACTGAAAACTAAATAAATGTTTGTTACATAAATATCAAAACAAATGTAGAAATCGTGTAGATTGAATTAATTGAATATACCTTGTGTTAAATACCATTTATTATCTGGATATCATTTTAAAATCTATACGAGGTAGTGCAAAATCTGCACAAATATATTAAAACAATTCACCACGTTCTTCACAAGTTTGAGCGAAAACAATTCCAGATTTCATGGATGTACATTCTCATGCTGTGTACACAAAGTTGAAGCATATTGAAATAAGTCAACCGTTCGCATACCTGCAATATCTTGTTCTAGTTGGCAGTCAACAGTTGATATCAGACCAAGGTAGGTCATACATCGCCGCATACACACTTGTGAACTCCAAACTCTACGTCTGAAACCAATTGAACTCAATACACAATAACTCAACTGTTTGGAACTAAGATTTGATGGATACTTGATAAATTAATACATACTTGCTACTACTATATGAATATTTATTTCACAATATTATTATGGACTAGAGGACGCCAGCAGCTACGCCTGCCTTTTTTTTAAATTTACCCGTTTTGGCCGATCCCGTGGGAATTTCGGGAAATCCCTTTTTAGTGCGCCCCTACGGTCCCCAAGGAACATACATGCCAAATTTCAGCTTCCTGCGCGCAATAGTTTCGGCTGTAGCGTGTCTGTCAGTCAGTCAGTAACGCAAGGATTTTATATATTAAGATTACATACTTGCTATTACTGTATGAATATTTATTTCACAACATTATTATGGATACATTCTGCCATAAAAAAGATTGAGCTTGTTGCCACTTTAACTTCTTTGGGAGATTTAAAGCATATGATAACATAAAGGTAGTATACCTACAATGTACCGCGGGATAATACATCATCACACACAGCTATTTGATCCATAACTAGACAAGTCTGTACTGCAGTGAACATATAGCTGACAAATACATAAAATCCACTTATATAATACATACTTTTTATTGACATATAAATTACAGATACATAAAGTCTCTCTCAGCTACAGGTCAAATCATGCTCGTAATACAAAGATTTAGGAGTCATTATATTTGGCAATCCAACCGAGGCCTTGTTGCTTAGCAGTCAAGATCACTCACGACTAAACCATCATCAAACCTGTCAGTAAGAATAAGAATAAGAATAATATTTATTTGCTCGAAACACGGTTAAAGTTTTACAGGATGGTATGTTGTTAATACGTACAGCATGTTTCACCAGAATTCGGCATGCAAAATTAGAGAAGAGCAACAATCATAATTTATTAAACTACCCATACATTATATAATATACCACAAATGATTATAATAATTTCATCACATTAAATAATAATATTAATTACCCTTCGAGATGTTTTCAAATAATCATGTCAGAAAAATAGACAATAATCAAAATAGACAATAATCAATAATTAAAAAAAGACAATAATCAATAATCAAAAATAGACAATAATCAATAATTAAAAATAGACAATAACCAATCATTAAAATTAAATCCATTACATTTCAACACAAAATTAAAAATTAAGTATAATAAATAGATAGGTATAGAATTTGTTACAAACGTTACATAGAATTTAATACCTAATACAGTGCATAATAAATAATAAATTGGTTCAGTTGCAGTTACAAATGTCAGATACAATTATTAATGACAATATCAATAAAATAAAAAATTACAAAAAAAAGAAAAAAAAATTACAAGGTATAAATAACATGTCAGTAGTAATCAGTAGTTACATTATTTTATCCTTATGTGCAAAATATTCTTGTAGATTATAAAAACATTTCTCAATTAACCATTTTTTCAGAGAGCTTTTGAATTGCTTTAGCGGAAGCTCTCTTACAGCTTTTGGTATCTTATTATAACCCTTAATCGTCATGCAGCTACTGTTTCTTTGATATAGAGTAGTGGATATTTGTGGTAATGCTAGTTTTGTTGTATCCCTTGAGAGAAAATTCTTATTTTCGATAACCTTTGTAAATTGGTTTGGGTGTGTTCTAACAAAAATCCCAATCTCATAAATATATAAACAAGTAATGGTAAGCATTCTTAATCTTTTGAATAGAGGTCTACAAGAATCTAGAGGAGCTGCACCACAAATTGCTCTGATACATTTTTTTTGACATATCATGACCCTGCTTATTTCTATTGAGTTACCCCAAAGTAACAGACCATATCTCAGTACCGACGCTACATATCCGTGGTATGCAATTATAGCGGTTTTTTTCACTAGCAAGAATACTCAGTTTTTTAAGAGCGTTCATAAATCGATTTATACGATTACACACTTGTTTAATATGAGCTTTCCAGTTACAATGTACATCTAGCATTATACCCAAAAAATTTATTTCGTTTACTTCTGAGATTTCTTGACCATTGTATTCTACTGCGATGTCCGATTTGGTACTATTATAATTACGAAACTGTACTATTTTTGTTTTTGACAGATTGACTGTGAGATTTTTTGAGTTTAGCCATGTGGAGATGTTATTTATGGTCGTGTTTATCATAGTTTTCTGATCATAATTTCGTTGGTGTTTTGGTATAGCTACAGAAATGTCATCTGCATATAAGGTACACTTATGGGTGGTGACTTTGGTGATGTATGTCGTTTATATATAATAGGAACAATAACGATCCCAACACACTACCCTGAGGAACTCCGGAACGGTTAGTTTCATATGTAGAGTAATGCGATTTTACGGTTTGTGTCGTGTCAATGCATGCAATTTCTACACATTGCCTTCTGTCTCTCAAGTAACTCTTTAGCCAGTCAAGGACGTTCCCTCTTATCCCATAGAGTTCACATTTTTGCAAGAAAATCTAATGGTCAACAAAATCAAATGCGCTCGACATATCGAAAAATATCGCTGATACTGGCTTTCTTTTGTCCAGTGACTCTGTGATGTTCCGAACTAAAGAGAAAGCCGCCATGGTTGTCGATTTATTTTTCTGGAAGCCGTTTTGTTCCTCTACAATTACGTTATGTTTATTCAAAAAAATTGTGATACGGGAATGCATCAGTTTTTCATAAACTTTTGAGAACACCGGTATAAGGGTTATAGGTCGGTTATTGTTCAATTCTTCTTTATCATCTTTTTTTATAAATCGGTTTGATTATTGAAGTCTTAAGCTTAACAGGAAAAGTGCTCTCCGTAAAAGAAATATTTATGAGATAACAAAGAATAGGCGTAATTTCACTACAAGTTCTTTTTATTATATTGGTGGTTATATTATCTTAACCAACGGCGTTAGTATCATTTAATGATTTGATAGTTTTTTCAATTTTACGCTCAGAGCAGGGTGTTATGTAAATTGACGCATTGACCTTATCAATCAGTTTATAATTTGGAGACGTAAATTTTGGGATGTTTGTTTTTTCGATGTAGAATTTATTAAAAGTGTTTGCTATCATTATTGGATCTGTTATAATATTACCGTTTTTTTTCATGCGTTTTATGTCTTGATGACTCTTTATAGTGTCGAGTTTGTCTTCAATGATATTCCAAGCGGCCTTGCACTTATTCGGAGCATTACAAAGATATTTATTATTTACCATCTTTCTAGACGCTGCTATACATTTTTTTTAAAGTTTATTATATTTTGTGTAATTTGCCTTAATTTCATTATTTTTATCGCTGTAAGATAAGTACCTTAGTTTTCTTTTTGTCTTCGATGACATTTTAATACCCCTGATTATCCATTTCGGGGAAGTAATTGAAGTGTTAATTTTAACTTTGTAATGATGAAAGCATAGATTATAAAACAAAGTGAAAGTGTCATGAAACAAATCAAAACCACGATCACAGTCAGTTTCGACATATACCTCACTCCATGATAAGCTTGCTAGACAGCTCTTAAATTTTAATATGTTATCATTGCTGTAATCTCTTCGCCACATATACATAAACGATGGCTTTGTTTTGCCTGTATTTGCAGGGAAACCAAGAGTTTGTCCAGTATTGTGATCCGATAAGTATAACTGATGTGTATTACCAACGGCGCCTTTGATATTGCTATAAATGTGGTCGATGCAAGTTTGTTGCCGTGTCGGTTTTTCAATGTGAGACTGAAGGTTATAACTTTGAATAAATTCCCTTAGTTTGCATGTGGAATTGCTATGTTTTAGGAGGTGTATATTTAGGTCTCCAGCAATAATTAAACGCCTATTTATTTTTTAATCTACTTCATGCATTAAAAGTTCAAATTTTTCAAAAAAGATAGACACTTTTGCTCTTGGAATTCTGTAGACGCAAATTACTATACACTGCAACGATCGTAAATCTACACCACAGCATTCAAACACTTTTTCACATGATATGGTATTACAAACTTTTAGGGGTTTACATTCAATAGATTTTTTATTTTTTATCTATAGACTCACGCCTGTATGCCCGAAGGGGTAGGCAGAGGTGTAATATTACACCCACATTTCGCCAGGATTTTTTTAGGTCCCACGTATTAGGGGGCGAGCCTATTGCCGTACCGGGCACATTACCAGACTCCAAGCTGTTACTGAGAATTTCTTCATACAATTTTATTTAAACGGGTCTTATTCGCGATATTTAATTAATTTAAGGTATAAATACCTATGTTTTACCGACGTTTCGGCCGTTTAAATAAAATTGTATGATGTATTGAAATCGCGAAAGTTTAAAATTGAGAATTTCCTAACGGAAAACCCAATAACACTTTGCCCGACCCGGGAATCGGACCCGAGACCTCCCAATCCCACGCGCACATTTATGCCGCGAGACCAACGAGGCAGTCAATAGATTTGTCTACTAAAATACATACTCCACCCCGCTTTTCCAACTTCCTACAGAAAGAGCTCCCTATCTTGAAGCTGTGTAGATAAATATTGGGTTCATCGCCCATTCGCACAAATGTTTCAGAAAAACATAGTATTTGAATGTTTTTTTTTACCATTTCTAAACTTATTCAAGGATATTTCTACCTGCTCTTGTTTGTTCAAAAGTCCCGCTATATTTTGAGGGAACAACGTAACATAACATTTATTTTCGTCTAAGCCATTTTTATAGAAAAACTTACTACTTTTGGGTGTAGTTGGTATTTTTAATTTCCCTTTATTACTTGAAGGCAGTACTTTAAAATAGTATGGGATTGTTCCTTTCTTTGGCACTAATGCTAACGATTCTTTTGTGGTACCGTTACTTATTCGTAAAGTCGCTTTTCTACTGTAATTTGATTTAGAGTCCCTAGAAGACTTGAAGGATAGAAACCTTTTATAATAATATTGATAATCAAGTATATAGTTAATTTTGTTACACATTTGTGAAAGACAGTTATATCTGTTTCTCTTATCTATGTATGAATCTAAATCAACAAACGTACAATTGGTAAAATTCTTACAAATTATCTTTAAGGTGTTATTTAACATTACTTCACTCAGACTCTCACTATGCAAGACTTTTAATATAACAATCTGAGCATTTTTGATAGGTTTTAGCATTGCAGATAGTTCGATTACAGTTTAATTAGAATTAGAGTCATTCTCACCAACACAAACAATTAAACAGTTGTTTTTGCTGTCGTTGAATTGATAGCTTGGTTGAAATAGTTGTTCACTGGAGCGCCAGGTTTTGTAACAGCCGATATTTGAAAATTTTGAAATGTTGAGTTCTGCCTTGAATGCATTAGGTGTGTAGCCAATCGAACGCATTGCTGTCCTCCCAAAATAAGCAATTCGTTTTTGTTCTCCAGGTTTTTATTGCCTTATATTGATATACATGATCACGATTTATTTGACAAATCCGATTTATAGATAGTGTGACGGCCGGTGTCATGTCAAGCTGTCATTCATCACTACCGTTGCCAAGTACTACTGACGTCTACACGACAAACTAGCCGGTCGCCGAACACAATAATTAGCAAAGAGGTTTGAAGACTATTTTATTATTTGGAAATGAGTTTTTAGCTCGATGACGTATACACTGTGTCAAGTGTTCGCCAAATTCACCAGTCATTGACAACAAGGCGATGGCCGTGCGGATAACACATCCCACTCACGTTCTGATGGCGTGGGTTCAAATCCCAGTCATAACAGTTATGTGGATTATGGTTTTTATGAAATTTAGAAAATGTTTATGAATATTTGGCAAATATTTAAAAAGAATATTTAAATATTTCGAGTAAAAATTAGAAAACTCTAGAAACTTCAGGAAGGAATGGAAAGGTTAAAACGAGACAGGAGATGGAAACACAAATTTAAATATTTCGAATAAAGATTAGAAAACTCTAGAAACTTCAAGACGGAATGGAAAGGTTAAAAAGAGACAGGAGATGGAAAACAATTGAATAACGAAAAGACGATCAAAATTAGTAGATCTAGAACATTCCTAGGGGTATATAAGGCGGTGTAGAAGCGCTAAGCGCCAGTTTAAGTTGAAAAGTGGTAAAGTCAAGAAGAAAAGGAAGAAGTAAAGGAAGAAAGAAGAAGTAGTAAAAAAAAGTGAAGTGAAAGTATAGTGCAGTAAAGTGCAGTGAAGTGCAGTGAAAAGTGCAGTGTTGGTGCTGTCTGCGTCGAAATTAAACGGCGTGTCGTGTGTCAAGTTGAATAAAGTGTCATCAGTGCTACTCGGTGTTTCCTTCCAATCCCGTTACCCCGTCCGTTACAATTGGTGTCAGAAGTGGGATTGGAAGGTTTAAAGATGCCAGTCATGCCGAGGGAAGGGCCTACGACACGTGCGAGGGCTGCCGCTCAAGAACAAGGCGACTCTAACCCAGAAGTCGTGGGCAGGGAGGCTCCTTCGCAAGGAGGTGGCTCCGAAGGAGGAATATTTACGTCCGCAAGCGCAGCTAACCCGCTATCTCTCGCAGACCTCGCTGCACTATTCAAATCCGAACTCCAGCAAACCTCGCAGCAACTCGAATCTCGACTCGAGCAAAACTCGCAGCAGCTTGGCGAGATAATGGAGAGCCAGGTTGAGATACGCCGTTATATATCCGAGAACGAACGTAAGATCGCCGAGATGGAGATGCGTATCGGTGAAGTGCAATCTCGCTTGGTTACTATAGAGGAAGAGGTGCAGTCCCGCATGGCGTCAGTATCAGAAGAGATACACACCCGCATAGCTACCGTAGAGGAGGAGTGCAGGAGGATTAAGACCAACGTCCAGGTACAGGATGCAGTTTGAAGCCGCTTCCTCTAGCAATAACTGGGACAGAGAGCAGGCCAAGAATGCACTCACTCTGGCGTTACGCGATGGTGCATTATCAGTGCTACAGTCTGTGGGGAAGGACGCCACATATGAACAGCTCATCGAGGCTCTAGAGTCTAGGTATAGAGAGGCGCATTTGGAATTTGTATTCCGTGCTCAGTTGCGTAACCGCTGTCAGCGCCCTAACGAGTCATTGCAGCAGTGGTCTCTAGAAGTAGAGAAAATGGTAGGAAAAGCTTACCAGTCTGCACCCCCGGCACAAGTCCAAAGCATGCGTCTCCAGGCGTTCATTGATGGTATTTATGACGATGAGGTCAGGTCTGCCGTTCGTCTGAAGCACCGTGGACAACGTTAACGACGCTTTAGCGCATGCTCTCGAAGTGGAGGCTGTCCGTCGAGACATCAAGGGTGGACGAGTCCGAGTTGTGGCCGCAGAAATGCAGCGAACAGAGCGAAGATTTGGCCCAAAATGTTATATCTGCAGGGAACCAGGACATTTCAGCAGTAGCTGTCCGAAACGTAAACGTAAGACTGACGCTACTGTTCAAACGCCCGAACACGAGCAGGAAAACTAATTCCAGCCAGGGCTGCGGGGCAAGCGCTGGCCGGTAGACGAAAAGCCCCTCAAGTTTGTATCCGACAAAGCACGGATGGGAACAGTTTAACCATTGATGGAGCGGTCAATGGCGTTACCTGTTTGCTGACCTTGGACACCGGTGCGTCCCGAACTGTTATAGGGGACTCACCTGATAAGGAAGAATGAGAAGATTCTAAAACAGTCAATTCGACCTCGACTGACAACGGCTACCGGCCAGCACATCCCAGTCAGGGGAGAGCAAATAGTGGCTTCAAAGTAGGTGACGAATTGTATTGCAAAAAGCGTTGATTGCAGACATCACGACGACTGCATTGTTGGGCTAGACTTCTTCAGAGATCACCAATGTAGATTGGATATTAAGTGTGGTATCCTAAAGTGTGGAGATGTGGGATTCCAATGAGAGGTGGAGGCACGGGAAAGGTTTTGTGCCTCAAGGAGAGCAAGCTCGCACCTAGGTCACAGACATTTGTTCCTGTCACATTACCTGCCACTTCGAGTCAGCGACGTTGCATAATGATAGAAGACAATGGAGATCACGATCCATGGTTGCCAGCATGTGTAGTTGTTGCTTCTTCACAAATGGCTGTTATACCTGTCATAAATTTAAGTGATGAAGAAAAAGTTTTGAAGAAGGGTTCTGAGATAGGAGAGTCCGTGGAAGTCGCTTGGTTACGAAACTGTCAGGAAACCAAGAGTGTGGCTGAGACTAACGTTAACGTGGATAGTGTTTTGCAAGGTTGCAAAGACGATCTAACAGAAATCGAATCAGAGAAAGCAAAGAAATTGCTGACACAATACGTCGACATTTTCTCAAAAGACGACGGTGACATCGGAAAGACAGGAGTAGTAAAACACACCATCAATACAGGAAATGAACAACCGATCCGTCAACGCCCACGACGTGTTCCTTTTGCCAGAGAGAGGGAGGTAGAGGATATGGTCGAAGATATGAGGAAAAACGGGGTTATTGAGCCATCGACTAGCCCGTGGTGCTCGCCTGTAGTATTGGTACAGAAAAAGGATGGATCGACTAGATTCTGCATTGACTACCGAAGATTGAATGATGTAACTAAGAAAGACAGTTATCCTTTGCCTAGAATAGACGACACGTTAGACACGTTATGCGGAATGAAGTGGTTCACAACAATAGACCTAAAAAGTGGTTACTGGCAAGTGGAAATGGACCCAAAAGACAAAGAGAAGACAGTTTTTTCCAATGGGCAGAGGGCTTTGGCATTTCAATGTTATGCCTTTCGGATTATGCAATGCACCTGCTACTTTCGAAAGGTTAATGGAACACATCCTTGCCGGGCTTTTAGGGGAAGCTTGTCTGGTGTATCTCGATGACATAATTGTAATAGGCCGAGACTTCGATGATCATCTCACGAAGCTAAAAAGTGTACTCAATAGATTGAAACATGCAAATCTGAAGCTCAGTCTTAAAAATGTTCATTTTTCAAGCGACAAGTTAACTACTTGGGTCATGTCGTCTCTGAAAATGGCATCGAGAAGGACCCTGCCAAAATTTCGGCGGTTAAAGATTGGCCCATGCCTAAGGACAAGACGCAGGTGCGCTCATTTATGGGGCTTTGCTCTTATTACAGACGTTTTGTGAAGAATTTCTCGAGCATCGCAAAACCCTTACATGAGCTGACGGAGCAAAAACGACCATTTAATTGGGATGAAAAATGTCAAACTGCTTTCGAAGAGTTGAAGACGCGTTTATGTGAAGCGCCAATTCTTGCATATCCCGACGTCAATGGAGAATTCATTGTTGACACAGACGCAAGCAATGTGGGTATTGGTGGAACTTTTTCCCAGAGAAAAGGAGATCAGGAGGCTGTTATTGCCTACTTTAGCAAATCGCTGTCTAAACCGGAAAGGAACTACTGTACCACACGAAAAGAGCTTTTAGCGGTAGTGAAAACTCTCCAGCATTTTAAAAAGTACTTGATCGAAAGAAAATTCCGGATCCGGACGGACCACGCAGCGCCTAAGTGGCTTTTACAGTTTAAAAATTGTGAGGGTCAGGTAGCTCGATGGATAGAACAACTTCAAGAGTACGATTTCGAAGTTGAGCATCGTGGCGGAAAATCTCACGGTAATGCTGATGCCTTATCAAGACGTCCCTGTGATAAGAGCTGCAAACATTGCGTTCGACAAGAAGGAAAAGAAGAAGCTGCCATCAAGGTAATTAGAACGGATACTATCGACGGGCGATGGAACAAGCAGTTCATTATTAAATCGCAGGAAGAAGATAAGGATTTGAAACCGATACTGGAGCGGCTAAAGAATAACTCCCTTCGGCCAGAATGGAGTGAGGTGGCTGATACTAGTACCGTGACGAAAAGTTATTGGGCGCTATGGAACAGCCTTATAATACAAGATGGACTACTTTGTCGAAAATGGGAAAGTGCTTCTGGAAGAGACAGTTATCTTCAAAAAATAGTGCCAAAATCAATGATTCCTGAAGTTTTGCGAGTTTGTCATGATGGCCCATCTGGCGGACATCTTGGAGTGCGAAGAACCTTACTGAAGATTCGTCAACGTTTTTATTGGCTGCACTGTAGGGAAGACGTTAAAGACTGGTGCAGGAAATGCGTTAAATGTTCTTCAGTTAAAGGGCCGCAAACTCGGAGCCGCGGAACACTAAAACTATACACTGTGGGAGCTCCTTGGGAACGGATTGCTGTGGATGTAGCTGGACCATTTCCTTTGACAGAAAGTGGTAATCGCTACATTCTGGTGGTGATGAATTATTTCACGAGGTGGCCAGAAGCTTTTGCAGTCCCTAATCAGGAAGCAATTACAGTCGCGACAAAATTAGTAAATGAAGTATATTGTCGATTTGGTTTACCGTTAGAAATCCACAGCGACCAAGGGAGAAACTTTGAATCGCAACTCTTTCAAGAAATCTGCAAGATGATGGGGATCCACAAAACCAGGACAACTCCTTATCACCCTCAATCAGATGGAATGGTGGAAAGATTTAACCAGACATTGGAGCGGCATCTTGCTAAAGTGGTCGATTGCCATCAGAGAAACTGGGACGAATATATCCCACTATTTCTTCTGGCTTACAGAGCCGCTGTACATGAAAGTACGGCAACAACCCCGGCACGAACAAATTTAGGAAGGGAGCTACGACTTCCAGTAGACCTTCTTGCTGGATGTCCTCCAGGGACGCCTAGCTGTGTTACCGATTTTGCATGTGAATTAAGAAGAAAGCTCGAAGAAATTCATGAACACGTTAGACAAGAGAATGTACAAGCGGGAGAAAGAATGAAGACTCGATATGACAGACGCGCAAATGCAAGAGAATTCGAAGTGGGAACTTTGGTGTGGCTTCATAATCCGGTTCGATGTAAGGGAAAATCTCCGAAATTACAGCAAAGCTGGGAAGGACCATATACTGTTATAACGAAAATTAATGACGTAACCTACAGAATTCGGAAGACACCTAGAAGTCCACTGAAGATTGTTCATGTGGATAGGATAGCGGTATATCATGGATCCAACAATGCTCGGGACGAGCATGTCTTAGAGAGGGGGTAGTGTGACGGCCGGTGTCATGTCAAGCTGTCATTCATCACTACCGTTGCCAAGTACTACTGACGTCTACACGACAAACTAGCCGGTCGCCGAACACAATAATTAGCAAAGAGGTTTGAAGACTATTTTATTATTTGGAAATGAGTTTTTAGCTCGATGACGTATACACTGTGTCAAGTGTTCGCCAAATTCACCAGTCATTGACAACAAGGCGATGGCCGTGCGGATAACACATCCCGCTCACGTTCTGATGGCGTGGGTTCAAATCCCAGTCATAACAGTTATGTGGATTATGGTTTTTATGAAATTTAGAAAATGTTTAGGAATATTTGGCAAATATTTAAAAAGAATATTTAAATATTTCGAGTAAAAATTAGAAAATTCTAGAAACTTCAGGAAGGAATGGAAAGGTTAAAACGAGACAGGAGATGGAAACACAAATTTAAATATTTCGAATAAAGATTAGAAAACTCTAGAAACTTCAAGACGGAATGGAAAGGTTAAAAAGAGACAGGAGATGGAAAACAATTGAGTAACGAAAAGACGATCAAAATTAGTAGATCTAGAACATTCCTAGGGGTATATAAGGCGGTGTAGAAGCGCTAAGCGCCAGTTTAAGTTGAAAAGTGGTAAAGTCAAGAAGAAAAGGAAGAAGTAAAGGAAGAAAGAAGAAGTAGTAAAAAAAAGTGAAGTGAAAGTATAGTGCAGTAAAGTGCAGTGAAGTGCAGTGAAAAGTGCAGTGCAAAAGACGCTAGTGTTGGTGCTGTCTGCGTCGAAATTAAACGGCGTCGTGTGTCAAGTTGAATAAAGTGTCATCAGTGCTACTCGGTGTTTCCTTCCAATCCCGTTACCCCGTCCGTAACAATACTTACCGGTGCTTACTGGCTCTTATTAACAAGTACTTTTTCAATTACGTTTTCCATCTTTGAGAATGTTGCAGCATAGCTCTTAATCCTAAATTGCAATTCAAGTCAAGGTGCGAACACGACCTTCAACAACATATTGGTTCGTATAGAATTAAAACTACATTATCAGTTAATAAGTATTTAGCGATACGGAAACCTATCAAACGCACTAAAACCTAACAACTTTGGTAAGTAAGTACCAGTATATAAATTAATTGCATATAATAAAATCATATTTACTATTCCCATTGCAAATTCATTGTTGATTACATACTTTTGCACAAAACACAGAAATATTTTATAGGCGTATGTTGTTTTAATTATTACTAGTGAGTGATTCAGTTTTGTACGATAGCAATAACTGCCAAAAATATGTTAAAACATAAGTCAACTTAACAGAAATATATGTAGATATTAGCCACATTGGTTCAAACTCTCTGAAATGACAATAAATCACCCCGGTGGTAAAAGCTTTTAATTTCCGTATGATCAATAGTTGTAGCACTTTTAATTGCATATTTGCAATACTCTCACAATCATCTATTAGTCCTAGTGAGGTCCTAGTCTATGTTTAAATGTTCATGTTTTTTAATTAAAATACTATTTTTATAGTTAATCTTAATATATAAAATCCTTGCGTTACTGACTGACTGACAGACACGCTACAGTCGAAACTATTGGGCGCAAGAAGCTGAAATTTGGCATGTATGTTCCTTGGGGACCGTAGGGGTGCACTAAGAAGGGATTTCCCGAAATTCCCACGGGATCGGCCAAAACGGGTAAATTTAAAAAAATTGCAGGCGTAGCTGCTGGCGTCGTGTAGTTATAAATAAACTTACAATACAACTTCGTAGAGCTACCTGTGGAACCAACCTTGACCGTTTAAAAACATTATAAACGAAAGTAGAAATATTGCAGTGAGATCTTTGATTATTTGAAAGAAAAATATTGTTGACTACAATAACTTAAATATTCTTATATATAACCAAATTCAATTAAGGTAATACGGACAGGCAAAAGCTTGAAAGGAGGTTTAACGCTAACGAACCAAATTTCATGACAAAAGTCACCTTCATAGCAGAAACAACCTTTTCGAAAACACTTATGTGTGTACATACTTACGACGTGTACAGCGGTCCAGTATAATTTTGCAGTAGATAATAATTGAACGTTGTCAACAGCAAATGACTTAATATAATACACGTAAGATATAGTATTCATCGTCCGCCGTAGAACTTGTAAAGCGTATCCCATACGCTAGATAACGGCTTTACATGCGTTTGACAGGTAATCACAGGCCCAGTGGCGCCCTCTATTAATATTGTCATTTAATTTTCATACAGTCCAGCAATTTCACAAGGTAAATACACAGAGAATGGCCTTAATTACACCTTCAACAATCTTTTGTCTTTGAGCAAAGGAGGTTACGGTCTTATCTATATTAAATGTTGATATTTCGAGCAGATTAACGAGATAACTCCCCGACTGGTGGCATCAGGATTTTTGAGTCACTGAGTTGTTTAAAAATTTTAAAGTTTTTGTTTTTTCTGGACGGTATCTTCGGAGTTCATCTTTTTTCTTTCTTCGCTGCAGTTGCAGTTAAATTTAAGCGTTCGTTAGCCAGTGTCCTTAATTGAATAAAGCTAGACTGAATTTGACGATGTTATTAATGTTTTATTTATTTATTTTAAACTTCATATACATACACAATGTATACAGGCGGACTTAATGCCATAGGCATTTTCTCCCAGTCTACCTTAAAGTGGTGCAGAGAGAAATGAAGTAGGTGTAATGTATGACTAAAGAAAAAGAATTTAAACTAACAAAATTACATAATTTTTTAGGTTAATACATGCAAACAAATAAACATATTTTATATACATTCTTAACAAATAACACATAATTACAAATTATACACAAATATATATATCCAAATTATAAACCTACATACAAATATACATGACTAGTACATAATATCATATATAAGTATATATACATATAGATAAATAAATATACAAAAATGTATTAAATTACTTTGAAATTTATATGTTTTATGATACAATTGCCGACTTATGTTCTACGGATAACTTTTATAAAGATTTTATATTTTGTTTAAAACAAACTAAGTATCTTGACACCAAACGTCACCACCAAATGACGCTGTTAAAACAAAATAATAGAGTGCCAAACTTAATGCACTATTCTTAATCTTTATATGGCTTAGGAGACATTGCACGTTAGTTATATATGCATACCTTAAATTTTACAATTTAGAAACGGTACGTGACACGTACTTGGACGTTTTTAAATTGAAGAATAGCACCATTTTTGGAGTAACTTGCAAAAATAACATAGTCGACTATTATTGGTTTATCATCATACAGCCTTTTGTAGTCCACTGCTGAGTGAAAGCCTCTCCAAATTCTAGTCACAATAATATTTAGCTCACCATACTGACCAGACAGGTTGGTATAGGGTTTAATATGACAAGTTTTCCGTCTCTTCACAAACGTATTATTTGCTTCGTGTCTTATTCATAGTTGCAGTTAACTTGTACATATGCCACAACTACTAGGCTATTTTACACAAACCCAAATACTACATATTAATTGGAATGGGGTAGAGATAACTTGTAGTTTAAGTATGATTTATATCTGACAATTCGCAAATGCGTTGCTGCAAAAAAGGTGTTCAGCTCTTTGCTGGCAAAAATCAAGTTTACCCGCCTACGGATAGCAAGATGAACATGGTGAAACTAGAAGTCCTTGTAGTTATAGTATAGCACTCTAATACAGAATATAATAGTGCAGTGTGAATTCGAAAATATATTTTTTATGTTAAAGTACATTTAAGATATGAAACGAATAATCACACAGAGCGCATTGGTGCCGAACCCACTGGAACGGCCCGGCGCCCACTACTGAACTAGCGTATTGAACAGTTGCTTGCCACATGCCTCGGCAAGCACATCAAACTTCTGTCGCGTTTGCTATGAATATCTTTCACAGTCATTATGGTGAGTCTGTACACTTGAATATACTACTAGCATTCGTCTAAGCTATGGTATGTCAGTTTCTTGGCCGTCACTCTATAGAAAATCTATAATATCCAGGTATGACTGTGGTCCATTTAAGAGTCTACTCAATATGGCTAAAAAAATCTTGGATGCAACCGGGAAAACACTAAAGACGATATAAAATATGTTTATGTTATAAGGTGTAGTAAATATGGCGTTTACTGAATTCGCTTTTTACAGTAAAGTTCCAAGGCGTGCAAGACTTGTATGCAACCGGGATACAGCCGGACGATGATGATGATGACATTTCAAGTATGTTGATAGAAAAAAGCCACAGACATGTTTCTACAAACTCTCATATATCTACAGACTATACTCAAGGGCAGATAAGTCGATTTCGTAAAGGTCACGCACAAACTACTTACTTGTAGATAATTATTTTTGGTCTCGTGGTGGCAATCTTGTTGCAGATTTAATCTTTCTTTAAGATTTGAATTTTATGCTTGTGGAAAAGGTCGTAGTCTTCGTAGTCTTCGCTCTCCCGTAGAGGTGGGGGAAAATGCAAATCAAAGCAAGCATACTTTGCAGTAACCCTATCGTGATACGTGCATACCTACCTAGGCCTGTAAATAACCAAATGCCACCCGTTATTTGTCAGTAATTAAAATTTTCAACTAATTAAATAATTGTTTACAAGTTGTAAAAAGTTTAAAAAATATTCTTATGCTTATACGTCGGCATCGGTTTAATTTCTTTGAGCTGTGTTTTATAATTAATTTCATAAAATGCAAAAGGTTTGAGTTTTAAGTTATAGAAGCGTTTATAAACCGTCAAAGTGTGCTTCATAAGTAATTTAAAATTGAATAATAAGTTTTTGTGTTCTTCTAAGTAGTATTATTTGTTTCGTTGCTAGTTATTTACATTAAGTGTCGTTTAAGGTTTTATTGAACAATTATTATTTATAAGAATGTTGAGAGTATTTAATTAGATCGCACTCGTAAAGTTTTGCAGAGCTTTTGAAATATTCATCATCATGATTCCTTTATATGTATAAACTGTCACACTGCTGGCCATGTTCGTCTTCTCACTATGAGAAGGGTTCGGCCATAGTTTACCACATGTCACAAGGTTTTGTCTCCAACTTATCGGTTAAGAGTTACCATCAGCCGCAGTCGTGGCCAAGACGTGTGGTTTTAGTCATTTGGCAATGTCCCATTAAACTATTTTATTCGGTAATCTCAGTATATAAGCAGACAAGTAACGATTAATATACTGTTGATGTTTTAATAATAATGTTGAAGCAATGCAAGTTGTTTAGTTGACTGTTAGTAAAGGAAGAGATTTCATTTCATTTTTATTTAGTTTTTATACATCCCTCGGACTAGGAATATATCCTTTTTCGCGGGGGACTTTACAAACGTACAGCTAACGTACACAATGAACACACAGACTCGAAACAACTATTATATATGTTATTTCCTATTCCGTTTTGCCACATACCTAATTCAATAATAAAAATAAAAAATAGGCCTTGTACCGCTCAAAGAAATAGCCAAAATGATCACTGTAGATCACATAGAACGTTATTACTCACTACGGTACAAAGACTGCTTTGTTGACCTTTTTCGTCCATGTACATAAATAAAAATACGGATGCAAGTAAAATCGTATCGCAAAAACACACTTGAAGCGGCTTTTTTATCAAAGGCGCGCATCAACATGTTTCTATACGTAGGTATGGCAACCTATTGGCTTTCAAAAAAGAATTTGAAATGCCAGTCGTGTATTCCAAATATAAAATTCTTTGTGACGTCGGGCGATGGCAGGAATAGAGTGGCGGTATAGTAACATTGTCGTGTCACTAATAACGACAATTCACATGGGAATGATGGATTCAATCAATAATCCCCGCTCGTTACCAGTCCAATTGTGACGTGTCCCAGTCGCTGCCTCCGTGAGCTCTCGTGGGAACCACTCTACGGCACGGCCTCGTTAATGACTCTCTATGTTTCGACAAACTTATTGTTCACTAAAATTACTATTAATTTTTACCTGTTTACTATAGATGCAAAGATAAACTACATATTCCAGTAGGAATATAAATAGGCTGCAATAATTTCAATGCAAAGTGCACCTAGCTATCTTCCTGCGCGTGCTAAACAAATATCCGCATTGCTCAGCTGCAGTGGTGTTACGTATATTTTCCACTCTAGCCATTGATATACAAAGGAAATAATACATTTTCCCTTGATAAATATTTTCTACAATTCGACTTATAACATTTTAAAATAACAGTACAGTTGTTCAGAGAATAGAACGATTATGAAACAAAAGCAGACACATTAAGAGCAGTTCTAAAAGAATCTGGAATAGCAAAATATGCCAGAATTTACTTAGTTACTTAATCATAATAACCTAAAGAACACAGACTTACTCATGAAGCCGAAATCCACGAAGCTAAAAATGAAATTTGGAAAATGTATTTGAACCATAACGTAAATGTCTGTAAGAAGAAAACTTTTAAAATTCGACCTCAAAACGGGAAATAGGGGTGAAATGTATTTTCACCGATAATCCCGGGGGCACTCGGCTAATGTTACATATTTAGAATTATCTCGTTCGATATTATATTCTGGTATACATGTGGCAGCTCAGTTTTACGAAACGTGCTTTAAAAACGCCCAATCATTTCATAATAATATTGATACCATAGAAAAAGAGTGGCTGTTGAGGTTAAACCAGCATGTTAGTTTAATAGCTCGACCAAATACAAGCAAAATTAGTTCAATTCAAATGGCAATGCGATGACATGTACATAGATTAATTAGTCTATTCATAAAACATTAAACATTTTCAGAGTCCATTATTAGTTGGGACGTTGTAGTCACGTTATAAATTTTAATGTGCAGGTTTGTACAGCGTAATTATGTATGTCTTAAATTTATATAGAAACAACAATTTTATTGTCCCTACTCGTAGAACCAAACGAACACTTATTTCTGTATCGGGTTTGTTATTTAGATGTAAGCGTATTGTTTATAAGATGAAATCGTTTTTCAAAGGAGTGAAAATACAAAACACATTTTACAAGAGCTGTATCGTGTGAGGCGACTAGACGCTTCGCAATCCAGCGAACATTACAATTGGCCTGCAACATTCATCCAGACGGAGGATGTTCGTCTGTACGAGTACCGTTCCGATTGTTCAGTTCGCGTTGTCGCACTCTATTTATAAAGCCGACTGGAATAACGGGTTTAACAATCAGCCATTTTATTCTCTACCAACGTAATTGTTTTTGTGTTTTGTTGTGCTGTATCTACGGTTCAAAATATTTTATCTGTTTCATCATCGGCCGGTCAACAAACGCATAATATTTTAATGAGTTTCATGATTCCGTGATACGATTGTTCTGCGCAATCTGTTTACGCTACGAGTATATTCACATTACTGTCTATACGAGTGTTTTATTTGATATCTGGTATTAAATAAAAGGTGCTCTTTTCTTGTTTCGCTTTACCGAAGGAACATTTTTAAATATAGAAAGCGGTACCTATTTCCATTAACAACGTTATTTCATTTATATTTTATATCTGCACTGAATACCAGATAACAGGATTTTTACGACGATCGATTTTAAAATAAGTTTTCATAGTTTAACATTTTTCCTCTACCGAGTTGGTTGTTCTAAAAAAGGAATCGTTTGATACAAAAAGCTGTATCGGTGCGTTCGCACCTGTAACCGCCGACTCGTAGCTCCGCCGTCAGACATGTGTACCTAACAAAAAAACTACACAATACAACTTTACAAAAACAACGCGGTAAGGCTAAAAACTGATAGACGTGCGCGATTTATTAAAATTCTTATTTAATTATAAAATTACATAGTTAAGTAAAAAGTTTACTTTATTTAAGCTTTTAAACATATAATTTACTGGTACTCACAGTTGTACGGTCTATGTAGCATAATATATTGCTAATTTAATACCACCTGCCAGCGCAAGCTCTTTCACATATTGAAATCAACGTTCACCCACTATGTCTCAACTCAGTAACATTGAAGCAGCACAGAGGAGCTTGGAAGAAACGTTCACGAGGAGAATGGCCGATTTGGAGAGCCCATAGAGATATTAGAATAGAGTGGCAGAGTGGGGCCAATTCTTGTCCGCCGGTGGGAGAGAGAACGCAATATTAGAGGCCCCCTGCATCTCTCTCTAACAATAGATGCACAACATCAATATTACGCAGTGGCGTGCTACCTGTAACTATTATTTATATCAGTAATTTCAATGTATGTAGTTTAAAAGTTGTTTTTATTGATACACGAAGATAGTTTGAAGTGACAAAAAAGTTTATATATTTTTAAACTATTGATTACTTATAAACTGATATAAATAATATGACGTGAAGTGGTGTGCTGCCTGTAACTATTATATAGATCATTTTATCAGTAATCAATACTCAAATTTGAAATTAATCAATAGTTTATAAGTTGTTTTTATTGATACACGTCACACGAAGATAGTGTGAAATGACAAAAAAGTGTATATATTGTAAAAAGACACCTAACCCCACCGTAAGCCGAAGTTTTCACGCGTAAGCTTTTGTTTTTGTTCTAAAGCGATTAAGTAAAAAATACTTGTGTAAGGAGATGCTCATCACTTATGTTTATGATTTGAACAGGTTTCCAAAGAATGATCAGGAGAGAGCTAAAAAATGGATCTCAGCCTTACATTTAACAAATATGCGAAATTTAAATACATCATATGTATGCAGTGATCATTTTAAAGAGCAGGATTTTAGTGAAACTGGTGAGCAAAGAAGAAGATAGCGGCCAGCTGCTATTCCATGCTGTAAAAGTTCTGTGGAAGTCCGGATTGTTTCCACTACACCAAACAGTAAATGTGATACACCTCCCGTTGCAGTATTGATGAACAATACATATAACAATCATGAGATCAACTCAAGTATAAATAGGTAAAATTTAAGCGCAAAATATTTAATCTAAATGTGTCAACAATTACTAAAACTTGTGTCCTTAATCTATATAATGTTTTACAGAAACAGATGTTGTTGATTCAAATCAAAGCGACCAAGTTACATTCAGTGATGTACAAAAAGAAGAATGTCTTTTAAACAATGATGTTTCATCTGATGGTGCTCCAAGAAGTGTTTATAACGAAGTGCCATTGGTGAGCAGTTCTCACAATGCTGGTCTAAATGAAGATACTACTCAGAAGTCAATCAATCATAAGAGGTATGTTTAATATTTTTTATGAATATTGAGTCTTGCTTTAAAGTAGATTTTTTCTTGATCAATTCAACTCATTATCATCATCATAGCATTTTTCCAGTTGCATCCAAGACTTGGAGCCACGGGTCCGCTTACTAGTCTAACCCGATGTGACAGAATATTTACTTTTCCATGGAGCGACTGCCGCCTGACCTCTGCAACCTAAAGGGATATCTATATTCCATGGTTTAGACCACTGTCTGGATATTTGAGGGTTCTGACTCCCCGTAACGACTGTCAAAGATCTTCAGGACAACCGGGACCGACGGCTTAACATGCTCTCTGAGGCACAGGGCAAGCTATAATTAACAATTTAATATGCACTTAACTTCGAAAAGTCATTGTTGCATGCCGTTGATTCGAACCCGATACCCTCTGCATGGCAGTCAGTTGGTATCTCCACTAGGCTATCGCTGCCAATATCGAAAGACAGTCGTCATCATGCTACTGTCAAATATCTTCATAACAGCTGGGATCCACATCTTAACATGCCTTCTGAAGCACAGGGCAAGCAATAACTAACTAATTAATAAGCTCAATATCACATACATAACTTCGAAACATCCCACAGAACTTCGAAAAGTCATTAGTGCAAGCCTGGATTTGAATGCAAGACCCTCTGCGTAGCAGTCTGTTGGTCTCTCCACTGGGCTATTGCTGCATCTTTTTATCAATTCAATATATAGCTATAAATAAATTTGCTGTGCCCTAACGGGGTTTCATGTTTTAACTAAATGTAATATTGTAAGAGCTTTGTAACACAAGAAAGCAATAAAGCATTTTTATTTGAATTTTGATTATAGGAAAAGACAATTTGAGGACAAAAATGCAAGTGAAAGAATAAGAATCAGTGATGGAAAAAGAACTAATTTTTTTTCTCGACAAGACTTCTCTTCTCAATCTGCGTGGCATAAGTTTATGTGGTATGTCACAATAAACCGGCGTGGTAAAGCAACAGCCCTAAGGAATATAATTAGAAAAAAGAAGAAATTGAATAATTTGAAAGGAGCAATTGTGTCTGAAAAAGAACAAGATGAATTTACTGCTGCATAGTATTTGCAGGTTTCTATATCAGCTATGTAATAATTTATGACCCTGAATTTAGCAGATAGCAGACAAAATAAAATTTCAGATAGGGATATCTACAAGCAAAATTAAGTTCTTCAGGTTTACCAAATTGGAAATCGTTTGTCATTGATTTACCTACAGGTGATAATAAACTAATTATTGGATTTTATAAGATATAATAATTTTAAATTAAATATTAAATTTTAGGAAACTCACCGTTTTTCCTATTGCTTCATAAATCTGAAACTTTCAAATTTAGTTTATTTTTGGATTCAAATAAGGTGATTTCAGTTATTTTCTTTAATTTTGGCCTAGTGCGTTATGACGTATGCCTGCGTGTAAAGTTATTATTATTAATAAACGAAAGAAGTCATATTTTCGTCTTTAAGAGATCTTAGACGATATTTTTTAAATTTTAAATTTGTGTCTCTGATCGTTACATATCCTTACCTTTTTATTTTGTTGAAATTTTGTTGGCGGATATCAAAGTTAAAATAATTAAAATCAAAATCAAAAAATGTCGTCTTCATTTTTAAAAAATCTATGCACGATATATCCCGTATATTTATATTCCCGTTTATTTTCTCGTTTATTTATTCTCAATAAATATTACTAAATAAATAAGAAAATAAAAAGTCCGAGATATATTAAGTATAGTTTTTTTTTTTAATTAAGACTTTTTTATTTTGATTTTAATTATTTTAACTTAGATATGCGCCAGCAAAATTTATTTTATCTGCTATCTGCTAAATTCAGGGTCATAATAATTTTGATGGTCAGGTATACATTTTTAGAACTGTTTGTAAAAATAAAATATCAGAATTAAGAAAATGAATTAACTTTCAGTAAATTTAAACCAATGAATGAAATGAGATTTTTACACTATTAATGTAGTAAGTAGGTAAAAATTAATTGTTTTAAAGCTAATGAATTTTTAGAAAAGTCAAATATCACATGCTATGATGTATTGTTATATTAGGTTTTCTAATTTATCGACTAAGAGTTCCCGGAAATTCTCGAACATTCGAGAAATATATAAATAAAAAAGATAATTAATTAAATTAATGGTAGAACTACTCATGTATTAATTTTTTTTTTCGAACGCTCGAATTTTTTTTTCGTAGTATTTCGGCTATTATCACTTATTTTTTGTATAACTGCAAACATTTTGCAAAACCGACATGAACATTGAATTTATTCTTTAGGTATTTATTCTGGAGTTATCTTTTCAGTACTTGGATGAATTATTAAAATGGATTAAATAAATGGATTTTACCTCTAGCTATGGTTTGGTTTTATTCCCATATTCCTTTTATTTCAGGACTTACCTCCACACGTACAAGAACTGATTTCACGAATGAAAAATCGAAAGACAACGCAAGCATTTCCCAGCCGCTTGAAAAATTTTGCTCGCACACTTCATTTCCACTCACCAGCTGCATACAATGTACTTAGAAAAAGATTTCTAAATTGTTTGCCTGCTCCTCGAACTCTTAACAACTGGATCTGTACAAAACAGTATAAACCCGGAATTTCCGATGATGTAGTCAGACATATTTCTACTATTGTAGAACAACAATCAAAAAAGGGTACAAATATTGTTTTCAATCTAACTTTTGATGAGTTGCACATCAAAAGACATCGAGAGTGGGATAGAAATACCCACTCTTGGAAAGGTTTAGTTGATTTGGGAGGTCAACTACAAGAATATGAAAATAATGGCGAGTTAAAAATTGCTAGTAAGCATAAACGGCAGATTTAAAGCTCCCGTAGCCCATTATCTCATTAATTCTTTGAGTGGCGTAGAAAAATCGATACTTATAAGCTGCTATAACCTGCTCATAAAATTGTATGAAAACAATATAAATTTTGTAAGTTTAAGTTTTGATGGCGACAAAGCTCACATAACTGCTTGTGAAGCTTTAGGCGCACACCTTAATTACGGACAGAGACATAACTTTAAACCCTTTTTTGACCACCCTGACTCTAGGCGAGCCCTGTATACCTAAATTTTCTATGACCCGAGTCATTGTTTGAAACTAGCCAGAAATTATTTTGCCACTAAAGGCCCAATTATATACAACGGCACTTCTTACATTGATTGGAAATACATTAAGTTTTTAAACGATAAGCACTGCGCGTGTAAGATAAAAAACAGACACGTGGACTTCCAGTTTTAAAAAATAAAATCGATTAAATAAGCTATTTTCAGCCCACCTGAAAAATTTCGAATTTCTCGACTTATCGGCTCTTATTTTCTCGTCGAGTTAGGCCAAATTTCCCGAAAATTCTCGCTTCGAGAAATCTCGAACAGAAACCATTTGTAATTAAACATATTATTATTGTATTTTTGTACAAGAACGCTCGATTTTTTTTATTCTGGAGTTATCAATAATTGAGTAGGTAATTCTACTATTGTAGAACAACAATCAAAAAAGGGTACGAAGGGTAAAAATAAAGCTCATTTTTATCAAGTCCATGTTGAAAAAGATAATTATTTTATAAAAGAAATGTTGTTAAAAGTAAGATACATCCTTTCCTATTTTCAAAGAAGCTTTGTTTGAAAATATGTTTATTTTCAATAGTTGAATAGTGAACAATTTTAAACAAAATAAAACCATATTATTGTTTTTACTTATTGTATTATTTACAATATCATCTTTTATGAGTACACATATCATACAACATTGTTATTTATTTTTATTTGCTATTAGTACCTTCTTTAAAATGACATAACATAATACATATGAAAATGATTTGGTTGCTAAAGTTACATAGAAATGATATAATAATTATTATTTACAAGAATATTGCTACATAGATGGTTGTCTAGTATATATGTATGTTTATCCATTATCTAGTACCCATAGTACAAGCTCTGCTTAGTTTGGGACTAGATGGTGTTGTGTGAATGTGGTAGAATATTATTATTATTTCCTTTATTCAGCATTAATCAAATTTTAGTTACATTTTTAAATATATAATTTACAAAAAAATACATTTATTATTATTATTATTATGAAACCACTGTCTGCCATAATGCTATTCCCAGAAGTACAAATATCAAAAAGCTTGCTACATTCTCCTATTTGCGTGTCACTAACTGAACTAGCATATATATACCTGAACTATATGTTATAAGACCACCTGGTGAGGCAGCAGCTAAAAATTTTAGAGTATTCTTGTGCTTATAAGTACTGAATGTGGCTCTTTGGTTTTTGGGCTGGCTACACTTTTGTACTTCTATTTCAGTTCAATCTAGTATTAGCCTTGTTGAAGGATAATATTTTTTAACCATGTCTTACACAAATAAAATATCATTTCATTTCATTTAAACTATCAGGCATATAATAATCCACTAAACTGCGGTTAGGCCAAATGTCTATTAAGCTCCAGATATCTATCTAACAATGTTTATCCAGGTCACTATAATATTTGACACTACGGCTTTACTTACACCAAACATTTTGCCTCATTCAAAATCAGTTTTATTTCTCCTAAGCTTAATGAATAGTATAAAAAACTGATCCTCTACCAACAAGGAAACAACTCTACTCCAATGGTAGTTAATATCATGAGCCATAGGCAAAAGAGCCCCGAAAATTAAATTAAATTTAACCAATGAGTCTCCATCATCATCCTCGCATTTTCCCGGTTGCATCCAAGACTTGGAGCCCGAGGTCCGCTTACTAGTCTAACCAGATGTGACAGAATATTCGCTACCTATTCCACAGAGCGACTGCTGTCTGACCTCCTCAACCCTAAGGGATAGCTATATTCTATGGTATACCATAGAATATAGCTATCCCTTCTATATATAGGTCTATAGACCAGAGTCAGGATATTTGAGGGTACTACCTCTCCATAATGATGCCAATGTGACTAACGCTGTATAAAATTGCACTGTCTCATCAGCAAAGCTCTGTTGAGAACTATCTTAAAATATTAGGTGTTTGTGTTCCACAATTGTTCTGGTTTGGCTTAATAGATTTAGGTACTGGGGAAGAACCAAATTCTATCAGAAGCTCTTGAGATAAATTGTAGTCTTGAGACACAGTATTATCTTTTTCTAGTGGCAATATATCCTCACAATGTTGTGTGCTTGAAGGCATGTCAAGAAGCTCTTCTTGAGGTCGCGGTTTACCAATATATCTGCTCTAGCCTCGTCGTTTTCAGAAATTGGTTGTGTGTTCCATGGAAAACCTGATGATGACAGCACCTTTCATCAAGAATCTATGTTGGTGTTTGACTCCTAGAACAATTTGTGATTTGTATAATTACAAATTAAATAAGCAGGTATGATTACACTGTGTAAGAATTATTGGAAAATATTTATAAGCAGCTTACCTGTGTGTTTAGTTAACATTTCATAATCACTTTCTACAAAGTGTTTACCACATAACCTCGAACTTCTTGTAGGAATTAATTTTTCACGACGGATAGCTTTTAACCAAAGCCTCCAAATTTTTATATCCTTCGGTATTTGGTGCGTTTCAACTTCAGAGCATTTGGAAACAATACAGCGCGTCATTTTAACTGTTTAATGTTTTCTAAATTTGACCATAGTACAAATTCAATGTTTGGTTGTTTGGGGACACAACCATTTGACAGTTGCTAACCCCATAGTAGAAAATAAAAAGAATGTAGAGCATGCGTTGTTAAAGAGAGATGCAGGGGGCCTCTAATATTGCGTTCTCCCTCCCACCGGCGGACACGACACAGTATTGAGTTAGGTACTATTCTGCCACTCTATTCTTAATATCTCTATGGGAGAGCCAGATCTAGTCCGCGGGTCCCGCCAAGGACACGGTAGCGAAGGTGGCTGAGGAGTTTCGCACATTCCGAGAACTCATGTTTGGTTTGCTTGGTCTCCTCCGCAAGCAGATTGATGAGTGCTCCAATATGCTGGATAACATGGAGACGAGGCACAGGCGAAAGGACCTTATATTCCTGGGAGTTCCAGAATTCGAGAAGGAGGACTGCCGCGCGCTGGTCATGGATATCCTCAAAACCAAGATGTCACCAATTGTCACAGGCTCGGGGCACCCAGCAAAGAGCATCACAGGCCTATTCTGGTAAGATTTTCCCGAATTGATCTCAGGACAGCTGTATGGGGGGCGAAGACGGCGTTAAAGAGCTCGAAAATTTTAGTCAAAGAGTTCTTGACCAAAGCCAGACAGTCGTTATTCATTAAGGCTCGACAGCATTTTGGGATGCGCTCCTGCTGGACTCTGGATGGGTCTATCGTCGTCAAGGCTCCGGGTGGAACGCGCAGTAAGATTACATCCTCCCACGAACTGCAGCAGTCGATGTCTGTGCATCCAAAGGTGACGGGCGACGATTCTTCTGCGTCAAAGAAGATACCGGCCGGCGCCGGTAATGTAAAAACTGTGCCACGCAAAATTTAACTGTTTGTGTAATTTTTTATGTAACAGTTCATGTTATGCTGTATTTGTTTGTACTTATGTTTACTTTTGTGTCGGTGACTCATTAGTTTAACTTTGGATTGATAAATCAAAATTTTACCCGCAGTTTAAAATGTAAAATGTATTCACTCACTCAATTTCACTTCACACTTATTTTGTTTATCTGTCAGAAACGTCATGTCATTATAATAACGTCATACGTCAAATATTATTTCTCAATGCTACGTTCCATTTCACATAATTATTGCTGTGTAAAATATATGTACTGGGTGAATATTTCCGACTCAAATGTTTAGTTATTTAAACTGTTTCATTGTTTTTATTTTACGGTCCTTCTCTGTTAACTTTTTATTTTACGAGTAGTGGTTCGGCGTTGCACCGAAAGTATGTACTAGGCGATTTGGTGATATAGAAATTATTAATATTGTGGACTGTATCAAGAATGGCTGGTAAATCGCCCAGTAGAGTGGTTAATGGGAGGAATAGGAGGCGGAGGTATGGGAGCTCGCCTTACCTTGTAAGATAGCAACCGTCGGCGTCTCCGAGAGTCCTGAAGCTGCACAGATCACTCCACTACACCCGCGGGCGGTTTAGTTCTCGTTTATAGTATAAAATAGCGGCAAAATATTGCGGTGCTGCATGTGTTCGTCGCAGCGCGGAGCTGCGCCAGGACACAGCCGGTCAGCGGGACGGTTGGTTTTCGACTCTGTCGCAGCGTCATTGAATTCTGCGACCAATTAGAGCGAGGCGTGCCTTTGGGAGGGAATGGGATAGAAAGGGATAAAATATCGCTCGTTTTGACACTGCGGTATGCAAAGGAATTTATTAGCTAGGTGTTAACATAATTAACTAGCAATGGAAAAGATAGATGGCGCTACCAGTTAGACTTCTTTTTTGCAAAGATTTCGAAAGTTAATTATGTTATGTTTAGTGATTTGTTTGACTTGATATTACTTATTAGTGATTTATAATGTATTGTAGCTTTTCTGCTGTCATATACGTTTAGTAACACTTAACTTTTCTTTTTTTTTCTTTTTCGGTACAGGTACAAGCAATCTTATTTTAGTGTTTTAGTGATTAATTTTGTTTATCTTTCCCTATGAAATATTTATTTTGTGTGTAAGCTGGCGGGTGGTACAGAGATAAATAGCTTTGTACTTGGGTACATAAATTGCTTCAGTTTTCTTTTTATCTTAAATTTATTTTTAATTGTGTACATAATATATATGTCTAGAGTTTGGACTAAGATTGGGTAGTTTGCAGACAGTGGAAGCGATTAATTCATCCAGTCTTAGCCCAAGGCAAAGGATCTAAACAGTATTACTGTGATTGCACAGTGAATTCAAGTAATAGGTAGGTACATGAAAATTTTACCTTATATCTCCTGATCCTCTTTATGATGTTCTGAATGAACCTATAAGATTAACTCATAATTTTGGCAAACATAACAAGAAAATCAAATAAATACCACAGGATCCAGTTCGGCGTCCTGCATCAGCGAAGTCGTCAAGCACCAAGCACGTGCATCGGATTCACACACGTTTTACAATGTTCAATACTTCACAATGTCTTGTCTAATAACAATTCGCGAAGCTACAAGGACAAGCTTTCCAAAAGGTGATCAATTTATATCAATTACAATACAAACCCACGCGAGAGCGACCAAACGGCATGAGAGAAACCATTTTTCAGAAACGGAAATTGACAGTTCAGTGTGACCATAGTCAAAATTTACAATAGACTAAACTAAACGTTACTAAATCGATATAATCGACTTGACCTATCACAAATAATATTTCTATTTCAAACATCCACCCGCCCCGGACCGGCCTACCGGTCCGCTAATCGGTTGGTAGACGTGACAATTTTGCAACCGCTCTCCTCAGAATCGAACCGTCCACCAAAACCTCAGCGAATCGGGGAACTCCATCAGCCCCAGCTACCAAACGAAGAATGCGCCCCCTGCGCCATCCGAGTGGCGGAAGGTTAGCCTCCTTGATCAAAACGAGGTCTTCAATTTTGGGTGGATCGGTCTTGTCGGTCCACTTAACGCGTTGCTGAAGTATGTGCAAATATTCCAAGTTCCAGCGTTTCCAAAAGCTCTGAGTAATCTGGAGTACCAATTCAAAACGCGAGAGACGACCAGGTCTCGTATCAATATAGGGGTACTCAGGCAAGGCGACAAGTGGGCGACCAATCAAAAAATGACCCGGCGTAAGGGCTTCCAAATCATTCGGATCTGAGGAGATCGGGCACAACGGCCTAGAGTTCAAAACGGCCTCAATCTTACAAAACACAGTTGCGAGTTCCTCAAATGTAAGTACAGATTCACCGATTGTCCTGCGCAAGTGTGTTTTGGCCGATTTTACTGCGGCCTCAAATATACCACCCCAGTGTGGACAATTTGGTGGGGAAAACAACCAATTTATCCCACGTCGGGCAAGCCTATCACCTATATCAGCCTTGTTGGTTTCAAGAAAATTAACAACATCATTCAAATAATTATACGTGCCCTTGAAGTTAGTGCCGCAATCAGAACGGATCAAGGAGGGCAGCCCTCTGCGGGATACAAATCTGTCAAATGTGGCTACAAACGCCTCGGTCGTAAGCGAGGAGACCAGTTCTAAATGTACGGCCTTTGTGGAGAGACAAACAAAAACACACAAATAGGCCTTGACAGTCTTGCTGTTTCGAAGTGTCGACGTTTTCACTAAAAAGGGACCAGCGAAGTCCGTGCCAACACCGTCAAACGTCCTGCTCTCAGTTACGCGATCTGCCGGTAAGTCTCCCATCAAGGGATGCATGGTAGAAGCCTTGAGCTTATAGCAAGGGATGCAGCGAAACACTACACTCCAAATTATTCTTCGGGCAGACAAAATCCAAAACTCGCATTGCAAAATGGCCAAGAGCGCATTACAACCAGCATGCGAATTTTTAAGGTGACGGTCAGTTACCAACAAGCGTACCAAATGACCGTCCTTAGGTAACAAAAGGGAGTGACGTGCTCCGTAAGGGAGTTTGGCGTTCTTGAGATGCCCTCCAACGCGCAAGAGACCCGTATCGTCCAAAAAGGGGTTCAATTTAGATACAGCTCCCGATAGTTTCGATCTCCCTGATTTAAGGATAGCAATGTCCTTCTCAAAATGCGCCAATTGCACAGAACGAACCAAAAAGGTGAGGGACTCCTGTCGTTCCTGTGGTGAGATAAACGGTGTCAGTCGTTTCTGTTGTGGGTGCCTAAAGTTAAAAACAAAACGCTTTACCCAAGCAGTAACACCTAACAACTTGTCGAGGGAGCTGTAACGATTCAACAGGAAATCGGGGTGGAAGGCGCATTCTACCTTCTCAAGAGCGAGTGTTCGTAGACCCGGCAAATTAGAAGTATTCAAAACTGGCGTTCGAGGCCAATCAATTTCTGGTCGACTCAACCATTCCGGACCCCACCACAGCGAATGACCTATCAAACTAGGCGTCAAGCATCCGCGCGAGGCACAATCAGCGGGGTTGAGCTCACCTGGCACGTGTCTCCAAACAAGCTTGACTTCAGATTTCTGGATTTGGGAAACGCGATTAGCGACAAATACCTCCAAAGTGTGGACAGACGCCTTAAACCAACAAAGAACAATTTGGCTGTCTGTCCAGGCGTAGGTCCCATTAATACAAATGCTTTTACCCAAAGTACTAGACACGTGGTTCAATAAGCGTACAAGTAGTGCTGCTCCCGAGAGCTCCAATTTCGGAATGGTCAGAGATGTCCGAAGGGGTGCAACCTTGCTCTTCGTCATGATCAGGGAAACTCTCACCTGACCTGAGGCACCGACTGTGCGCAAGTACACCACGGCCGCGTGACCAAGCTCCGAGGCATCACAAAACCCGTGAAGGGTGGCCTTGTACTTCCCGGGAGGAAGGATGGGACGAGGCAAGGAGATCTCGTTGACGGCAGGAAGTGAGGATACAAAAGAGGTCCATTCCTCAACAAGAGTACCGTGTAGAGGTTCGTCCCAGGTCAACCCTGCTGTCCAAAGCTTCTGCTAGAAGCATTTTGCCCAAAATATAACAGGACAAATCCAACCGTTTGGATCAAAGGTTCTGGCGACAGTAGACAATACGAGACGTTTAGTCCAAGAACAAGCAATTTCTAGTCTACGTTATACGTAAAGATGTCTTGGACTGGTCTGTACTGAACGCCGAGAACAGCCATAATGGCAGGGTTGTCAACAATCTCAAATAGATGTGGATCTTGCTGATGATCCTCTGGCAAGCCTTCCAAAAGCGCTGGTGAGTTGGAAATCCATTTGCGCAACTCATAACCAGCGGAGGCCAAAATACCTATCAATTCGTCCCGCAGGAGGATCGCCTCGTCCGCTGTGGAGGCGCCCGAGCAAATGTCATCGACGTTAATATCGTCTTTCAAGATGGCGGAGGCTCGTGGGAAACTGAAACCTTCGCGGTCTGCGAGCTCCCAAAGAGAACGTATTGCCAAGTAGGGGCTTGACCTTAACCCGTACGTATTAGTATTGAGCTCGTAGACGACCATGGGATCGCGAGGAGTCTCTCTCCAAAGGATCAGCTGGAAACGACGGTCATCAGGGTGGGTAATCGTCTGCCTAAACATCATTTTTATATCAGCTACAAAGACAACCTGATGTCGTCGGAAGCTGGTGATGACGTCACAAAGGTCCTTGACCAACTTAGGACCAGAATAATAATAATAATAATATAATATTCTACCACATTCACACATCACCATCTAGTCCCAAGCTAAGCAGAGCTTGTGTTATGGGTACTAGATAATGGATAAACATACGTATATACTTTGTTTTGTAAATACATACATATTATACATAGAAACACCCAGACCAAGACAAACATCCATGTTCGCACACACAAATGTTTGACTTAGAATGCAAGCATTGGTTCAAGGATACTCCCGTAGAGGTCTGCGCAGAACTATCAAACACTGTCTGCAGTTTGCCAGTTGATGGCTTCAATACCGCATGATGCGGGAGAAAGTAGTGCTCCACCGAACGCCAATCCAAATGACACGGACATGCAAATACATACAATTGTTCATATTCTCTCATGAACTCAATGTACTTCTGTCTGAGCTCCGGATCACGACCCATGCGACGCTCCATAGCCAACAATCTCCTTTCAGCTAAAGGTCGTGACTCACCAAGCGGAGGCCGAAAAGACAGAAAAGGTAGCCTCGTAATGATCCGACTAGAACGGAGTCGACCAGTGTTGTTCTGGAAGAACAGCTCGCACTCCTCATGTTCTGGATTCAAACGGGCAGCTTGAGGGGGCTCCTCTACCACCCAAAACCTCTGAACCGCATCAGAGAGAGCGGAGCCTACAGCCAACAAATTATCAAGTTCAGGTGGAGGGGGGTCCCTAGGTGAAGAAAGAATGAAAAGAAAACATATTTATTCTGCTTCCCACATTTACAAAATAAACAAAACTTACAAAATATAAGAAATACTAAGGAATCCAGAATTGGATCCTAACTCAGCATTGAGCCATCTTGCTGGTTTGCGAGATGGCACTGATATTCTGTTAGGTCCAAAAAGTATAAAATAGATACATATAAATAAACATAACATACAAAAAAATTCCTAAATATATTTTTGTGTCCACGGTCGGGTGACATTTCTTTATTGCAAAACCATTATGAAGAAGGAAACTATATTATATTTTAAATATACACGACAAAAAAGTTCCTTCTTCCATAAACAAGAACTAAAACTAAAATTAAAATAAATAAAAAATATAAATATGTATCACAAGCAATTTAAAATGTTTACTGTCAAATCCACAATAATTTATAATAATTCACTCCAAGAAAAATAATATTTTTACCTGGAGCACATAAATTATGATAATCATTAATGCACAGACCAGAAATAGAAATGTATAATAAATGTAAAGATTACTAAAGATTGTTTAGTAATCTTTACAGTAAAAGAATCGGACACACACAAAAACCGTAAACATACTACCGGCTGTCATTACAACACTGTTTAGTGTCTATGCTGCAGTCGTATAGCGCGCGTGGTTTGAATCTTTGAAATAGACGCTAACTAAAAACGCCATACTGAAATAACTGAAAGTCTGAAAACATTTAATAATTTGGTTTCTTCAAATATCATAAATATTATTACTGTGATTTGTGTTGCACTCGTGTGTTTAAATAATATTATTGTGATTTGTGTTGTAGTAGTGAATAGTTGTGTGTAAGGTGAAGGAAATTCCAAATATAACAAAATTAACAAATTATATACGAGCACAGCAAACAAAACAAACAATCATGGAATTCGGAAGGCTGTATATTAGACCATTGCACAATTATTACTAGTCACACGGGATGGTTTAAGGTAAAAATTGTCTATCAACTGTATTGACACTCATTCTGACTTCAATGTTTTACTTGTTCATTTAACAGGAAATGTTTATATTTCTTACTAAAAGTATACACTGATTTTAGGTCTCTCAGAGGAGGTGGCAAGTCATTCAAGACCTTGCTAGCTAAAAACCTGAATGAGGCACGAAAAGAAACGCTGCGGTGTTTTGGCGTAACCAGTAAGTAAGCAGATGCCCTAGTTTTAGGCTTATTGAGGTCACTGGACCAAGTGAGTTTATTGTACAGATACGCAGGCCTTCCTGTGGATATCACGCCAAAGAGGAGTGAGGCTAGGTGTAGCTTCCTACGTGATGTCATTCTCAGTATCCGACTGTTGTTGAGGTAAGGAGTGATATGTGAACGTGGTGGAACATTAAAACAAAACCGAGCACAGGCATTTTGTACCCGTTGTATGAGTCTTTCTGTTTTATTAAGTATACAGGTTCCAAAAGCTATATCTGCATAGTTTAGCTTGGAAAGAACCGTTGTTGTGTTTCACATAATAAAATGCGCATTTCTTCTGATATATAAGGTCGAATTTGATACAATAGCTTCAACTTATAGAAACAATTTTGCACTGCTTCAGCAATATACTTCTCGAAGTGCAGAAACTGGTCAAAGACTACCCCCAAATTGCGTGCCTCCACCACTTGTTCTATCTGAGTACCATTGATACTGACCTCCAGCCTAACATCCCGTGCCCTCCGCATCATATCACTGGTTCCAATGAACAAGAATTTAGATTTACTCGGGTTAAGTTCTAAGAGTTATTCTTTGCCCAATCGGATATTCTGTCTAAATCCGCATTTATTTCTTTTACAGACACAGCAAAGTCTCGCAGATGACAGGAGGTGTACAGCTGGACGTCATCAGCATATAAATGAAATTTTGAGTGGAATATGGTTCTGGTTATGTCTGATGTATATATAATGAACAAAAGTGGACCCAGAATGGATCCCTGCGGAACCCCACGAACCACAGGACTGAGAGAAGAGGACACCGTGGATCCATCATTCCCACTCACCTGAACAAACTGATTTCGCCCACTCAGGTAACTGTCAAACCAACGAACAGAATTAAGGTCACACCCATAAAATGCAAGCTTGGACAGAAGGAGCGGAACATTAATGGAGTCAAATGCGCCTGAGCCGTCCAATAGGGCAAGCAAAGTCCCCTTACCCTGATCCCTATCCTCCAAGATATTGTCCACCACATCAATCAAGGCAGTGGTTGTGCTGTGACCCATCCGGAACCCCGATTGCCTTTCAGGTAATACACCAAAGTCTTCCACATATTTCCTTAATTGAATGCAGACCACTTTCTCTAAGATTTTAGATATACATGGTAGTAGACTAATTGGTCGAAGATCCCTGATACTGCTGGGATTTGCCTTTTTCGGGATAGGCCTCACTATTGCATTTTTCCATAAGTCAGGGAATGAATATGAGGTCAATGACTTGTTAATAATTCCAGTAATAGCTGTGAGAGTGTGTGGCAGTGTCATGACCAGCATCTCGAGTGATATGTTGTCAATGCCTATTGCATTAGACTTGAGTCCCTGAATTATCCTAAGAACCATAACTTCATTTGTGGGTTGGAGTTGGAAGCAGCCTGTACCATATCTATTGAATTCAAAATAAGTCAAATCTGATATTGTGACCTCACTGTTACCAGGTACATCCAGAAAGTGTTTCTTAATAATTTCAGGGTCATTACAAAAATATGGTAATTGCCCACTGTTCCTTTTATTATAATTTATGACTGATTTAATATTACTCCACATTTTTTTTGGATCACTCATGTACATGTTAATGTTTGATTTGAAATATGCACTCTTTTCATTAATAATAGCCGCTTTAACAATACTGTTTAGGTCTTTATAAGAGTTAAAATGTAATTCTTTCCTGCTAGTCTTATAACGCAAGTGAGCCCTATCTCGTAACCTGACCATGTCTTTCACTGTGTCAGTAAACCAAGGATATCCTCTCTCCTCAATGAGGACCCTCCTTAGAAGGGCATGCAGATCATATAAACCTAAGATGTACTGGTTAAAGGTGTCCACCATTGTGTTTATATCCTCTAGTTGAAGTATATGGTTCCAGTCAATTTTTCTTAAATCATTATTAAATATGTCGATTAAGATATCCTTCATTGGCCGATAGATGATCCAGTGAGGAATAGGTTTCTCTGTTTTAATTTAACTGAGATCATTGCATGCTGACCAAGCTCAGGTTTATGCCTTACTGATGTCTCACACACCTGGGCATCATTACAAACCAAGTCAATAAGTGACTGACTATGGTCAGTGTAGTGTGTGGGTTCTGCTATTACATTCCTTAAACTAGTGCACTGTAGAAAGTCAACAAGAGACTTTGTTTTCCTGTCATTCAAGTCCAGGAGGTTGATATTAAAATCTCCAAGCAGAAGGACCTTGTCTGCACAGGCAAGTGAGGAGAGAGTGTCAGTGATCGTATCCAGAAACATGTCCACATCCAGCCAGGGAGGCCTGTAGGCTGTTCCTATAATAACGGACTGTGAATTCACCTGTGGTTTAATCCACATTTGCTCGACCATAGGGGAAGGAGGATGTGGAACAGTTCGGACCCGAAGGTCCCTACGCACATAAAAACCAACACCGCCTCCCCTGCCACAGCGCACAGTTTTGGGGCGCGGCATATGCCGCAAACGATACTGAGGTATATGAGGCGCTCTACCTTCTTCCCCTTCCCTAAGCCAGGTCTCATTTATCGCCATGATGTCCGGCGAGACATTCTCCATGGCCAGTACGAATTCATCCTGCCGTGACCCCAGTGACCCTGCGTTAAATAGTCCAACACATAAACTTTTATCCTTTTTCATTTTTAACTTTGAATTTATTCATATTAGTTACATGTTTATTGATAGTTATATGAAATAAGGGGTGACTTGTGTAAATACTGTAAATATAGCAGCATACGTAGTATACAATAAGATAAAACAGGAATATCCAAGTGTGAATATGATTATATAAGCTATATAAGTCACGAGATACAATAATTGTGCAATTTTCCAATTTATCACAATAAGTAAGATCAATAGGTTGCAGAAAGCACCATCGAAGTGGCTGTGAGAACAATTTATTATAACTTTTTAATAATTTAAACACGTAATAACATATAGCAAAACGATCATACATTGTAAACATCAATTCAACATTTAAAATATTATACCTATGTGTGAGCCTGTACAGCACATTGTAACTATGTGTGAGCCTGCGGACATAGTGCATGACTATTAGTAGGTTAAAATTGGGGCTTCTGCATCACTTGCTCTCGCGTCGCCGCTCGAGCTGCGTGATACAGAAGCCCCAATTTTACAATCGAGATCGATTAATATAAATGTGATCTGCATCACTCAGAACAAAGTGAGCTGACGCAGACGCTCCCAATAATACCGTTGTTATCTGCGATCCGTCTGATTCACGATATAATATTGTATTTCATTCACCGACATATCATTGTAGTAGCAATGCAATGGGACAACTTACTGTCGTTTCTAGTTTGAGATGCTAATGTAACAACATTCTCAAGTTAGACTGCTGTGTTCAGTCGACGCGATCAGTCCGATCGGTTGTTGTGTGTATCATAATCTGGTATGGTGTCGAACTGACATAGCCAAGCAAAAATTATCGCGCGCACTTAAATAAGTACAATAAACAACAATATCATGTTCGATCACGGCACATCGTTGCATCGAAACGATTTGGTGCACATCTTGTACTAATGAATGCATAGGCCTTCCGTATAATGAGAGGTTAGCTTTTACTAGCAACTATAACTCAATAATAGAGTTGTGGACACTACCACAATGCAAAAATATAGCTGAGTGTGCACATCAAGTACACATATTTGTCACAGACTAATCTTATGCCTTGCAATGTTTTCTTTTATATGTAATACTTTTTCTGTGTCTGTGACAAATAAATAGTTTTTCTCTTTCTTTCTTTCTTAGTAAGTAGCCAACAGTAGATATTATGGAGACATAATAATTGCTTATAATACAAAAAAAATAAAGTAAAAAAAACATAAAAACAAAATCCAAACTGGAATAATACTCATTTGTTCCGTGCGGGAATCGAACCCGCAACACGTTGGTGCATTAGTTGCTGCGTCTATTAAACCTACTATTTACATTGTGATGCGAGTCATACTCTTAGCCAATGCGCCAAACGTGTCGTCAAAGATGTGATAAAATATTGGACCACTTTGTCTTAACATGACGTGTATAGAATTATCCAAGATAATCAATAACTCAGTACAAACGTTTATTTTTTATAATTACGATAGTAAAATCTTCTAATATATAATATATTTAAGTAGTAGACAATTAGGATTCTTGATGGATGATTTATATATCTTAGTCTTAAAACAAATAGCACTTTAAAATACAATAAATGTTAGATTAGGAATCACTTATTTCTTATAAGGTTATTTAATTACTCTTTTAATAATAATAATTATGCATTTCATTTTCATCTACTACAGGCATTCAATCCAGCAAACCTGCCGTCTTTCTGATTTAGTCAAATCGTAAAAAGGAAATGGTGGTTTGATTAAAAACACTTGTAGGTTTTTATTACACCATACAGCTATTTCTTTTAGTATAAATTCATTTGCTTACTGCTTCACTCACCTCGCTTCGCTCCGTTCGCAATGCAGAGCGCCCCAAAAATCACACTACTAACATGATCTGCGATACGGACGGTTGGCATTAGAAGTATAATATTATTTCATTCATCGATGCATCGTAATACTGGTAGCATAGTAACAATGTTTTTACTTGGGATGACATAATATAAACAACATTCTCAAGTTCGTTCGACGCGCTCAGTGCGGCTCGGGCACAGCGATGCATTCATAATAATTTATATGTACATACTGTTATCTTTGCACAGCTCGTTGATAATTTTAATGAATGAATGCAAAATCTTAACAATGTTGAAAGTAGGATCGGGTGGCTCCCGGGTTCGATTCCCGGGTCGGCCAAAGTGTTATTGGGTTTTTCTGTTAGGAAATTCTCAGTAACAGCATGAAGTCTAGAAATGTGCCAGGTACGGCAATAGGCTCGCCTCCCTATTACGTGGGACTTAAATATATCTGGCGAAAAGTGGGTGTAGTAATACACCTTTGCCTACCTCTTCAGGGTTACAGGCATAAGACTATGAATGTATGTACTTATGAATTATATAATTGTTTTATCCACAACTAGCTTTTGCCTCTGACTTCGTCTACATGGAACTTGAACCCACGGTCACTCGGATTCCAGGTGATGCGGACGTATCGAGATAAAGCAGATTGACTACACGTGTAGTGTTCGATCGATTAATATAAATGTGTTCTGACTTCTGCGTCACTCAACTCGCTTCGCTCGTTTCGCGACGCAGACGCCTGCAATAATACCTAATTTTGTTATCTGCGATCCGTTTTATTCACGATATAGATTATTAACATTATGTTTTCAGCTTAGAATAATAACACCTATTCTAAGGTTTTCAGGTTAGGAATTTAACTCCTTGTCTTAGTGACCAATGTAACTGTTCTCTTTGCTGAGTTTTTGACGTGACAACGTCTTATAAATTGGTTTGCCGGGTGACACTTCAAGAAACTGCGTTACGCTCCGCTCACGTTATGCGCTCACAATGAGAGCGAGTGAGAGGCACGCGTCCCGCCTAAGAGCGAGAGAGACAGACATAAAAAGTGAAAGGCACGCGTCTTTCATCCTTCTTCCTACTATACGAATGAATATTCACATTAAAATTATTTTACCACTCAAAGTCGTTGTCACGTAAAACTTTCGCCCGTATACCGACTTTAGAGGCAACCAATTTTTTTTATTGTACTTATGAATGTGTATCAATTCATGTAATATTCCAATCATAGTATATATTAAAACTAAATGGGTATGTTAGTGAGTATAGGAAACGATTAAGTAAAATGAAACAATCCATATTGTATCTTCTTAAAAAAGTTTATTATCAAAGCACCATTTTTTTAAGCACATAACATTTTTTAATGCACATATTGAGTCATGATAGATACAATTGTACAAATCTCCGGAATATTTATAGCGATCATATAGGGTTAACAAATTAGGACAACCTTTATCTTCTAAATTAATTACATTAACACTATTTAAAATATTTTTCAACCATGACATTTTTTCAAGACCTTTAACGAAAACAGACTTATCTTTTAAGATATCTAAAACTAAATATTGATAATTTGAGTAAGGTATAAATCCTTCGCTCCAGTATATTTTTCTATTACGCTCAATCCAGCAAACTTGTTGTCTTTCCGATTTAGTCAAATCGTAAAAAGGAAATGGCGGTTTGATTAAAAACACTTGCAGGCTTTGATTACACCATATAGCAATTTCTTTTATTATAAATTCATTTGCTTCTGTTTTAAAGCCTTGGATGTCTACAATAGCAGTCATGATAATCTACGCACGATGTTGCTCAGAGGTTTGTATTCCACAAGTCGGTCGTTTATAATCAAACAGTATGCAGTTGTCTTATCTGGTATTTGTGTTGAACATTCAAATTCCAATCTTACATCCACTGGACCAGTTTTTAAACTATCGTTTTGCCTCGAGCAGTCTAAGATGAAGACTGGGGCCTTTTCTTTGAAATCCTGCTGATCAAGCAACGGTTCTACCGGAGAGTTGTAATACGACTGGCGAAATTTCACATACATTTCATATAATATACTATATTTGTTCTCACAAAACTTTAAAGATAAAGGCTCATAAGGATAATATTGCGAATTTAAAAAGAGCGTAACATTTGTCACCTCACAATGATCAAATACCGAACTGTCTTTAGTTCTATTATTTTTTCTATTAGTTTGCAAGCAAAAAATGACATACCGAGGCTTTTCTAATTGAGAAGCAGTCTTTACTGACCAAGAATGCTTTGTGGTTTTAGGTAGTAAAGGATACTCATATAAATCCCAATTTCTAAAGGCCATCTGAATAGGTTTATCTCTTTCTAAGTGCTTTAAAAGTATTAAACGTTCTCGATCGGAAACTTTTATATGTGGTACTCTCCATTGAATTCTCTGTATATCTATTTGAAGCTGAACGACTTCATCAGTAAGAATAATACTATTTAAGTTAGAATTACTCCTATTCAATATAAGTTCGTGTTTACAATTTATCACAATTTTATTGTAATCCTCTGCAAACCCTAAAATCTTATTTAAGGGCACCACAACGCTAAAATGTCCATCACTTTGGAAACCGTTTAAATTCCAACCCCATAATGCAGAAACTTTACTTTCTGCTTCATTAAATGAGATGTATGACTTTATTGTTGATGTTATTCCAGAATTTTTTATACGGTCTATTTCAATTCCATTCATTTCGTACCTGATGTCTTGGAACAAGTACATAACAGGGTTATTAGTAAACGTAACAGCTTTCTTGATCTGATTCTAGGATGGGCACATCCTTACCGAACAGCTTTGCTTGACCTTCGATGTAGATGGAACTGGCTGATGGTAGCACGTATATATCTTGCTGGTGTATGGGGATTCTGATTTCATCGTTTTCTCTAAAACTGTTATTGTAGGGATTGTATGAATGGATTTCATAACTTTCGATCGAACTATCAAAGTGTGGTAAGTTTGTAATATGTAGTATACTCATACTTTAAACCCTAAAGCTTTAAGAAAATCTTTATTTGATTTAGTCAATATCTTCACGTTTTTCTTACGTCTGTGCACCTTTATGGTTGTTGACGGAATAGGACGTTTTATTTTCACTGAAGGGTTTTTATAATATACTATCATTTTGCTTTTCTTAAATGAAGACGTAATTGAATATTTTCTTCACCAAAGTCAATACGGTAACCAAACTGATCTACAATCCTAACAGATATGGATGAAATTATATTTTTGTTAACTGGAAAGTAAATAACGTTCTGAGGTATTTCTATGTAGCCGTGACTTGGAGCAGTATCAGATATAAATTCATGAATAAAATGAGTCGGTAATCCGTTACAGTATGAACCGTGTACAAGATCACATTCAATTCTGATAACAGCTGTTAAACTGCTGTTATTAACGGGCACATTCGGTCTTGTTTTTAATACTGAAAAGTATAGTAAACCGCACTCGTACTGATCAGATAAATGAAGAGGTGGTTGAAAATACGAAATCAGTTCCGATTTATTTCCAGAGATGGTAACCGTAGTAGACATGCTTGCATACTGAACTCTTTTAGATGATCCTTTTTATTTTATTTCATGATTATACCAAAAATTCTTTAAGAAATTTAAACATAAATGTCCACAATTGAAGGGGTGATCACGTTGTATATTTTCATAATTATATTGAATGTTAGAACCTACATATTTTATAAATTCCTTCGGAGGTTTAAGATTTCCATAACTGTCAAAATACTCAACATAATCATTATATTTTGCATAGGCTACCCAATGAGAACCAGGATTTTTTGAACTATCCAAATTAATAACTCCACAATCTTTTTTATAAGGACATTTAGGGAGCTCATCTCTCATAAAGACACCTCTAAAATAAGGAATTCTATTCCCGTACTTTAAAATGTCAAAGTTAGTTAAGGCCCGTTTGCGTAGCCGATATCTTAGTTTTTTTCTTTTGATACGAAAATTCCAAGGCCGCCTTTATGTGGTTTAAGGTGTAGTCCTTTCCCAATACATAGAGCTTCCATTTTTTCATTATGTCTTCTCGATTCTTCATACAGCTTTTTAGCCATTTTGAATTCATTTATGGTTTTAGCAATACCAGCTGCACCGCCTGCTAAAGCTCCCGCAGCTGATAATCCCGCAAAAATAGGAATCAAAGGTAATACTCCCCCAGTTTTTGGAATAGGAATAACGCGAGGGAGTTTAATCGATGAATCATCAGCCAATTCTCTAGTAGCGGCAATAGCTAATTCTATTGCCATTTTCTTGCTCTTAGGTTTTAATTTTTTGATATGCCTTTTTGCTTTTGTAATAACAGATTTTAATTTACTTTTTAACCCTTTTCCAGGTGTAATTTTTGGAGAAGGCTTTTTGTCCAAACCAGAACCAGTTTTAATTTTTGCTGACATAGCCTTACTTACTAAGCGTGCCGCGAGTTTTTCAGCTATACTGGCATCGGAAGCAACCGCTCGCTCTTTCGCCATTTTTAACAAAATTAAATCAGCCTTATGTCGATCCTTTAAATTTGATGACTTGTGATATGCAATATCGTGATCTTTGCAGTATTCGTCCAACTTATTTACGCCGTTATCTCCTTTTGTTAGTCTTTTTATTAATTTAGTACCTGGGCCACAGTAATTATATCCTGGTAAGTGTAATTCAAATGGTAAATTATTAATAAGCCAATTGAGAAGACTACTCTCTCCAAAACACATTATAAGACTGATGATGCCGGTTTGAATACTTTAATAAATAGTTATGAGATTCGAGTTTGTTAACGTTATTTTATTTATAATATTACATTCGATTTATCAATCCAACTGCTTTCAGCTGAAGACAAACCTAACCATTTTACTAAAACCCTGTTACCTTTTCTTCTAAGAACTTTCTCGACTAGATATATATTGGGATGTTTTGTTTTTTGAAGTTCTTGTGAATAAAATGCTCCTAAAATAGGCAGACCTCTGATAGTGTCTTCAATTAAGTAAGTTATAGGAGTTGTATTTTGTATTTTACGAATTTTAAATATTTCTGTTGACCAGTTGGGAGTATAACCTTTTTCAAATGTACCTTTGTATTTACTGATACGCACATAATCACCTACTTTGTACTTGCTTTTTAAATTATCATTTTTTGGCAACTTTAAATACCTTTCTAATATCAGTTTTTTATTCATATTGTTCACATTAGCAGGGATTTCATTAATAGTGCGATGGTGAGTGTGATTGTATTTGTAAATAACATCATTGAGGGTATTATTTACCCAATTGTAATTGCCTTTTAAACTAAATTCCTTATAGATTTTAGATTTCAATGTTCTGATAAATCGTTCGACTATTGAAGCTTTTTTTGTTGAGAAGGTTGAATAATGGTTAATATGAAACGATTTCATAAGCTTCTGAAATTTGTTATTATAAAATTCTGTTCCATTATCGGTTTGCAGATTTTTAGGAACACGCCCTTTATCCAACAAAGTTTTGAAAGAGTTATACACATCTTCTTTGCTTTAACTTCTCATAGGAAAGGCCCAAGCATATTTCGAAAATGAATCAATAACGGTAAGAATATATCTATAATTTTTATTTTCTTTTGAAATTGATTGCAAATCAATTAAGTCTGCTTGCCACAAGTCATCTATATCTCTCATTACAACATGTCTTCGCGGATAGTTCACTCTCGCATTTTTATGAATTTCGTTTACCACGTCAGCTTTGCTCATGTTCACAACTCAGTAGGTATGTTTGTCTCGAATTCTGCTATAATACTGAATAAAAAGCATATTATTAGGACTATTTATTATTTAATTATGTCAACTTCTTTTAACTCTTCGATTATTGATAAAATTTCATTATCATGATTTGTATTACCAGCATCTCGGGAAGCAATTAATAGTTTCAATCTTTCAACCAGTTCGTTAGGATCGTCCCAATATACCAAGTCAGTGCTATTTTTGTATTTCTTTAACGTTGGTAAGCTTCCTCCAAATTTAGTGACAATATTATTGTTTGACGATTCAGAAAACAATGGTTTGATAATTTCACGATATTTTATACCTTTATCGCCTCTTATTTGCCCATTAGGATTGAAATCTCTCTTATGTGCATTTGTATAATGCAACATATCTTTATAGACAAGTTTATCTTTGCTCGATATTTGTTTCAAATCAGGTTTTCTTCGAAGTAAAAGTTCTTTTAAACCAGGGGTTAAATTGAAGCTTTTGTCACCAACTTTAATTAAAATGGTATTATCATTATTTGCACTATCTATTTTAGAAAACGAAAATATTGAATTACCCATTAATATTTTTTTGTTTTCACTCCTTATTCCAAATGGTATGTTTAGGTCATAAATATCATGGATATCACGACCCTCTAATGATATTTCTAAATCATCCGGTAATTCCGTCTGGGGAGGCTTTTTAACGTTCAGTACAGAATTCAGTTCTGGGTCATAGCATTCTTCAAACTTAGTAGATGAGCTAGTATTAATGTCACCTAATTCCACGTCTTCAAAATTAGAGTGTGTATTCTCAAAATTTTGTATTTTTTCTAATGTTTTATTTGAATCAACTAGAGTTTTAAGGGGATCTGTGACAGGTTTTAACATTTTTTCAAGTGATAAGTTCGTAGAGTGTTCCTGGTTTTTCATTTGTTTTATTTTATTCTTTATGGAGTCTACAGACTTCATTAAATCTATTTTAATATTTTTCTCCATGTTATACTTATTAACAACTGTATTCAGCTAAAGAACAAATTAAACTGAATTTGATTTGCCATGTTAATTACTTACATATATATATATACATATAAACAGTCAGTCAAATTTAAAAAAACATATCAAAGTTCTGTCTGTACCTTCCATTATTTAATGACGATTCTTTATTAATAAGTAGAAAATTATAAGGTTTACTCCAAACAGTTTGACAAATATTTCTAAACTCTTTCCACTGTAAATCAGAAGTAACATGCTCTTCATAAATATGTTTTAAATTCACATCATCTTGTTTGAATATAATAAGAAAATTCACATTGTCACGCAACAGTTGTTTTGGGATTTTGGAATAGGTTTGAGATAAATAGAAACAATCTATTTGTTTATGTCTACCCATACAAAAATAATTGCGAATATTAACTTGATTTTCACACGCAACATCATCAAAAATAAACACAGAATTTGTTAAAGCTTCACTCGGAGAAATTACCTCTTTATCATCGCTAAATTTGTAGAAGTTAATCTGCGAGACTCTTCCTAATACTTCACTCAAGAAACGATACTTTGGTTGAAATGAAGTTTTGGAATAAAGATAAAGATTTTTAAATTTTAGACCATTTTCATGTAACAACAAACTAATCATAACGTTTGTTTTACCACAGTTCGATGGACCGCACATTATACATCGAATCGTATTCGGTAATAAAGGACTATGTCTGATCTGGTGAGAAGTTTCATTTAAATCTATATTATTAATTTTCAAAGATATGGGTTGCTTGATCAACTTCATTTTGACAATTACTGTAATGAATGTCTAACACGCATATTTATAGGTAGCTATAACTTTAACACTAAATTAGATATACATATCATAAAGTATAAATAACAGCATTTAACATGTTTGAACAGGTCTAGAAAGTTAGGAATTTTGTATTCTCGTATTACAATATTATATTTTTAATAATTGATTTAATTTGGTATTGAATATCATACAGATTTAAAATTGCATTCCTTATTTCATTATGCTGTCATAGTCAGCCGAAACAGGACGTGTTGCTAGCAGAGAAATCAAGTTTTATTGGTAAGTACGTTTCTAATGTTATTAGTTATTACAATATAATATTATATTATTATATGAATAATTAGATATCTTACTTTAGTTTTATTTTCAGAATCATGTCATACAGCCCCAGCATTCTCAACATTGGAGGACTTAACAGATTTGTATTTGATAATGTTGATTCTCAAATCCCAAGTCCTTTGGACGAAGTTGACCAGACAGAAATACAAGAGGTTAGTAAATATTATTTTATTCCTCATAGTTAAATTCATATAGTTATGAACTTTTCATTTATATTTTTTATGTTATTATATTGCAGGACAATGCTTTGGCAGAGAATGGTAGACAGTTAAAAAACAAGCCATTTTTTTACTCTCAAGGAAATTATGAATGTTTTGAAAAGCATCGGAACAAATGCTCTGATCAGGTAAGCACTACATAAAATGTATTTATGTTTATAAACATTTATTGTGCGCGTCCACATTTTTATATATTTATGTGTGATTTATTTTTTTACAGGTTACTAGCCCATATTTCTCCACTCAAGACGATGGCATAACATACATTGAACCAAACTTTTCTACACAGTCAAAAAAATTGTCACCGTCTAAAAAGCGCCAAAGTTTATTAACGTCATCGGCAAATTCGTACATTGTTCGAAGAAATCGTCCTAAGCAAGGACGTCTTCTAATTAAAATAGATATTCGTGAATTAGATTATGTAGACAAAAATAAAAAAAACGAGGCTTGCTTAAGTGCACAATATGTGGTTGAGGAGCCTTATGATGATGTAATGGATATCACAGAGACATTAATAAAAAAAATAAGTAAGAAATTGTGTGATACTGAGTAGTCTTACGATAATGTTTTAATTTAAGTTTAGTTGTATTTCTAAAAATAAATAAATGTTATCTTTTTAAAAATGTGTAATTGTTATGAGTCAATGTTTGTATGCATGCTTTATATTTATTTAAAAATTAAATAAATGTTGTGGCTGAATTTAGTAGCTCAGTACTCAGTAAACAGTAAACCTCTAAGCAACATCGTGCGTAGGCTATCATGACGGCCATTGTTGACGTTCAAGGCTTTAAAATAGAAGCAAATGAATTTATACTAAAAGAAATAGCTATATGGTGTAGTAAAAACCTACAAGTGTTTTTAATCAAACCACCATTTCCTTTTTACGATTTGACTAAATCAGAAAGACGGCAGGTTTGCTGGATTGAACGTAACAGAAAAATATACTGGGGTGAAGGATTTATACCTTACTCAAATTATCAATATTTAATTGCAGATGTTTTAAAAGATAAGTGTATTTACGTTAAAGGTCTTGAAAAAATGTTATGGTTGAAGGATATTTTAAATACTAATAATTTAATTAATTTAGAAGATAAATGTTGTCCTAATTTGTTATGTTTATATGATCGCTATAATTGTTCTGAAGATTTGTACAATTGTATTTATCATGACTCAATATGTGCTTTAAAAAATGTTTTGTGTTTAAAAAATGGTGCATTGAACTTTTTTTAAATTGATGATATACATTGTTTTATTTTACTTAATAGTTTCCTAGACTCATTAACATATCCATTTATTTTTTAAATTGATAACATGATTACATTGATATTACATGGAGTGAGGAATTCATTAGATACACACATTCATAATAAAAACTCACTTAAAGTAACGCTACCATTGATCACTTAATAATTGCTAAACTTAAAAAATTATGTTAACTATAACAGTATGGTATTACTGGGCACTCTGAGTTATGCAGAACACATTAATATGAATCGACCTCGATTGTAAAATTGGGGCTTCTGTATCACGCAGCTCGAGCTGCGACGCGAGAGCAAGTGATGCAGAAGCCCCAATTTTACCCTACTACTATTGCCAAAAGGGCATTAAATGTTACCATCTCTAAAAGCATCACATCCAAAAACACGCTCTAGGTCCTCTTCAGAGCGAATATTGTGTGTAGGCTTACCATCGGCCTGCTTGGTTAGAATTTTACCGCACTTAGATCAGGTGTATCTCCACCCTAGCTTCTCGGCGGCCTGGCGAGCGCGGTAGAGCAGCTGCCTGTTGGTGCGAGTGAGGGGCTCGTTGAGGTAGAAGCGCCGCGGGGGCGCGGCCAGCCCAAGGTCGGCGGACGTGGCGCCGCGCCGCACCCGCGCGCTCCGCAGCAGTTCGTCCCTTAGCTCCCGGCGCGCCAGGCGCACCACGACCCGGCGCCCCCGCGCGCCGCGTAGTGCGCGCCCTGCGTCCACGCCTTTTGACTCGCCTTCAGCTGTCACGGCGTTAGGTTTAGGTCCCACTTGATCGGCGAACATTATATCTCGCGGCTCGAGTGTCACTCCCAGCTTCCTTGCCACCAGCTCCACAGTCACATTTTCTCCACTGGCCTCAGGCAGATAGGCAATTTCGAGGTCGGATGCCATGAGCTCCTGCTCCCGATCGTTGAGCTCATTTTTAAGCTGTCTTACCGTCTGGTCAAATTTACTACGCAAATCTGCAGAGGTATCACTTGATTCACGGCTTTCGAGAGCCTCGACCCTACTCTCCAGTCCATCCAACTTCTCGCGGCACGTAGAGACAGCCTCTCGGAGATCAGCCACTTCCTTCCTAATCTCCATAAGCTCGTTCTTCAACTCGACCTTCATACACGACGTAGTTCACTCCGGATCAATCTTAGCTGGAGCCCTATGTCCGTTCCTGACAACAATGCTGAGTCACCCCGCTGGTGTACGGTTTGTTCTGCTGCTGAATCCTCAAAACAAACGTCATCAGTATCAGCAGAAGTGCTAGTGGAAGTAGCTTTCTTCTTACAAGTTGTACATTTCCACACGGTATTTGTATTAGGTGATTTTTTCAGATGCGCACAGGCTAGATGGTATTTGTTACTACAATTATTACAGGCAACAACCCCTTTAGTAGCAAGAAACTTCCCACATGCCGTACACTTAGCCATTTTTTATATAAAACTATTTTATTGAATGTATTGTGTTGTCTTTGTTTTCCGACAGATGGCGTTGTACACGAAATTGATTTTTATGGGAAAGTGATGGTGGGAGACCTCAGTACACTGAAACACTGTTATCACTATGCTAGTACATGCGTACAGAATCCACCTTATTTACATTTATCCCTAATTTTGTATATATTCCACTTCACTTTTCGTAGTTTAAGGTAGATTTAAGTAACACTTAGTTTATAAGATGTTGTTATTGTTCGTATTTATTTGTAAATAATTTTCACATAATTCACATAATATTATTGATTATATGGGCTAAGCGCACTGGAAGTTGATTTTGTATATTAAATGCGACTATTGAAAACTGATTTTATTTTATAATTAGTCACAGTTACAAGTGTTCACGACCGACCGTCAAACGTCAGGTACAGGTCCCATCAAAGCAAATCCAAATATGGTCGGGATGGCAGTCAAACCATTTGGCACCAAGACCCGTTTCCCACCAATCAAAATTCCACCGAGGACATCAGAGCCAATCAACAAGTCGATTTGTCCCGGTGTGTCAAATTTGGGGTCTGCCAGTTCCAATCCCGATGTCAAATTCACCACAGCAGCAGGTAGCTGTTTCTGTGGGTGCATACCCAAAATATTCGTCAGCACAATAGCCGAGGTTTTAATCCTCGGGTGTGAAGATTCAACGGGGGCAAACAAAACTTTAACTTGCCCTTCAACATTAGAGGCTACGTCACCTATGCCCCGTATACAATTTGGAAAAGAGCCCATATTTAATTTAACCTGCCCTACCAAATAAGTGGAAACAATGCAACCTTGTGAACCTGTGTCCAATATAGCACGCACAACAACAGAGGTCCCCGTGGGTCCCCAGACCCTAACAGCAACCGTTGGTAGGATAACGGTCTCAATGGGGGAGGTTGGCGTTATAGGGCAGGGGTCAATGACCTATTGTTGCCTGAGCGGCGACCGTTGGCCAGGACCAGGCAAATCAAAATGAGGGTGTGGCTTGAAGTCCTCAAAAGCACGATGACTCGATCCGCACGCCATCTGTGGGGGGTCATAATGACGCACCCGCCCAAAACGAGGTGGGTGCGAGTCAAGGCGGGGACGCTCCGCTAAAGGAGGGGAATACCTGGGGCAGCATTCATGGTGCTGGTGACGTTGAGCAGTCGCACATTCAGGTGCGCCAGATAGAGGAGGCGTGCGCACGCTACGGTTCTCCAAGCGGGTGAGCGGCGATCAATTGAGCGAGGCGACTCTCGGCTACGCGCCGGTGAGCCTCGGCTGCCACCTTCAAAACACCCGCCCGTGCGCGGCGTCGGCTGGTTGGACAAGCGGCCTACCTCTCTGGCATTCATGCAGAGAATGTCCAAATGCTGTCCTCCACAGTGAGGACAGAGGCGAGAGTTTGGGCAGTCTCGCTGGTAGTGGGACCCCAAGCAAGAGAAGCAAAGACGGCGGGCATTCGCGATGCGCCTACGAGAGGCCACATGCAGGTCCAAGAATGCCCTACAACTGGCCGTTCTGTGCCCCGTGACCTTGCAGTAAGAGCACTCCGCTGGGCTCTGCGTGACTGCAAAGCGAGGAGGGCGCCGGTCAACATTGGCTCGGGTGTGAACGCGAGCCTGCTCCTTGACCTTGGGCGGCTGCGTCTTAGCCGGCGTGTCACCACCGGAGTTGTCCAAGAACTGGCACTCATCCTCGAGGAACCTCTCCAGGTCAGCAAAGGCGGGCAGATGGGTCGCGCTATCCCCACCAAAGCGCTGCTCAAAACGCGACCTCAGGTCGGCAGGCAGCTTCATCAGGACAATGTGCACCAATAGATAGGACCATTGGTCCACGGGCAGGTCAAGGCACTTAAGTGCATTGATTGCCACCAAAAGCGGGTTCAAAAGTTGGGTGCGCAACCCAAAGACCCGGGTGAGTGTCGGCAAACCCAAAATCTGCTCGATGTGCGTGTCGGCGAGGCCACGCTTGTTATAGTACCTACGGGTAATTAAGTCCCGAGCCGTCTGGTACGCCTCGTCAGACACGGGCTGATGCTGGATGAGGCCCTTGGCCTCCCCATCCAGAACCGACATCAAATATGCCAATTTTAGTTCCGGTCGAAGGTCAGCCCTGTCATTGACTAGGCTGTCAAACAAATTAACGAAGCTTAAGGTAGCTGAAGGTAGCTTCCTAGACAGCCATCAAAATGGGGGAGGTCTAAGGTAGGAAGCCTACTCACCAGCCCCGGTGCTGACCTAGGAAGCTCCTGTTTCAAGCCGGGTTGCCCTTCCCTATCGGCAACTAGTTGTCTCGCACTATTGGAGACAGCATCATACAAGTCTAAGACCTGGGCATAATCTTCGCTGACCTTATTTCGCTGGTCAGCGGTGAATTCATTAACTGACACTTCGAGACAGCAAGCGCTGAAAGTGCGGAATTGCTGTTCCACACTTGCCAGGCGATCATCATTCCGCTCATACCTTTGTAGTAAGGCCTGCTAGCGATCAGGCCGGTTCACCAAGGCACTGGCCGAGGCAAACCAGCGCAAATCTGTTGCAATAGCACCAGCAGCCGCACGCAAGTCCTTGATAGCTGACATAATCAAATTTCAAAAGACAAGGAACAACGAGCCCGGACAAGCGTTAAATAATATTAACAATCAAAACTTAATATTTGTTAATTCTTTGAAACCAACAAAGTATTAGCCTGTTTACTGCAAGTGCAGGCAAGTGACAGGTATCTACTGTCCCACAAAATTAATAGATTCAATTAAGTATATAGACACAAAAACAAAGTTATCAAAAGTTGAAACTTCAAAAGTTGAAAAAGTCGAAAACAAAGGTTTATCAAAGTTTGGTTGTTATAATGTTCCCAACTTAATATAATTATGCAATAAACCAAATTTACTAAATTTATTGATACATACAGCTGTTATGTATCCAAACAAACTGACTTATTAATGCTAGATTTCAACAATACAAGTCAAACAATTACTGATTGAGGTGATGTATGACATGTGTTTCAAATTATCTAGGTCAACTTATACAATTAAATTTATGTATTTTAGACAATACTGACCTGAGAACACCACAACACTGTTAACAAATGAGATATATAGCTCAGATACAAGCTTATACAATACCAATCTGAAATTAGATACAATCAACGGCTAAATTTCAACTACAGTTCTGCACCAAAAATTATGTCTAGAGTTTGGACTAAGATTGGGTAGTTTGCAGACAGTGGAAGCGATTAATTCATCCAGTCTTAGCCCAAGGCAAAGGATCTAAACAGTATTACTGTGATTGCACAGTGAATTCAAGTAATAGGTAGGTACATGAAAATTTTACCTTATATCTCCTGGTGTTCCTGATGATGTTCTTGAGTGGACCTATAAGATTAACTCATAATTTTGGCCAAAATAACAAGAAAATTGAATAAATACCACAGGATCCAGTTCGGCGTCCTTCATCAGCAAAGTCGTCAAGCACCAAGCACGTGCATCGGATTCGCACACGTTTTACAATGTTCTATACTTCACAATATCTTGTCTAATAACAATTCGCGAAGCTACAAGGAGGAGCTTTCCAAAAGGCGATCAATTTATATCTATTACAATACAAACCTACGCGAGAGCGACCAAACGGCGTGAGAGCAACCATTTTTCAGAAACGGAAATTGACAGTTCAGTGTGACCATAGTCCAATTTACAATAGACTAGACTAAACGTTACTAAATCGATATAATCGACTTGACCTATCACAAATAATATTTCTATTTCAAACAATATATTATTTTTAATTTTAGTATATAAGTATATTTATAATAGTATTCATATTTAGTTAATTTTTTTTGCAAATGAGTACCGATGATGATATATCGTTTTGTTCTGCCAATGAACAATTTAATGAGAGTTTTTATTCGGTGCCCGATAGAACTCTTCGTGAATTTGTGAGTGACACATTTAACGTTAAGTCTAATCAGTCGCTAAATTTAAATGTATGTCATTTAAACGCTCAAAGCGTGCCAAGCCACTATAGCGACCTGTTAGAAGCCTTCAGTAATGTCAATGTTCACGCTGTTCTGATCTCCGAGAATTGGTTTAAGCCACAGCTGCTCTCCACTACTTATCCTCTGCCTGGATTTATTCTTATCCGGAATGATCGGCTTGACAGGAAGGGTGGTGGTGTTGCAATCTACATTCGTAGCGACTTTCCTTTCAAAATTGTTGCTATATCTTCTACCTCCTTCACCTCGATGGAATATCTCTTTTTGGAGGTTATTGTCAAGGGTGTAAAAACTATTTTGGGTGTTGTCTATTGTCCCCCCGCTGTTGACTACTTCTCCAGTTTCGAAGCGATTCTGGAATCTTTAGGGTCGGAATATACACATCACATAATAATGGGTGACTTTAATACCGATCTCCTCACTCCCCACTCTCCTCGTTCACGTAAGCTCCTCCAAATTATTGAATCAGCCAGTCTTCATAATTCACCACTTCAAGCTATTCACCAAAACAACAATGGGGAAGACACCTGGCTTGATTTAATTCTTACCTCCAACCCTTCCCTTATATCCTGTCATGGCCAATATCCTGCTCCCGGTTTTTCCCACCATGACCTCATATTCCTGTCGTATATCCTCAAACCACCCAAACCCAAGCCTAAAGTGTTGCACCTGCGTGACTTTGCCCGGATGAATGTAAATAAGTTGGTAGAAGATGCTTCTAATATTAATTGGGAGCCTTTGCTGGCGGCTGGCACTATAGATGACAAGGTTGATATCTTCAATAATGTACTAATCAACTTGTATAATGTCCATGCCCCAGTTAGAAGGGTTAAATTGAAATGCCCTCCAGCCCCGTGGATGACCATAGGGGTAAGAATGGCAATGAGACGCAGGGACCGAGCATTCCGCAAATATAAAAGAGATCGTTCGGACGACAATTGAGCCTCTTTCAAAGCTGCAAGGAATCGGTGTAACCAGATGGTACGTAACGCCAAACGGCGCCATATTCTTGAAAACATTGTCCCCAGCTCTCCAGCTGCTACTTGGAAGTTCCTTGGAACACTTGGTGGTAGCGCCATCTACCTTTCCATCGAAAACTAATGACATAAACGTCAATCGTTCTACGCTTGCTTGTCCAATGCGAGCGATGCCTTTTGTTTCCGTCCCTGTCTATCCCATTTCCTAGAAGGGGCACGCCTTCGCGGATTGGTCGCCGCGTTCATCGACGCGAGAGACAGTCTAGAATAATCCGCGTCGCGACAAACTGTACCGCACCACCATAATTTTACCGCTCCCGCTTTATACCAAAAACCTAACAAAACCGCCCGCGAGTGAAAGTTATTTGTGTAGTGGAGTGATTCAAACAGCATCAGGATTCTCGAAGACACCAGGAGGCTGCCATTTGCAAGGAAAGAGGACAGACGTACAAGGTAGGTGTGCCCTCATCCTTCAGCATCCTTAGAATATCCTATACCCACTCAACACCTTTTCACTTCCTAACTTCCTAGTCGCCGAAGAACCGCCATCCTACAGTCCACAATATTAATCTTTTCCCAAATCGACTAGGAACCTTTGGTTTCGGTGTAACGCCGAACCACTTGGCATCGGCAAACAGCAGCAATTCGACCTTCCGAATAATATCGGCTTGGATGATATTAATAGTCATTTCGCCACTACTCCTTCAATTTGTCATCTAACCCGGGATCGGACGGTCGAATACGTGGCAAATTTGCACCGGGTTAACATAGATCCATTTCAGTTTTCTCCAGTTGCACCAGGTGAGATCAAGAAGATTATCCTGTCCATCAAAACAAAGGCTGTGGGATACGATGGCATTGGTCGACAAATGGTCATGCCAATTTTAGACCAACTCTTACCTGCAGTATCCCACATTATTAACTTTTCCTTAAATTCTTGTGTCTTTCCCTCCTTATGGCGTAAAGCCTTTATCCGACCCTTACCTAAGATCCCCAATCCGTCATTACCCAGCCACTTCCGTCCCATTTCCATACTTCCATACCTCTCCAAAGTGCTGGAAGCCTGTATCCACAAACAATTAGCTCACTTTGTACATGTCAACAATTTTTTAAGTCCTCTTCAGTCAGGGTTTAGGCCAGGACACAGCACTACCTCTGCCATGTTAAAAGTGACTGACGATATTAGGGCGGGCTTTGAGGATTCCAAGGTTAATGTGTTAGTCTTGGTTGACTTTTCGAACGCCTTGAATACCATCAGTCACGATATTATCCTATCCATCCCCTCCCATCTTATGGTCTCATCTGATGCACTGGATTGGTTTTCTTCTTATATTCGGGAGCGTCAGCAGGCGGTTCGCATTGATGAATCATTATCATCTTGGCGAGTTCTCGACTCTGGCGTTCCACATGGTGGTATTTTATCTCCTCTTCTTTTTGATCTTTTCATTAATCTCCTGATCCTTGACCTTCGGTGTACGTATCATTTGTATGCTGATGACTTGCAGTTTTACTCTCAGGCCACGGTAGATAATCTAACTGCTGCCATTGACGCTGTAAATAATGATGTGACTGCTATTAAACATTGGTCCGATAGGTTTGGACTTCATGTCAACCCTTCAAAATGCCAGGCTATTATTATAGGAAGAAATCGTATGATGAGCAGAGTTAAGGCACTATCTCTTCCATCGATTTTATTTGATGGAAGTGTAATAAAGGTAACTTCGAGTGTCAAAAACCTAGGATTGCATATAGACGAATCTCTTAGTTGGCAAGTTAAAGTCACGAACGTGTGTAAGCAAATTACTGGGTCTTCACTATCCAATCAGTTTATTTTAGGAATTACCTGCCTCTAGATATCAGGATGGATGCTAATCGTTGGACGTTCAAGGTTAAGGCACGCGAGCATATTCGCAAGAGTTATTGGCACAATCATCATAATTTTTCACATCAACAAAACTGTATACTGTATACATATATTAAGCTCTTAAAACTAATTTGTACACCTACCACAATTATCTCTGTATCACCCTACGGTTAACTGGAAGAAAATGCCTCGATGGCATTAAGTCCGCCATTATACTTACATTGTGCATCGTACATAAAGTTTAAATAAATAAATAAAATAAATAAATGCGGATATCGGTCAGATACGAGTACTATAAGTAATTGGGACAGACTTATCTCGGTCTATGCTGATTTTTTTATCCTTGCCACCCACAACATTACTTCTAGAATTATCATTAACCCTACTATTAACATAAACCATTTTTAAATTTAAATGAACAATGGAGACAACACTTTGTGTGCTCTAAAATTGAAGTTTCGAGTCTGGGTGTGTCATTGTTACCATTGGTTCTATGTTTCTAAGGTCCCAAGCGTTAAATGATTATGCTTAGTGCGTGAGTTGTCTTTTAAACAACAAAAAAAATCACATCTCGGCCTACCCCTCCAAGGACCTGTATCCCCAGGCGTGAGGCTATAAAAAGAATATGCACAAAATATGTCAAATATATATCTATTAATATCGACATATATCTATTAATTAAATCCATCGATAGATAGTAAGTATATTTTGAAACAGGCATTAGCGAACTAAATACTTCGAAACCTTATCAATGACACAAATCAGAAAGCTTTGGCTAAAAGTATGTACATACTATATAAATTATTTATCTCTCTTCAGTTATCTCTCTTCTTCCCTTACTTCAGAGGATCGTGATTACCGGTTTTCGATCTGTTAGTAGCCAGTCTCCATCGATCCCGGCCCATACTTGCTCTCATCGCCTGGTAGAACTTGCTTGAGAAGGTGGCTTCTTTGACGTGGTCAGACCGTCTGGTTGGCGATCGATCTCGAGCTACGACGATAAAGCGACACATCCAAATGACCAAATAATTCGTGATTGTTATTCTGTTATCACGTTCTTTTTCAAACACTTTCGTACATTTAAATCTTCATTTTGTTTTTATTTCTAAAGAAAACTGAAGAAGACTGCGTGCAAAACTTATAAATTATCAGAAAGCATGATCTATTTCTAGCGCTGAATTTTTATTAAATTAGAGGCTCTTTTTTATAAATTATAGTATAAGTAATCTCCACAATAGCTTGCAAATATTAATTAATACAAATATTCAAATTAATTTGATACAATTTTCTTTGAGAGCATTTTCATTGTAATAGCCATAGAATCTTAAAAATTAAATCACTATTTTAATATTCCAAATAACGACGCTACTTCACTGTTCCAAATAACCTTTAACCTTCCATATAATGGTATATGGAAGGTTAAACAATATGTTTGAGAAAGTGCGATATGATAGTGAACTAAAGCGGCTAAATCTCCTGCCTACACATACTCGACGTTACTGTGTAAGTACGTACTGTAATTTGAAACTCGCTAAAACAACAAAACTATGCAAGTTATGCGGCGTCTTAAGACTAGGATATCGATGCGACGTCACGTAGGTACGATATTGAAACTTTGATACATATTTGACAGACGATGTACCTTAACAAAGTGAAAATGAATATGCGAAGTAGAAACTTTGTCTTGTCACTCGTTCTATTTATATAACTTTTCAACTTCGTTGTGATTGTGAGGGAAAATAGTGGGCGTGATTTCATTAATACGAAACGACGTCCTTTGAGTAAAAGAATGTTATAATAATTAAGATGTAAGAGATTGTAATTGACAAAAGCTCGCCATATCGTATACATTCATTTTGAAGGCACAATTTGCGTGTAGGGCATTGTTAACGGGCGAGTAAAGCGCGCACTATGGCCACGTGAATGAGAACGTAATAGGTGTTCCGCGGAACTGTGCGATCTGGCGCACTTCTCACCTCTCCACTATTAGCACGCGTTTAATGCTACCTACACAATCCACGCCGGATTTCATTTGAATAACGTAAAGTTTGCTACGTCTTTATTTTGTTAGCGTTACTCTCAAACCCATAAAATTATTGCTCCCTGAATTAACTAGCTGACGAATAGAAAATCAAAATTAATCGAACCGGAATAAACGTGAACAAATAATATAACTTTTCAGTTTAACTTTGGCGAAGAATCAAAGTACACGTTAGCAATAAATATAAACAGATGCCGTGTTAAATTATCGCTGTGAACCTAAAAATACGTCATTTTCATATATTTTTTGCGGCACAGATATCGCAATAAAATGTCGGTTTTAACGTGAATCGAATTTAAATACTTATAATTTGTAGTTTGATATCGTTTGCGGTGAACTCGGTTATTTTGTATAATGGAGATTTCGGATTACATAATCAAATAATATCGACTTCATATGTAGGAATGTTGGTGTGCTACATGAATAACAACGAAACACGTCATAAACTTATGTTGTGACATTTGTAGTGTTAAGAATGTTATGTTATTTCCTACGAGTAAAAGATAGTTCAATTTCCGTTTCGCTACGAAAATATTCGTATTTTACTATCAAATGGTACACAGTAGGTACCTTAAATACTAATAAATTTTGTGGGTAAATTGTTATTAATTGCTTTTTAGGTATTCCTAGTTTTTATAATTATTAACCGAGTCATTATCTAAAGCCCTAAAAGGAATTACTAAGCGTTTGTTCGGCCAAAGTCTTTTAGGACGATCTCATAAATCACTGTAACAATTTTTGTACCTGTTACTTAATTTTAAATGTGTTCGATATCTATTGATTGGAAATGAAGTATTGGCGCAGTATAGATAGTATTCCCATAGCTAAAGAGTATTGCGAACTACGATATTACAGTAAACAGTGATCAACACAATTGCAATTAGCGCTCCGATGTAATTAGCGAGCGACCAAGCGTTGCTGGCTCTCACTACAAATAGTTCATGTTATGAAACTAAGAATTAAATTTTCATAGAGCGCGCACACTCGTGGGAAATGACCTAGGATCATTATCATAGTTCTAACTAAACAGATATGCACTATTAATTAAGCTTGTAAGATGGTTTATGACATACATAAAACGTAGATGTTTTAAAGTATATAGTCATTCATTCGCAATATCAAAGCTATACGAAATAATCTGTAAAGAAAATTGAGTGCCGTCAGACGTCTATCTGAACCAGAAGCGCAATAAGTTCGTGCTTTTATTTCCGATAGTTGAGCTTTTGTGAATAATCTTATCTTATATAAACTGCTTAAGTAGGTTGAAAAAGAAACTCGCTTACCTAGATGTTACCTATCCACTCTCTATTGTAAATTTCTCTGATCAAAATACGTAGCAAATTAAAATAAAAATTTCGTTTGCTGGCAATTAAATTTTAGATATATTAAAAACATTAAGCAAATTTAATATTTCTTAAATATTAAATTGTTGACCCACATTTAAAGCACTTTTAATGCTTCTCAATTTTATTTTTTGTCACACACTGTTAAGTCTCGGACAGTTATTTCTAAGAAAAATAGATAGATGATACACAAAACATACTTACATTACTCCACATTGAGAGGCACACAAAAAGAAATGCGAGGCAACTGGTTCGGAAATATTTTAATGAGGAGTTTGTAACGAGATCCCCGGTGGATCGCGGGAAGGTAAACCCGGTCCGGTTTAGAGTTAACACTATTAACCTGCATCTTTTACCATGAAACGCCAGAAGATTTTAGTTTCACTTTTAGCTGCTGCGGCTGTACTATAGTGGAGATATTAACAGACTGTTACATTGGTCTCAGAATCAAGCGGTGCGTAGTTGTAGCAGGATATGTGCAGAAGATAATACTTACAATAACGAGCATAAGTAGTTTGTAGTAAGTAAGTTGGTATAAATAAGCAGCATCTGCATTTCCGCATCTACGCAATGAGAGATAAGACTTATTTCTAATACATAATTATGACTTCCTTCGTGGTCCAGTGGATAGCATATGCGACTGCTGATCGGAGGTCCCGGATTCGCTTCCCGGGTCGAGCAAATTTAAAAAAAACCTAGTAACAGGATTTCCGAATTCTCAGTAGAAGCACGGAGTTCGGTGATGTGTCCGGTAACGGCAATAGGATCGCCCCTATTACGACCTAAAAATTCATGGCGAAATGTAAGTGATTACACCTCTGCCTACCGGCGTGAGCCTATAAATAAAAATACATATATATAATTATGAACACCGCGTATAAAATGTCCCACTGCTGGGCAGGGGACCTTCTCACCACCAGAAGGGTTCGGTAATAGTCCAATAGGATAGACAATTGCGAGCTGGCGGAATAAAACTTGTTCAGCTGCAATAAACAACGAATGACAATACCATTAACAATAATGTACACTTACAAATATTAAATACTACTTTTACATAATTGAATACCTGCCAATATAGCTACAGCAGCCATATACGTAAATACCCACGAATATTTGTAATGAAACTGAAATTCGCATATAGTATTCTATAAATAATTCTATCTGTTCGTTTGCAGGGGAATGTGTTATAATATCTGATGAATTCGCGACGCAAATTCAATGCGAGAGTGAATGGCTCTAAGTGCTACTAGCTGCTCCAGGCACACTAACTGACTGCTCGAATTAAGCTGGATTTACTTTCAATAGATCCATGCAGCTTAGCGCATAATATTGAAATCCCTACGACGGATACGCGAATGTACGTCTTATAACTGGAGTCATATTAATTTCTATATTATTATAGAATAGAACGGAATTAATTTATCGAAGATATATATATATATATATATATCTATATCGAATATATATATTTTGTCTCTGTTTTTAACTTCATATAATATATCTGTCTCTTGTTGTTATTTGTAGATTCTACCTCGTCTAAGCGTCCTTGTCACGGAGGCCAGGTCACCGCTGCGCCACCTGGGTTATTAGTAATGATAACGTTGCTTCTACGAATTATCAACCATAGTGTACCCAAGCTTACATACTGAAATAAGCCATAAATTATATTTAGCGTATAATAGCTCTGAATGTTTCCTCAAACTTCCTAAATGTGCTTTAGTTTGGGAATAGGTTGACCACAATAATTCAAACCAGGTGGATTCAGTGTTAGGGATTGAGTTGGCAATTATATTCAATCCCTAGTTGAGTCAGTATAGTTGGACTATTGTTACAAACGATTGTACCATTATTCCTTACTGTATTGTAGCTGTGTTCACTGGAACGTTTTTGTTTAATCAATTGTAAAGTCTGATTGATGTTTACTGAGAATTTAGTTCTGGATTTTGGCATAATTATACGATTGTTTTTTCAAATAGGAAAGTAACTTGGACTGTTAAGCTTTCATCAATAAATCGCAGCGCAGACATAGCAACACAGTGTGCCCCTGTGTTGTCTGCAAACGACAACAATAAAAATATCTAGAAAAAAACCGAAATACCCTTTCTCTTCCCATAACAAATACCTTTACCTTTTTTACTCTAGATAGAGGACTTAAAACTCGTTAGAGGTAAAATATGTTAGATTAGCCGTACATTTAGCCCGCGTTAATGGGTGTAATCTGAGTGATCACTACCCTTGAACTAAACTAATCTTTTCGAAATATAGGTTTGAATACAAACTCGATTATAGATGCGATCTGTACTATAATTAAACACCCACACGCGACCCAAAACTAGAATCGGCAACAAAAGTAGCTAAAGCGTGCGACAGCGAATTGTGGTCGGTGGTTGACACAGATAGCCCGTGGCTGCAACAATTTCCGACCCCTTGCTTACAGTATCATAAGTTAGAATAGGAAGGGTGAGAGAAGTGACCTCCCTCTACGCACTCTTCTCTTGGGTCAATTGTTGAAACCATATCAACCGATAGCGGCCACAAGAAGTATGTAGTGGCGACTCAGTGGAGTGTAGTGGCCGGAGGTGACAACTTGTGCGGCGAGTCTTTATTACGCGGGTACGTCCGTGTGTCTTTGAGTTATCGGGGTAAAAGGTCCCCTATGTGTAAAATTGATGACTAAGCTATGTTTCAGAATTGCATCAAAATCCATAAGTTTTCGCGTGAAGAGTAACAAGCATCCATACACCTATCCATGCTTAAAAACTTTTGCATTTATAATAGTAGTAAGTTATAAAAACTGCAGTCTGTGGTTTAGTTTCAGCGTTATGTGGTTACGTGTAGACCGTGTATGGAATAGACCGCGACAAAGTTTATGCTTAGTCGGAACGTAAGCGTGTTTCATCGTACATCATTTAAATAAACTTGGTATTTACTTAAGCGTAGAATTGCCAAAACATATGTAACGTGCAAAGTAAACATAAAAAAATAAGCGACAGGTAACCGTAAACAATGCGATGAGTAGTAGACTTTTCGTGTCAATCGTTCGTCTCAAACAGCAAATATATACAACAATAGAATAATGCAAGCAACCGTTCTAATATTTTACGTTTATCTTTCATCCCCAAATCAGCATGGAAATAATATTTTTATTCTCTTTTTATAAAAACGACATAAAAGCGGATACGTCGCAAAGAAAAGGAAGTTATACGACCTCCTCGCGGCTCCAAGTGTAGCAATCCATCTCAAGTAATTGCATTATATTCGGAGTGCGTCGCTCGAGTGCCCGGAAGGAACTGTTAGTTATGATTTTTTTCCAATATCTACACTCTCGTGCCGTCACGACCTCAGTTTATTCACGCCATAAAACAAGAGTTAAGGAACACTTCTACGACTACTTAGGAACAAAAAGGCTACACAAAAAGGACATCGTTTTTGTTGCCGTTTTGTTCTTAAATGGTATTACTTTTATTCAATGTTCTAACATTTTCCGTACCATCGTAAATACTTACATATGTACCATGTTTTCAAATTGTATGAAGTTCTAGAATATTAACGCTTCTATGTTAAACTCACAGTCAACCGGTGCAACAATAAAAAATACTTCCGTCGCATATACATAAATCATGTTTCATATATGCATGATTATGAGCTGTACGTTGTTCTATATTTTTACACGCCACAACGAAGATGAATATGATTTCCTCAGTCCTTTAATATTTTATACATCCAAACAGTACCTTCATTATATGTTTTTAAATACAAGTACAACATTTGTTACGGATAAAACAAAATGTATCCTAAAAGTTGTGTAACGTAGTAAAGAGTGCTTGTCATGTACTCAAAGTTTATCCTCGCCGATTTCAACTTTTTCACCCGACGCAATTATTTGCTAGTTGATTATTCGCGTCTGTACCTACATCATAGTACCATGGTACAAATACACAATAGTACAATGGTCAAGTTCCAGAAACGAATCGGTCGTATTAATAATTATTGGTTTAGGTTAGGTTAGAACTGTGACCACAACGCAAGAGCCGAGCAAGCGAAGCGAGCGTGCCGCGGCAGCGGCCGGCGAAGTGGCAGAACCTAATCGGTCCTATAGTTATTGATTTAGGTACGGTTAAAACTGCGGTATTAACTCCCAGGCCATAAACATAACCGTAAATGAGTCGTGTTTTATGAATTTCAGTTGGAGTGTAGCCTCGGGGGCGCTACGGCGCGAGGACTCAGAATTTTTTTGCCAAATAAGTGTAATTTTTGCAAATCGTTTATTTTCTCGATTCTATCGTATAAAACACCTAAATATAAGGCTAAAAGTGTCTTGGTAAATGTTTCTTTCTGAGTATGAGTGAAAATATTATGGTAATTATGTTTAGGGATAAAAGCGTTATGATAAAAAACAGTAGGAGTTTAAATATATTTACATAAATGATATTATTAATTACAATTTTCGGAAACATGAGTGTTATGAACATCGCCGGTTGCACTACAAATAGTACGAATGAAAACTTTAGGATGAAAAATTTTAGGAAGAGTGATCATTTGGATTACAAATCGTTCGGAAGAACAATTTCGGGTAAAGAACTTTAGGTAAGCCAATATGGACCCGAATTCGTCACATTACTAACCACGTATTGACAAACACTCTAAGTGGGTGGCACTCCGATACAGTTGAAACAAAGGGACGAATTTGGGTTAATTAAATTCTAATGTCGAGCTTTGGGGCTCAATGTCTGAGGCTCGTCACGGCTTCTTGAACAAAGTAAAGCCTTATCACCGCGCTAGTTGACTAACGCGCGCCTTGGCTCGCACCTCCGCCCGAGATTAATGTCCCTATAATGAATCAGCTACCGTGACAAATCAGGTCCCGTAATGGGTAACGCCTGCCTCATGGCGCGACCACAATAAATTAGTCAACTGATACATTTTTGATTTTATTATTTGTGGAGACAGTTTTTACCTAGCTGTGATAATAATATGTTTTCTGTTTTCTGTTGTGAAAAACCTACTTAAAACCTTGACTATTTGATTTGAAGGGGCTTAGCAGCACCAACGGTTTGGATGATCCATTTTAAACATGAATATTCATAAAGATTTCACATGGCACTAAATTTTAAAACCTTTATGTCTCAAAATTTTGCTGTGGTTTTTAATAAAGTTATTTACTATTATTTTTAGACTACAGGCCCATGACGAAAATGGATGGGTCATATGAACCACCAGGTGACGTATATAGGACGATATAAGAGCATAAAAGAATAAGATTCAGCACTATGCCGTCACTTGTAAGCTGTCCAACTGAGTGCTGGTGAGAATTCAAAAGTGCAGGTAGAGTGAGTACGCATTTCGGTCATATAGTCGTATTTGTATAAGAAAGCGCGCAGTGCCGTAATAAAATGGTGCGCCACAAAGTCGGTAATTCTTTGGAAATTGTCAGAAAATAAAAAAAAATACACTGTGCGCTTTCTTATTATTTTTCATGGATCTATCGATGGTAAAAATGCCGTACAAAAATATAAATCAAAATCAAAATCATTTATTCATCTAGGCCACAAAGTGACGCTTATGAACGTCAAAATTTAAGTTAATTACTTAATGATTCTACATTTACATTTACTGCCACGTTCGCAATGCAATAGGTAGAACCACGAGAAAGAACGGGCAATAAAACCCATGGCCACTCTTTTCAAACAAATATAATGGTGGTACATTTTATTTTTGTAAGGAGCTGCAACTGTTTCACATTGTAGACATCTACTAGTAAAATTTTTAGTAGCTATTGATATCATACTCAAGCAGTAAATGATGTTCATATGGTAAGCCTCCCAAAGTAAATATGGTGAAACAGGAGCATCCACTTACGTCTTTTTAATGTAGGCAACTCGCGAACATGGTCAGAACTATGGTAGAAGCGAATGAAGCAGAAAGTAACGGTATTATGAAACCAAAGCAATCGACAACCTATTAGTTAGCCCATGACCACGAGTTACCCACATTTTACAAATCCGCAAAGTTATAATGAAAGTGTGGAACATGAATGCAAAGTATGAAATGAGAATATCGTAATTAACTACACTATAAAATAAAACTACTAATTATTGACCTAGTCAAAAGCGAACAACTACTTCCAAGCGCTCCTGTCATCAAAATAATCCTTCAAACTGTAATATGCCTTATTTATAAGATTCTTTTTAACTTCTGCCTGAAACGAACTTAATGGCAAGTCTAAAATATAAGTTGGTAATTTATTGTATATGCGAATACTGAGCCCAATAAAAGAGCTATGCGTTTTGTGCAAACGAAAATACGGAACACATAATTTATGTCTATTTCTAGTATTGATATTGTGTCTGTCACTATTCATTTTATAAGAATTTATGTTTAGTCTTACATGCATAACACTGGCATAAATATATTGTGACGCTACAGTAAGAATACCAGTAGTTTTAAATTTTTCTTTGAGTGAGACTCTTGTCTTTAACTGGTAAATGGCCCTAACTGCCCGTTTCTGCAATATAAAAATATTTTGGATATCAGCAGCTCTACCCCATAACAATATGCCATATGACATAACACTATGAAAATAACTAAAATAAACCAATCTAGCCGTATCGACATCGGTCAACCTACGAACCTTCTTAACGGCCTTATATGACCGAAAGGCGTACTCACGCTACCTGCACTTTTGAATTCTCACCAGCACTCAGTTGGACAGCTTACAAGTGACGGCATAGTGCTGAATCTTATTCTTTTATGCTCTTATATCGTCCTATATACGTCACCTGGTGGTTCATATGACCCATCCATTTTGGACATGGGCCTGTAGTCTATTTATCAAATACACTTTATTACTACGCAGAATATTTCAAAAGATCTCTTGTTTGAGATTTTCTATCTCAACTATTTATGAAATGAAATCTGAAAATTATTTCGAAGATGTCTTAGAATGTAAGGCAATTGAGTTAAGTTGGTCTCCTAGTAATATTTTCTATCTCTGTAGAAAATAGGTATTATAAAACGAATGTTCAAATCACATTGTATAAAAGAAATTGCTTCTTCGTGTAAAAATAGTCTACAACGCTTTTGCACTTGTTAAAGTTGGGATATGGTTTATTTCACCAGGTTTACTCTTGAAATACACCTTGAAACCAACGCAGATAAAACATAATATCATTTTACAACATTTGAGCTGAGATAAAAAATAATATATAAGTGTAGACTAATCTATTATTTTAATTTCAATCTTTTATGAGGCATTATAACATTAGTACCATCATATTTATGCTAATACGGCATTATAACATAATCGTAATTTAAAGCTTGACGCGCCTCAAATAATTTCTTTTTCATAAAGTATTATGTATAACGCTGAATACAGGGGCCCATTGAATTCGGCTTTCATACGGTGGTAATGGCCCGGATAACACACATCCTGGCGTTTGATGTGATGCTGCCAGATAGTTATCTTATTATGTAACTTCCACCATTGTAGATAATCAATTCATATTTCAAAGTAAGGTATTCTTACCGGCCAGTACTCACGTGTTCTGTGACTTCGTGACGTTTGTGAGGCCTATTATGTATGTGACAATGTGTATATTCAAAACCTTATATTATACTACTGTTGTACGCTGTTTTTTGAGAAATTAGAGGCAAATTTAATGTTTATGCTCCTATTGCTAGTGGTATTGTTAAATGAACAATTTCGATGTTTAAAGCAAGGCTATCAACTGGATATGCTCGATTAGATTAGGTACTACCTTGAATAAATAATGCATAGTAATTCTTAGAAAATCTAAAGAAACAGCATTAGTAACGAACATAATATTCTTTTTAGGGTATCGATCTAGAAACTTTTTTAACTTCAAAGGTTTTATTCATTTTTATGACGGACCATTTTGACACATAAGTCATTTGAACCTGACCTACCTACACGATACCATAGTCACGCACCCTATTACCAAAAAGTTACACAAGTATCTGTATATCCCTTAGTCGCCGACGACACCCGCGGGAACAAACGCGGGACGATGAGTAGAACATAATATAGTCATATATTTAATAAGCAATTTGTTAGAATAACGTTGGTCATTACAACTTTATATGATGAGAACGAGATTGCGCTGAAGCCACAATGAGATGAATGCTATCATACTAAAATGTTGCTTGTTGTTGGTTTCATAATACTCGGTGAAGCGGATTGCGATGTGGTTAGTAATTGACCTAACACTGTCACTGATGTTCACGGGTGAAGTTATATTCTACTGATTGTTTTATCTTGCGGTTATTGGACTTATGTACAGGTATAGTAATTTAAATAATTGGATTTATATAAACGATCTAAATTATGTACCTATTTAATTTTATGATATTATTAACTACTTCTTCAGACTTTCCCCGTGGCTACGCCCGCGGCTCCGTCCATGTGGTGTGTCCTAACTATCTCCATACCCAATAATCATACCATAACTTACATCGCTTCGTTGCGACATGAAAGATGTAAAACACAAAAAAATACGCAATTAAAATATAGGAATGACTTATGTGGTCATTTTTTGAGGATAACCCAGAAATTAGTTTTTTATTTTTAACGAGCTATTTATTACTACCACTATCTACTGAAGCTATTTTTATTCTATGATGTAATTTTATTCCACCGATATTTGTCAGTCCCACAGGATACTTATGTCTGATTATTGTTAAGTTTCATGGGAGTGTGAGTTATTGTGTCTATATTATGCTAGTTTAGTACTTTTATATTATTATTAAAAACTTATCAATTGACAACAACATTATAAACACACCAGCTTATGAGCTGGATCAGCTTATGAAAATTCAATGTAGTTACTAAGTTTTTAAATTGTTTAGAATCAAGACGAAGAAAAGAGTGGCCCGGAGTTTCTTGCCTGATTCTTCTCACGAGGCTCTACTTTCTGAACAGGCTTTTTTTTTTCAATGCTCAATTATGTAAATATGCATTTAAAGTTACTTTTTATTTTAATTTGTATGACTTTCTGACGTGTCCAAAACATTTAAAAATTTTTATGAAAATAAACATATTTGAGTTTGAGTTAGTGTCATTTCACACCTGATGAGGTTGAATACAGCCAAATGAAAACACCAAAATTACATTATCCTTTGTACACCCATTTTCATGCAAATAAAAGATTTATGGTTTATGAAAATGACATTAAAAGTTCGTAAAACATATCGACATTGCTTCGGGGAAAACGCGGCTAACTTTGCTGAAAAGTAGGGCGTAATATTAAATATTATGGAAGCCAGCTGTAATATAGACATACCTTTGGGTTGCGGGGGTCAGACATGCAGTCGCTCTGTGGAATAGCTAATATTTAGTCAAAGCCGGTTAGACTAGAAAGCAGACCTCGTGTTCTAACTGGGATAACGCTAGGATGATGATGAGATAAATATAAGTATGAGAATAAATCGCGAAAGTTTGCAACTCTTGTCAATATCGAAACTACAACATTTCATTAGGTTGTTGCCTTGGGCTCTTTTTTACAGAATGAAGCAATACATATTCATTGCTTAAAAATATTTGAGTCTATCAAATAGGTAGGTACTCAAAATTAAAAATGGTCTTTGGCGACTATCAGGTCGTTATTTGTCTACTCAGTGAAATTAATATTATACCTCGTATAAAAATTAATTGGTTTGAAAGTAAATGTTATCAACCGTAGTTATCTGCTTTTTGTCCAGGAGACAAGTAAAATACGAAAATATAGAATTATAGAATATGTTATTATCTCGAAATTATTAATTATATATAGTGGTATAACCGTTTCATATCTCATCTGATGAGTGGTAAACTATTGTTTAGAAATTCATCAGATTGGTTTATATTTATGTTTACTATTCCACTGCTTAATATTAATGCGTATTTTATGGTTTGTGATTCACCTCAATAAATAAGCTATCAAACTCTACAAAACATTATCTTCAGCTTTATTATACAATATGTTTTGATTATAAAGCGGTGAATCTTGAATCTATACGTGGAATGATATTACTTGACATGAATTGTATTTAATTTGGTTAGGTCTAAAGAAACTAAAGATTTTGACAGTTTAAAAGACATCTATCTTTCATAAAATTTATTTTACATGTTTCAACACGTTTAACAAATGGCTAAATATTTTGTAGTATACAGTGCTAGCCAGCTCCATCTGATATAAATAAAAACCTGGCAATATAAATGAAATATTAATATACGCAAAATTTTTGTATACATTTGTTCATGACTATATTTAATTGTTGCATTTTTTGTTGAAAAAAATAAATATTATATAGGCTATAATATTTATTTTTATAGCAATAATGTCATCTCGTAATCTCTTCATTAAGCTATCGGTGGTGCATATCACATGTAACAAGAAATCCGTAGTTTGAATCTCCAATCTGATGATAGGTCGTAACCGTGGTGGTTCGTATATTTGCCTGCATTTTCTAAGCATTACACAAAAAACAGGACCACCGAAATAAAGAGCAGAAGGTGAGAAAAAGAACAAAATGGTAAATAGGAAGGGACTTGGCATTTGATAAACATACTGTTGAATTTTTGTTGACATTAGGTTGTTCATTATTACAACTATTTATTCAGTTTACCGAACATAGGTACCATAGATACAACATAGGTACCATGCTGGACAATACGACCTTCTGCATCGCCTCTTGCCTCCGTTTAGGCGCGCCATGTGTTACTCCACATCGCTGTCACTGTGGACAGCCTGTCCACAGTGACAATGATGTCGACAGCCTTGGTCACCATGGCCTGTCATGCAGCAGGAGCGCAGGTCACATTTCACGACACGGCAACCTTAATGACATTCTTCGTCGAGCTCTTGTCACCGCTGGCGTTCCAGCCCACCTTGAACCTCAGGGCCTGGTACGCGACGACAACAAAAGACCAGACGGTATGTCTTTACTGCCATGGAAGTTGGGTAGGCCTTTGGTATGGGATGCAACGTGCGTCGATACCCTCGTGACGTCACATCTTCCTATCACAGCGGGTTGTGCGGGCGCTGCTGCTGCTACAGCGGAGACCCTCAAACGGCGCAAATACGCAAACCTAGTAGGGGATTATGTATTTGAGCCGTTTGTGATCGAAACGTTGGGGCCATGGGGTCCAAGTGCGAGATCTCTTTTTAGAGACCTCGCAAAGAGACTGGTCGGCGCCTCGCGAGACCAGAAGGCTAGGTTGTATTTGGCCCAGAAGTTCAGTATCGCCATACTACGTGGCAATGCTGCCAGCGTTCTGGGCACGCTTCCAGTTGACGGCGTTGTGGATGAATTTCATGACGCCCTCTAAGTTATTTTCTTTTCTGTTCTGTATATATTTATTTGTAGGTATGTTCTGTATATATTTCTTTGTAAAGTATTTTAAGACTAAGTTACTTTTTCGTTGTAGGTTTTCAATTGATCAATAAACTTGTTTACCGAACTGTAATCGTTGGATACATCTGTACAAGAATATACGATCTGATCATCAATGTTAAAGTCAATATCATGGGCAGCCTTCTTCTCCGAAATGAATTGGTTACGTAAATCAAAACAAAAACCAGAGTGCTAAGCCAGGATCAATGTCCGCCGGGCGTTCCAGTTTAACTTTGTTGTGTTTTTACATTAACGGTTAATTATAAATTATAGAGAGAGATGAATAAGATATTCATTCATGTGTCAGTTATGTTTATGTATAATAATGTAATATAATAGAAGTATCTAACTTCGTAGGTAGTAAACTTATATAAGCCATATTTGCTAAACATTCTGGTCGGATGTACTCGTAGACCAATACCAGTACAGGATACGTTCTAGAACGCTAAAGTGTACATTGTAACAAATATCCAACTTTATGTTATAAACAGTTTTGATACAATGTTTTTAAGCTTATTACTTGGAGGGAACAAATATGGTTTAAAAATATATAGGGTGTTATCTGTGATATAGAGTTGTATATGCCGTGTAGTTGAATATGAGATTAGCTCAAGTTTCAAAAGTCTGAACAGTATTCTTGTGTGTTAGATTATAATTGCTTGCCAGAAGGAAAAATTTCTACGCTGTAATGTGGGTGATGGGTTGGTAAATATATGTTATACCTATATGCTAAATATTTAGGCTGGTGGGTTTATGGGGATCCATTCTGTATAGGAATGGGTGGGACCTTGTCGGCGAACGGTGATTGCTGGATACACAACTTACACTATGCATAGACAAAGAGTGGAAGATAGGTAGTACTTTGTGGTAGAAGTACGGCACACCTTTCTCGACTGAGGTACTCCATGAAGATACCCCACTTAAAATATGTGGCGAGATCTTTCCTTTCTGAGTTATAGCTTTCAGAATCTGCTTGTTACGGAGTTGTAGGTCAGCTGAAATCTGATTTTGATAATATTATTAACTTAAATGGCATTTACATATTTCTGTCAAATGCAGTGATCATTACCGATGTATTAAATAATAATAACTTATTGCCAGTTTATCTATAATCCGATGTATAACCTAACAAATAAATGATAATAAGTAAACACATATCGCGGTTTGTTAATGACGTTAATATTTTACACGTAAATGATGAAAGTCATTATTATGTGCACTGATCATTGGTTCGTTATGTAAATATGTAATTAAAATTATCAATCCGTTTGTCTATAAATTAGTCATAGATTATAGAAACAGCTAATTTGTTCTAGATACATAATTATGTACGGGTTGTGAATGATAATGATACATTTCATAAAGTCCCAGTGGGTCGACGACAAAGTATGGTAACCGCACCGTTTCGAGACGTACGCGGACACAGTGGGAGTTTTAAGGAGTAGTCACACACATCCCTTTTGCCTGCTCCGATAGGCAGGGAAAGCGCCTGTGATTTAAGGTTCCACTTGAAAAAAAGTTAGGTTAAGTAAAAGGTTCTTTCTTTTGGGAAAGTTATATTTTTAATCTCAAATAAAAGTCATTTGACTTCTGGTACTCCTGATCATTCTGGGATTAAGTTTTTAAACGACAGAGGCATATCTAAAATTATGATTTGCAAAGGCGTGGGTCAACTGTACGTAAGGTTTTTGTGAAAAATCTATCTCTTCCTGACCCATGTAATGGTCAATTTTCTCCACTTTGTTCGGTCCTCAACGAAATCGTCGTTTAGCAGGCATTATTTTATTATATACCTTGACACTACATCTCTACATTCCGTCTTGGGACAGCCTGATCTGTCACCTGGAATGGATAGCTGTAGTTCCAAGTTGCCTATGTAGTCCTAGCCGAGGGTGGCTGAAACTCTGTTTTTTTGCTGGATTCGCTACGAGATATTGCCAGCATAAGTGGTATGACACGACAAAAGAAGTAGTATCCTCACTCAAGATATCGATGCTAGTGGCAATATCAGTGGAGTGATTAGTTAAAAAAGAACATCAGAGGCATAATTATGTTACTCCCAGCAATTGTCAATTCCTTCTCTTAATCTTTTTGTTTCTTAAAGATAACATCCGCACTATAAATTAATACTGTGTTTTGGAGACTTTACAAACACTCAACTGACACAAAGATTACCCAGGCTTGAAACATCAATTTGTGGTTTACATATAATGTCATCCAGTTAAGGCAGCGATAGCCTAGTGGTGATACCAACAGACTGCCATGCAGAGGATATCGGGTTCGGATCCACAGCGTGCACCAATGACTTTTCGGAGTCATGTGAATTGTAAATTATCGCTTAACTCGTGCCTTGGAGAGCACGTTAAGCCATCGGTCCCGGCTCTCATGAAGATCTTTGACATTGGTTATAGGGAGTAAGTACCCATGAATAAACTGACACTAGTGTAAACCATGGAATATAGCTATTCCTTTGGGTTGCGGAGGTCAGACAGGCAGTCGCTCTGTGGAAAAGCTAATATTTAGTCAAATCCGGTTAGTCTAGAAAGCGGACCCCGGGTTCTAACTGGGATAACGCTAGGCGGATGATGATATAATGTCATCCCGTACGGGAATCGAACCCACGACGCTCTCCGTGCAGTACAATCCTTCTTTCTTTGCTGCAGCTTGGATGTGAAAGTTTTGTGTCGCAGTGCTAAGTCAACACAGCAATGTCTATATATAAGAGTTATTGCTTAGCTTATTTATGGGGTTGGTTAGTTCTTTACAATTATAATTTTAATGATTTCTCGAAACATGCGCGTGAACAAGAATAAAATTTGATTCAACTTGTAAAGATAAAAAACAATAACGATAATCGAACTGAACAAGTACCTAGCTAATATTAATAAAGCAAAAATGTTTCTATAATGCATTTGAATATTGGACACGTCTGCAAGAAAAGGGAGATATCGAAAAGGATAATGATCAACGAACTCACTACGGATTTTTCGGGTGAGGCAGATATTGTGATGACTCACATAAATCCTCGGTCACGTTTAGAATAATAACGATTTACTCATTGAAGATTTAGAATATCTTCAAGATAGAACTGTCAAATAATATCAAAATATCATCTAAATAATTGTACACAAGACGTTAATCCTAAGTGGATTAAATGATATTAAGATTCTTTATTATTTAATTTAATTCATACATACTTACGTACATAGTCTCACGCCTATATAGGCGTGAGACTGAACTGTCTGCCTACTTCTTCGAGGATATCCTCGAAGAAGTAGGCAGAGGTATATTGCTACACCCAATTTAATTCAATAATTTATTATTCTCCAGCAGAAGTAGCTCTTGAAAGAATACAAGTAGTCAACAAGCTATTCGACTAAATATATTAGAATATAATAAGAGTAGAAAAAAAAACTATGTCGACTTGCGAAAACGGCTTAGTTATTGCTTCATACAAACGTAAAATAATTTTGTATGATGTAAACAAATCGCGAAAGTTTAAAATCGATTAAGTAATTGCTTTCAAATTATGCTGGTAACTGGCATTATATTGCGAATTAGATTGAGAGCGCCACAGCACACAGCATATGGCTGCCTCCTTCTAATCCTAGTTTTGCGGGAAAATAACGAAATACGCAAACATTTTTGATTCGTTCCATAACATCTTAAATATACAATTATACATCAATAATAATTCGATGAAATACAAACGCGCGTAATCTGTTTTATCATATCTGCGAAGAAACGGTTATAGCATAACTATCTATAAATGAAAATTATAATATTCATCAAAACACAAATTATATTCTAGCTTAGCAAAAGTCGGAGAGAAGTTGAGGAATCTTTAAGCTTCAAAGTTTTCCCTAGAAATACCTATCGCAAAGTTTTGTTTGCATTCCGATAAAAGTTCTGTTTGCCCTGTAAAGAGAACGGCTCTGATAAAAATAAACATTTTCGTTGAATCGATTAACTTAAAGAGTGCTTGTGTATCTTTGAAATATTAATTTTATATACGTTTGTATTCAGTGAATATTTTTCAAACATACTATTCATAAAATGGTTGTATTATACCTATTTGTATACGACCGATATTTTGTACGAAGAATGGTTATATTCAATTTGTAATGTGATTTATCTTTTATTGTTATAATATTTTGAATAAGAATTTAGCCTACGTAGCTTTATACAATAAAATATAAAAGTGTGTTAAATTAATAGACTTATATAAGTAGGCCTGGACGTCTCAAATTCTGTATTTTCTGATCAGTACAATGTGGGTGTTTTGAAGTCATAGTTGAATCGGTACTTTTTGTAATTGTAAGTTGTACTAACGTTTAAGATCAAACGGGATTATATCCAATCACTAGCCTATAACCTAATATAATGCTATAACTTAGTCAAACAGTCTTATTATTATTTGTCATGTGTTGTATAGATGCCGTCATGTATTGAGATCCATATAAAAATGCAACACTTACTTAACAACTCAAACATAAAGCGTAGCATCACGTCATCGCTTACCTAGCCACCTAGTTGAACATTGTTCTCTTTTACCTTAATGGGTGTGTGGACAAGGTAGGCGAGAATAGTGCACAGAGCCTCGGTCACTCAGTTCCCTTACACCCCGCACTGAAGCCTTTGTAACGTTATCCCTGGGGCGAGATGCAGCCTTCTAAGATAACTGGGATTCCTCCACAGTGTTCTTAACCGAGTTTAAACGTACGACCGACATTATTAAATTAGAATACTGTTTGATATAGAATGTCCTTTGAGAATAATTCTACTTGTTGCGGATGTTCAATATGATTTGTGAGTGTCGAAAGATTTAATCATAAGGATATAATTATTATTTAGACTTTATTATCTCTTAAGTTATGATATTAGGTTTATCCAAAAAAATATCAAATGTTTATGTAGAATGTCCTTTGTGAATAATGCTACTTGTTGCGGATGGTCAGTATGATTTCTGAGTGTGTATCTTTAATCATTAGAGTAGGTATATTATTGTGACATTATTATCTGTTTACATGTGATGTTAGGTAAATCCAAAAAAAAATATTGACCGTTTATAGGCACGAATATGCCACATCTACGATCAATTTTTACAACTAAACAACCTATGTCACGGTTATAATAAAAACTGCGATAAAAACGCTCTATTTTGAATTGAATATTACGATTTTAATGATGACTAATGTGCTCAAGAATAAGACAAGAAAAAAGACCGAAGCGGTTGTTAACTGATTTGCGTTAATATTAAATCGACTACTACATCCAATAAGCTTAACCTTATCAAATGATTCTTATCACTTGAAAACACTCATAAAAAAATTATCACTCACACATAAAAGTATACGATTATATACAAACTCAGACATCCAAACGCAGATCAAAATGCCCATTTGCAGTAAATCTAGTCGGTATAAATATGTATGTTTCCTTTAATTGAAACTTGTTTGTGAACGGTGGCTTCAGGTTGTTTATGCTTAAAGTAGGCTATTACACAGCCTACGCTGGATAAGAGGATGGTTTCCAATGTATTTTCTATTAAATTAACTTTAATTCTAATAAGTAATAGCATTATTGAACCTAAGTAGGTTTTACTACCAAATTGTCAGTCTGTGGCGTAGGTACCTACTTATAGATGATAGAATTGTACTGAAAAAACTTTTAAATAACCTTACCAATTTTATTATGTTTTAACTGTAGCTTTTGATTTTTACAATAGTTTGTACTTTAATCCAGGAGATGACAAAATCTCTTAAAAGACAGAAGTGGCATGAAAACTATTCGAGGGACTGTTTCTCTAAAGGACATTCAAATTAATATTTAACAGCAAGTAGTTAAGCAAAGTAACAGTATGCTCTGATTTATTTAATGCAGAATCTCCTTTCGGTATGGAAAAAAGAAATATAAGTAGTAAAACAAACTTAAGCTTTATTACATTTACGTTTCGTGTTCTCGTTGGAAGCATAAAACAAAGTTCTTTATTTTCTTCTTCCGCTACTACGAAAACTAACAAACATTAAATTCAAAAGGAGTAAAATATAATCACAAAGGGTTCTATTATATAAATGTATGTATATAAGAGCACCTTCTACGTACCTAAAAAGCAGTTGAACTCGGCGCCTAGAGAATACAAATAGAACATCTAGATTTTTCCGAATATGTTTGGCCGAAATATAATAAGGAGAAACAAATATAAAATTAGTATATACTATAAAATTTTGTATCCTCATTAAGTACTGTATGTACGTGTGTCCTAGAAAAATAAATACAATTCTTAAATGACGTGATTATTTAGTCACCATTAAATTGTAACAGTTCTATAGTTAGTTTCAGTAATAAGAGATTGTGTTTCCAAAACTCACTTATCGAAATGCTGACATGTACCTATTTCAAGCAGGCGTTATGGCGGGTATTACTATTCGTAACCTAAATGTATGTAGGTATACGTGATCGGCATGGCTGACAATTTCTGAAGATGAATAGCCGTTCTCATTACTAATAGCTTGTTCAATCTGTTTTGAAAGTTAAAAGGACCAGAAAAGTCAAGTAACTTTAAGCTAGAAAATGTGTTAGTGCCAAGTTAAAGCGACGGAATAAAATTATCACTCATAGTAAAAAAAATAGGATAAGAAAATATTGGAACTCATTTATAAACGAACCTTTCGTCATTTGAAGTAAAATTAATTTGCAGTATTTCTCTAATATTATACTGGATAATAGAACCATGCTGATTACTTGATCGGAGCAGTGTCGCTTTTTACTGCTATCAAACTTCTTAAGGTGCCACAGTAAGCAACTTTTGCTGTTTAGCCATGTACGTTCATCTATGTTATATAGACGCTTCAATATAGGTAGGAAGGCAATAAAATAAATTATATGGCATCCGCCTAAAAATATCATAATAAAATTGTTGATACGTAAATACTACGGTAAATTCTGCTACATTGTCTCGTAAGACAGGTTCCAAAATTTTAGGGAATCTCTGAAACACATTTCTGTTAAAATCGAAATATTTTACATATACCATCTGTCTAGAGTTACCGTAGGCAGATAGGAAACCGTTCAGAAGTGCGCAGTGGAAGCTGTAATACATCTACCTGACCACGATAGACAATATATCCAGACACAATGTACTGCGTTGCACAGCGAATCACAACTAATATTAATAAAATGTTTCAACTCACCTGATATCTTCACTGATGCTCTTGAGTGGACCTATAAGATTAACTCATAATTTTGGCCAAAATAACAAGAAAATCGGATAAATACCGCAGGATTCAGTTCGGCGTTCCTCATCAGTGAAGTCGTCAAACACCAAGCACGTGCGTCGGATTCACTCAAGTTATATAAAAGTCAATGTTCAATATACCACAGTTTTATCACAAACTTTGCCGGAAGTCAAAAGCGGCAATTATAAGTATTTACAAGTTAATTCAATTCACGTTAATTCAAAAGGCGATCAATTTATATCAATTACAATCTCGCGAGACAGCCCAAGACGGCGTGTTAATTTTTCAAGGCAAGAGGAAGTTGACAGTTCAGTGTGACCATTGTCAGAAATTTTCAATAGACTAAACAAAACGTTACTAAATCGATATAATCGACTTGACCTATCACAAATAATATTTCTATTTCAAACACCCACCCGCCCCGGACCGGCCCACCGGTCCGCTACTCGGTTGGTAGACGTGACAATATTGCAACCGCTCTCCTCAGAATCGAACCGTCCACCAAGACCTCAGCAAATCGGGGAACTCCATCAGCCCCAGTTACCAAACGAAGAATGCGCCCCCTGCGCCATCTGAGTGGCGGAAGGTTAGCCTCCTTGATCAAAACGAGGTCACCAATCTTGGGTGAATCGGTCTTGTCGGTCCACTTAACGCTTTGCTGGAGTATGTGCAAATATTCCAAGTTCCAGCGTTTCCAAAAGCTCTGAGTAATCTGGCGTACCAATGCAAAACGCGAGAGACGACCAGGTCTCGTATCAATATAGGGGTACTCAGGCAAGGCGACAAATGGGCGACCAATCAAAAAATGACCCGGCGTAAGGGCCTCCAAATCATTCGGATCTGAGGAGATCGGGCACAATGGCCTAGAGTTCAAAACGGCCTCAATCTTACAAAACACAGTTGCGAGTTCCTCAAATGTAAGGACAGATTCACCGATTGTCCTGCGCAAGTGTGTTTTGGCCGATTTTACAGCGGTCTCAAAAATACCACCCCAGTGTGGACAATTTGGTGGGAAAACAACCAATTTATCCCACGTCGGGCATGCCTATTGCCTATATCAGCCTTGTTGGTTTCAAGGAAATTAACAACATCATTCAAATAATTATACGTGCCCTTGAAGTTAGTGCCGCAGTCAGAACGGATCAAGGAAGGCAGCCCTCTGCGGGATACAAATCTGTCAAATGTGGCTACAAACGCCTCGGTTGTAAGCGAGGAGACGAGTTCTAAGTGTACGGCCTTTGTGGAAAGACAAACAAAAACACACAAGTAGGCCTTGACAGTCTTGCTGTTTTGAAGTGTCGACGTTTTCACCAAAAAAGGACCTGCGAAGTCCGTGCCAACACCGTCAAACGTCCTGCTTTCAGTTACGCGATCTGCCGGTAAGTCCTCCATCAACGGCTGCATGGTAGAAGCCTTGAGCTTATAGCAAGGGATGCAGCGAAAGACTACACTCCGAATAATTCTTCGGGCAGACAAGATCCAAAACTCGCGTTGCAAAATGCGAATTCTTAAGGTGACGGTCAGTTACCAACAAGCGTACCAAATGACCGTCCTTAGGTAACAAAAGGGGGTGACGTGCTCAGTAAGGAAGGTTGGCGTTCTTGAGACGCCCTCCAACGCGCAAGAGAGCCTATTTCGTCCAAAAAGGGGTTCAATTTAGATACAGCTCCCGATAATTTCGATCTCCCTGACTTAAGGATAGCAATCTCCTTCACAAAATGCGCCAATTGCACAGAACGAACCCAAAAAGTGAGGGACTCCTGTCGTTCCTGTGGAAAAAGAAACAATGTCAGTCGTTTCTGTTGTGGGTGCCTAAAGTTAAAAACAAAACGATTTATCCAAGCAGTAACACCTAACAACTTGTCGAGGGAGCTGTAACGATTCAACAGAAAATCGGGGTCGAAGGCGCATTCTACCTACTCAAGAGCGAGTGTTCGTAGATCCGGCAAATTAGAAGTATTCAAAACTGGCGTTCGAGGCCAATCAATTTCTGGTCGACTCAACCATTCCGGACCCCACCACAGCGAATGACCTATCAAACTAGGCGTCAAGCATCCGCGCGAGGCACAATCAGCTGGGTTGAGCTCACCTGGTACGTGTCTCCAAACAAGCTTGACTTCAGATTTCTGAATTTGGGAAACGCGATTAGCGACAAATACCTCCAAAGTGTGGACAGACGCCTTCAACCAACAAATAACAATTTGGCTGTCTGTCCAGGCGTAAGTCCCATTTATACAAATGCTTTTACCCAAAGTGTTAGACACGTGGTTCAATAAGCGTACAAGTAGTGCTGCTCCCGAGAGCTCCAATTTCGGAATGGTCAAAGATGTCCGAAGGGGTGCTACCTTGCTCTTCGCCATGATCAGGGAAACTCTCACCTGACCTGAGGCACTGACTGTGCGCAAGTACACCACGGCCGAGTGACCACGTTCCGAGGCATCACAAAACCCGTGAAGGGTGGCCTTGTACTTCCCGGGAGGAAGGATGGGACGAGGCAAGGAGATCTCGTTGACGGCAGGAAGTGAGGATACAAAAGAGGTCCATTCCTCAACAAGAGTGCCGTGTAGAGGTTCGTCCCAAGTCAATCCTGCTGTCCAAAGCTTCTGCAAGAAGCATTTTGCCCAAAATATGATAGGACAAATCCAACCGTTGGGATCAAAGGTTCTGGCGACAGTAGACAACACGAGACGTTTAGTCCAAGAACAAGGCAATTTCAAGTCTACGTTATACGTAAAGATATCTTGGACTGGTCTGTACTGAACGCCGAGAACAGCCATCATGGCGGGGTTGTCAACAATCTCAAACAAATGTGGATCCTGCTGATGATCCTCTGGCAAGCCTTCTAAAAGCGCTGGTGAGTTATAAAAAAAAAATACATTTATTACCAAAGTGAAATACACAAATTACGCAATGTCCTTTGGCCCCACACTAGGCAAGCCTGTCCTGTGGGTACCTGTCACGATTTACTAAGTGATTTAATTGCTCGGTCGTACCGTTTTACTTAGACTCAAAAAACTTACACATGATTAGAATATAATCTAAACATTATAAACAAACAAAATGTGAGTGCATGTAGGTTGTAGGTATATGATAAATATAAATAATCTATGTGTGAAATATTATATATATATAATAATATAGATACTTTTAGTGTGTATTATGTATGATAAAAGTTAATACTTAATAATTTTATTTAGTAAATGTTTTATTGTTAGTATACTAAAATTTATACCAGGTGAACGAAGAGATTTTCGGTTCCGTCATACGTTAACGAAGCAAGCCACTTTATTACCTTAATTTTTGCCTCCCTCAGCGAACAATGCTTTACAGCACATGACCTAACCACTTTATTATAAACATAGTAATCTTTGAAAGGGCTGAATCGTCTAGCGAATTATGTGTTGGTTTTTGGTAGGTCAACTCTATATATACGGCGTTTGCACAGATCAGAATACTCTTTAGAGCTGGTAACCCTTTTATGCATCTTAAGAAATGTCCTTAGAACAAATAATTGTCGCACATTAAGTACTTCACTATCTTTGTAAACCTGCGTAGTGGGGTACCTAAAGGGTTTCTTGAGCATTGTTTTGAGGACAGAACGTTGGGCTCTTTCAATGCATATCATTGCAGTTTTCGATGCATTTCCCCAGCAGCCAATGCAATATGTGATTAGTGATTGGCTCAATGCATAATAAACAGTTCGTAAGATATTTTTGGTGCTGAGGAACGTAGAAGTCGCATAATATTTGCCGTCTTCCGAACTCGACCAGACAAGGAGTCAATATGCGCCGTAAAGTTAAGGTTTTTATCCAAGACAACACCAAGGTATCGCAAAGTATCCGTTTTTTGTATATATTGGCAGTTACATGAGTTGTGATCTTGACATAGGTGTAATCTTATTTTATGAGTGTTATCTGGAGCTGACGCTGCAGTCTTATGAAAACAAATGTATTTAGTCTTATTGGCATTAAGTGTCAATAGATTGTGATTAAGCCATGTCGATATTTTTTTCATGCTTTCTTCTGCATTCGCAAACGTCTCTGCCCAAGTGGATCCGTCAACTACTAGGACAGTATCGTCAGCATTACATATTATTTCTGTGGGAATAGTGTCGTGTATGTCGTCCATGTACATAATGAATAGTGTAGGTCCCAATACACTGCCCTGCGGAACACCAAATTCCACAGAGTGTAAAGTTGGAAATCCATTTGCGCAACTCATAACCGGAGGCCAAAATACCTATCAATTCGTCCCGCAGGAGGATCGCCTCGTCCGCTGTGGAGGCGCCCGAGCAAATGTCATCAACGTAAATATCATCCTTCAAGATGGCGGAGGCTCGTGGGAAACGTAAGCCTTCGCGGTCTGCAAGCTCCCAAAGAGAACGTATTGCCAAGTAGGGGCTTGACCTTAACCCGTACGTATTAGTATTGAGCTCGTAGACGACCATGGGATCACGAGGAGACTCTCTCCAAAGGATCAGCTGGAAGCGACGGTCATCAGGGTGGATAATCGTCTGCCTGAACATAATTTTTATATCGGCCACAAAGACAACCTGATGTCGTCGGAAGCTGGTGATGACGTCACAAAGGTTCTTGACCAACTTGGGACCAGAATGCAAGCACTGGTTCAAGGATACGCCCGTAGAAGTCTGCGCAGAACCATCAAATACTGTGCGCAGCTTCCCAGTCGATGGCTTCAATACCGCATGATGCGGGAGAAAGTAGTGCTCCACCAAACGCCAATCCAAATTTGACACAGACATGTGTCCCAACTGTTCATATTCCCTCATGAACTCAATGTACTTCTGTCTGAGCTCCGGATCACGACCCATGCGGCGCTCCATAGCCAACAATCTCTTTTCGGCTAAAGGTCGTGACTCACCAAGCGGAGGCCGAACAGACAGAAAAGGTAGTCTGGTCGTAATTATTCGACCAGAACGGGGTCGACCCGTGTTGTTTTGGAAGAACAGCTCGCACTCCTCATGTTCTGGATTCAAACGGGCAGCTTGAGGGGGCTCCTCTACCTCCCAAAACCTCTGAACCGCATCAGAGAGAGCGGAGCCTATAGCCAACAAATTATCAAGTTCGGGTGGAGGGGAGTCCCTAGGTACAGGTCCCATCAAAGCAAATCCAAATATTGTCGGGATGGCAGTCAAACCATTTGGCACCAAAACCCGTTTCCCACCAATCAAAATTCCACCGAGGACATCAGAGCCAATCAACAAATCGATTTGTCCCAGTGTGTCAAATTTGGGGTCTGCCAGAAACAATCCCGATGTCTAATTCACCACAGCAGCAGATAGCTGTTTCTGTGGATGCATGCCCAAAACATTCTTCAGCACAATAGCCGAGGTTCCAATCCTCGGGTGTGAAGATTCAACAGGGCCAAACAAAACCTTAACTTGCCCTTCAACATTAGAGGCTACGTCCGCTATGCCCCGTATACAATTTGGAAAAGAGCCCATATTTCATTTAACCTGCCCTACCAAATAAGTGGAAACAATGCAACCTTGTGAACCTGTATCCAATATAGCACGGATAACAACAGAGGTCCCCGTGGGTCCCCAGACCCTAACAGCAACCGTTGGTATGATAACGGTCTCAATGCGGGAGGTTGGCGTTATAGGGCAGGGGTCAATGACCTATTGTTGCCTGGGCGGCGACCGTTGGCCAGGACCTGGCAAGTCAAAATGAGGGTGCGGCTTGAAGTCCTCAAAAGCGCGATGACTCGATCCGCGCGCCATCTGTGTCATAATGACGCACCCGCCCAAAACGAGGTGGGCGCGAGTCAAGGCGGGGACGCTCCGCCAAAGGTGGGGAATACCTGGGACAGCAGTCATGGTGCTGGTGACGCTGAACAGCACATTCAGGTGCGCGAGAGAGAGGAGGCGTGCGCACGCTACGGTTCTCCAAGCGGGGTGAGTGGCGATCAATTGAGCGAGGCGACTCTCGGCTACGCGCCGGTGAGCCTCGGCTGCCACCTTCAAAACACCCACCACTCTGGCATTCATGCAGAGAATGTCCAAATGCTGTCCTCCACAGTGAGGACAGGGGCGAGAGTTTGGGCAGTCTCGCTGGTAGTGGGACCCCAAGCAAGAGAAGCAAAGGCGGCGGGCATTCGCGATGCGCCTACGAGAGGCGATATGTAGGTCCAAGAATGCCCCAACTGGCCGTTCTGTGCCCCGTGACCTTGCAGTAAGAGCACTCCGCTGGGCTCTGCGTGACTGCAAAGCGAGGAGGGCGCCGGTCAACATTGGCTCGGGTGTGAACGCGAGCCTGCTCCTTGACCTTGGGCGGCTGCGTCTTAGCCGGCGTGTCACCACCGGAGTTGTCCAAGACCCGGCACTCATCCTTCAGGAACTTCTCCAGGTCAGCAAAGGGGGGCAGATGGGTCGCGCTATCCCCACCAAAGCGCTGTTCAAAACGCGACCTCAGGTCGGCAGGCAGATTTTTCAGCACAATGTGCACCAATAGATAGGACCATTGGTCCACGGGCAGGTCAAGGCACTTAAGTGCGTTGATGGCCACCAAAAGCGGGTTCAAAAGTTGGGAGCGCAACCCAGAGACCCGGGTGAGCGTCGGCAAACCCAAAATCTGCTCGATGTGCGTGTCGGCGAGGCCACGCTTGTTATGGTACCTACGGGTACTTAAGTCCCGAGCCGTCTGGTACGCCTCGTCAGACACGGGCAGATGCTGGATGAGGCCCTTGGCCTCCCCATCCAGAACCGACATCAAATAGGTCAATTTTTGTGCCGGCCGAAGGTCAGCCCTGTCATTGACCAGGCTGTCAAACAAATTAACGAAGCCCAGGTAGCTTCCTAGGCAGCCATCAAAATGGGGGAGGTCTAAAGTAGGGAGCCTACTCACCAGCCCCGGTGCTGACCTAGGAAGCTCCTGCTTCAGGCCGGGTTGCCCTTCCCTATCGGCAACTAGTTGTCTCGCAATATTGGAGACAGCATCATACAGGTCTAAGACCTGGGCATAGTCTTCGCTGACCTTATTTCGCTGGTCAGTGGTGAAATCATTGACTGACACTTCGAGACAGCAAGCGCTGAAAGTGCGGAATTGCTGTTCCACACTTGCCAGGCAATCATCGATCCGCTCGTACCTTTGTAGTAAGGCCTGCTGGCGATCAGGCCGGTTCACTAAGGCACTGGCCGAGGCAAACCAGCACAAATCTGATGCAATAGCACCAGCAGCCGCACGCAAGTCCTTGATAGCTGACAAGCGTTAAATAATATTAACAATCAAAACTAAATTTTTCTTAATTCTTTCTTATTCTTAGATTTGAAAGTAGAATAAATGCTGTAGAAATGAGAGCACTGAGAAGTATATGTGGTGTGTCTTTGACCGACAGAGTAAAGAATTGTGTGATACGAGAGTGGTGTGGGGTAAAAGAAGATGTAGTGACAAGCATTGAGAAAGGCATGTTAAGATGGTTTGGGCACATGGAGAGGATGGATGACGATAGACTGACAAAGAAGATATATCAGGCTAGTGTGAATGGGACAGGACAAAGGGGAAGACCTAGGAGAACGTTCTCTGACCAGATTGGAGACATCCTGAAAAAAGGACAAGTCAGAAGTACCCTTAACAGAAGAGCATGCATGAGAAACTTGATGGGAGTGAGTGAAGCAAGTGAGATATGTCAGGATCGTTGCAAATGGCGTTCCGTAGTCTCTGCCTACCCCTCCGGGAAACAGGCGTGAGTCTATGTATGTATGTATTGACACAAAACAAAGTCAAAGTTAACAAAAGTTGAAACTTCAAATAAGTTAATTAATTACTTGCAACAGACTGACTGGCTGTGTTATTTGAGATATACAATAGTAAGTAAGCACAGTTTATGTGTTACCTAACAATATTATCTGTATATTATAACAAAACAAAGGTTTATCAAAAGTTTGGTTGTTATAATGTTTCAAAACTTAATATAATTATGCAATAAACTAAATTTACTAAATTCACTGATACATACAGCCGCTATATATCCAAACAAACTGACTTATTAATGCTAACAACAACAGGTTATTGCTAGATTTCAACAATAGAAGTCAAACCATTACTGATTGAGGTTATGTATGACATGTGTTTCAAATTATCTAGGTCAACTTATACAATTAAATATTATGTATTGTAGACAATACTGACCTGAGAACACTATAACACTGTTTACAAATGAGATATATAGCTCATACAACACCAATCTGAGTTCAGATACAATCAACGGCTAAGTTTCAACTACAGCTCTGCACCAAAAATTATGTCTAGAGTTACCGTAGGCAGATAGGAAACCGTTCAGAAGTGCGCAGTGGAAGCTGTAATACATCTACCTGACCACGATAGACAATATATCCAGACACAATGCACTGCGTTGCACAGCGAATCACAACTAATATTAATAAAATGTTTCAACTCACCTGATATCTTCACTGATGCTCTTGAGTGGACCTATAAGATTAACTCATAATTTTGGCCAAAATAACAAGAAAATCGAATAAATACCGCAGGCTTCAGTTCGGCGTTCCTCATCAGCGAAGTCGTCAAACACCAAGCACGTGCGTCGGATTCACTCAAGTTATATAAATGTCAATGTTCAATATATCACAAATTTATCACAAACTTTGCCGGAAGTCAAAAGCGGCAATTATAAGTATTTACACGCACGCGAATTATAAGTATTTCGCGTTAATTCAAAAGGCGATCAATTTATATCAATTACAATCTCGCGAGACAGCCCAAGACGGCGTGTTAATTTTTCAAGGCAAGAGGAAGTTGACAGTTCAGTGTGACCATTGTCAGAAATTTTCAATAGACTAAACAAAACGTTACTAAATCGATATAATCGACTTGACCTATCACAAATAATATTTCTATTTCAAACACCATCTATTATTTATTACGTGTACCCCCTACCATCAAATCAACGATTCTATTTGGGTGTGTGTTAACGGTTAAGCACTTAATAGGGGGGAAATATATAATGAGATCATGATAGATCAATCATCACCATTGTCGAGTAATACTGGTCGTATCCAAGATATTTTCCTTGAAGGCCGAAATGCATTAGAGTTAAACCGTAGTCTATGGGAAACCTGTGAAACTGTGGGAAACTAAATAGACCTCACCTCACAAAAACGTGACCTCTAAAATATTTATAGGCGACCAAAAACTCAGCAAAAGTCACCTTGATTAAATAAAACAATATTCCACGGCGCTTTACAAAGCCCATGTCATACTTTTGTAGCTGCGTAAAACCAGTTTTAATGAACACTAAAGCCTTTACTTAGTTATAAAATTATGCAAAATAACTTCGTTACTGTCAAACGTAGCACATATTCACAACTCTATAGTAAAATATTTAGGTCCATACGTATTCATAGTATAATTTCTGTTATGTAAAGCTACTAAAACATTCTCTATGACTGTATAAATTAATTTTACTCAAGGGTCTAAATTGTCTTTGAGTCAATCTTGATCCCGAAAAAATCGGCTTCGGAATTTTCACAACCATGATTAAAAGAACAAGATCAGTCCGAAGCCCTACAAATGTACACCAATTAATTTAAAAGTACGTAGGAAAATACTATTTGTTGAGATAAATGCCGGTATCTGCTGTATTCAGGTATTGCTTTATTTTCCTTTTATATTTTATACAGTGTAAGACTAAGAAAATATAGTCTTATTAAAAAAGATGTGGGTTTTTATTACAAGAGATATTGAACATACAGATTTAGGTTTCTTTGTGGCATTAAATAACAAGCCTAAAGTGACTTACAGATGTGGTTTAAATCATCATGTCGGCCTAAAGACGTCAACTGCAGCACATAGGCCTCTCCCATGACCACACACCAAACTTGAGCCGCTCGCATACAACAGTTACCCGCGATTCTAACCAGGCCATGGGGCTACCTCTGCTGCGTTGTTAAGTGCTTGGTCACTTCTCTACAAAATACCCCTAGTCATGTTGTCTGAGCTATGTGCTCTACCCATTGCCATTTAGCGATTGCCGATTGTGAGCGACTTTGTCTCACTGCGCGCCGTCTCGTTTGCAGTACGTAAGTAGCTGTCACTTTTCACTCACTAACTGCTAACGAGGTGGTGACAGCTGCTTATGCTATAGAAATTAATAATTTTACATGTTTAGTCTGTTTACTAGTTTCGTTTTATATGCGAATATTGCGCATTGAAATAAATTATTATTTAAGGATCGAATCGATTTTTCTGGTTTTATAGTAATTACATTTAAACCGGAAAATCTTGAATAAATAATGACCTTATTTGAATATGGAAGAGGGTTGGAATGTTCCTCTAGATTCTTGATAGATCCTATCATCGAAGAAATAAAACTCAAAATTAGTAAAATATTAAGATTTCAAGATATTCTGTAGCTCATTCTCTTTGAACAATAACACGAAAGATTAAACAAGTTTCTGGAACTTTCAATATGCTTTCTTGTCAAAACATGAAGGCAAATCCCACTCCAGTCTTACTGAAACCGCGATTTCCCGTGAAGCAATTAAAGTTCGGCATTACCGAAAAATACAAAAGTATCTCTTAGTACAAACATGATTATTGTTAAACCACACATTGTGATAAAAGTTATTACTAACTGTTTATCTAAACAAAGTTTTAACAAAATAAAAACGGACACCAGTATCCGAAAGCTGACCGCGGCAAGATTACTTAACCAAGTGAAGTAATCGATCTGCGGTAGTCATTTACGCCGGGACTACTCAAATAGAGCTATTTTATCTGACCCTACATAATTACAATAACATTTTGATTCAGGAATGCAAATTAAGTTTCGCAAGCCCGGAACGTGGCTGTTTGGTTATTAATTTAAAAAAAATGAATTGCCATTTTAATATACTTTGTTATAAGAAATGATATTTTTCTCGTTACAGAAATAAGCTTTTTAAGTTTTGTTTTTAATTTTTATTATTCGCTTTTGTATACTTGAAACGTTTGATGTTTATTTATGCGGAATGATATGATAAAGATGTTATTTCACGTTTTGTAAAAGTGTCTCTTGTATTCGGCTGATATTGACTTCATAGCCAGCTCTAAATATAACCTTCCACTATCGGAATGACAGACGCCAAGTACACGTTCAGGTAATTTAAAGGAATTCTCACTGGCTGACTCGGCGATTAGAGCTCTTCGCTTTGCTGTGATAGCTAATATAGGAAACTTATCGTTAGGTGAAGATCTCAATGTTTGTCGAGTATGAAACGTCTGTTAACGTCGCACTGAAAAATCTGAAATATGCCTGATAAAGTTAAAATAAGAAGTATACTTAAATAACAAAAAATCAATTGCTTAAATTATATTTTATTCGTGCAGCCTGTGGGTTACATATATGCAAAAGATCTACAATGCCCTACGAGTCCAGTACAATAACGGCTGTTGGAGTTACCCCGGTTCTGTAGAGCGTGAGCGATGTTCACTGACTTCTATGCAACCATGCGCAAAAGAACTACATCTTTGATGCTGCGGGTGCGGGATAGCGCCAATAGTCTCCTGGCCGTTATAGCCGCAGATATACTGCCGCTTAACGTACGTAAATCAGTTGCACGATCTGTTTTTAGTTATTGCTTTGTTTTTAATATGTTTTATAAAAAAGAAATAAAATTTATATACTAGTTAAGAACCAGATACGTAAAGTTAAATCCAGATTGGCCTAACATAAATGTAATCATCTCAAAGAATTATATTTAATTTTCTTTCCTGTTTCGACAATTACTGACCTTAAGTTTGTTAAATTAGATTCAACCATGTTCGCCTCGAGTGCGGCTAAAGCGTTTAATAAGAAATTACGTTTAGGTATCTGTAACATTGATACAGGCTCTTTGTGCAATGGGCTTAATAGTCTGAGTGTGTGTAGTGGTGCGTGTGTACTATTCATAACTAACGCATTAAATATAAAGGATAGGTATCAGGGATGGCTATACAATTATACATGTTTATATATCTGCGTAACTAACACATTTGTCATTCTATCCCCTGCCCCCAATTTCCGCTTATTGGAAACTAGACACAGTCCAACGTAATATTATAATTTATATTCCAAATATGTTAAATTTATAACACATTTTGTTCAATGAGGCAATATGTTGCAATGCATTTATGGTAGTATATTTGTAATTAATGTATTTATATCGCCAGTACTTATACACCGCTATTTTTTAATTACTACAAAAAATTTAACACAGCACTAAGTATCTATAACTGATCATATTTATGTAGTTAAAAAATAAAAACACTAAGTCCCAAAACTGTCTCAAAACTGTCCACAAAAATACGTGATAATTGGTAAATGCAATACTAATACTATGACCGACCCGAGTACTACGAGTATCATAGTAAAATGAACCATTGATAAATTCCCCTCCCCCCCCCCTCTGCGCCTGCGCCACGCCCCGACGATGCGACATACAGTACTAAATTGCTAGCAAAAGTGAGCGTATCTAATTTCGTTGCAAAAGTTAATTGTTTGTCTACGTTTGCCCGACGCGATGGCCTATCATATCAGTTCATATCACGGGAGTATGTAGCTATGCTTCGTGCGTACTTTTTGAGTGGAAAAATCGCGAGTGCAGCTGTGTACCCATGGACATCTTATTGTGAGTGTACAAAAGTGATCCGGTCAGTGTCAGACAATTAAAACAGTGCATATTGGATGCTTTTGACAACGGTGGTGGACATTTCGAAGGACAATGGAAATACTTTTAAGTTTAGTAAATAATACGTACTTAAGTTAATAATAATTTGATGCGGGCTGAAAATCGGTCTGTGTTCTCCACACACCTTGAGGAAGGCCTATGTCCAACAGTGGACGTCTCTAGGCTGACATGATGATGATAAAATAATATTTGTAAATATCAGATGATTCTAACTTCATAAATACGCCAAAATTACTCTTTTCTTTTAGTCCAGAACACCTTCTTTTATTTTGATATTTGTTTGCTTTCTAATTACTTACATCCGTATTTAATTACTTGTTAAACGATAAATTTTACCGATCCTAAGCCCGAATGAAGTATGAAGGAGAGGGTAGAATTAACAAAATTAAAAAATAACTACCTACATTTATTATTTTTCTTCATTTTATTTTCTATGGCTACCTACATCATAAGTGCGACAGAGAGAATGCGAATGAGCAGGATGGAATATTATCAATGAATTAGTGAAAGGATTGTAAAATATGACTATGATTTAAGTGAGATTTTCTACAATAAACAAATGATAATAACTTTGCTCTTTATTGATATTATGAAATTCTTACGTCACATATATGTTATTAATATCTTCGCTAATCTGTCCTTAAAGTTTTTGTACTAAAATAAAAAATAGTGGTGTATAATAAAATAATATAATATTATGTTTTCAAATTGCATCTATATTCGATGGATAGCGTAGCAAAAGATTATGTTTCAAGAAGCTACTCAGACATTTGCTATGATACCACAGAGATGAGCGTTTGATATATTTTAATTTTGCCAATCATTATTATATGTAAAATTATAGATATAAGTGAATCTTATCGATGCTGACATTTGGGTGTTCCCTGTGAGCTTTCTTCTGGTGTAGACTTACCTACTCCATGATTGCTCAATTATATTATTGCTTTATACATACCAGTAATTGTAAAAGTGCAAATGCTAAAACCACGTTATCCATTTGCAAGGTTGGAGTGTACATATATACCTATACTCATCCCTCTTTTCGCTGGTGCTGAAAACGAGTCATGCTTTTACCAGCATCATTTATGAGCTTTTCCTTATATCAATAACATTTTGCTTATGCTTCGAAACAACGCATCTTACTATTAGTTGGAGCTTTGGAGGTATAAGCGTTGACTTAATCTATTAGACCGTCGAAGTAGAGTAACAATGGCAGGGTGACAACAGAAGAGTATCAGTTAGATAATCTATTAATTTGTCACGGTAGGTTGGCCTTCATTGTAGATACGCGAGCCTGTCATTGTACTAACACTATCCATTTAGCATTGAGGTAGGTATCATAAATCTCTCGTTATTAAAGTATTATTTAGTTTGCCAAGCTTGAAACGTTTGGCAGAAAGAATAGTTTTACAACTGCTAAGCTTGTCATGATATTAGTCAAATAATTTTCACATCGTTTCTAATTCTTTGTTAGTGATTTATAAAAGAATGTAGGTAGATAGCAACAGCATCCTAAAGGATTTACTTGAACCTAAAAGCTCAAGCTTATTTCTGCAAATCTGATCTTAATTTATTAAATTTATCTTAGAATTGATGCCATGATATTGATTTTAGCATCAAACATGTGTATTACACATGTTTGATGCTAAAATGAAAGTCATTTTGTCTCAACAGACCCCCGTTAATACATATTGAATGTGTATTCATGATATTATAATTGAACACATTATCCAACAAGGAGCTGAACTCCTTTATAAAGCTGGTATTAATTTGGGTACCTACTTCGTGACTTAGTCAATAGATAACTTTGTCTGTATCTCCGTTTTAGGTGAGATTATTAAGACTTGATTATGACTTGAAGTATTCGAAGTAATAGATGTAGACGAGCTTTTCATCATAGAAGAAAGTTGTATTGAAAATATCGCTATTATTGAACACTGTACGGCAATTTTACTAAACATTTTTACATATTTATGGAAATAAATAAGCCCTAAGTGTGATTATATATTTTTATATTAGCCATATACCTAGTAGTGAATAAGCAATAACTCACTCGAAATGAAATTGTAGTAGTAAATTGCTTTTACTGTCAGGATTAAAACGCCTGCTAAGAGCCTTCAATATTACCTTTAGACCTACCCTATTCAATTCCGTAAGTGCTTGTGCTTGCGTAAGTGGTGAGTCAAAGAATTCACCAAATTGTGCACGACAAAGACATCGGGCGGATTTGTTTACCAGGTTTACGGTGGAATATTTTTACTATACATCTATATCTTAAGAGTTGATTTCCGTTGTAGTTCGAATCAAAACGGAACGAAAAACAGAATCAGTTGCTTTCAATATTTTATTAGAATATTTCAATATGATTTACATTTAGGCAAAACGTTTGACATTTGAATGCTCAACAGTTCACTGTTGTAAAAGTTTTATCTTATAAATCTATTTAAATCCGACTTGTCCCACCAGTTGAAGTTATTTTGTGTGAGAGACGTGGATGTGTCATAGCTTATCATAAGCGGTCCACTAAGTAGGTACGTCACGCTGTGGTCTCTTTGCTGTTGTTGGCGACTCAGGATGACGTTGTCATTTATACGTACTCATTGCGTACTTGAATGTACGCTTCCCTTTTCAACTAGCGCTTAAGTTTCATGCCGCAACCTTTTCATATTGGCTCGTCACTGTTTTGTAAGTATGTTTATTACATTAAATCAAACCAATTATTGTTGCCTAGAGGAACATTAAGTTTTTCTGGAAATCCGTACGTGCAGTTCGAGGAAGAACTCAATCCTCAGAACACACATCCATCAGAGACGAGAATGGAAGTATAGTAAATGGTGAATTGTGCGTGCTGAAGAGATGGAAAGAGTATTTTGAAAGTTTATTCGAAAGAACGGCGATAGAGACACCGATAGCTGAAGTGAATTGTAATGATAGCAATGATGAAAGCGTTATTGGCGTGGATGAGATCGTGAAAGCACTGGTAAGTATGAAAGTAGGTAAGGCTGCAGGATATGATAGGATTACAGTCGAAATGCTGAAGGCTGGACAGGACATCATAGTTGGTCAGTTGCAGCGGTTATATAACTTGTGTTCGAACACCGGCCGAGTACCTAATGACTGGACCACAGCTGTAGTTGTGCCTCTTTATAAAGGAAAAGGCTCGCAACAAGACTGAAAAAACTATAGAGGCATAAGCCTTCTCAGCATTGTTGGCAAATTGTATGCAAAGGTACTTATTGAAAGAGTTATGGAAGTAACCGACAAGAAAATATGGGATGTACAAGCGGGATTCCGAAAGGGTATGGGATGCACGGATCAGGTTTTTTCCTTGCGAAGCATAGCCGGAAAATTTTTGGCCAAAGGTCAAAAGGTCTATTGCGCATTCGTGGATTTGGAAAAGGCTTACGACAAAGTGGTGAGGAATGAAATGTGGTCGGTGCTGTCAATGAATGGGGTGGACAGCAGCCTCATTCGAGCTCTGAAATCCCTTTATGAGGATTCTAGAGCTTGTGTGAGGATAAACGGGGCATACACTGACTGGTTTACCATCGATAAAGGTGTTAGACAGGGATGTGTAGCGTCGCCGTGGCTGTTTAACCTCTTCATGGACAGTTGTTTGCAAGATTTAAAAAATAGTGACTGCGGATTAAGGATGAATGTGTTACTCGTCAAATGCCTCCTTTATGTTGATGATCAGGTTATACTTGCATCTTCAACGGAGGAGTTGCAGGAGATGGTAACAATCATGCATCGTGCGTTAGAAAGGAAAGGAATGAAAGTGAATGTAAGTAAAACGAAAGTTATGGTTTTTGAAAAGGAGGAATGCGTTACGGTTTGTAATGTTTTGATCGATGGACAGCGAGTGGAACAAGTGAATGAGTTTGTTTACTTAGGTACGTTGTTTACAAGAGATGGTAAGAATGATGCAGATATTGAAAGGAGAGTTAATGCAGGTAATTGTGTGAATGGAGCTCTGAAGGCGTTTATGAACAGTCAAAACGTGTCCAAAAAGGCACGTTTGGCTGTACATAGAGGTGTGTTAGTGCCTACCCTTATGTATGGTAGTGAAAGTTGGGTATGGCAGAAGAGATTTGAAAGTAGAATAAATGCTGTAGAAATTAGAGCACTGAGAAGTATGTGTGGTGTGTCTTTGACCGACAGAGTAAAGAATTGTGTGATACGAGAGTGGTGTGGGGTAAAAGAAGATGTAGTGACAAGCATTGAGAAAGGCATGTTAAGATGGTTTGGGCACATGGAGAGGATGGATGACGATAGACTGACAAAGAAGATATATCAGGCTAGTGTGAATGGGACAGGACAAAGGGGAAGACCTAGGAGAACGTTCTCTGACCAGATTGGAGACATCCTGAAAAAAGGACAAGTCAGAAGTACCCTTAACAGAAGAGCATGCATGAGAAACTTGATGGGAGTGAGTGAAGCAAGTGAGGTATGTCAGGATCGTTGCAAATGGCGTTCCGTAGTCTCTGCCTACCCCTCCGGGAAACAGGCGTGAGTCTATGTATGTATGTATGTATGTACGCTGCTAAATTTAGTCGTGCGAATCGATTAGATAATCAACAGCTCCCACATCGAGGTTAATTTTCCGGTGGTTTGCTCGTTTCCCTGCTATTCACCAATATTATATTGGGCCCACTTTGTAGAAAGGCGGGTGTTTCATTTCTCATAACATGGTGGAAAATAAATTATCCATTTAATTTTGAATGTTAATATTTTTGCGGTTTGACCTTCATTTTGATAAAACTGGATATATCTATCTATGTACGGCAGCAGCGGCACGTGAATATTACTTATATTTAATTCTTTAATTCTTTATTGTACACAAAAAAAGGACCAAAAATACATGAAACGAGTAAAAATAAATAAACTAATATGTAATATATATAATAAATATATATACAACGTGTAATGGAAATAACGCACATCCTCAGACACCCCAATTAGAAAACCTTGTTATTATCATAATGCATGCATTGAAATATTTTTTTTATTAGCCTAAACATTGTTTTTGATCGAAAGTATTAACTTCATTATAAGTAAAATGCGTGGTCACTACAAACCTGCGCACGCACACAATCACACGAAACGTTTGCTGTGGTAAACAAACGACAGCGAAATACCTACGATACGGTCTATCATTTTTTAACATCTTTAGTGGCTATTGTGACTATCTTAATTTAATCATAATAATCATACCTAGTTAGCATTATTGATACATTAGAAATTAAAGTATTAAAAGGGTATCAATGAGAGAATTAAAGAAGAACGGCGTGTTTAAAGTTGTGAATCATAATTTTTTTACAATAAAAGAATAACCAAATGACTCACAGGCTTATTGTCACTTGTTCGGCGTCCTCTGTTTAAAATGCTGACGTCAGGTGTCCACCACCCGGCTTAAATATTCCTTTAGTTCACACACACACACAATGTTTCTTTTCACTGTTTCAAAAGCAGCTGATATCTTATTTTAACTCCCCGGCACTTGTTGTCTCGACACAATCAACTAGTGGTTTAATAGGTATGTCCCCATAAAGCAAAAGTCCAGGGGCGTCAAGTCAGGCGACCTAGGAGGCTAATGGACAGGACCGCCGCGATCGATCCAGCGCTCCTTGTATTCGACTTCACGATGGTCTCGAACGTTCTACGTCAAACGCGCGGGTGCACCATCATGTTGATAATACACATTTTGTAAATAAACAAGTAAACTTGTTAAACATTTTTTTTCACTACACTCACAGAGAATCCAGGTAGATGACTAATTTTATTTATCTAAGCGCAACAATGGCCGCCCGGCCGGCCGGCCGGCGCTGTACCTACCAGCGCGGGCGACCGACGCGACGGTGACAAGTGAGACACATTACGTCTCGCTCTTTCCCGCTGTTAATACGTAAGCGAAAGAAAGATGATAGATATTTTGGTGGTCAATTGTGTGTTATTGTCTTGTACCGGCTGTTATGTTGTATTAATGTGTGCGTTCCTGTACGTGGAACCACTAAACAAATGCATTTAAAAAGAAGCCGTTCTACGTTGACTTAAGGTTTATTTTCGTATATTTTGCCTTTTCAAAGCAATGAGTGACTATAATTTACGTAATTTTAATTATTTTAGGATTAAAAAAAAATGATATTAAAAATGTCAGAAATGGATTCAGTAGCTGATTCTGAACAAAGTACTTTCAAAATGTGCATTAAACTTGTTACATGTTGTATATATATATATTATTCATAAAATACATCTAATACACATGTGTTATTTATATCGATAGATAGTGCCTCCTAACATTCACCTTAAACACTGCTAAGGACGGGCTAGCGTGAATGTGATGCGGCAAAGCATTCCACAGGCGGACAGCATAGACGGAGAAAGAATGGTCGTACGCATTAGAGCTATGAGGAGGTGTGCGTAAGAGAAGAGAGGTGGCTAAGCGACAGGGCTTATCCCGCGGAATAAGAAATTCAAACCGGTCACGAAGGTATGAAGGTGAAGTAGTAGGGTTGTGAAGAATAGTGTATAGAAGAGAAAGAATGTGAGAATCCCGGCGCCGGCGAATAGGCAACCAATTCAACTTAGCTGGAAATTCCGATACATGATCGTACTTTCGAAGGGCAAATATGAAGCGGATACACAGATTCTGCAGGCGCTCGAGTTTGTTTAAAAGTTCCTCCTTTATATCAAGAAAGGCGACATCTGCATAGTCAAGAGTTGGAAGTAGAAGAGATTGCGCAAGTGTTACCTTAGTATTGAAAGGCAGGAATTTTTGGAGACGTTTGAGAGAATGGAATGTGCAAAACACTTTTCTGCTTACTTCTGCAATATGTGCTTCCCAGGACAGATTCGAGTCTAGAAGAACACCGAGATTTTTAGCACATTTCGAGAAATCTATGGGTATTGAATTATATAGAACCACTGGGAGCAATTGGTAATCCAATAGGTTATGCATATATCGGCCACCAATAATGAGAGCTTGAGACTTTGTAGGATTAACAAGGAGTCCAAATGACTCAGCCCACATACGAATACGTTCTAGATCGTTATTTATAGCATCGATGGCTTCAGAAACTTCCTGAACCTTAAAATGTCGATATAGCTGCAGATCGTCTGCGTAAAGATGATAATGTGAAGATATAATTTTAGTGATAGCGTTTATAAAAACGGAGAAAAGTAAAGGAGATAACACGCCACCTTGAGGAACACCCGCAGCCAGATCACACCACTCAGAGTATAACTCTTCGGAGTGCACAGACTGTGAGCGTCCCTGAAGATAAGATTTAAACCAGCCAATTGCAGAAGCTGAGACATTAAGTGAGGATAGGATACCAAGGAGTACGTCAAAATCAACGGAATTAAAGGCGCTGCTAAAATCCAAGAGTACCAGTACTGTCAGTTGCTTATTTTCCATGGCCAGTCTTATGTCATCAGTAATTTTAACTAGTGCTGTTACAGTACTATGGCCTGGCCGGAAGCCGGACTGATATGGACTTAATAGGCTATTAGAGTACAAATAATTAGCCAGTTGTTTTTGAACATTAGTCTCAAGAATTTTGGACAGGATTGGAAGTATTGAAATTGGACGAAAATGGGATAAGGAAGTAGGATTTGGAATTTTGGCTAAAGGTAATATGTGTGCCTTTTTCCACAGTGCGGGAAAGGTGTTAGAGAATAGGGAGAAATTTATTATGTGAGTGACCACGGGCACTATTTGGCTGAGAATGGGCAGAAACATTTGAATTTGAAGACCATCTTCACCAGCTGCTTTAGTGGTTATGGATAGGAAGGATTTTTTTACGTCCGCTCCACAATTGGCTGAAAACAGAATGCAGTATTTAATGGCAGAGAAAGATTGGAGAGATAATTTAATGTTGTAGTCTTGGTGCTACTATGAAGAGTAATTGGTGGCCTGGAAAAATGAGCATTGAGTATGTTCAAGTCCATACTCATGCAGCTGCTCTGCGATGTTTTTCCAATGCCTAGCGACTTGAGAAATTGCCATACTTGTGAGGTGTGAAGTATTTATTGTTTTACTCATGTTTTCTTTCCTCCAATTCTAAAGCATCCCAATTTATAAAATGTTTATTAGATATTTGAAAACAGTTCAGGAGTTTTCAGCACTGAAAGCAAAATAAGCTTGATTTATGAAAATATGAGTAGATACTTCATTTATCAGATATTTCAGAACTGGTCGGGAATACCCTGAAAGCAAAATATTCTTGATTTATAAAAGTATGAGCATTATATCTTTTTCCAAATTCCGGTTGTACGACATAAATTAATGTTTTCTCACATAGCGTCCTAAATAACCTTGTAAATTTTCGAATTAAGATAGATAGAGTATTGACCATGAAGATTTTAAACTCTTTTTACTGATTTTGTTGCAAGTACTTAACTTCTGATAATACACTGCGATTACCTTTAGGGCGCTGTAAAGCCAAATTTGGTATGTTTACCACAACAAGATTAGTCAAACATGCTATAAAATAATTCATAGCACAAATTTTATTCAACCACATACAGTGGCTTCGAAAAATATAATTTATTGCTACTCGCGCTGCAATTATTTTCATTTCACCACACAACTAATAATACGATATTACATCAATATATTGTGATGTAGTTATTAACCATCAGTGCGAAATAATTTCAAATTCATCGAACCAAAAACCCAATTTATAAAGATATATTTGTGCCTTTAATTTCCATTTCAAAATATTCAGAGGACAAACAAAATATTTGTGTAACATTTTATCCTGATACAGCTAGTAAGGAAAATAATGGCGGTATCAGTTGTGTTACGACTAAAGTTGCAAAGGTCAAATAAGGGGAGGGTCAAGCGCGACGTGGGTGATGGAGCCGATAGACGAACTATTACAACAAGTCACACTTTAGCCTCACAAACCCTTCCTGTTGGCTCTTTAAAATACGGTAGCATTCTAAATATGTGTATACAAAGTAACTTCTGGTAATTACACGGTTTGTAGCAGTATGGTCGTGATATGAGGTTTTTAATTTGGGCGATATTATGTTTTTTGCTATGCATGGTATTTTTTGTTTGAATACTGTGTAGGTAAACGATTTTAATCAAGGGTAGGCATTAATCGCGTTAACAGGGGTAAGTTAAAACTCATTAAATAAACTTTATTACTGTGTGGCAAAATCTATCGAAAAATTATCAAATTTATTAATTCCTTTTAAATTTGTATACGTTTGGTTATATTTAGAACAGTGTGAGTAGGCCACTTTCAGACTATCTAGGCTTTTAATTTTAGAATTTGCCTAGAAGTGGTCTATAGCTCAGACATAGCGCAATTATTCAGAAAGAGTTTTAACTTGTGCCAGCCTATTCCTGAATCTATGGACATGCGTATAATCGCTATGTTTCGATAGGATTGATCCGGTTGAATGGCTATATTCTTTCATATTTGAGTTTGAGTTGAATGGCTATAATATTTTTTCATCCGTCCTAATGTTCCTTGACTCTTATTTCCATAAGCAATATTAATAGCCAAAGATAAACATATTGTCAGCATGAGTTTAGAGGCGAATATTGTTTCCATGTTTCGATCACAACTGGCACGGCCGAATGGTCACTGTCGATACAGTGATCGAGAGTTGCCGGATTCAGTTTCCGGTTCGACAAAGTTTTCAGTCTGGAATCTTTCATAGCAGGGTTTAGGCAGCAGACATAACTCGTACTACTGGAGAAGTTAAAAATAAACGGCGTAACAAAAAATGGTTTTGATGTGTGAAAAATAGAAGCTATCAGGATGGCGCGGCGGCGTATAGATATTTACACATAGAAGTTTTAACAAAGTTATTCAGTGTATCTGGTGATCTAACTAATACAACTGTGTAGTTCTTATCTGTTGCAGTTTAATCTTAAATTAAATAAAATATTGCTATAAATATTTTACTGTCGTTTCATTCCGCACTAATAGGGTTTCGTTGATTAACATTGGGTAAGTATCGCATTATATTTTGCATCGCATTATACATATATCACACTATATACAGTTTAAAGAATAAATGTATTCAGTCAATCTCCTACAAATTACACACAATGAAAATAACATACACTGTATAACATACAAAAAGACAGGCAGACTGATATTAAATACAAAACAAAATCTTTGTCTCACATATTGATAATATGATACATTCCAATTGAAATTTTGGCAAAGTAGTCAAAGTACAGACAAAGTGCTCTGTGACTTCTATTACGGTATTGATAATATGGTATATTATTACAACGTTACTTTATTTATAAGAAATGTACGCAACATTTCTGTGAACGTCATTAAATAAAGTCAAATATAGAGCGAAAAACATTTTATTTTTAAACCAACACGACTATCCTAATAAAATAAAACGCCTGCACTAATCTTGAAATGGAATTTTCTGGCGGTTATTTTCAAGAAAACAATAGCTGACAATAAGATTTTCCTTAGTGCCTATTTAATTTCGAAGGAAATCTTTTAAGCGAGAAGTAGAACATTGCGAGTCATTGAGCAGTAATTTCGGAATGGTTTCGCCCTGTCGATTTCAACGAGATCTGAATTAACGAGTTGGCGAATTGTTACACTAGCTCTGTGAAATGAACTTCGCTTGCTTGTATTGCTTTGGATATCATTTAATTAATACTAACCGTAAATAATAACATAATATACCCCTCTGGGTCAGCTGCCATTTAATAACGAGACTAAGGCAATCAGGGCTCAGTACAACAGCTTTCAAATACGATTATCATCTTGTGATATTATTAAAAAAAGTGTGCAGGATGAAAAGAAAATTTAAAAACCGCATGGCAGCTTTGTGCTGCTGTTTGTCGCTGTGGTGCTGAATGCCTCTGAAAGTCTATTCTCCGCTTATACACGCACAACAGTTCGCTAACCAGCTTGTAGCTAACATTTTTTGTTAAGTACCCAGATAAGGAAAGTTGATGAAAAATGGCTATGGAATGTATAAGCCCTAGGTTTTACCATTTTTCATAGTCCGCTTGTCGTTCGCTCTATCGCCTGGATCACAGTAGGCCCCAACAGATAAAATGTTTTATTGATATATTTATTATGCTAATAGCTGTATGATACTCGTATTTACAAGGCTGCCAGTGAATAATGTCATGTAGGTACAGACAAATGGTACAAATTTATATATTTGGAATGTGAATTGAACATGTTTTATTTTATTAAGTTTTATGTAACATACAAACATGTTGTGAATATTTTTTGTGCTGTTGCGTTTAAGGTTAATTAACGAGTTTATGTTGAAAATAATTCAATTCAGTTGTAGTAGACTTAACCTTACTGTGACTTTTGCTTGTGCTCGGCACCTAAAGAGCTACATAAGTAAGAACTTAGTCACTAATTACAAAGACATACTTGTTAAATTAAGTAAATGATTTAAGTTTTTAAGAGACAACATTTGCATTTAGATACGAAGATAGTTGTAAAAAGAGCTAGATATAAACTATTTAGATTAAGAAGTTATTCTATATCAGTCTCGTTAGTTGGGTTAATTAACTCCAAACTTTTTTGAATTAGGCTGTTTGAAATGTCTCTAGTTCTAATTAAGATTATTAATTTAAAGTTTTAGAGGTGAGCCTTGAAATTTAAAACAATCCAACAAGCCTTTGAACTATTTTATCAGTGGATAACATACTTTTTGTTCTTTGTTCACAGTACTTGTAAAACCTATAATTTCTTAATCAATATTACGTCTTTGGTTAAAAAGTATATTAAGCAACTCACCATAAATTAAATATTAAATGGCACGTACGTACGACGAAGCAATCAATGTCTTCTACTCGTGAGGTTACACAAACAGAACCGAGAGCGAAAGATGGTCTCTAAATAATTTATGAACCGCAGCCAAACAAACAAAATAAACAAAATACACGTCGCACCGACGACTAAGAAGAAGGGTAGCCACTTGGTAACCGATAAATAATATAAGTAGAGAGGAGAAATCACTGGCGCTGACGACGGTTTCTTGCTGCTAAATAATGTGATCAGAGTTAATATTAAATCAGCTGTTCAATAACATTGTATGTTCTCTGATGCAGAGGTGATTTTATTAGTCTCAACAGAGCTTAAGCCCGAGCAAGGAACGTAAAGAAACTTCGGCCGACCCAAAAGTTTTGTCATGTAACAATGTAATTAGCCCCTTGGAGTTTGCCGTCCCCTAACTTGTAACAAATTCTTTATCTCGCTTCGGCGTTTTCACTTACTAAAATTTTAATTTGTGGTTACATGATTAATTTAATTGCTTTTGTAGAATGCATACTGAACGTACAATCATTCGTTTGGGAGAATTTTTATAATGCATATATTTATATGAACTGATGTAAATGTGTTTGCTTTGGTTTGAAATTATGTAGTTTTGTAAATCTTTTACTCTATAACTTTCATACTGCATAGATTTAGAGGTATATAGTTTAGCCAGGTAAACAGTTCGTAAGATATTATTGGTGCTGAGGAACGTAGAAGTCGCATAATATTTGCCGTCTTCCGAATTCGACCAGACAAGGAGTCAATATGCGCCGTAAAGTTAAGGTTTTTATCCAAGACAACACCAAGGTATCGCAAAGTATCCGTTTTTTGTATATATTGGCAGTTACATGAGTTGTGATCTTGACATAGGTGTAATCTTGTTTTATGAGTGTTATCTGGAGCTGACGCTGCAGTCTTATGAAAACAAATGTATTTAGTCTTATTGGCATTAAGTGTCAATAGATTGTGATAAAGCCATGTCGATATTTTTTCATGCTTTCTTCTGCATTCGCAAACGTCTCTGCCCAAGTGGATCCGTCAACTACTAGGACAGTATCGTCAGCATAACATATTATTTCTGTGGGAATAGTGTCGTGTATGTCGTCCATGTACATAATGAATAGTGTAGGTCCCAATACACTGCCCTGCGGAACACCAAATTCCACAGAGTGTAAAGTTGGAAATCCATTTGCGCAACTCATAACCGGAGGCCAAAATACCTATAAATTCGTCCCGCAGGAGGATCGCCTCGTCCGCTGTGGAGGCGCCCGAGCAAATGTCATCGACGTAAATATCATTCTTCAAGATGGCGGAGGCTCGTGGGAAACGTAAGCCTTCGCGGTCTGCGAGCTCCCAAAGAGAACGTATTGCCAAGTAGGGGCTTGACCTTAACCCGTACGTATTAGTATTGAGCTCGTAGACGACCATGGGATCACGAGGAGACTCTCTCCAAAGGATCAGCTGGAAGCGACGGTCATCAGGGTGGATAATCGTCTGCCTGAACATCATTTTTATATCGGCCACAAAGACAACCTGATGTCGTCGGAAGCTGGTGATGACGTCACAAAGGTTCTTGACCAACTTGGGACCAGAATGCAAGCACTGGTTCAAGGATACGCCCGTAGAAGTCTGCGCAGAACCATCAAATACTGTGCGCAGCTTCCCAGTCGATGGCTTCAATACCGCATGATGCGGGAGAAAGTAGTGCTCCACCAAACGCCAATCCAAATTTGACACAGACATGTGTCCCAACTGTTCATATTCCCTCATGAACTCAATGTACTTCTGTCTGAGCTCCGGATCACGACCCATGCGGCGCTCCATAGCCAACAATCTCTTTTCGGCTAAAGGTCGTGACTCACCAAGCGGAGGCCGAACAGACAGAAAAGGTAGTCTGGTCGTAATGATTCGACCAGAACGGGGTCGACCCGTGTTGTTCTGGAAGAACAGCTCGCACTCCTCATGTTCTGGATTCAAACGGGCAGCTTGAGGGGGCTCCTCTACCTCCCAAAACCTCTGAACCGCATCAGAGAGAGCGGAGCCTACAGCCAACAAATTATCAAGTTCGGGTGGAGGGGGGTCCCTAGGTACAGGTCCCATCAAAGCAAATCCAAATATTGTCAGGATGGCAGTCAAACCATTTGGCACCAAAACCCGTTTCCCACCAATCAAAATTCCACCGAGGACATCAGAGCCAATCAACAAATCGATTTGTCCCAGTGTGTCAAATTTGGGGTCTGCCAGAAACAATCCCGATGTCTAATTCACCACAGCAGCAGATAGCTGCTTCTGTGGGTGCATACCCAAAATATTCTTCAGCACAATAGCCGAGGTTCTAATCCTCGGGTGTGAAGATTCAACAGGGCCAAACAAAACCTTAACTTGCCCTTCAACATTAGAGGCTACGTCCGCTATGCCCCGTATTCAATTTGGAAAAGAGCTCATATTTCATTTAACCTGCCCTACCAAATAAGTGGAAACAATGCAACCTTGTGAACCTGTGTCCAATATAGCACGGATAACAACAGAGGTCCCCGTGGGTCCCCAGACCCTAACAGCAACCGTTGGTAGGATAACGGTCTCAATGGGGGAGGTTGGCGTTATAGGGCAGGGGTCAATGACCTATTGTTGCCTGGGCGGCGACCGTTGGCCAGGACCTGGCAAGTCAAAATGAGGGTGCGGCTTGAAGTCCTCAAAAGCGCGATGACTCGATCCGCGCGCCATCTGTGGGGGGTCATAATGACGCACCCGCCCAAAACGAGGTGGGCGCGAGTCAAGGCGGGGACGCTCCGCCAAAGGTGGGGAATACCTGGGGCAGCAGTCATGCTGCTGGTGACGCTGAACAGCACATTCAGGTGCGCGAGAGAGAGGAGGCGTGCGCACGCTACGGTTCTCCAAGCGGGGTGAGTGGCGATCAATTGAGCGAGGCGACTCTCGGCTACGCGCCGGTGAGCCTCGGCTGCCACCTTCAAAACACCCGCCCGTGCGCGGCGTCGGCTGGTTGGACAGGCGGCCCACCACTCTGGCATTCATGCAGAGAATGTCCAAATGCTGTCCTCCACAGTGAGGACAGGGGCGAGAGTTTGGGCAGTCTCGCTGGTAGTGGGACCCCAAGCAAGAGAAGCAAAGGCGGCGGGCATTCGCGATGCGCCTACGAAAGGCGACATGTAGGTCCAAGAATACCCTACAACTGGCCGTTCTGTGCCCCGTGACCTTGCAGTAAGAGCACTCCGCTGGGCTCTGCGTGACTGCAAAGCGAGGAGGGCGCCGGTCAACATTGGCTCGGGTGTGAACGCGAGCCTGCTCCTTGACCTTGGGCGGCTGCGTCTTAGCCGGCGTGTCACCACCGGAGTTGTCCAAGACTCGGCACTCATCCTCCAGGAACTTCTCCAGGTCAGCAAAGGGGGGCAGATGGGTCGCGCTATCCCCACCAAAGCGCTGTTCAAAACGCGACCTCAGGTCGGCAGGCAGATTTTTCAGCACAATGTGCACCAATAGATAGGACCATTGGTCCACGGGCAGGTCAAGGCACTTAAGTGCGTTGATGGCCACCAAAAGCGGGTTCAAAAGTTGGGTGCGCAACCCAGAGACCCGGGTGAGCGTCGGCAAACCCAAAATCTGCTCGATGTGCGTGTCGGCGAGGCCACGCTTGTTATGGTACCTACGGGTACTTAAGTCCCGAGCCGTCTGGTACGCCTCGTCAGACACGGGCAGATGCTGGATGAGGCCCTTGGCCTCCCCATCCAGAACCGACATCAAATAGGTCAATTTTTGTGCCGGCCGAAGGTCAGCCCTGTCATTGACCAGGCTGTCAAACAAATTAACGAAGCCCAGGTAGCTTCCTAGGCAGCCATCAAAATGGGGGAGGTCTAAAGTAGGGAGCCTACTCACCAGCCCTGGTGCTGACCTAGGAAGCTCCTGCTTCAGGCCGGGTTGCCCTTCCCTATCGGCAACTAGTTGTCTCGCACTATTGGAGACAGCATCATACAGGTCTAAGACCTGGGCATAGTCTTCGCTGACCTTATTTCGCTGGTCAGTTGTGAAATCATTGACTGACACTTCGAGACAGCAAGCGCTGAAAGTGCGGAATGGCTGTTCCACACTTGCCAGGCAATCATCGATCCGCTCGTACCTTTGTAGTAAGGCCTGCTGGCGATCAGGCCGGTTCACTAAGGCACTGGCCGAGGCAAACCAGCACAAATCTGATGCAATAGCACCAGCAGCCGCACGCAAGTCCTTGATAGCTGACATAATCAAATTTCAAAAGAGCCCGGACAAGCGTTAAATAATATTAACAATCAAAACTAAATTTTTCTTAATTCTTTGAAACCAACAAAGTATTAGCCTGTTTACTGCTGGTACAAGCAAGTGACAGGTATCTACTGTCCAACAAAATTGATAGTTTCAATATATATTGACACAGTGAATGGAGCTCTGAAGGCGTTTATGAACAGTCAAAACGTGTCCAAAAAGGCACGTTTGGCTGTACATAGAGGTGTGTTAGTGCCTACCCTTATGTATGGTAGTGAAAGTTGGGTATGGCAGAAGAGATTTGAAAGTAGAATAAATGCTGTAGAAATGAGAGCACTGAGAAGTATATGTGGTGTGTCTTTGACCGACAGAGTAAAGAATTGTGTGATACGAGAGTGGTGTGGGGTAAAAGAAGATGTAGTGACAAGCATTGAGAAAGGCATGTTAAGATGGTTTGGGCACATGGAGAGGATGGATGACGATAGACTGACAAAGAAGATATATCAGGCTAGTGTGAATGGGACAGGACAAAGGGGAAGACCTAGGAGAACGTTCTCTGACCAGATTGGAGACATCCTGAAAAAAGGACAAGTCAGAAGTACCCTTAACAGAAGAGCATGCATGAGAAACTTGATGGGAGTGAGTGAAGCAAGTGAGATATGTCAGGATCGTTGCAAATGGCGTTCCGTAGTCTCTGCCTACCCCTCCGGGAAACAGGCGTGAGTCTATGTATGTATGTATTGACACAAAACAAAGTCAAAGTTAACAAAAGTTGAAACTTCAAATAAGTTAATTAATTACTTGCAACAGACTGACTGGCTGTGTTATTTGAGATATACAATAGTAAGTAAGCACAGTTTATGTGTTACCTAACAATATTATCTGTATATTATAACAAAACAAAGGTTTATCAAAAGTTTGGTTGTTATAATGTTTCAAAACTTAATATAATTATGCAATAAACTAAATTTACTAAATTCACTGATACATACAGCCGCTATATATCCAAACAAACTGACTTATTAATGCTAACAACAACAGGTTATTGCTAGATTTCAACAATAGAAGTCAAACCATTACTGATTGAGGTTATGTATGACATGTGTTTCAAATTATCTAGGTCAACTTATACAATTAAATATTATGTATTGTAGACAATACTGACCTGAGAACACTATAACACTGTTTACAAATGAGATATATAGCTCATACAACACCAATCTGAGTTCAGATACAATCAACGGCTAAGTTTCAACTACAGCTCAGCACCAAAAATTATGTCTAGAGTTACCGTAGGCAGATAGGAAACCGTTCAGAAGTGCGCAGTGGAAGCTGTAATACATCTACCTGACCACGATAGACAATATATCCAGACACAATGCACTGCGTTGCACAGCGAATCACAACTAATATTAATAAAATGTTTCAACTCACCTGATATCTTCACTGATGCTCTTGAGTGGACCTATAAGATTAACTCATAATTTTGGCCAAAATAACAAGAAAATCGAATAAATACCGCAGGCTTCAGTTCGGCGTTCCTCATCAGCGAAGTCGTCAAACACCAAGCACGTGCGTCGGATTCACTCAAGTTATATAAATGTCAATGTTCAATATATCACAAATTTATCACAAACTTTGCCGGAAGTCAAAAGCGGCAATTATAAGTATTTACACGCACGCGAATTATAAGTATTTCGCGTTAATTCAAAAGGCGATCAATTTATATCAATTACAATCTCGCGAGACAGCCCAAGACGGCGTGTTAATTTTTCAAGGCAAGAGGAAGTTGACAGTTCAGTGTGACCATTGTCAGAAATTTTCAATAGACTAAACAAAACGTTACTAAATCGATATAATCGACTTGACCTATCACAAATAATATTTCTATTTCAAACACCATCTATTATTTATTACGTGTACCCCCTACCATCAAATCAACGGTTCTATTTGGGTGTGTGTTAACGGTTAAGCGCTTAATAGGGGGGAAATATATAATGAGATCATGATAGATCAATCATCACCATTGTCGAGTAATACTGGTCGTATCCAAGATATTTTCCTTGAAGGCCGAAATGCATTAGAGTTAAACCGTAGTCTATGGGAAACCTGTGAAACTGTGGGAAACTAAATAGACCTCACCTCACAAAAACGTGACCTCTCAAATATTTATAGGCGACCAAAAACTCAGCAAAGGTCACCTTGATTAAATAAAACAATATTCCACGGCGCTTTACAAAGCCCATGTCATACTTTTGTAGCTGCGTAAAACCAGTTTTAATGAACACTAAAGCCTTTACTTAGTTATAAAATTATGCAAAATAACTTCGTTACTGTAAAACGTAGCACATATTCACAACTCTATAGTAAAATATTTAGGTCCATACGTATTCATAGTATATTCTCTGTTATGTAAAGCTACTAAAACATTCTCTATGACTGTATAAATTAATTTTACTCAAGGGTCTAAATTGTCTTTGAGTCAAGCTTGATCCCGAAAAAATCGGCTTCGGAATTTTCACAACCATGATTAAAAGAACAATATCAGTCCGAAGCCCTACAAATGTACACCAATTAATTTAAAAGTACGTAGGAAAATATTATTTGATGAGATAAATGCCGGTATCTGCTGTATTCAGGTATTGCTTTATTTTCCTTTTATATTTTATACAGTGTAAGACTAAGAAAATATAGTCTTATTAAAAAATATGTGGGTTTTATTAGAAGAGATTTTGAACATACAGATTTAGGTTTCTTTGTGGCATTAAATAACAAGCCTAAAGTGACTTACAGATGTGGTTTAAATCATCATGTCGGCCTAAAGACGTCAACTGCAGCACATAGGCCTCTCCCATGACCACACACCAAACTTGAGCCGCTCGCATACAACAGTTACCCGCGATTCTAACCAGGCCATGGGCCACCTCTGCTGCGTTGTTAAGTGCTTGGTCACTTCTCTAGAAAATACCCCTAGTCATCTGTTGTCTGAGCTATGTGCTCTACCCATTGCCATTTAGCGATTGCCGATTGTGAGCGACTTTGTCTCACTGCGCGCCGTCTCGTTTGCAGTACGTAAGTAGCAGTCACTTTTCACTCACTAACTGCTAACGAGGTGGTGACAGCTGCTTATGCTATAGAAATTAATAATTTTACATGTTTAGTCTGTTTACTAGTTTCGTTTTATATGCGAATATTGCGCATTGAAATAAATTATTATTTAAGGATCGAATCGATTTTTCTGGTTTTATAGTAATTACATTTAAACCGGAAAATCTTGAATAAATAATGACCTTATTTGAATATGGAAGAGGGTTGGAATGTTCCTCTAGATTCTTGATAGATCCTATAATCGAAGAAATAAAACTCAAAATTAGTAAAATACTAAGATTTCAAGATATTCTGTAGCTCATTCTCTTTGAACAATAACACGAAAGATTAAACAAGTTTCTGGAACTTTCAATATGCTTTCTTGTCAAGACATGAAGGCAAATCCCACTCCAGTCTTACTGAAACCGCGATTTCCCGTGAAGCAATTAAAGTTCGGCATTACTGAAAAATACAAAAGTATCTCTTAGTACAAACATGATTATTGTTAAACCACACATTGTGATAAAAGTTATTACTAACTGTTTATCTAAACAAAGTTTTAACAAAATAAAAACGGACACCAGTATCCGAAAGCTGACCGCGGCAAGATTACTTAACCAAGTGAAGTAATCGATCTGCGGTAGTCATTTACGCCGGGACTACTCAAATAGAGCTATTTTATCTGACCCTACATAATTACAATAACATTTTGATTCAGGAATGCAAATTAAGTTTCGCAAGCCCGGAACGTGGCTGTTTGGTTATTAATTTTATTCAGTGGCCCTTTGCTGAGGCGTCAAACTTGGCCCCAAAATATTAAGTTATACTTGATATTTGAAAAAATGAATTGCCATTTTAATATACTTTGTTATAAGTAATGATATTTTTCTCGTTACAGAAATAAGCTTTTTAAGTTTTGTTTTTAATTTTTAATATTCGCTTTTGTATACTTGAAACGTTTGATGTTTATTTATGCGGAATGATATGATAAAGATGTTATTTATTTATTTATTTATTTATTTATTTCGGGAAAAACAAACAGTTACACACATATATTAATACAACAAAAAAATTAACTAATATTTAACATATGTGAAACCCACAGCGTTTTCCACATATTTTACATACTTATTTTCTTTTTTTTTATTTCACGTTTTGTAAAAGTGTCTCTTGTATTCGGCTGATATTGACTTCATAGCCAGCTCTAAATATAATCTTCCGCTATCGGAATGACAGACGCCAAGTACACGTTCAGGTAATTTAAAGGAATTCTCACTGGCTGACTCGGCGATTAGAGCTCTTCGCTTTGCTGTGATAGCTAATATAGGAAACTTATCGTTAGGTGAAGATCTCAATGTTTGTCGAGTATGAAACGCCTGTTAACGTCGCACTGAAAAATCTGAAATATGCCTGATAAAGTTAAAATAAGAAGTATACTTAAATAACAAAAAATCAATTGCTTAAATTATATTTTATTCGTGCAGCCTGTGGGTTACATATATGCAAAAGATCTACAATGCCCTACGAGTCCAGTACAATAACGGCTGTTGGAGTTACCCCGGTTCTGTAGAGCGTGAGCGATGTTCACTGACTTCTATGCAACCATGCGCAAAAGAACTACATCTTTGATGCTGCGGGTGCGGGATAGCGCCAATAGTCTCCTGGCCGTTATAGCCGCAGACATACTGCCGCTTAACGTACGTAAATCAGTTGCACGATCTGTTTTTAGTTATTGCTTTGTTTTTAATATGTTTTATAAAAAAGAAATAAAATTTATATTATAGTTAAGAACCAGATACGTAAAGTTAAATCCAGATTGGCCTAACATAAATGTAATCATCTCAAAGAATTATATTTAATTTTCTTTCCTGTTTCGACAATTACTGACCTTAAGTTTGTTAAATTAGATTCAACCATGTTCGCCTCGAGTGCGGCTAAAGCGTTTAATAAGAAATTACGTTTAGGTATCTGTAACATTGATACAGGCTCTTTGTGCAATGGGCTTAATAGTCTGAGTGTGTGTAGTGGTGCGTGTGTACTATTCATAACTAACGCATTAAATATAAAGGATAGGTATCAGGGATGGCTATACAATTATACATGTTTATATATCTGCGTAACTAACACATTTGTCATTCTATCCCCTGCCCCCAATTTCCGCTTATTGGAAACTAGACACAGTCCAACGTAATAAAAAACGTAATAAATTTATATTCCAAATATGTTAAATTTATAAGACATTTTGTTCAATGAGGCAATATGTTGCAATGAATTTATGGTAGTATATTTGTAATTAATGTATTTATATCGCCAGTACTTATACACCGCTATTTTTTAATTACTACAAAAAAATTAACACAGCACTAAGTATCTATAACTGATCATATTTATGTAGTTAAAAAATAAAAACACTAAGTCCCAAAACTGTCTCAAAACTGTCCACAAAAATATGTGATAATTGGTAAATGCAATACTAATACTATGACCGACCCGAGTACTACGAGTATCATAGTAAAATGAACCATTGATAAATTCCCCTCCCCTCCCCCTCTGCGCCTGCGCCACGCCCCGACGATGCGACAAACAGTACTAAATTGCTAGCAAAAGTGAGCGTATCTAATTTCGTTGCAAAAGTTAATTGTTTGTCTACGTTTGCCCGACGCGATGGCCTATCATATCAGTTCATATCACGGGAGTATGTAGCTATGCTTCGTGCGTACTTTTTGAGTGGAAAAATCGCGAGTGCAGCTGTGTACCCATGGACATCTTATTGTGAGTGTACAAAAGTGATCCGGTCAGTGTCAAACAATTAAAACAGTGCATATTGGATGCTTTTGACAACGGTGGTGGACATTTCGAAGGACAATGGAAATACTTTTAAGTTTAGTAAATAATACGTACTTAAGTAAATAATAATTTGATGCGGGCTGAAAATCGGTCTGTGTTCTCCACACACCTTAAGGAAGGCCTATGTCCAGCAGTGGACGTCTCTAGGCTGACATGATGATGATAAAATAATATTTGTAAATAACAGATGATTCTAACTTCATAAATACGTCAAAATTACTCTTTTCTTTTAGTCCAGAACACCTTCTTTTATTTTGATATTTGTTTGCTTTCTAATTACCTACCTCCGTATTTAATTACTTGTTAAACGATAAATTTTACCGATCCTAAGCCCGAATGAAGTATGAAGGAGAGGGTAGAATTAACAAAATTAAAAAATAACTACCTACATTTATTATTTTTCTTCATTTTATTTTCTATGGCTACCTACATCATAAGTGCGACAGAGAGAATGCGAATGAGCAGGATGGAATATTATCAATGAATTAGTGAAAGGATTGTAAAATATGACTATGATTTAAGTGAGATTTTCTACAATAAATAAATGATAATAACTTTGCTCTTTATTGATATTATGAAATTCTTACGCCACATATATGATAATAATATCTTCGCTAATCTGTCCTTAAAGTTTTTGTACTAATTAAAAAATAGTGGTGTATGATAAAATTATATAATATTATGTTTTCAAATTGCATCTATATTCGATGGATAGCGTAGCAAAAGATTATGTTTCAAGAAGCTACTCAGACATTTGCTATGATACCACAGAGATGAGCGTTTGATATATTTTAATTTTTCCAATCATTATTATATGTAAAACTATAGATATAAGAGAATCTTATCGATGCTGACATTTGGGTGTTCCCTGTGAGCTTTCTTCTGGCGTAGACTTACCTACTCCATGATTGCTCAATTATATTATTGCTTTATACATACCAGTAATTGTAAAAGTGCAAATGCTAAAACCGCGTTATCCATTTGCAAGGTTGGAGTGTACATATATACCTATACTCATCCCTCTTTTCGCTGGTGCTGAAAACGATTCATGCTTTTACCAGCATCACTTATGAGCTTTTCCTTATATCAATAACATTTTGCTTTTGCTTCGAAACAACGCATCTTACTATTAGTTGGAGCTTTGGAGGTATAAGCGTTGACTTAATCTATTAGACCGTCGAAGTAGAGTAACAATGGCAGGGTGACAACAGAAGAGTATCAGTTAGATAATCTATTAATTTGTCACGGTAGGTTGGCCTTCATTGTAGATACGCGAGCCTGTCATTGTACTAACACTATCCATTTAGCATTGAGGTAGGTATCATAAATCTCTCGTTATTAAAGTATTATTTAGTTTGCCAAGCTTGAAACGTTTGGCAGAAAGAATAGTTTTACAACTGCTAAGCTTGTCATGATATTAGTCAAATAATTTTCACATCGTTTCTAATTCTTTGTTAGTGATTTATAAAAGAATGTAGGTAGATAGCAACAGCATCCTAAAGGATTTACTTGAACCTAAAAGGTCAAGCTTATTTCTGCAAATCTGATCTGTACTTTAAAGTTTATTTAATTTATTATCATTACATTATTATTATTTTATACGTAACTAAGTCTTAAAATACTATACAAAGAAATATATACAGAACACACAAAAAAATATATACAGAAAAAGAAAAATAAAAAATTTTAGAGCGCGTCATGAAATTCATCCACATCGCCGTCAACTGGCAGCGTGCCCAGAACGCTGGCAGCGTTGCCACGTTGTATGGCGATACTTACCTTCTGGGCCAAATACAACCCAGCCTTCTGGTCACGCGAGGCGTCGACAAGTCTCTTTGCGATGTCTCTAAAAAGAGATCTCGCACTTGGACCCCATGGCCCCAACGTTTCGACCCCAAACGGCTCAAATACGTAATCCCCTACTAGGGGATCTTAATTTATTAAATTTATCTTAGAATTGATGCCATGATATTGATTTTAGCATCAAACATGTGTATTACACACGTTTGATGCTAAAATGAAAGTCATTTTGTCTCAACAGACCCCCATTAATACATATTGAATGTGTATTCATGATATTATAATTGATCACATTATCCAACAAGGAGCTGAACTCCTTTATAAAGCTGGTATTAATTTGGGTACCTACTTCGTGACTTAGTCAATAGATAACTTTGTCCGTGTCTCCGTTTTAGGTGAGATAATTAAGACTTGATTATGACTTGAAGTATTTGAAGTAATAGATGTAAACGAGCTTTTCATCATAGAAGAAAGTAGTATTGAAAATATCGCTATTATTGAACACTGTACGGCAATTTTACTAAACATTTTTACATATTTATGGAAATAAATAAGCCCTAAGTGTGATTATATATTTTTATATTAGCCATGTAGTAGTGAATAAGCAATAACTCACTCGAAATGAAATTGTAGTAGTAAATTGCTTTTACTGTCAGGATTAAAACGCCTGCTAAGAGCCTTCAATATTACCTTTAGACCTACCCTATTCAATTCCGTAAGTGCTTGTGCTTGCTTAAGTGGTGAGTCAAAGAATTCACCAAATTGTGCACGACAAAGACATCGGGCGGATTTGTTTACCAGGTTTACGGTGGAATATTTTTACTATACATCTATATCTTAAGAGTTGATTTCCGTTGTAGTTCGAATCAAAACGGAACGAAAAACAGAATCAGTTGCTTTCAATATTTTATTAGAATATTTCAATATGATTTACATTTAGGCAAAACGTTTGACATTTGAATGCTCAACAGTTCACTGTTGTAAAAGTTTTATCTTATAAATCTATTTAAATCCGACTTGTCCCACCAGTTGAAGTTATTTTGTGTGAGAGACGTGGATGTGTCATAGCTTATCATAAGCGGTCCACTAAGTAGGTACGTCACGCTGTGGTCTCTTTGCTGTTGTTGGCGACTCAGGATGACGTTGTCATTTATACGTACTCATTGCGTACTTGAATGTACGCTTCCCTTTTCAACTAGCGCTTAAGTTTCATGCCGCAACCTTTTCATATTGGCTCGTCACTGTTTTGTAAGTATGTTTATTACATTAAATCAAACCAATTATTGTTGCCTAGAGGAACATTAAGTTTTTCTGGAAATCCGTTCGTGCAGTTCGAGGAAGAACTCAATCCTCAGAACACACATCCATCAGAGACGAGAATGGAAGTATAGTAAATGGTGAATTGTGCGTGCTGAAGAGATGGAAAGAGTATTTTGAAAGTTTATTCGAAAGAACGGCGATAGAGACACCGATAGCTGAAGTGAATTGTAATGATAGCAATGATGAAAGCGTTATTGGCGTGGATGAGATCGTGAAAGCACTGGGAAGTATGAAAGTAGGTAAGGCTGCAGGATATGATAGGATTACAGTCGAAATGCTGAAGGCTGGACAGGACATCATAGTTGGTCAGTTGTAGCGGTTATATAACTTGTGTTGGAACACCGGCCGAGTACCTAATGACTGGACCACAGCTGTAGTTGTGCCTCTTTATAAAGGAAAAGGCTCGCAACAAGACTGCAAAAACTATAGAGGCATAAGCCTTCTCAGCATTGTTGGCAAATTGTATGCAAAGGTACTTATTGAAAGAGTTATGGAAATAACCGACAAGAAAATATGGGATGTACAAGCGGGATTCCGAAAGGGTATGGGATGCACGGATCAGGTTTTTTCCTTGCGAAGCATAGCCGGAAAATTTTTGGCCAAAGGTCAAAAGGTCTATTGCGCATTCGTGGATTTGGAAAAGGCTTACGACAAAGTGGTGAGGAATGAAATGTGGTCGGTGCTGTCAATGAATGGGGTGGACAGCAGCCTCATTCGAGCTCTGAAATCCCTTTATGAGGATTCTAGAGCTTGTGTGAGGATAAACGGGGCATACACTGACTGGTTTACCATCGATAAAGGTGTTAGACAGGGATGTGTAGCGTCGCCGTGGCTGTTTAACCTCTTCATGGACAGTTGTTTGCAAGATTTAAAAAATAGTGACTGCGGATTAAGGATGAATGTGTTACTCGTCAAATGCCTCCTTTATGCTGATGATCAGGTTATACTTGCATCTTCAACGGAGGAGTTGCAGGAGATGGTAACAATCATGCATCGTGCGTTAGAAAGGAAAGGAATGAAAGTGAATGTAAGTAAAACGAAAGTTATGGTTTTTGAAAAGGAGGAATGCGTTACGGTTTGTAATGTTTTGATCGATGGACAGCGAGTGGAACAAGTGAATGAGTTTGTTTACTTAGGTACGTTGTTTACAAGAGATGGTAAGAATGAAGCAGATATTGAAAGGAGAGTTAATGCAGGTAATTGTGTGAATGGAGCTCTGAAGGCGTTTATGAACAGTCAAAACGTGTCCAAAAAGGCACGTTTGGCTGTACATAGAGGTGTGTCAGTGCCTACCCTTATGTATGGTAGTGAAAGTTGGGTATGGCAGAAGAGATTTGAAAGTAGAATAAATGCTGTAGAAATGAGAGCACTGAGAAGTATGTGTGGTGTGTCTTTGACCGACAGAGTAAAGAATTGTGTGATACGAGAGTGGTGTGGGGTAAAAGAAGATGTAGTGACAAGCATTGAGAAAGGCATGTTAAGATGGTTTGGGCACATGGAGAGGATGGATGACGATAGACTGACAAAGAAGATATATCAGGCTAGTGTGAATGGGACAGGACAAAGGGGAAGACCTAGGAGAACGTTCTCTGACCAGATTGAAGACATCCTGAAAAAAGGGCAAGTCAGAAGTACCCTTAACAGAAGAGCATGCATGAGAAACTTGATGGGAGTGAGTGAAGCAAGTGAGGTAGTCTCTGCCTACCCCTCCGGGCAACAGGCTTGAGTCTATGTATGTATGTATGTATGTACGCTGCTAAATTTAGTCGTGCGAATCGATTAGATAATCAACAGCTCCCACATCGAGGTTAATTTTCCGGTGGTTTGCTCGTTTCCCTGCTATTCACCAATATTATATTGGGCCCACTTTGTAGAAAGGCGGGTGTTTCATTTCTCATAACATGGTGGAAAATAAATTATCCATTTAATTTTGAATGTTAATATTTTTGCGGTTTGACCTTCATTTTGATAAAACTGGATATATCTATCTATGTACGGCAGCAGCGGCACGTGAATATTACTTATATTTTATTCTTTAATTCTTTATTGTACACAAAAAAAAGGACCAAAAATACATGAAACGAGTAAAAATAAATAAACTAATTAATTTTGTATACAAAGGCGAGCTTAACTCAACACTGAGTTTTCTACCAGCAAACCTTTGAGGCTGGAGATTCCATTTGAGAGCTAAGGGTAATCTTAGTGTACAAAAGAAAAACAAAAAAAAACACAAATAATAAAAAAAAATTGGATACCAATATATATATATATATATATATATATATATATATATATATATATATATATATATATATATATATATATATATATATATATAGTTATTCATATATAAGTAAATAAATAAACTACATAAAATAATAAATATATATATATATTATTCATAAAATACATCTAATACACATGTGTTATTTATATCGATAGATAGTGCCTTAAACACTGCTAAGGACGGGCTAGCGTGAATGTGATGCGGCAAAGCATTCCACAGGCGGACAGCATAGACGGAGAAAGAATGGTCGTACGCATTAGAGCTATGAGGAGGTGTGCGTGAGAGAAGAGAGGTGGCTAAGCGACAGGGCTTATCCCGCGGAATAAGAAATTCAAACCGGTCACGAAGGTATGAAGGTGAAGTAGTAGGGTTGTGAAGAATAGTGTATAGAAGAGAAAGAATGTGAGAATCCCGGCGCCGGCGAATAGGCAACCAATTCAACTTAGCTGGAAATTCCGATACATGATCGTACTTTCGAAGGTCAAATATGAAGCGGATACACAGATTCTGCAGGCGCTCGAGTTTGTTTAAAAGTTCCTCCTTTATATCAAGAAAGGCGACATCTGCATAGTCAAGAGTTGGAAGTAGAAGAGATTGCGCAAGTGTTACCTTAGTATTGAAAGGCAGGAATTTTTGGAGACGTTTGAGAGAATGGAATATGCAAAACACTTTTCTGCTTACTTCTGCAATATGTGCTTCCCAGGACAGATTCGAGTCTAGAAGAACACCGAGATTTTTAGCACATTTCGAGAAATCTATGGGTATTGAATTATATAGAACCACTGGGAGCAATTGGTAATCCAATAGGTTATGCATATATCGGCCACCAATAATGAGAGCTTGAGACTTTGTAGGATTAACAAGGAGTCCAAATGACTCAGCCCACATACGAATAAGTTCTAGATCGTTATTTATAGCATCGATGGCTTCAGAAACTTCCTGAACCTTAAAATGTCGATATAGCTGCAGATCGTCTGCGTAAAGATGATAATGTGAAGATATAATTTTAGTGATAGCGTTTATAAAAACGGAGAAAAGTAAAGGAGATAACACGCCACCTTGAGGAACACCCGCAGCCAGATCACACCACTCAGAGTATAACTCTTCGGAGTGCACAGACTGTGAGCGTCCCTGAAGATAAGATTTAAACCAGTCAATTGCAGAAGCTGAGACATTAAGTGAGGATAGGATACCAAGGAGTACGTCAAAATCAACGGAATTAAAGGCGCTGCTAAAATCCAAGAGTACCAGTACTGTCAGTTGCTTATTTTCCATGGCCAGTCTTATGTCATCAGTAATTTTAACTAGTGCTGTTACAGTACTATGGCCTGGCCGGAAGCCGGACTGATATGGACTTAATAGGCTATTAGAGTACAAATAATTAGCCAGTTGTTTTTGAACATTAGTCTCAAGAATTTTGGACAGGATTGGAAGTATTGAAATTGGACGAAAATGGGATAAGGAAGTAGGATTTGGAATTTTGGCTAAAGGTAATATGTGTGCCTTTTTCCACAGTGCGGGAAAGGTGTTAGAGAATAGGGAGAAATTTATTATGTGAGTGACCACGGGCACTATTTGGCTGAGAATGGGCAGAAACATTTGAATTTGAAGACCATCTTCACCAGCTGCTTTAGTGGTTATGGATAGGAAGGATTTTTTTACGTCCGCTCCACAATTGGCTGAAAACAGAATGCAGTATTTAATGGCAGAGAAAGATTGGAGAGATAATTTAATGTTGTAGTCTTGGTGCTACTATGAAGAGTAATTGGTGGCCTGGAAAAATGAGCATTGAGTATGTTCAAGTCCATACTCATGCAGCTGCTCTGCGATGTTTTTCCAATGCCTAGCGACTTGAGAAATTGCCATACTTGTGAGGTGTGAAGTATTTATTGTTTTACTCATGTTTTCTTTCCTCCAATTCTAAAGCATCCCAATTTATAAAATGTTTATTAGATATTTGAAAACAGTTCAGGAGTTTTCAGCACTGAAAGCAAAATAAGCTTGATTTATGAAAATATGAGTAGATACTTCATTTATCAGATATTTCAGAACTGGTCGGGAATACCCTGAAAGCAAAATATTCTTGATTTATAAAAGTATGAGCATTATATCTTTTTCAACATTCCGGTTGTACGACATAAATTAATGTTTTCTCACATAGCGTCCTAAATAACCTTGTAAATTTTCGAATTAAGATAGATAGAGTATTGACCATGAAGATTTTAAACTCTTTTTACTGATTTTGTTGCAAGTACTTAACTTCTGATAATACACTGCGATTACCTTTAGGGCGCTGTAAAGCCAAATTTGGTATGTTTACCACAACAAGATTAGTCAAACATGCTATAAAATAATTCATAGCACAAATTTTATTCAACCACATACAGTGGCTTCGAAAAATATAATTTATTGCTACTCGCGCTGCAATTATTTTCATTTCACCACACAACTAATAATACGATATTACATCAATATATTGTGATGTAGTTATTAACCATCAGTGCGAAATAATTTCAAATTCATCGAACCAAAAACCCAATTTATAAAGATATATTTGTGCCTTTAATTTCCATTTCAAAATATTCAGAGGACAAACAAAATATTTGTGTAACATTTTATCCTGATACAGCTAGTAAGGAAAATAAAGGCGGTATCAGTTGTGTTACGACTAAAGTTGCAAAGGTCAAATAAGGGGAGGGTCATGCGCGACGTGGGTGATGGAGCCGATAGACGAACTATTACAACAAGTCACACTTTAGCCTCACAAACCCTTCCTGTTGGCTCTTTAAAATACGGTAGCATTCTAAATATGTGTATACAAAGTAACTTCTGGTAATTACACGGTTTGTAGCAGTATGGTCATGATATGAGGTTTTTAATTTGGGCGATATTATGTTTTTTGCTATGCATGGTATTTTTTGTTTGAATACTGTGTAGGTAAACGATTTTAATCAAGGGTAGGCATTAATCGCGTTAACAGGGGTAAGTTAAAACTCATTAAATAAACTTTATTACTGTGTGGCAAAATCTATCGAAAAATTATCAAATTTATTAATTCCTTTTAAATTTGTATACGTTTGGTTATATTTAGAACAGTGTGAGTAGGCCACTTTCAGACTATCTAGGCTTTTAATTTTAGAATTTGTCTAGAAGTGGTCTATAGCTCAGACATAGCGCCATTATTCAGAAAGAGTTTAAACTTGTGCCAGCCTATTCCTGAATCTATGGATATGCGTATAATCGCTATGTTTCGATAGGATTGATCCGGTTGAATGGCTATATTCAATATGAATGGATTGTAAAAGTTCAAGATATTATAATATTTTTTCATCCGTCCTAATGTTCCTTGACTCTTATTTCCATAAGCAATATTAATAGCCAAAGATAAACATATTGTCAGCATGAGTTTAGAGGCGAATATTGTTTCCATGTTTCGATCACAACTGGCACGGCCGAATGGTCACTGTCGATACAGTGATCGAGAGTTGCCGGATTCAGTTTCCGGTTCGACAAAGTTTTCAGTCTGGAATCTTTCATAGCAGGGTTTAGGCAGCAGACATAACTCGTACTACTGGAGAAGTTAAAAATAAACGGCGTAACAAAAAATGGTTTTGATGTGTGAAAAATAGAAGCTATCAGGATGGCGCGGCGGCGTATAGATATTTACACATAGAAGTTTTAACAAAGTTATTCAGTGTATCTGGTGATCTAACTAATACAACTGTGTAGTTCTTATCTGTTGCAGTTTAATCTTAAATTAAATAAAATATTGCTATAAATATTTTACTGTCGTTTCATTCCGCACTAATAGGGTTTCGTTGATTAACATTGGGTAAGTATCGCATTATATTTTGCATCGCATTATACATATATCACACTATATACAGTTTAAAGAATAAATGTATTCAGTCAATCTCCTACAAATTACACACAATGAAAATAACATACACTGTATAACATACAAAAAGACAGGCAGACTGATATTAAATACAAAACAAAATCTTTGTCTCACATATTGATAATATGATACATTCCAATTGAAATTTTGGCAAAGTAGTCAAAGTACAGACAAAGTGCTCTGTGACTTCTATTACGGTATTGATAATATGGTATATTATTACAACGTTACTTTATTTATAAGAAATGTACGCAACATTTCTGTGAACGTCATTAAATAAAGTCAAATATAGAGCGAAAAACATTTTATTTTTAAACCAACACGACTATCCTAATAAAATAAAACGCCTGCACTAATCTTGAAATGGAATTTTCTGGCGGTTATTTTCAAGAAAACAATAGCTGACAATAAGATTTTCCTTAGTGCCTATTTAATTTCGAAGGAAATCTTTTAAGCGAGAAGTAGAACATTGCGAGTCATTGAGCAGTAATTTCGGAATGGTTTCGCCCTGTCGATTTCAACGAGATCTGAATTAACGAGTTGGCGAATTGTTACACTAGCTCTGTGAAATGAACTTCGCTTGCTTGTATTGCTTTGGATATCATTTAATTAATACTAACCGTAAATAATAACATAATGTTACGGACGGGGTAACGGGATTGGAAGGAAACACCGAGTAGCACTTATAACACTTTATTCGATTTCACACACGACACGCCGTTTAATTTCGACGCAGACAGCACCAACACTAGCGTCTTTTGCACTGCACTTTTCACTGCACTTCACTGCACTTTACTGCACTATACTTTCACTTCACTTTTTTTACTACTTCTTCTTTCTTCCTTTTACTTCTTCCTTCTTCTTCTTCACTTTACCACTTTTCAACTTAAACTGGCGCTCAGCGCATCTACACCGCCTTATATACCCCTAGGAATGTTCTAGATTCACTAATTTTTACTCGAAATATTTAAATAATCTTTTAAATATTTGCCAAATATTCATAAACATTTTCCAAATTTCATAAAAACCAAAATCCACGTAACAGTTATGACTGGGATTTGAACCCACGCCTTCAGAACGTGAACTGAATGTGTTATCCGCACGGCCATCGCCTTGTTGTCAATGACTGGTGAATTTGGCGAACACTTGACAGAGTGTATACGTCATCGAACTAAAAACTCATTTCCAAATAATAAAATAGTCTTCAAACCTCTTTGCTAATAAATTATTGTGTTTGATGACCGGAAAGTTTGTCGTGTAGACGTCAGAAGACCTTGGCAACGGTAGTGATGACAGCTTGGCATGACACCGGCCGTCACACTACCCCCTCTCTAAGACATGCTCGTCCCGAGCATTGTTGGATCCATGATATACCGCTATCCTATCCACATGAACGATCTTCAGTGGACTTCTAGGTGTCTTTCGAATTCTGTAGGTTACATCGTTAATTTTCTTTATTACAGTATATGGTCCTTCCCAGCTTGGCTGTAATTTGGGAGATTTTCCCTTACATCGGACCGGATTATGAAGCCACACCAAAGTTCCCTCTTCGAATTCTCTTGCATTTGCGCGTCTGTCATATCGGGTCTTCATTCTTACTCCCGCTTGTAAACTCTCTTGTCTAACGTGTTCATGAATTTCTTCGAGCTTTCTTCTTAATTCACATGCATAGTCGGTAACACAGCTAGGTGTCCCCGGTGGACATCCAGCAAGAAGGTCTACTGGAAGTCGTAGCTCCCTTCCTAAATTTGTTCGCGCCGGGGTTGTTGCCGTACTCTCATGTACTGTGGCTCTGTAAGCCAGAAGAAATAGTGGGATATATTCGTCCCAGTTTCTCTGATGGCTATCGACTACTTTAGCAAGATGGCGCTCCAATGTCTGGTTAAATCTCTCCACCATTCCATCCGATTGAGGGTGATACGGAGTTGTTCTAGTTTTGTGGATCCCCATCATCTTGCAGATTTCTTGAAAGAGTTGAGATTCAAAGTTTCTCCCTTGGTCGCTGTGGATTTCCAACGGTAAACCATATCGACAAAATACTTCATTTACTAATTTTGTCGCAACTGTAATTGCTTCCTGATTGGGGACTGCAAAAGCTTCTGGGCATCTCGTGAAATAATCCATTACCACCAGAATGTAGCGATTACCACTTTCTGTCAACGGAAATGGTCCAGCTATATCCACAGCAACACGTACCCAAGGAGCTCCCACAGTGTACAGTTTTAGTGCTCCGCGGCTCCGAGTTTGCGGCCCTTTAACTGAAGAACATTTAACACATTTCCTGCACCAGTCTTCAACGTCTTCCCTACAGTGCAGCCAATAAAAACGTTGACGAATCTTCAGTAAGGTTCTTCGCACTCCAAGATGTCCGCCAGATGGGCCGTCATGACAAATTTGCAAAACTTCAGGAATCATTGATTTTGGCACTATTGTTTGAAGATAACTTTCTCTTCCAGAAGCACTTTCCCATTTTCGACAAAGTAGTCCATCTTGTATTATTAGGCTGTTCCATTGCGCCCAATAGCTTTTCGTGACGGTACTAGTATCAGCTACCTCACTCCATTCTGGCCGAAGAGAGTTATTCTTTAGCCGCTCCAGTATCGGTTTCAAATCTTTATCTTCTTCCTGCGATTTAATAATGAACTCCTTGTTCCATCGCCCGTCGATAGTATCCATTCTAATAACCTTGACGGCAGCTTCTTCTTTTCCTTCTTGTCGCACGCAATGCTGAAGCCCGTGGTGTTCACCGGTTGTATTGGTAAAGAAAAAGGATGGATCGACTAGATTCTGTATTGACTACCGAAAATTGAATGATGTAACCAAGAAAGACAGTTATCCTTTGCCTAGAATAGACGACACTTTAGACACGTTATGCGGAATGAAGTGGTTCACAACAATAGACCTAAAAAGTGGTTACTGGCAAGTGGAAATGGACCCAAAAGACGTTGAAGACTGGTGCAGGAAATGCGTTAAATGTTCTTCAGTTAAAGGGCCGCAAACTCGGAGCCAAGCAAACAGGTAACGCCATTGACCGCTCCATCAATGGTTAAACTGTTCCCATCCGTGCTTTGTCGGATACAAACTTTAGGGGCTTTTCGTCTACCGGCCAGCGCTTGCCCCGCAGCCCTGGCTGGAATTAGTTTTCCTGGTCGTGTAGACGTCAGAAGTCCTTGGCAACGGTAATGATGACAGCCAGTTTAAGTTGAAAAGTGGTTAAGTGAAGAAGAAAAGGAAGAAGTAAAGGAAGAAAGAAGAAGTTGTAAAAAGTGAAGTGAAAGTATAGTGCAGTAAAGTACAGTGAAGTGCAGTGAAAAGTGCAGTGCAAAAGACGCTAGTGTTGGTGCTGTCTGCGTCGAAATTAAACGGCGTGTCGTGTGTCAAGTTGAATAAAGTGTCATCAGTGCTACTCGGTGTTTCCTTCCAATCCCGTTACCACCCGTCCGTAACAATTGGTGTCAGAAGTGGGATAGGAAGGTTTAAAGATGCCAGTCATGCCGAGAGAAGGGCCTACGACACGTGCGAGGGCTGCCGCTCAAGAGCTAGGTGACTCTAGCCAGGAAGTTGTGAGCAGGGATGCTCCTTCGCAAGCAACCGGATCTGAAGGAGGGGTATCTACGTCCGCAAGCGCAGCTAACCCTATATCTCTCGCAGACCTCGCAATAATAATCCAGCAAAACTCTCAGCAACTTAAATGCGATCTTCAAACACAACTCCAGGAGAACTCGCATCGACTCGAGCAAAACTCTCAGCAACATTAAAGACGCATTAGCACATGCTTTAGAAGTCGAGGCTGTTCAACAAGAAGTGACGAGTGATCGAGATAGAGTTATTGCAGCAGAAGAAAGAACTGGTCGAAGATCTTTTGTCCTAAAGTGTTATAACTGTAGAGAGCCCCGACATTTAAGGCGTAGTTGTCCGAAACATGTAGCAGAAAGGCGTCAGATTGACGCTAGTGTTCAAGTGCAGTGAAGTGCAGTGAAGTGCAGTGAAGTGCAGTGAAAAGTGCAGTGCAAAAGACGCTAGTGTTGGTGCTGTCTGCGTCGAAATTAAACGGCGTGTCGTGTGTGAAGTCGAATAAAGTGTCATCAGTGCTACTCGGTGTTTCCTTCCAATCCCGTTACCCCGTAGTCCGTAACAATTCCCAACAATACAATCGTCTACGATGTCTGCAATCACCGCTCGTTGCCAGTAAAGGTTGTCACCGATTTTTATAGCCACCATCTGTTCGCCTTTAACTGGGATGTACTGACCGGTAGCCGTCGTCAGTCGAGGTGAAATTGACGGCGTTAGAATCTTTCCGTTCTTTCTTGTCAATCGAGTTCCTATAACCGTTCGTGTCGCACCGGTGTCCAGGGTCAGCGAACATAGAATGCCATTGACTGCTCCATCGATAGTTAAACCATTTCCATCCGTGCGTTGTCGAATACGAACTTTCAGAGCTTTCCGTCTTCTGATCAGCGCTTGCATTGAAGTCTTGGCTGTAATTGCTTCCTGATCATCTTTCAACACTTGAACACTAGCGTCAATCTTACGCCTTTCTGCTACATGTTTCGGACAGCTACGCCTTAAATGTCCGGGCTCTCTACAGTTATAACACTTTAGGACAAAAGGTCTGCGACCAGTTCTCTCTACTTCCGCTGCAATAACCCTGTCTCGATCACTCGTAATTTCTTGCCGAAAAGCCTCCACTTCTAGAGCATGTGCTAATGCGTCTTTAACATTGTTGTGGTGTTTCAGGCGCACGGCAGCTCTAACTTCATCATCATAAATTCCGTCGATGAACGCCTGGAGTCGCATGCTTTGAACTTGTTCCACGGGTGTCGACTGATAAGCTTTTCGCACCATCTTCGTCACTTCCATCGCCCACTGCTGCAAGGATTCGTTCGGATACTGACGGCGGTTGCGTAACTTGGCTCGGAACACATATTTTAAGTGCTCATCTCCAAATCTGGATTCTAGAGCCTCAAACAGCTGTGCGTAAGTAGCGTCCTTTCCCACGGCCTCAAGCACGGACAATGCTTCTCCACGCCAACGCCAGGATAAGTGCAAACTTGGCCTGGTCGACATCCCAACCGTTGCTAATAGAAGCGGCTTCGAACTGTATTCCGTAGGCCTCCCAGGAAGTGTTTCCATCGAATAATGGTACTTTTAAATAACCACTAGAACTTGATGAGTTGATAGAAACCGAAGGGCTGTTGGACTTCATCTTCTTTAGAGATCATCAGTGCAGATTAGACATTAAAGGTGGTATACTTAAGTGTGGAGATGTGGAAATTCCAATGAAAGGTGGTAGCATGGGGAAAGTTTTGTGCCTCAAAGAAAGCAAACTTACACATAGATCACTGGCTTCTATAGCTACGAAGTTTAATGATTTGGTCCATGTCAATAGGAGAGCGGTGTATTATGGGTTTAAGGATGCGCGGGACGCGCATGTCTTAGAGGGGGGGTAGTGTGACGGCCGATGTCATGTCAAACCGTCGTCACGAAACACAATAATTAGCAAAGAGGTTTGAAGACTATTTTATTATTTGGAAATGAGTTTTTAATTCGATGACGATCGAAATTAGTGAATCTAGAACATTCCTAGGGGTATATAAGGCGGTGTAGATGCGCTGAGCGCCAGTTTAAGTTGAAAAGTGGTAAAGTGAAGAAGAAGAAGGAAGAAGTAAAAGGAAGAAAGAAGAAGTAGTAAAAAAAGTGAAGTGAAAGTATAGTGCAGTAAAGTGCAGTGAAGTGCAGTGCAAAAGACGCTAGTGTTGGTGCTGTCTGCGTCGAAATTAAACGGCGTGTCGTGTGTGAAATCGAATAAAGTGTTATAAGTGCTACTCGGTGTTTCCGTTACGTAACGGGATTGGAAGGAAACACCGAGTAGCACTTATAACACTTTATTCGATTTCACACACGACACGCCGTTTAATTTCGACGCAGACAGCACCAACACTAGCGTCTTTTGCACTGCACTTTTCACTGCACTTCACTGCACTTTACTGCACTATACTTTCACTTCACTTTTTTTACTACTTCTTCTTTCTTCCTTTTACTTCTTCCTTCTTCTTCTTCACTTTACCACTTTTCAACTTAAACTGGCGCTCAGCGCATCTACACCGCCTTATATACCCCTAGGAATGTTCTAGATTCACTAATTTTTACTCGAAATATTTAAATAATCTTTTAAATATTTGCCAAATATTCATAAACATTTTCCAAATTTCATAAAAACCAAAATCCACGTAACAGTTATGACTGGGATTTGAACCCACGCCTTCAGAACGTGAACTGAATGTGTTATCCGCACGGCCATCGCCTTGTTGTCAATGACTGGTGAATTTGGCGAACACTTGACAGAGTGTATACGTCATCGAACTAAAAACTCATTTCCAAATAATAAAATAGTCTTCAAACCTCTTTGCTAATAAATTATTGTGTTTGATGACCGGAAAGTTTGTCGTGTAGACGTCAGAAGACCTTGGCAACGGTAGTGATGACAGCTTGGCATGACACCGGCCGTCACACTAATATACCCCTCTGGGTCAGCTGCCATTTAATAACGAGACTAAGGCAATCAGGGCTCAGTACAACAGCTTTCAAATACGATTATCATCTTGTGATATTATTAAAAAAAGTGTGCAGGATGAAAAGAAAATTTAAAAACCGCATGGCAGCTTTGTGCTGCTGTTTGTCGCTGTGGTGCTGAATGCCTCTGAAAGTCTATTTTCCGCTTATACACGCACAAGAGTTCGCTAACCAGCTTGTAGCTAACATTTTTTGTTAAGTACCCAGATAAGGAAAGTTGATGAAAAATGGCTATGGAATGTATAAGCCCTAGGTTTTACCTTTTTTCGTAGTCCGCTTGTCGTTCGCTCTATCGCCTGGATCACAGTAGGCCCCAACAGATAAAATGTTTTATTGATATATTTATTATGCTAATAGCTGTATGATACTCGTATTTACAAGGCTGCCAGTGAATAATGTCATGTAGGTACAGACAAATGGTACAAATGTATATATTTGGAATGTGAATTGAACATGATTTATTTCATTAAGTTTTATGTAACATACAAACATGTTGTGAATATTTTTTGTGCTGTTGCGTTTAAGGTTAATTAACGAGTTTATGTTGAATATAATTCAATTCAGTTGTAGTAGACTTAACCTTACTGTGACTTTTGCTTGTGCTCGGCGCCTAAAGAGCTACATAAGTAAGAACTTAGTCACTAATTACAAAGACATACTTGTTAAATTAAGTAAATGATTTAAGTTTTTAAGAGACAACATTTGCATTTAGATACGAAGATAGTTGTAAAAAGAGCTAGATATAAACTATTTAGATTAAGAAGTTATTCTATATCAGTCTCGTTAGTTGGGTTAATTAACTCCAAACTTTTTTGAATTAGGCTGTTTGAAATGTCTCTAGTTCTAATTGAGATTATTAATTTAAAGTTTTAGAGGTGAGCCTTGAAATTTAAAACAATCCAACAAGCCTTTGAACTATTTTATCAGTGGATAACATACTTTTTGTTCTTTGTTCACAGTACTTGTAAAACCTAAAATTTCTTAATCAATATTACGTCTTTGGTTAAAAAGTATATTAAGCAACTCACCATAAATCAAATATTAAATGGCACGTACGTACGACGAAGCAATCAATGTCTTCTACTCGTGAGGTTACACAAACAGAACCGAGAGCGAAAGATGGTCTCTAAATAATTTATGAACCGCAGCCAAACAAACAAAACAAACAAAATACACGTCGCACCGACGACTAAGAAGAAGGGTAGCCACTTGGTAACCGATAAATAATATAAGTAGAGAGGAGAAATCACTGGCGCTGACGACGGTTTCTTGCTGCTAAATAATGTGATCAGAGTTAATATTAAATCAGCTGTTCAATAACATTGTATGTTCTCTGATGCAGAGGTGATTTTATTAGTCTCAACAGAGCTTAAGCCCGAGCAAGGAACGTAAAGAAACTTCGGCCGACCCAAAAGTTTTGTCATGTAACAATGTAATTAGCCCCTTGGAGTTTGCCGTCCCCTAACTTGTAACAAATTCTTTATCTCGCTTCGGCGTTTTCACTCACTAAAATTTTAATTTGTGGTTACATGATTAATTTAATTGCTTTTGTAGAATGCATACTGAGCGTACAATCATTCGTTTGGGAGAATTTTTATAATGCATATATTTATATGAACTGATGTAAATGTGTTTGCTTTGGTTTGAAATTATGTAGTTTTGTAAATCTTTTACGCTATAAGTTTCATACTGCATAGCTTTAGAGGTATATAGTTTAGCCAGTATTCAATAAGTCCCATACAACATATAAAGCAATACCAAGCGAAAGTTAGACCAAATGCAAACGCAAACTTGGTATGAGACGAAAGGAACTGTTGTTCAACTATTATGTCAATAACAGGATTAAGTTTTGTGGCAGACGATAGCAAAAGAGATCGCCTAGCTACTTCAACTAGTAGTAATCTATAACTATTACATATTGATGTCATATCTGGTTACTGTTAAGGCGCTGATACACTTGAGCATTCATTTGTAATGAGCATTCTCGCGAATGTTACAAAACAAATGAGTGTGTTTTAGCGAGCATTCCCATTAACATTCGGGCGAGCCTTAGAATATAGATAATACATAGAGTTTGCGCTACAATGGCGGTTAAACCCAATATATTTACTTTGACTTATGATTTTAATCTAGGGAAGAATCTCCGTAGTTCATCACTAATTTTAACTTGACCATTGATGGGCTTACTCACAATAATTAGCGATAAAACATCAATAATGTTTACAATAGATCCATAGATTTGGTTTACTCAGAATTTATTTCAATATAATGTTGATAAACTCTCGATAACGTTGAATAAATTTGAATGTAGGAAGAAACACTTGTGTGATTTATTAAACCTGTTAAAATTAAAATCTGTATTTTCTTATTTGGAAACGTCATTTGTTAATGTATCTTACTCTTACTCTAGAAATAATTCATAAGTGAAACTGAAGTAAACATATTGGGTAAAACTGCTGTTGTAGTGCGATTTCTATATTTTTTTCCTATTTTCAACGGACTGTTTAAATTTAGAGTGTTCGCTACAATGATCGTGAAAATGTTCGGTTCGACAAAACAGAAAACGGTGAATGCTCGCTGTTCTGTTACAAGTGAATGCTCAGGTGTATCAGCACCATTACAGAAGCAATACGTAGAACACATTCTCGGTGTTCTTAGTGGGAGAAATTGTAAGAGCTCTAGAAGGACAACTGTGATTCCTAAGTTTTATACACCGAACTCTGTGGGACACTGTTCAGTTAGGTTCAAACCACCAACCAGTGGCTTTTGCATGTTTGTCCACCAGTATTACTCGCCAATTCAGAACCTAATAAGTTAACGTTTATACTTATATATTTCAGATTCATCACTACTGAAGTAGATTAACGATACCAGTCTAGTAAACGAGTTCAAGATAATTAAACATGTACACTCAAAACCAGGACAAAATTATCTTCATGAAGTTAATTTAGGTACAGAAAATCCACAGCTTCGAGACGCATTTCCTTAGTCAAAAATCTTGAGTCTTCGTTTGTTCGTACCTATGTGTTCCACTGTTTTGTTTAATTAGCAGTGCTTAAATCAATTATTAAGGATCATGCTTATTCTTGCTCTAGATTATAACATTACTAAACAAAGGCAATATTTACCTTGATATAGTAATATACCCAGCATTTGAAGAATTTGTTCATGAAATTAGTAAAGCCTCGTTGATGCTTGATCTAGTAAGTATCACCCTCCCACAAATGTCACCTTATTAAAAAATATACGCCATCGCTTACTGAGTGACAGCTGTGGAGGCTAAATAGATAGTTCTTATCTTTTTTTCCCTACTCTTCCCCTCCTTATTTACTTGGTTATTCTTCGGTCATCAATGAACGAATAAAAACCCTGTTATGGCCAGATTAAATGCAACAAACCATGTAACGCTAGCGTAGGAAAAGTAACTTAACATCTGGCTGGCTTGCTTGATATGTATAAAAAGCCTAATCTGTTAAAATGATAAAAGCAACTCGTATTTACGTTTAATTAGACATTTGAAGCGACAAAAGGCCTCTAAATCAACTACGTTGACCGGTATTGGAATGTTCGAATCCGAAGTTTAAATCCGTGGCGAGTAATCCATTGAAACGATCCTCCGATATGACAGCTAGCTAAATCCTATTATTTGGAGTTTTCGTACCTACCTATCTTTCCCGTGTAATAAACTACACGTGTAAGATAGACGACGTCTTGGCACCCTGCCATCGTAGCCGACATAATTTCGTCATGCATGAGTTCAAATAATCCAGTAGCATTCAGAGTAGCTACAAAACCCCTCGTAACCTGAAATTACTGGAGCATATGTAACATAAATCTGAAATACAACTTGTTTAAATAGTGACGTGCCGGCGCTAACATCATTCACTCAGAACACGAGTATGCACATGCAGTAGTTAACTAAAAACAATTTCGCTGCCGGATCTTTCTGACAGTTAATTCACAAAGCGGCAACGCTGTATTATTCGAGAGAACACTTGCCATTAATATTTGATTTTAATTTAAGTTAGTTACTCACATGAGCGGAATCTTGCTTAAGATTAATCCTCTGGCTGGAGTTAGTAAAGCTCTCGCGGCCGGAGTTGCTAAGGTTGTTAGCAGTAGTGGCCTAGTCGCATGTTTATTTCAGAGATTGCGAGGGTGTAACTTGAGACTGTTTGCTGGTTTTGAGGGCGGCGCGCAAACACTGTTCCCTCGTACATATAACAACTTAACGAGCCAACTCCGGCTCATCGGGCAATTTCGTATTTTGGGTGGGAATGAGGATGTCGATGGTGAGTCGCGTCAATAAAACTTTACGAGTACAAAAACATAATAATATTTACTTTGAATAATTTTGTGGCGTATACAATAACGGGGAGAACAGTGCGAGCGACAATAAGCTTGGTGGAGCGCAGTTTGTTATCAGCACGAGTGGCGGCGCGTGGTGGTGCGGCGACGTCGCTCAGGACAATCGTGGCGCCTCGCTCGCCTGAATACACACGCGGCGTGATGTTCACTGCGAGACGGATATTGGGTAGGCGAGCCTACGGTTTAAACCGAACACTTTCCTTACAAAGCGAAAAGTTTGCGTTCAACTAAATGCACACGGCCGTCCCGTTTGTGCACTCAACTTTACATTTGTCAAGTTACAAATTTTCAGTCGCACTAACTAGACCGCTGCCAGATGTATAACAATACTTTCGAATATACGCTTCAGGAATAGTTTATCTTGCAGTTCAAACTTCATTCTTTGATTCTAACCTCAACCAAGTTATAGAGCAAAGTTTATTCAAACTTAAGTGTGCTAGATGCCTGTAGAATAAAATACACGTATAAAATATTTCTGTAGTTTAGAAAATTATGTCATCTCATTTTAAATGTTGTATTGATCATATTTGTTTCAAGATCGAACGTTGTATATTCGGATACATATTATACACATCAAGCGTTCTAGCGTGGGCGTTGCACCCACGCAAAAGGAACGAGAAAAGAAACTTTACCCACAGCCTGTGTTATCCTATATTATATAGGTACTCAGAAAATGTATGTGGGGACTGAAATAACAGGTTTGTATGGAACGAATATAAGTTCATGAACTTGTTTCACGTATTACTTTGAAGGTAAAATTGATCTTTATAAGTACAACTCCAATCTAGATATTTATCTTCACAAAGTCAAATATCGCTGTAAGGGTAAAGGTGCAGGTAGCACTCATTTGCATAATGCTTAACAAAACTAGGTCCAATAAGCATCGCTAATTGATATGTCAAAAATTTAAACTAGATGTGTGTATGTAATTGTAACTTGGTGCCATAGTTACTCATTTATATGTCAATACTCAAACCGAATAATTTTATCTAAAATTCTATTTACTGGCCCAGATCTGCCCTCAAAAATAAAAATCGCTAGAAAAGTTAATTACGTTCTACATTGCACTACATACACACATTCTGTATAACCTTACGAATAAAATGTACAATCATAACGCTAGTCTAATAACACCCAAGAGTGCTAATATTTATCTCCCCGCGTTGACAACCAGCCTCTAAGATAAATAGAATTTCTCTAAACTTAGAGGGAATATAAATCTTTCCTATGATTCGCTGCAGAGTAATTTATTTTTCAATTAAATATAGGTGTAGTTAGAAGCCTGGCGCAGTGGAGGGATGAATGGTTTTCTAATGAATCTGGTGGTGCGAAGTTCGTTACCGTAATGGGTAACGTGAGGACGCGGCAGTCCCGCACCGACTGAACCGAACAATGGTTAAGCATCACGGTTTTATGTATTGTCTATGGTTTTTGTACGCTCGTTACCTATGTGTGCTATGGAGTGGTTGGTTGTATTGTCTTTGGAAAATTGGCGTGCGGTGCCTCTAGGGTTGCTACACGTACTCTTATAATAACTATGTTGTTTTAAACGTATGATGTTTTAGTACTGTAGGTATTATAGAAGCAAACGGTAGGAAAATCCTTTTTATTGTTACTTTGTTCTATGTTCATTATAATAAGCCCAGCAGTGGGACAGTATATATACATGGCTGATGATGATGACGACGATATAAATCTAGTGAAGGCATATATACTTATGATGTTTGATATAGGTACTTATGCTTAACCACAATCGTCGCAGCATAAGTTTTAGCGGTTGTAATCTAGGTTTGTCATAGGTTTGTCATAAATCAAAAGAAATCAGGATGCTACGATAAGGACTAAAGATGCAAATCTAAGGTTAACATACGAGTTGTGAGAAACAGTGTCTGAAAACGAAGGCAAGTGAGAGTGTAGATAAGATTTCAGAAGCATTCCACTTATACGCTTTAATTACACATAGATCGTCTGCTACGTATATCAGTTGGATCGTATATCTTGAATCGTAGTATCGAAGTTAACTCAAAGGATCGTACTCCGCAGACGACATCAATCAAGCCAGTTGAAATATTCCTTTGTCTTAAGGAATGCGATTCTCGGTATTCTTCACTATAATTGGCAATTAAACGTTTTGCTAATTAAGTAGAATAATTTTCAGTCAATTTGTAAGCGTTGAAATATGAATACTTGAAGCCTCATACAAAATAATTTAGCGGGTCTTAATCGCGTTAACTTAACTTATTTAAGGTATAAATACCTATTTGTTTCCGACGTTTCGCTCGTCTCGCACCGAGCTTGGTCGCGGAGAGACTGATGAGAGCTCAGCGCCGTCTTGTGGAAGTGCGGGTTTCGGCACCTACCCTCACACCGCACCCTCTTTAACGCGATTAAGACCCGCTAAATTATTTTGTATGATGTATACAAATATACTTGAAGCCTTTAGCGTAGTTCATATGTTTTAAATTATTGTTGCGTGCTTATGTAAAAATATCCTGATTTTGTTTTTATTTTTAAAGCCAGCCCCTTCTCCTCTCAGTAATCCTGTACCCAGGCGTAGGAAAGACTCAGAGAACACCCTTACTCATTTAAAACATGTGGATGACACAAAGTATTGCCCTTTATATGGGATCAACCTACAGAATACCGCTAAGAGTAAAGCGACATGAATGTCGACGAAGCACAAGAAGGTTTCTGGTGCATGCATGCAATTTGAAATAACTTTCTGATGATTACTATGTACTAGTTTATTTTTATGAGACATTTAAAGGCAAAGGTTTTTGATTATCATAATAATATTTAATAAGTAGTTAACTGCCTCGTTGGTCTCGCGGCATAAATGTGCGAGTGGGACTCGGTCTCGGGTTCGATTCCCGGGTCGGGCAAAGTGTTATTGGGTTTTTCCATTAGGAAATTCTCAGTAGCAGCACGGAGTCTGGTAATGTGCCCGGTACGGCAATAGGCTCGCCCCCTATTACGTGGGACCTAAAAATTCATGGCGAAATGTGGGTGTAATATTACACCTCTGCCTACCCCTTCGGGGATAGAAGCTTGAGTCTATAAATAAAAAATAAAAAAAAAGTAGTTTACTCATACCTACAAGTAGGTAATACTTGTTTGCAGAAGTTCACATGAAAATTCGAAATCAAAATATCTCTACATAGGTAGTCAAAACCGTAATCTAAGACAATAACAGGCTGATATCCCATCGCCATAATCATAAAGAGTGTTCGCGTGAACTCTTATCTTTAATGGCTACAGCGTACTGTTATTAACAAGTACCGCATTATCCATACTCCAACTTTATTTTCTTGAATCATTAAAGGAGACATTACGCTCAAAAAAGTCAATTGATGGTGACATTTTACAAGCACATACACATAAACTCTTACATTACGTGGAATACATAAAACGTCGCAATATAACAACATCAAGATGACAAAAAATTAACAAATTCCAATTTTGCGAGGCAACTCGGTCTCCGTTACCGTGACATATCGAGTCATTGTGATGTAGATATCTTGTCTTATGACAACGCAGGATTTTCGCTAGATAATCCTCCGCGAAGAATTTCATATTTCACCGGCGAATAAGTAGCGTATTATTTCGCGTCAGACAGGTGTCGCTCTCGTCAGCCGCCTAAATTCATCTCTGTGCTAGCAGGTGCACGCAAAACGACGCCTCTAATCCGGCCCGGACGTCGCCTCGCTTTATGTAATGCGGCCTTGAGGTGAGGGTCTTCGCATATTATATACTGCAAAAACCTCACTAATCACTTCAAATATAAGTTATTATGGAGCTCTGGAAACATGTTTGATTTAAGAGTCGTTCCTTCAAATTTATGTTGATTTGAAATATTTCACAGAATTGAAAACCATAACTATGGTCATTGTGTAACAAGACTAAGCATTGTCCGTACAAAGCGTACCAGTACTAGATATTGTTTCCCACGATTCAGTTTCATTATAAGATACCTGACATTCCAGAACATTATGTGCACCTGCGTTCGCATTATTGTCTTTTTCGCTCGTTATAAACACTACATGCAAGCATGTAAGTAATAAATAACAACGTTTTCGACGAACATATCTAACACAAAGGAAATTCCATTTAATATCTTAGTAATGTCAACAGCTACATATCTTCTTAGAAACTGAACCTGCCCCGATGTATTTACCTTCTGAGGCGAAGTATAAGTCATTCTACATCCTAATTGGGTCAGTCTTTCTTTAAGACACAGTTCATCAAATCGGTTGAGGTTGTTAGCTGCAAAAGTGAACAGTCACCGTCAAAAGTTGATACACATTTACCAAATATCGAATGGATATCGACAAAAATAATAATTTAAGCACTACTCTCAATATTCAAAAGCATTTTTTGACAAAGATATCAAGCAATTATTCATGAAAACAGTTTATACGGAACTAAAATTTCAATGATAGTATTTTGAAGTGACTTGTGTCGTTGCCTGTATATGAAAAGGTAACTTTTGTATTTATTATAATAATATGAAGGAGCAATAATTAATATTTTATAAAAGAGAAGTTTCTTTTTAAGGTACTAGAGCCCTGCTGATTTCAGCATGAATGGGCCAGCTCGACCGGGGAAGTACTACCCTCTCACAGAAAATCGTCGTAAAGGAACAGTACCTAAACTGTTGCGTTTCGTTCGGTGAGTGAGAGTACTGGAGGCCCTATCCCCTATTTCTTCTCCCTCATCCTACTCCTCATCCTATCCCTTTTCCCAACCCCAAGGGGCGGCAACGCACTTGTGACTCCTCTGGTGTTGCTTGTGTCCATGGGTGGCGGTAATTGCTTACCATCAAGCAGTCCGTCTGCTCGTTTGCCGCCTATTACCATAAAAAAAAAACTGAATATAATACTTGCTTATCTAGGTAAATATAATTAGCGTGACGTGATGAAGATTATATACTTAGCGGTGTAGCGAGTTTAATGTGTAATAACCTTAATTCAAGCGACTGACATCAACGATGAATTTCCATTATACTTACTAGTGCTTAGAAATTTTTGAAATACTAAAACATAATTTGTTTATCGTCTGCTAATAGCTTTTGCGCTCCGGTTTTACACGCGACCGCCGGTTTTTCTTTAATGCGACCGAACAATCACTCTGTCAGAGATATTATAGATAGACGCAAGTTTTGATATTAGTTTTATCGATCCCCGTGTTATGGACGATGTTTGAGGGCATTCCGTGTTTGAGTAAAACAGTTTTGCTACTGAACTAGATACTATGTAGGTACATTCACTTGTGGACTATGGCATATCAAGAAGACAAACGTTTCGGCTTATTAAAATTATTTTAATTGGTATCCAGTTATATCTATTTGAATCTAGCGATTTATCAAGTATTCCAAGTTTCCGCGTTATTATTGAATTTAACGCTGAATAAACAGGTTGTTTTTTCGGAGCGGTTCAGGAAAGATTTCTGAACCGGGACTCGATTTATCAAACCAGGTACACGACCTCAGTTTTCAGCAGGGTGCGTACCTGGTCTCACAGCTCTTTGTGTAGCACATTAGATAGCATTGCCAAGGATGTAAGACAGTAAACAAGCTGCAGGCGGGCTTCTTGCGGCATTAATCTAATATTTCTTAATGTAATTTGTTTCTGATGTTACATGGCAGATGTTGGAAGATACCGTGACAGCTCTCGTATTTTATCTTATATGTCATGGTCAGAAAGGCTGCGCACCGTTTAGCAAGCCATAATTATCAATTTAATACTCACAAAACTCTGAAAAGACAATGGTGCGCGCCGTGGATTCGAACCCGGACCCTCTGCGTAACAGTCTGTCGGTTTCTCCACTACTGTGGCAAAGACGGGTGTTCCAATGCTGTTCTTTTTGGATGCCGACACACATCGAGCTCAGTATGTTTTCATGACACACAGACTCTGCCTGCGTCGCTCAACGGGCTGCGTCTCGCGGCCATATAAGAGGATAGAAGTAATGATAGTTTTATAGAGCTGTCCGTTCAGCTTATCCATCATTTGGGATCACAAATGACAGCACTCATCTCACGCCATTTAACCTATGATGGCAAAATGTGTGGCTTGACATCACAATTGATGTCACCAAACGTGGAGTATTATTAGTATTACAGTAAAGTTATATACTTCATAAAATAGAGCTTATAACACGTACAATCATATTACACAGCATGTTTGCCAAGTGAGGTAAAACAAAGAACAACAAAATAAATTGTTCCTTTTGAATGACCCCATCAAATACCACTCGGCAACAATGAAGGCTTCTGATGAATTATCAATTTTCTCTTTGTCACTCGCCAAACAAAAACTCGTGATCATCGTACCTGGTGAGCGCGTTATCTTCGCAGAGACATATGACCATTATTTGTTCATATGTGTGACATCTGTGTGTGTGCGTGCGTATCAATCAATCGGTGACGACAGTTGGATTGAAAATATGTCGCATTTATTGAATAAGGAGTACGGATAAAACAAGCTTTTACTGCAGTCAGCTTTGATTACACAGGACGCCCGTTCCCGTTCCATTTGTAGATCGCTTTTAAATAACCTTCTTTCTCTTGTGCTACTAGAAAGTTGCATTGCTTTTTAGACGCTTTAGAAACTACTTCTTTTGTAGTGCTCTGCTATTTGGATTGCATTAATGACCGAAATAAAATTAATTACCATGCGCCACGCAATCAAATTCGTCGAAGAGTTCGATGGATGTAACCATACTTACTTACACTTTGTCATAAATAGACACAATAAGCAATCTGATATTAGATATCTAATCTTAATATATAAAATCCTTGCGTTACTGACTGACTGACAGACACGCTACCGCCGAAACTACTGGTCGTAAGAAGATGAAATTTTGCATGTATGTTCCTTGGGCACCGTAGGGGTGCACTAAGACGGGATTTCCCGAAATTCCCACGGGATCGGGCAAAACGGGAAATTCGAAAATATGTGCGTGCGAAGCCGCTGGCGTCGACTAGTATTAAATAAAAACCTTTACCAATATAATCACTTGGTTATGATTGGAAATATAAGTATTTTTCACGATCACCAGCATACGTTAATTGAAAGTTTATGCTATGGCACTGACGAAGCTTATAAAAGTTTTTGAGAACAAATACATCATTTAACATACACTAATATCGAAAAGAAAACAGTAATGTCACATGAAACAACAAAATACGACGTCTAATATAACAAGCACCGCAAACATGTTCACACGAATTTCTGGTATTAACATACGAGAGTATTACATTTATACAAAAGGTTATTAATGACAAAAGTATTAGCGCGTAGGTCGTATACCTGCGCGGATCAAGCAAGTCCAACTATTCGTCATGGTTATAAATTGTGGATATCAACGTATACGAAGAAACATGATAGCTAATAGGATTTCAACATTTCAGGAGTTCTATCTCTGAGCTGTATCTCGCCCGGTCTTCAGCATCCCTGGTGGTTAGTCGATTGTATTAAGTAACTTTTAAATTTGCTGTTGAATTAAAAGCATATCTCGGAACACATATGCATATGTAATGATCTAAAAGTAATCCAATAAAGAACAAGATTTCGTTCTATAACCAATATTTTGAAATGTATAGCTCATCAGCTCCGAATTTAAGGGCTTCTAAAACGAGGCACAAAAGGTTTTTTAATCCATTCGGCACTAAATCGTAATATACAACGCATCAGTTTGTAGCTCGCGTCGATAAAATACCTCGCTGTGGTTGCTGCCCGGACTTGGATACAAAGAGCGCCTGATCTTTTTTAAGACGATTTCTCAGCAAATTTGTGCTATTTTAACTCAGTCTTTTCTGCGACTATTTAATAATGTCTAAGCCATTGTATACTAATCTCATTATTAAATTCTTCCGTGATTTTAATGTTTTAAGTGGCGGTGGAGCGCATTAGTTTGTGATTATGTTTGGTTACTTAGTAATAACATTTCTTAGTACATAAAAGGTTTTAAAGTCTATTTTATAATTTACTTTGCTTCACATAAAACACGTAAACGAATAAAAAGTTTTCTTGCCTTCGCATCCATTTACACGAAGTTATTAATTTATTTAAACTCTTTACAAAATCCTTGACTACGAGAGAAATTCAGTAATTTTATTATTTTTCCCCCGTTGCTCTTGTAATTGTGTTAGTGTAATTCCGATGAACAGATTGCAACAAACGAGGCTCGCGATAAAACGGAAGGAAATACAAGGATATTACTCCTGGCCTATTGGTTTTATTTATCTTCATTTTCTTGACTACGGCTTTATCTTCTAACAACCGTATTTTATATTTACATTGTTAAGATAAGCATAACCTCGATAGGGTCTTATCAGGGATGCACACTCTTGAATGGATTATGTAACGTATAGATATGCTCGGAGGACTGGTAAACTATTTCATATACGAGAACAAACCATGCTTTCATATTTTATTAATTATTTGACTTTCCAAATGTAGCGCATAACTTCCTTGTAGTTAAATACAACACTTAGAGAAGTATTGCTAGGTAAATATTTCCATCCTCATTAATGTTTAAATATAATGCAAAAGTAACTTCGAGGTCTGACATTCCTCGGTTTAATTTAGCTCAAAGAAATATCATAAGAAATGAAATAATTATGTCATTTCTTATCATCTGTTATGTCTTCTAACAAGCTTAATTGTGTTGCAATTTTCGGAGTTGGTAACAAAACAAATATATTTTTTCCTAATTATTGAACAGTAGGTTCTTTATGATCCCAAATGCAATCTTTTTATTTCAAAAAAAGTAACTTAACATGATAGAAGCGTAAAAGCTTGGTGATGTGTAACTTATAATTTAAACAGATAAATAAGGTAACTCAGAGGGCTGATAGAGCGAAGTTTTTCATCAGTGCCAAAAATAGCATAATCTGAAATATTTTACCTGAAATCATAGAATTATCTTCTCAGTGTTCTAGAGCAATTTTAATATCAGATGTTTGTCTTGTCTTGTGTGTGTGGTGTAATATTACACACACATTACGCCATGAATTTTTCTTTTTTTTTCTCTTCATCTTGGTAGTATATACTACATATATAAGTACATATACATATGTACCAAAGTGGTACATATTATTATGTATATGTACTTAGGCGCTGAACAAATATGGTTTGCAGTTGATAATCTCATCATAAATTTAAAAAGTAACTGTGTTACTGGTGATGATGGCATTACTTCCGACGTACTCAAAATTATCAAAAAAACGATATCACATCACCACTAACTAAATATATGTTCAACATGTGCTACTAAATAAGGGAGTGTTTCAGAATTTTCTAAAGATATCAATAGTTCGACCAATCTTCAAGGGTGGTGATAGAAACCGCGTCACCTATATTGATTTTGACATCCTTATCTAAAATCCTGGAAATAATTATAAATTCAAGACTCACCAAATATTTAGAAAAGTACAAATTGATCTCTGATGCCCAATTTGATTTTAGAGCCGGAAATTCATCAGAAACTGCACTATGTGAGTCGACTGAACATATCGTTAAAACTTCAGATGGCAAAAAGAAATGCCTTAACATTTTCTTGGATTTGGCTAAGGCTTTTGACTCGGTTTCTATTCCCACTATTGTAGACAATTACACCGACTAGACATACGCGGAAATCAACTTAGGCTATTCCAAGATTATCTTAAAGGGAGAAGCCAAAAAGTGATTGGTGATTATGTAAGTGATAACATGTCTATCTCCCGTGGTGTGCTTCAGGGTAGTATCTTAGGACCAAGGCAGTTTCTAGCCTATACATTAGTATAGGACACTAAGAGATGTGAGTTCATTAGAACTCACATCTCTTAGCCGCTTGTTTGCCCCGCGCCGCAACCCACGCCGGCCCCTCTGCCCGGCCACTTGAAAGCGATAACGATCAAACGCCCGCGCGTTTTTATCGCCTCGGCGCGTGGGTCGGGTTTCACACAATCGGTCCTTGTGACTCAAATTGTTTTGAAAGGTTGTCAAGTGTTATATTATTTACGTTTGTTATGAAACAAACTATACAATGTTATCTTTGTTTATTTAGATTACGACTCTGGTGTCAAGTGATGCTCGTTTGAAATTGAGATAACGCGTTTTAGAGCTCGCTTTGTATTTATAAGTTCATACCTCAAAACTTAAAACGGTGACATATCGTTTTTAATATTTAATTACGTTACATATATAATAGATAATAAGATAAGAAATAAAAAAGTACACTTGTTCATACATATTTATGAATTTACAGGCCTCTGATTCCAAACCATTATCTGGCGCCTCGCGGCCATATAATGCACAAATAACATTTTAAGCATAAAATTAAATAAACACTAAATAAGTAGTCTTATATTCTATTAAAACAAAAATACATCATAGGGATAGCATTCACCACTTCTGAGTAATATGAACATTTCTGAAACAGTTCATATGCTCTCAGTAAAATCACTTTTGCGCACCGAAATCTACTTAGGGTCTCGAAAAAAGTCAAATCATATATTTCATGCTGGAATTTTATATATAAGTTTTAGTTATTTACATACCTTGATAAACACAATAGATCTTAAAGAATAAAACTAAATTAAACAGAAAAAATAGCAGAAATACACTCACACATTCCGCACAAACTCAACACTCAATGACGACATTGACAACAAAGGTTTTTTTTTTAATTTCTCTATGGAGTCGAAACTCGACTGGGATTAATATGACGGGAAATTTAACGTAGAAACGAGATACATAATACAAACTAAGCCGTAGAGCGACAGAGACGAGTATATTTCACTCTTTCGACCGCGGGAGCCATGTCATAAATATGCCATATAACACGGGCAATTTAGTGTTTGAATTTTGTTATGTGCCATATAACACGGGCAATTTAGTGTTTGAATTTTGTTATATGACATATAACACGGGCAAACAAGCGGTTAGTATAGATAATTGTAGAATCATCTTATATGCCGACGATGCTACTCTGACATTCCACGACTGACTCGTAGCTAGAGGTATATGTATTATAGCCTATGGCCCTTGCTGCTGTCTTGTATATCTTCAGCAAATTTTATTAAATATTTAGGTGTTATATACGACAAAAATATGAAGTTTAAAAAGCATATAGAAAATGTATCAAATAGGATTAGGAAACTTATATATATATATATATATATATTTAACCCTTAATTACTCGCACAAAGAACATTACATAACTGCTCACATGGGGTCACAGGTGACCCCAAATAGTATGAGTAGTTTTTATATATATTGAAATATATAAGTCCATGAAACTATTTTATTATTAAAGTGTTTTTTTTATTCTGTTATACAAATTATACAAAAACAAGAAATAATTTTCAAAAATTAACAATTTGTACTTTGGTATCAGATACATAAAAATTACGAGTCTTAAGTATGATCTACTGAGATCATGGTTAATACTTGTATTTTTTACGAATTCTCGGAATCACTCTTGTTACACTGTTGACAGTATATTTTAGAGTGATCATTGCACACAAATCTTGAATATTCCTTGCATTTTGTTGGTACTTTGCGATCGCATTTCCGCGGGCAGCTACTGCAACGTCCACGTTTTGCATTGGTTGGTGGAACGCAAGTTTCCAACTCATGCATTTCCTTAAGACGTTTTTTTACCTCCTTAGGAGTTGATCTGAATTCAAGTCGTCGTTTCTGGTGATTATGAATAATTTCAACAGACTATTGTCGCAAGAAATTACGCCTCACTTGAGTACGTGATTTGTCGGTATCTGCTCGATGTATAATGAGTGCATTTATGCCTGAAATATTAATCAGATGGAAGACAATGGCTAACGGCTATCGTTTGGTTTGCCTTCCTACGTTGAATGTACCACACAAGTGATCATTGGTGTCCACTCCTCCTTTAGTGCTGTTGTAATATGTTATTATTTCAGGTTTCTGCTGGTCAGCTGAGGCTGGGTCAAAATGAGACGGTTGCTCCATTTCACCAGCACTATCGGGATCACGTTGTGTTATCTCGTCTAAATCTGGCTCAGAACCTAACCCTCCAACTTCTTTTTCATCCGAAGCCTCTTCCAACTATTGCACAATATGCTGTTCTCTCCTATCCATGACTAATTCTAAAAAAAAAAGACAAAACTCTTAGTAAAACGGAATTTTTATATAATTTCATTATTTAAAGCTGAAAAAACATATTTATAACAATCATATATTAATTGAACATAAAATAATATAAATATAATTCATAATACACAAAAAAATAAATAAAATAAAAGACTTACCTCTTTCAAAAAAGTAACGTAATTACTCGCACGGGGTCACCGCTCAAGACTGCAGCTACGCATCCTTCCACTACCGTGACTTGGTCGCTACTAAAATACAAACTTAGACACGCGTTATGAAGCTACCGAGGGCACGGGGGCAATCGGGCTGTGCCAAGTGCTTAATTTTTTTATCCGAAAATGCTTTGACCCCATGCGAGTAATTAAGGGTTAAACAACTTAGGCACTGTGCCAATTCCTTCGTTATGAAAACAACGAGGACCTGCAAAAACCTACAGTATGATTGCGGAAAGAGCTCAAAGGGCATTTTTAAAACTCGCTTATTTCAAGTCTAAATACACGGCGACTACTGAATTATATAGGGAATGTAGAGTATTAACAGTAAGTCAGCTATTCCTACTATCTATAATAATTACTAAAATACATAATATGGTCAGCAAACAGCAACATATATGCACTGTGTCTGGGTAATAATAGGAGAAGACGCCATGATCAACACACACACACACACACACACACACACACACACACACACACGCACACTCACACACGCACACACGCCCGCCAGCACGCATGCACGCATTCACGCACACACACACACACAATCATTCTAATAAATATAATACTACAAATGTATACTATGTATAACGACGACAAAAAATGTTACGCATAATAATTGTAAATTTATTGTTCTTACAAAAGGCTACTTGTTCTGCTGAGGGAGGGCGCTGATGTATAATACAAGATATTAATTTATCTTAGCATAGGTATTAGTTGTTACTCAAAATGATTATACACTTTTAACCTATAGCCGAGTGTTCTATAAAACATGAAGTCAAAACATTGTTAAGGTGTCAATAAATATTTCTTTTTTGTATTTTTATTAAAATAATTTAAATAATATTTGCAAAGTAATCTTTTTTAATCTATTGTATAGGAATGGGCCCAGAAATAAGGAAACTTAGTAAATATTTGTTTCGTTTGAGGTAGACTGCGACATGTATACGCCTTTTGTTAGTAATGTCAAGATATAGTATATCTTTATTTACATTATGATGAAACAGCACACTGTTACAACATACTATAAATATTCGACGGACAGGTAACATTTAACAGGTTATGTATATACGTTTATAGAGAATTGGAAATGGCGCACTGTAGCCACTTTTAGCATCGCCTCTCAAGCAAGTCCTTGCGGCATTATTATTGATTTTAGTGCTCCTATCCATGAAGTATTGTATTAATGCAGTATTGAATAAATAATTGACATAATATATAATTGAGTGATAAATATTAAAACAGCAATTTTGCACAGTTTTTAAATATTATACCTGGATCTCTATTTAAAAAATATCTAATACGGTGTCTGAAGGAGAAAGTATCATCAATTATCATCCCAAGTAATTCCTAAAAACAAGGCCTATAAAACCGTGTAGCTATTGCAAAAGTAGTACGATTTGGCAGCAATATGCCGAACATTGCATTGTATCATAATTCCGCATCTCTCTGTCACGCATTCAGCAACTCCGTATAACCGTCTAGACTGTTTCGGTTGTGTCTGTGCTATTTTTAATGGACTCTGAACTTTTAACCTCCAGACTAATGACAGTGCCTTGGGAATCTGTAAATGAGTTGGCTACTTGGACGTGTTGTTTAGACTGTAACTTTGTAAAGTGCAAGACCTGACAAGACGTTTGTGATACGAAATAACACGTTAGTCTCAGTATTACTGTAAGCATTCTAAAACATACACTATGTAAGAAGCATAAAATATACTATCAAAAAGGCATAAAAGATCAAGATATTTTAAAGGTAATCGCCCGCGCCAGCACTATATTTGTGTACTAACACGGAAACAATATACGCGAGTTGCACGGTACGGCTACCCCAAAAACAAATCATCGGACGATTTTGTGGTGAATGTATGCGGAATGCAGTCAGTTACAAGTCCATTTAAAACGGAAAATTCGCTGATTTAGAACTTCTAAAAGGCTGAGAGGCTTTTCTAGACTCTTGAAGAGACTTGGACCTTTGAATTTATTTCAGATGTTTCTTTCTGGGTTAATCAAGTAGGTAACACCGGACTATAAAAGAGTTTCGGGTGAAACTTGTGAGCAAATAAATAACTGGATTTTGAGTATTTGTATAAGAAGTAGCCTACTTTGCCCATACTTTCATACTTTAATGGACCGCGGCTCAGTTCTCAGTCAATCGTGCCTTTTATTGACTAATATCTATGTTGGCTAATTGCAAGTTTATCAAATTCATTGACCATTTATGCTTGGCAAGTCGACTTTGTAACGAAATACTGCAGATAACTGATATAATTTTTTAATGTATTTTGCTTTAATTTCATGGTCTGCTTAAACGTATAATTTGACGTGGTTAATAACGCACCGCCTATTCTGAATAATTATTAATATTCATTTAGAAGTTTGTCCGCGTTATGTACTTTACATAATATAAAGATGTATTTAATATGTTGTATAATGACAAGAACTGTGTGCCGATCAGATTGGATTTATTCTGCATTTTAAATTGACACAGTTTGTTAAATGAATAAGCGAATATATGAATGAGATTCCAACAAGTTTAATTTTTATTGCCGCGCATACATGAGTAAGTAATGGATGTGCGATTTTATTGGTACGAATTTTATTCAGCTTGTAGTATTTCCAGGATATTTAATTTAAAACTAATACTGGTCCGTGCGTCGTAGATATATTTCAGGCAAGTTTTGGTTGGGTAGGTATATGACGTTTGGTTTTTTCCGGCTTAACTCCAATAGTTTGAGCTTATAGCAAAAAATGTGGGCAATATCCAACTAGAAACCAGATCCCTCTCACCACATGTGACTTAGAGCGGTCATCAGTGAACCATGAGTGTATAATAAAACACCTCAACCCACGCTTTCGGCGGTCCCCTCGCTGAATTACATACGTGAGGGTTGCTTGATTATTTATTTTCAGGAAAGCCGAACGATAACATCCGTAAGTCACTTGCCGCTAACTTCACTTCTTAGGAATCAATTTTGTTTGGACTCATCGAGGACCCGCGGCAATATAATAAAATTTTATACAATAGAAGTCCCGATTTAAATCACAAGCGTCGCTTCCTTTTTCCCTTGCGCTTACTATTGGTTTTATGCCAATGCCCGCTTGTATATTTCCTGATACAATAAAAGAAATAGGAAGGTTGTCGGTAGATCAGGTAGCAAGTCAAGTGGCTCGGTATATTCGGGAACAATACAAAGAATTATAAGAAAACGAAAGTCATCGCTCGTTCATTTGGTTCTGTTTCCGCGCCATCAGTTTTTAGTGGAGGCAAAAGGAGCAGCTATTACGGAGCAGATACTTCGGACAACTACCTAATTGTCTGTGTTCCGATAGTTCTCCTATATTTATAATAATGTATTGGATGCACGACTCTTGTTGTTTGCTAACTCATACAATTTTCTACTCTTATCTTGGTACCTAAGTAACTTTACCAAAACAATCTTTGTTTTTATAGGAGTTCTTAAGAGATTACATGTTGTTTGAGATTATTACTGGATTGCCTCTCTACTCTTTCTGTTATTGAATGTGTACTGCTCTTCGAAATATTAGTAGCTTATGAAACAGCGTCGCTTATTAGTTCTGACTAAAGATGCGATAGAGTATTAATTTATGTTGCATCAAAATAATTTCCATAATACTAAACAACATCCCGCCGGAGTAGGCAATGTTCAGATTTATTATTCATGATACAAAGGGCATGACCCCTCTAAAAATGTACATTAAACTTGAAATAATCATGTCGCACCCTTCCTGGAAGAGTCGCGTAACTCAACTTGCGTCATATTTTTATTATTATTGCAAAAAATTGAGCGTACTCTAATACACCTTCTCACAAATTTTCATGAAGCTAACGCCAAAAAAAAGGGTACTGTCGCAAAAAAATTGTATTATTGCGACAAAAATAAAACTGTTTTCCATACTTATATAGATGTAAACATACATACATTTATTTATTTTACAAATTTCCCTGGGTATAAAGCCATAAACACACGTACCCATAACTAACACGAAGAATTAAAATAACTTTATAAAAGTAAATAAACATAGGCATTTATTCTTGGATACTATTGCGAAGGCGTGTCTTGCAAGTCCACTTAGTTACTTATTGCACGAAACTTGTTGCGGGACTGTTTTGCGTTAAAGTATACCTATTTCGGTTAACTTAAATGAATTTTTCGTGTAAAAACTACGTAATTGATACTTACACTTTCAGACTAGCCGTAAATTGTAGCATGAATAATGGAATAACTACACTTAACGCAGCCAATGCGGTACACCAAAGATCATAACAAAGCAATATCCATTTTTACACCGGCATCTTTTGTAACAGTTTCGGGTATTATTTAGGTAACCGTCTAATTCAACCTTATCTCACAGTATACATAACACAATGAAAAATCGGAATTTCTATCATTTCGCCGCTGCTAAATGCCATCTTTTGTTCTTTATAAGGTTCGCCTTAGATTTTTTTACCAATTTTGGACACTAGTTTTTAAGCTCCTGAAAAGTTGTCTGAATTCACTTACCGCTTTCTTAGGAAGGGTGCATTGTATCGAGAGGTTTCCTTTCCCTGATCACTTTAATAAGAGTAAAGTCTCAATACTCCCGCCTGAATGTCTCGTTGCCAAATATTTCGCGACGTCCTGGAGTACATCTCAAATAAAATATAATTAATGACCTAATTAATATTTATAATTATAGAAATATCATCGCCGCGGGTCCGAATTCTAACGTCGAAGTTTATCTAACTTGAACAATTAATTTATTTAAAGTAAGGCAAATGGTCCCGTGCAGTGGGCGAGTCTGTTTGCTCGAAGATATTTCGGATCGATATCCACTTATTTCCGTTCAAATGATATAAACTTTTATTGGAGTCGATATAAAAACGGTTTTTAATTAATACGCGTGTTTTATCTTTGTAATTACTCCATAAATCAAGCCTTAAAGGTAAACAACAAATAAATAAAAATAATTAGGTACACGAATGTTTGCTTTTTTATCTTACAGTCCATTTCGCTCATTTTGCGGAATAAGAGATATCAGATTCACCGCGCGACTTTTGAAAAAGCGTATTATTTGGTAAATATGCAGATGATAAGCAAAAGCTCATTGGAGTGATAAATAATGTATGAGTATTATTCATAACGGGACATTTGTTAGAACGTACAATGTCCATTACCCTGACGAACTGCACCATTCCACTGTGATTTGTGAAAACACATTATTTTCCTTTGCAACATATTACCTGAATTGTACACATTTTGAATATGTACAGACGTACAAGTATAATTATGTACGTTATTATATCCATATAGGTTATATTTTTCAACTCGGTTAGCAATATAACATACCAATGAAGTTAAATGTATGCACGAGTTAATTATAACAAAACGTCATGTGCCGAACAAATTGACATTAGTGTTGAGCGTTTTTCGATAGGTACCGTCCGGTAGCACTATTAATCTCTGTGTATTTCATACATACATATGCGTATGTTACGAAAGGTAAAAAATTTAGACCCAATATGTTGAGACTATTTGAAAACAAAATGAAGATTTAGAATAACGTTTTGTAAGCGAAGTTTTTCTATTCATTCAATACGTTTCTTTTATTCTAATGTCATAAAATTCACTTATCAGAGATCGCATGGGCAGATCGGATTTTAATGCAAACCGATAAAAATCCGATTTCAGATTTTCAAATTGATTTCAAAAACCGATTTTAGAAATCGATTTCAGTAGCGGATGTTGGAGCGTAGCGTACGACAAACGCAAACAATCGAAATCTTATTGTATTTTTGGCATGAGACCAATCAAGTCAAATAATACTCTCCAAACATAAATTCCTAATTACTATTTGCAATTTTTAAAATAAACATTAAGTAGTTGCAATCTGAATTAGATATTATCACCTCGATATTTAGTTTTATTTTTTCTATTCAATCTGCAATTCATAAAACCGCCGAAATTCAAAACGATTCGCTTTCTTAGCGACGATTCGCTTCATCTCTTTCGCTCTTTCAACGGATCACTATAAGTTAGTAAGAAAAGAAATGAAATTCGCTCTCTCTCATTCTAACTAGTCGTTTGGTATAGTGAAAGAGAACGAATAAATATGAAAACTATCGAAAATGTAAGCTTTAGATTTACTTTGTAGTTTGGTTGCGCTTGCACCGTTTGGTTCGGATTAGATTGTTTGCGTTATCGTGGTAATGTTTTGCGTTTTCTTAAATCGGTTTTCTCATATTGGAATATCGATACGATACGATTTCTGACTGCAATCGGATTTCAGATTCGTTTTGATATATCGGTCCCATGCCTAGTCAGAGAATTGCAAGAAACCCTTGGAGGCAATAAGCAAAAGAAATCGTTTGCTTCGAGCACGGACAATTACATTCGTGCCCCGAGACTATCCTTCTTTCAAGTTTCAATTCGCATTTCTTTATTGGAATCGAAACAATTAGGTACCGAGTGTTTAACTAGTGCGCCCCTCGATATTGCCATTTATAACATTATTCTTCAAACTATAAACATTACTTAACGGGCCTACGATCCTTTCCAATTTGTGTCTGCGTATTTTTGAGAAGAAAAAGTAATTTGGAACATCTTTTAAATAAGGTATGCAGATAATTAAGGCGATTTCTTCAAAGGGGAATTAGCTCTGGATTTTCACTGTTTCAAATGTTAATGAAAAGTATGCTGTCTTTGAGAAAAGGGTGAACAATTTTGGCACAAGTATTTTCAATCGCTGTATTGTAACAGGCAGATAGAAAAAAGATGTATGTATAGTTAGTCATTAAACCCCGTCAGTGTACAAATGAACTCGTTCAACGTACTCAATGTAGCGCATGATGTGGATCGTTTACATTTTTGCTATTCATAGCTTGATATTTTAGTATTTCTTTTGTTGCCTGAGTGAACTTAATGACTACGCATATTTGTGTAAAAATACGAGTCATAGAAATAAATAAAGCTCGAGCCATATTTTAAAATATGTTATATGGATATTAAATTGAATGACAGTCGTTCCAGACTAAAAATCTCTTCAAATTATTACCACCCCATTCCCACAGAAGTGGACAGATTCAACAAAAATTTTAATTATTATTGTTACCACATGCAGGCATGTCGAAATTCATACCTATATTTATTCAGGCGTCGTTACATGCAGTTGGTAATTCTAGAACTAGTAATCCAATGTTAGCAAGATCCTTTGTTACGTAACTATTATTGTTAATGGAAGCGCGAATGATCGCGTTGCGTACACCGTTCGCTAGCTAATACCTAAGATTCAGTTTATCGGTTAGTCATATGACTTTAATTATACTAAAGATATAAGGATTTAATTGTACGCAACATGAAATCGCGAGATATATTTTACCTTAACAGCGCCATAACTAGCGAACTGTCGCGCAGATTGTCAGAACACGCAACACATTATCACTCTGTACGTGCGCTACTATCGTCGCGTCGCCGCCACCGCTCGCGTACCCACTCGCAATAAAATATCGGCACGGCTTATTTATTACCGATAGTAGTATTTTTAATCAGAAGTCAAGGGAAGCGAATACAATGCCTTTATTATGATGTAATAACGTTGCTTGCTACTATATGTACCATATTTGAACGATAAATATTTCGAGAAGATGGAATTTACTTTACTTTGTTGATAGAAAAAATATAAGTTCACCAACATTTTTGCGGTGGAATGGTAACGTGAATAGGCTCTAGCTAATGTTGTATAACTCGTAATACGTATAAAATGTAATTATTTTCCGTGTTGCATGATAACCGTATGTAGTAGTACATACGGTTATCTCATAAATTATGTTATTTTGGCAAAAACGTTATCACATTTCAAATTGAACAAAAACAAATATTATTGTTTTTCTAGAAACTTCTGTTTGCCAGTATCATGAAATGTTTATGCATTGCTGCGCATCCACTAAAATCGCTTCACTCCACTCTACACCGCTATCTGATACCATATTACTCGCAGTACACCTTATTATCTGTTTTTATTAGGGTTCCGTATCTAAAAGGTAAAAAACGGAACCCTGTTACTAAGCCTCCGCTGTCTGTCTGTCTGTCTGTCTGTCCGTCTGTCTGTCACCAGGCTGTATCTCATAAACCGTGATAGCTAGAAAGCTGAAAATTTCACAAATTATGTATTTCGGTTGACGCTATAATAACAAATACTAAAAATAAAAATATTAAGGGGGGTCCCATACAAAAAACGTTTCGTATTTTTATCTCAAAATTACTAATTGTAACAGGTAGACGCTATAAATTTTCACAGAATTTGTAGTTGTATATTACCTTTCAAAATAAATCATTGAATAAAAAAAGTTAATAATAAAGGGGAGCCCCCATACAACAAACGTATTTTTTAAGCAATTTGTTACTCGATGTTAATAAACAGGTAGAAACTTAAAAAGTATTTAAGTATACATACAATAAAACGTGATTTTCTTTCATAGATGATGGTACGGAATCATTCGTCCCACTCGCACTTGCCCAATATTTTAATAATATAAAAAACAAAAATTTGTTTCATATCTTTTTTGGATTATTGCTGGATATTATTGGCAATCTTGTAATAGGTACATATATGCTGGATTAATATTCAGAAGATTGGAACGAAAGACTAATCGTATTCAATTAATATCAGATGATAATATTTACTAATCTTTTTAACAATAAACGAAATATTAAAACATCCATGAAGTAAAGAGAAGTGTTTATTTTTCATTTATCGCAAAACCCCTAAATAGTCGTGCCGTGACTAGCAAAGTACCTTCGCATAAAACTTTACAAAATGTAACGGTTCACGAATAAAACATAACTGCGCTACCTTTTGATACCCATTCACTTTACCCAAAACGTGGCCCGGAAACCCTATCAAATCATAAGTACCTACTCTTGAAATGTGCACTTTTAAACATCTCTGAGAAATTTATAATGGCCGGGTAGTATCTCGTCGGAGTACCAGGTATATTTGATGTAAGGTGGGGTTTAGGTAATGAGAATACGTTTTAGTCGATCATCAATCTTGGCAGGCTCATGTAGGTGGATTGTCTGAAGCCGAAACTCGACGGCCTCATACGCCACCCGTCATTATGTCATCTCACACCTTTTGGATCGTGGATCATTTGCCGACTGGCATTTTATCAGTTATTAATATCGGCACAAAGAACTCATGCTTTTATTATATCCCACTTTTATTGTATAGGGTTCGTTTTGTGGGCAATTTCAACACGTTTCTCAAAGTATATTATTTGATATTATGCGATACTACATGCAGCATATTATTGATTCATATCTGTAAAAACAAGGTATATCAGCAAAAAATATTTTATTACAAAATTGGCAATAAAAAAATGCATATTTAAGTGTCATAAAAGAAAACTACAAGAATTATTCTAAGAGACAGGTAACTTAAAAATGGCACTTTTAAGGTTTTTATGGATTCAATTCACTAATGCATGGCAGTGGCTATATCGTTTCATTAATTCGAAAATAACCCTTCAACTTGTCTGTGTGTTTGTAACACTTCCGCCGCTTAATGTTTTCGCCGAATCAGTACAGAGCAAGCTCAAATCCAAAAAAGTACAGTCACGAGCATAAATATATTACTATGGGCAGATTATCAAAAATATCTGACCCAGGAATGAGTTCAAAAATATCTGTCTGCACGTACGCAGCAAAAATATCTGATATTATCAGGCAGCATAATGAAGTGGCATCAAAATTATGTGATGAAAATGTCGAAGCATAAATATGTGATGTGACAGGTGGCAAAATGTTATGATCCCTTGTGGAGAGCAAATATATGTCACGTTTTCTATTTCTGTAGTTTGCATTGATTTCGCCCTAAAAGCATAAATATGTGTCATCAACTAAGTGGCAATAATATCTGACATTATTTTATCTTCAATTTAATTTCAAATTCATACGAATTCATTAAAGCAATAAATTGTATTTTACATTATTTTAATGTGGGCTGTCGTTTTATACTATATTTATGTCTAGACATATCCAATATCACCATTAATTGGTTGATCTTTTCTATATACGGCCGCCGAGTAAAAGTTTAGGAATAGGTAGTTATATCGGACTGCCTAGCCAAATCAGTTACTTTTTGTCATCTGTGAAACGCCAGTTTTGTATGAAATCATTTTTCATACTCAACTGCTATACTTTTTTGATGGTTTTATGGTTTTATTTATATAAAATTTTGCTGTAAGAGCAAAATTAAAATTTAAGGATATTTATAGGGATGCTTTGATACAATCTTTTTGATAAAAACAATTTGCAATTGAGTTTTAATACATACATACATAGTCTCACGTCTGTTTCCCCGAAGGGGCAGGCAGAGGCATATTAAACGCCCACTTTTTGCCAGTGTTTTGATCCCACGTAATAGGTGGCGAGCCTATTGCCGCTTAATCGATTTTAAACTTTCGCGATTTGTATACATCATACAAAATAAATTAGCGGGTCTTAATCGCGTACAACTAACTTATATAAGGTATAAATACCTATTTGGTTCCGACGTTTCGCTCGTCTTGCATCGAGCGTGGTCGCGGAGAGACTGATGAGAGCTGGACTAATGGCTCATGGATACAGGAAGAAGATACTCCGTCTGAAGAGGAAAGATCGTAGACCTGAAGTAAGCAGAGTGCCGGCGTACATGCCATATCTAAAGGGAGTGACGGACAAGGTTGGAACAGAACTCAAGAAATACTCCATCCAGACTGTATACAGTCCGCTCTCTAAGATTGCACACAATCTGCGTACCCCAAAGGATGTCATTCCTCTCCAAACACCTGGCGTCTACAAAGTCGATTGCAGCTGTGGTAGTTCATATATCGGGCAGACTAAGCGTACAATCGCTGAAAGAGTAAAGGAACATATCGCAGCTGTAAAAAACCGACAGATTAATAAGTCGGCGATAGCTGAGCATTTGTTGGAGTCTGGACCAAACCACTGGATAGAACTGCATCAACCACAAGTCTTATCCACCGATCGTCACTATTACTCCAGGATAGTACGTGAAGCGGTAGAAATCAAGAAACATAACAATTTCAACCGGGAGGATGGATATAGATTATCGGCTACTTGGAATCTAGTCATCAGCAAGTGTAGACACCGCCGCAGTGATAAATCTCAACAGTGTGTAGACGTCATTAGTGTAGTGTGTCGGAGTACCGACATTGCGAACTTAAATAAAGACCAAGTGAGGGTAGGTGCCGAAACCCGCACTTCCGCAAGACGGCGCTGAGCTCTCATCAGTCTCTCCGCGACCACGCTCGGTGCAAGACGAGCGAAACGTCGGAACCAAATAGGTATTTATATAAGTTAGTTGTACGCGATAAAGACCCGCTAATTTATTTTGTATGATCTATTGCCGCTTATCGGGATATTTTGTTTGCCAGAGCCTCGTCCGTTGATCGGCAGGTGCACCACTTGCAGGTGAGGTTGGCTTGGGACCCTAAGTTCTTGGTGGGAACCCTATGCACCCGTTTTAATACAGTCCGATTCCCTATAGAGTAACATCTCAGGCCCCCAGACTTTATGTCCTTGGATTTATTTTTGGATTTCATTGGATTGACGATGAGTTATCAAACATCAGTGTTGATGAATATGAGAAATAAAAAATTTTTTTTTGTTTTATTTTTGCATTTTTATTGCTGCTCGCAAGTGTGTGCTAAAATTGTTCTACAATGTTAGAGAGGCTACGGGACGTAATTATGCAAATGGTGGCTTTAGTCGATTTTAATTCATCATTTAAATTATATGTCACCCGAAGATAACAAGATCCGGAAGTTAATAAATTTCCTATAAAATTTATAAACTTTCGTAGGATTCTAAACGGGTGATAAATTGTTTGATTTTACGCCCATATTTTCGAAAATTTATCAATTTACGACGCCTCGTGATAAATTTGTAAAAAAGGATCCTTACGAACCTTAAGATCCTTAAGAACCTTACGAATGGATATCCTAAAGGATATCCATTTGGTTTGACCAATCACAGAAGCTTCGCATTAATTTTACGATTATTTAAAATACGGCAAATAACACACTGCTCTCTGATTGGTCGGTCGGTGATAATGAAGGTCGGCATCAGTTCAACTTCATAGGTTATGTTCGGTTTTCTTGTGACCTTGAATTCAAAAATAGGAGCCCTGTTTTTGCTTAGTTCCTTTACCTAAGGCTCATAAACATCGCTAAAGTTCCAGTTTATTCGTTAACGTGGCGAACAATGACTCATCGTCAATCCAATGAAATCCAAAAAAAATCTAAGAAAATAAGAAAGTCTGGGGGCCTGAGATGTTACTCTATAGGGAATCGGACTGTATTAAAACTAAATTGCAAATTATTATTCATCAAAAAGATTATATCAAAGCATCCCTATAAAAATGCTTAAAGTTTAATTTTGCCCTCACAGCAAATTTTATATAAATAAAACCATAAAAAAATTACAGCAGTTAAGTATGAAAAATGATTATACATATAAAACTGGCGTTTTGACAGATGACAAAAAGTAACTGATTTGGCTAGGCAGTCCGATATAACTACCTATTCCTAAACTGTTACTCGGCAGCCGTATATAGAAATGATCTACCCATTAATGGTGATATTGGATATGTCTAGACATAAATATAGTATAAAACGACAGCCCACATTAAAATAATGCAAAATAAAATTTACTGCTTTAATGAATTCGTATGAATTTGAAATTAAATTGAAGATAAAATAATGTCAGATATTATTGCCACTTAGTTGATGACACATATTTATGCTTTTAGGGCGAAATCAATGCAAACTACAGAAATAGAAAACGTGACATATATTTGCTCTCCACAAGGGATCATAACATTTTGCCACCTGTCACATCACATATTTATGCTTCGACATTTTCATCACATAATTTTGATGCCACTTCATTATGCTGCCTGATAATATCAGTTATTTTTGCTTCGTACGTGCAGACAGATATTATTGAACTCATTCCTGGGTCAGATATTTTTGCTAATCTGCCCATAGTAATATATTTATGCTCGTGACTGTACATCGGCCTTTCTTTTCTCTAGTGGAGAAAACCGTATTTTGGCTTTGGCAACGAAGAGTTCGTTTTTCTAGCTAGTTGAAAATAAGGAAAACGTTTCTAAATATGACCACAACATACAGTTACACGTTAAACACGTTTACCTATAGATAAAATGACGCGATAAGAAACTACGAGTAGAATTACGTAATATGGGAAGTTTCTTAAATACACTTTATAAGTACGTGCCTATACGGCAAATGTCAACTGTATATACATAATTGTGTATATACTACAACTGCTTTAGGGTTTGTTCTCATTAGCGTCTGCCCGGCGCGAAGTGTTGTATATTGTATCTGGCGTCGACGCTGCGTACACCCGACGCAAGAATCGCGTATGCGCAGCGGTAGCTCCACATGACTCACTCCTTTTCCAACTATAGCGCACATAGCATAACTTATCTTGTAGTTCGTAATAATAATTTGACTGTACGGTTGGCGTAGTGGTTTAAGCGGCCACCTCACCGCATGACACTGCGCCGCCGAGTGTTGTGGGTTCGATTCCCACACGAGACAAAACTTTATGTGATCCATAAATTGTTGTTTCGAGTCTGGGTGTTCATTTTCCTCGTTAGTTGTTTGTTAAGTCCCCCGCGACACTGGATTTAGTTCTAATGCGGGAGTTGTCTTACTAAAAATAAATTTAAAAAAAAAATGTTAAGTTAAGCATGTTAGAAAAGATTGAGAGAGCCCTACCGTTCTTGTGTCTTAGTTGGCCCCGGTTCTTGCTCCAAGACAAGAATCATAATTCCTTGTCAGAGACCTTCGAAAGTCTACAAAACTTACCAGAATTGACCACACTCTCATATGAAAGGCGCATTCTCGACAAACGCTAGTGGGATCAAGCCCTTAAGATTGGTACCGGATAAGCGTAATTACAGTCCGTGCCTGCGCACAACTAGAATCTACTTTTAGCATAAATACCGCTACGCTTGCACTGAGAAAAATAGAAAAGGAACCATCTGGTCCTTATATCTCGCAAATCTCACTATCTTTCTAGACATTAATGTTTTTGTAATCTAAATGGATGAATAATTTCTTGTGATAGTCAATTAGGCGATCATATTGTGTGTTAAGATTTAATGCAATTTGTCCATTACTTGTATTAATATTAACAGGTACGTTATATATAAAATAGTTGACAATAATTTCATAAATTTTCATGTGACTCCTGTACGTTTATAGAATAGATGCTTAATAAATTCGATTCAGGTTTTGGCTACTACAGGTGTCATGTGTCACAGAGTCATTCATAGCAACTCCGTCAACCTATAGGTATTTTTGCACTCGATATAAGACCTTAGCTTCTAAACAACTCCTTATTAGAAGAGCGTATTCTGTACACCAACTTTTTCCTGCACAATAAAAAAGGATTATCCAACGACGGAGAGTATTCAGATATATTTAAAGTCATTTAATATTTCAAACATGTCCTGTTTAAACTCATTAAAAATATTCTTTAAATTCTATAAACGATTTTCTTTTAAATCCAAGGGCCGAAAAATCAATAACATTGTTACAATTTGTATTTTTATACTCTGAGAGATATGCATGATATCACTGTGTCGCATAGGTTGATAATGTCGCCTATTCTCTCTTCCATGCAGATGTTTGCTTTCTCCGTCTCGCTCCAGGAATCCCTAGAAGAGAGATTATCCTTAGGGGATGGTAAAATGGCATATGGGATTTATGGGAATAGTCTCGCTTTAATTTAATCTCATCTATGACCGGGTCATAGATGAGATTAAGTTAAAGCGAGACTCCTAGTTAAACCGAACAGTGTCCCTTGACGTTCTCTGACGCCACGCAAATTGCCAAAGATCGTCAGTATCGTCTTTAAATCAATTAATTATGCCTTTGTGATATGCGAATTGTTTTATCTTGATTGAAAATAAAAGATGAGAAAATCTAGCACTACATATTTACGAAAGGAAGTAAAATAACTTAAGCGTCAAATTAACTTAAGCGTCATTCGTGTATCATGTATATAAAACACATTACATAAAACCCACTTGACTTTGATTACGAATAAAATTAAGTTGCACCATAGAGTCCACCATACATCCTTCTTCACGCTCCCTCTCACCATTCAAACCATATTCAAACTTTGTAACACCCTGTCTACGGTAACACCACTGTATATTTTATATTTGGACAAAAATATTAAAGCTTGTCTGTGAAATGCTGCAGTAAAGAGTCTCATTGCAGCATTTTGTAACAAGCTTTAATATTTTTAGTGTACTCTGTGGTAACGACTATACAATAACTAACTATAGAATATTCTTGTAAAATTTATCTTTATATATCACTCATACGATCCCCATAATATATTAATTTTTATATAAAACCCAACCATTCTTATAATATACATTTATATGCCTAATTAACGAAATGATTGTAACTACTTTTTTCATTAGTAAAAGATAAATCATAATATTTCACATTAGTAATTAGCGAACTAATTCATTAAAAAAGCGTAATGGAAGACAAACAAGATCGTCAACAACAAGTTTATTCGCGTAATTCATTACGTAATAACCGTGGAACAACATGTTATGTCGCACGATAAAAGTGGAGTGATGAATGAATAATATCCGAAGAAGCAAATTTAAAAATCAAAAAGTCGCAAGGGAGACGCGGCCGGTAATTGACAGTAGTTGTATCAGCGCTGCAAACTTTTTATGGCGTCATAAACACGAGATGAAATTATATCCTAACGACCCAATAAACGGGAAAAACTCCTCTCAGCCACCCGTTATTACACGAACGGAAAGGTTCAGCTCCGTATTTGCTCGACTCCAATATACGTATTTATGTTATTAGGTCCCTAAACTAGTTACCTAGGTATGTATTATTGAGATTTTTATAAAATGAATGGCAGCTCGCGGTGATCTGCGCATTACCAGTTATTTACGAGTGGCGGACCGACGTTAACTTATATAGTATAATTGGATTTGTCTTGCGCATCATTACACCTTATTGCTCAATATCGTTGCGCAAGTAAACGACTCGATCGAATCCGTTCCCCCCGCCTGCGCTGAATCTCCCAATTAGCATTTAATTTAGTTTTTATCCCTCATTTCATTTCGATGCTGAATAGCACCGAGCGACCCTCGTCAAGAAGGCTTTCACTGGAAAATAAAACCTTTGTTTATTTTCTCTATCTTTTTCCACGTGAATTGCACCTACTAACAACAATTACTCTCGGTAAATTAAAACTCGATGTTCAAAAACAAGTTTCTGTGCCTTATCTCAATCAAGCTTTGTCAAAACAACAAGTCTCAAAGTTCATTTCGGCTGACGGCTGCAGTGGATTTAGGAACGAAACAGAACGCTGAACTGGGGCATAATAAAAGCAGATCATACCTTTTGCGGTACAATATTATTTCGTGCATTCGTCGTAATTCTAACAGAGACGGAGTCGTACGACATTTTGAAGAAAATAAACGCCATCGGTGAAGTATTCTAAGTTAAAACGTTACACCGTCTGCCGACTCCACTCGCGCCAAGATAAACTTCACTGGAGCCAGAGAGTTACACAACTCTATAAATGAACAGCGTCTTGTTGGAGTTGCAACACTGCACTTCGGTTCTCTATTTACTTACCGATGGTTTATAGATGCTAGTTTTGTTCGCCAACTTAAAATCCATTCTGAAAGGACCTTTATTAAAACTGCAGGTGAAAGATGCGACTTTACTTAATAACTTTCGTATTCTCTAAGAGCAGCCATTTATAAGAGTAATAGCATAAAACAATTCTTAACCATGGTGGGCTACTCAGAGCGAATACGAAATCATATAAGACGGGCTTATTAAAATTCATCGGAGCTATGCAATTCACATTGTGAACAAAAATGTATTCTTTGACACGTAACGTTATGAATGGTAAGAAGACCAGATAACTTGAAAGTGGAAAGTTGTTTAAGGCTTTCGATTAATACGATTTTAAACGAGCTATTGAACACGGAATGAATGTAGAAAAGATTTGTGGAGTGAAAATCCAGACATTTCTAAAATCCTTTAAAGTTTCATAGTTCCAGACTAACATGAAACGTGATGGTTTTCCGAAATCAGGTTGATCTGTAAATCTGAACATGCTATAAACAAAGCGAACTATCATTCAATTTAAAATGCCTATGCACCGGAAAACCTCAAATTATTCTTTGGAAATGAAAGCCACAGTTAATTGGTTGCAGACCACCAATCAAATTAAAATATTTATCGTCACGAAAAGCAATTTACAGAGTTTGCCACAGCACAATACACGTCACAAGCAGCTTGGATCTGCAATATCTGGTTGAGGTGGCGCACACTGCGCATTTCATCTCACAAAATAATACCACTCTGTTATTATTTTCGCTTTTAAAATTGAATGCACTTTATGTCCGTGTAAACATATTTTAAGTTATTGCATGGTCATCGTATTCATATGGTCATGTCTTAAGTTCAGTTTTTGTGAAGGTATTTAATATTAGGTCATGTCAAAATCTATAACCCTGCATATTATGTGAGTAGCATTGTGTCAAAAAATGTGAATAGTTGAGAGACATAACAACGATCATGAGAATTTTATATATTTCCGTATTAAACTGAAGAGTGATTCCTAGTGAAATAGATATGGATGGATGTATATTTTATTACTCTTCTGTAATATTTCTATAACAACGAACGAAGCATGTGTTGAAATAATTATGTTGCCACAAATAATTTACGTTTTTATCACAATGTGGTCAAACATATTCATAAACTGTCAATAGCGAGCATTTATAGAGTGTAACAATAAATTAAATATAGAATTGGTAACATAATAGAAACTGTTTACTACCATCATTAAATACCCTGTGTTAATTATCAAAATTTTAACCGAATGACAACTAAACACAAACCGGCAAATTACATTTCTGTGCAATAATATCACTAGATATATATTTAACCCACTTTATGAATGACAATCGATAAATAATTTGTCACGCAATAGTTGAAATTGATGAGCTTCTAAATTACTAACCGCTTATTACATGAGTTATGAAAAGCTTAAATTCTTCAAAAAGTGATCCTACAGTGTTTTGTTTGAAAATTGTAATGTGTGTGATGGCTGTGTCAACTATGTTCACGTGATTATACGATTACTATACATGTTTTTTTTTTAACTATTTTGGTAAACAGTCAGACCGACGGAAAAACTATGATTGTCTTAAATATCGTATACAGAATTTATGATAGCACAATATATATGAAAGTTTGTTCTTCTTTCTCCTAGCGTTATCCGAGTTTCAACCCGGGGTCCGCTTACTAGTCTAACCGGATTTGACTGAATATTAGCTTTTCCACGGAGCGACTGCCTGTCTGACCTCCGCAAACCAAAGGGATAGCGATATATATATATATATAGCGATATATATATATAGCGGTATATAGATATAAGGTTTAGACTAGTGTCAGTTTATTCAGAGATAGGTAGTGACGTCCTGTAACGACTGTCAAAGATCTTCATGACAACCGGGACCGACGGCTTAACGTGCTCTCCGAGGCACGGGGCACGCGATAATTAATAATTCAATACTCACATAACTCCGAAAAGTCAGTGGTGCGCGCCGTGGATTCGAACCCGATACCCTCTGCATGGCAGTCTGTTGGTATCTCCACTAGGCTATCGCTGCCTGCACATATGAAAGTTTATTATTTATTCAAAAACTGCATTTCCTTTTACAAAAATACAATGCGTTATATATTTTTTTTTATTTATATTCTCACGCCTGTATCCCCGAAGGGGCAGGCAGAGGTGTAAATATTACACCTACATTTTGCCATGAATTTTTAGGTCCCACGTAATAGGGGGCGAGCCTATTGCCATTATCGGGCACATCACCAGACTCCGGGCTGCTACTGAGTATTCGGAAAAACCCAGCAAGACTTTTGCCTGACCCGGGAATCGAACCCGGGACCTCCGATCAACCATCGGATACGCTATCCACTGAACCACGGAGGCAGGCACTTCTTAATATATTGCAATTATACGTATTGACGGAATATTGCATTTAAAGATAAGATCCATATTAAATTAGTCGTCTAACGGTACTAATTTTATAAAGTTATGTTGTTGTATCGATCAATAAAATGCAAGACATTTTTTGTTCTTAAATGCAAACCTGCTTATAACAACGATATTTCGTCGTATCGATTATATCTTTATAACGTATCCGTGCTGGTTTAAAAAGCTTTAGTAAACAACGCTTTTTAAACCTCCAATATGACGGATTTCATCTAAAACTTTAACGCAAGAGGAAATTATGACAGACCAACATGTAATTGCAAAATATTTATAAACAGTCATAAAATAGCCGAAGCGAAGCAATAAATACAAGTTTTAAAATGAGCGTCACCTATTTCCCACCCGGCTAGTACCTTGAAAATAACTTTGAAAGTCGATCGCAAATAAACGAAAAAGTATAAATGGCAAGGATTTATAGCCGTTTTTATATCCTAATACAACTTTCTCCTACTTTTGTTACAAATTGACATCTTAAACTCGACATAAAATAAAACAGTTTTAAGTGCTACCAGATTAAAAAAAATATTTAAGGAACCACTGATTCAGGCGTTACGATTGTTAGTTTCAATCTTTATCACTTTGTGCGCATAACAGAGAGTTTAATTGTTTTTTCGTTAAGTATACTAATAATATATTATGTCTTTATATGTATTTCAATCTTTATTTTAAATATTAAGTATTATAAGTAATATTCTTATTTCAAAGAACTAAATCCTTAATTTTTATAAAATGCTAATTTTATCAAATGCATGTAAAGTAAATCATCATATTTTTACCGGCCTTCTTTTTGTCTCATTAGAGCTATAAACGTGGTGCATATTTTATAACATTTTCTAATCTTGTGGAATATTTTAGTTAATGGGGTGTTTAAGGATATGCAGTATGAGTTAACTAGTAGTAATTGTAGCATTTGCTTGACGTTAATTATTGTTGCAATGGCTTATAACGGTAATCAAAATTGTTAATAAGGTTATTCCAAAAACCGACATAAATATACATACATATATATTATAGTATCCTATTGGGGATAAATTTAATGTTCTTCGCTCCTGTTGCGTATAATTCTGGTTAGAACACAGAACCTAGTGCGCTGCCCAGCATGTTCTCAAGCCCGTTTTTTCAAAGGTGAGCAGGGCTTGAAAGTGCATTTTGGCAAAGTTCATAAAAACCAAAATGTGCTTCCTGGCCCCAGTACCATTTCACATCCTGTTATTAATCAAATTCCTTTTTGGCAGCACTTAGGTACATTAAAAAATTCAATTCCGGTTTTAAAGAGAGTTCCACGCGGTGCGAGACCATTAGTAGCTCACAATTTAGCTCAATACATTGGTCTCGTTGTGCGTGAGAACTCCGAAACGGCTTGGGAACAGTTACTCACTTTTCCTTATTGGATTCTACACATTCAAAGTAACCGAACAACAACAAAATCTTTGACAGCCCAAATTAAAGACCATTGTAATCTTCCTGCTCACAATTTTGACCCTAAATTTGGTTTCCATAGATATAAGAAAACAATTTATATGAAGGTGACATTCAAGGGGCGGCTAGGCTATTGTTTAGTAGCGATGTGGTGGCGCCTTAATCTGCAGACACACTCGCAGGTCTGGAGAGCAAGCTCCCAGTGTCAGCTAATGACCTCTCCTTTCCCGAAGTACCGGACGAAGATATGGACTATCTGAATGTTTCAGCCAAGGACGTATTTGAAGCCGTCTGTTCCTTTCGAAGTGGATCCGCTGACAGTCTGAACGGCTTAACCCCCAGCATTTGAAAGATCTTCTGGGTGCAAGTGCTGGAGAGGCTGTAGATGCACTTTGAAGGCACTGACGGCTTTAACTAACCTTATGCTCTCCGGCAATGTGGCCACGGATGTCACCGACTTATTGTGCGTACTACTTTGACCCACGCTCGAATCAAAGTCACATTTTGTTCACTGTTGTCTCGCAGCAAAAGCGGCATGCTTTAGCTACTGGGCTGAAAAAGTTATTTATATCATTGTATTATAATCCTACTACTTAAATGTCAAAATAATAATTATAACCTGCAATTAACCCAGAAACCGAAAACATTCCCTGGAACACAAATATTAACATAAGAAATTCAACATGAATTACATTTACGGTTTTCTACGCACATGTAAATTTTAGTGTCCGACCGAAACTGGTTTTCCAGCCGAAACCGAAACCGAACTTTCGGCCTTGGTCTTAGTTTCGGCCGAAACCAAAATCGAAACTTACCTAAACATGTTACAAATTTCTATTGATACTAAAATCTTGTGTAAAATACACTAGATTTTATTTTATAACCACCAAGTACGGCCGGGTAGTGTTGAGGATTACGCCTAACGCGCCGTCGACTCCAATAATCGCAGGGAAATGTATAAGAAAACGAATACATTGAGCGAAAATTGCAGCCAGAAGAAAAAAATCCTTGAAGGACTATAGTCGATCGTGACATCGGAGGCACAGTTCCAACGCTGGCAGGAGCACTGTGATGAAATATTCCGAGTTCAGAACGACGTTCAGAAGCTCAAGATATTCCGATCCAACGTTAAAACCGTGTTGCTGTATGGATGCGAGACGTGGAAGGCCACAAAATACATCTTGCGTCGTCTTCAGGTCGTCGTCAACGCCTGCTTTCGCCGTATTCTCGAAGTTTACAGGCCCGAGAAAATGTCAAGCTTAGAGCTGTGGGATCAATCGACTACAGATCAAACACCGCAAGTAGAAGTGAATCGGCCACACGCTCCGAAGGTACCCTAAATATATACCAAAGCAAACCCTAGACTGAAATGGGAAAACGTGGCCGCCCTAAACAGACCTGGAGGCGGACAATCATCGTAGAGGCGACAAACATAGGCAAGACTTGGAGCGAAACGAAGTGAGAAGCTCAAGACCGAAGGGGATGGCACTGTGGATGCCCTCTGCCCCATCTAGGGGATATAGGACCTTAAGTGAAGTCAAAATCAATCATAGTATCTTCTTTAAGAATTTAAACCAACAACAATTGCATATTGACACTTAAATGAACCTTGTACCCTTCTCCTACCTTGTTGTAATACCTCTTTTGTTTGTCGCTTAAAAATAAAACTCACAAACTGTTGTCATGAAAATGAAATTATAAATAACATTAATAACAGAAGTACTGCTTCAATTACTACTATTAAAAAAACCCCTACTTAATCCGTTAACGATAGACGGCGGAGCTGGAGAAGTGAGAGGGCGAGTACCAGTTAGCGGTGAAATTTGCTGAACCACGCACGAAAATTTACGGACACAGGAGTTTCGGTGCGGCCGAAAGTTTCGGCCACTTTTTGGCCGAAACCGAAACTAAAACCGACACTAGATGTTTGGCCAAAACTGGCCGAAACCGAAACCTTCGGTCGGTCACTAGTAATTTTGTATGACATGTTAAAGTAAATACTTTGGACAAATAGTGAGCAGTCTCAGGTGCAAGGTTCACCTCTTTGTTGGCACATATCTAATAATACGTTCGAGTTCGAAACAAAGCCCCGCCGTTTGAACATAGCACTCGTGCTTATTTTTCTTTTGATCTTAAAACACCACCCTTTTATACTAGTCAAATAAAGGTTACAAGAGACGAACGCTTGAAATATATTACGTAAAATGTTTGCAGTTGACTCAAAGTAATTCTTTTATTATTCGATTAGTAGTGAGTTGGTATATTTGGAGGAGTATTATTAATTAAAATTTACAGGTAGTAGAGCCTTGCTGATTTCAGCATGAATGGGCCGGCTCGACTGGTGAAGTACTACCCTCTCACAGAAACTCGACGTAAAGTAACAGTACCTAAACTGTTGCGTTTCGTTCGGTGAGTGAGAGTGCCGGAGGCCCTATCCCCTATAAGATGGAGGGATAAAGGAGAAGGTCCCTTATCCCACTCCTCATCCTATCCCTTTTCCCGATCCTAAGAGGCGGCAACGCACTTGTAACTACTGTTGTGTTGTGTTCATGGGCGGCGGTATTGCTTACCATCAGGCAATCCGTCTGCTCGTTTGCCGCCTATTACTATAAAAAAAAAATATATACTTATGGCTGAAATAAAGCGCGGATTAGAAATAACTACAATACATATCTATGATCTGCAGAAAAAAGGAAATATTTGGAAGTCATTATCCTAGAGTTATTCCGGTTGCTTCCAAGACTTTCGCCTAGGTTTCTAGTTTCCACAGATTGCCGTCTGTCCTCCGCAAGCCAAAGGGAAAACGATATTCCCTGGTTTAGAACAGTGACAATATATTTAAGGGTACTGAATCCCAATACAACATGACAACCATTACCTACGGCATAGCGTGCTCTCCGATGCACGGGGCAAACTTTATATAATTAACAATTTAATAGGACTTCGAAAAGTTGGATTTGAATCCGATATTACTGAGCCCGAGTGTTAAGTAAGCTACTTCTAGAGCCCATCTTAATCAATTGGAGCGCAAGTGACCCTGCTACGAAAACTGAATACAACAGCTATATACGTTATAGCGGCAGTCTATAAACTTTACTTTAAATAGCTCGTTAGGTACATTAATTAAGACGTCGCCTACTTTTATCTGCCTATTCTTAATTTATAAGGAATGTTAGGAATTAAATAGTTGCTAGGCGCACGTAACTCGCGATGCTTAAGGCCTTTCTCACATTGGGAGCGTTCCTCTAGCGGGTGCCCAGCGTACGCTCGGCGTTCACTCTGTAGTACAAAGGAGCCGAGCGCACGCCGAACTAACGCCGAGCCTCAGGGAACCAGCATGCTCGATGTGAGAGAGGCCTTAAAGTAGGTATTGTAAACTGACAATAGACACTGCTAAAAAAACTTGGACCAACCAAATAACTGCTCTATCAATACATCTATCCACGTCTAGATCTACTCTAGTAGAGCTATAACATTATAGACGTGGATGGATGCCCGCAGCTACGCCCGCACATTTTAGTTTAATGTAACCGTTTCTTCTCGTTCCCTTTTGAATTTCGGCCAATCTCTTTTTAGTGCACCCCTATAGTTCCCAAAGAGCATACATGCCACAACTCCTTGCGCTGAATAGTTTTCGTTGTGCGTTGTCTGTTAGTCAGTCAGGAACGTCAGAATTTTATATATATAGATAAAAAGCTTTTAGATGGTGTAGATCAACAAAATAACTTTCAGATTTCTTTAAAACATCAAGTATTCAGCTACGTAGAGATTATCAAAACGACTTAAACAAACGATAAATATGCTTAAAACATTATTCAAATTTGTCCAGCAACTTTCGATATAGCAACACGTGTGAATTTTACCGTTTAGCATGTTCATATTGGGATTGTTTTGATACGATCAAGCCCTACAAAACCAAGTCTCGCCGTAGCAGCGAGACTTCTACAATTTAAAATCTAATCAACAACATATATGTGAAGTTAAGGGCCAAGTTCAATATTAAGAACACATGGTTAAAATTTCGCAAACAAAAAGATTAAATTTTTAATTGTAATAAACATCTCAGCATTCAATAAGAGCATTTTAAAATAAATTTAGAGCACCCTGTTTATTTTTTTGTGTTACAAGAATGAATTTGAAATAATAATGATGCTACTTAAATGTACAACATAGAATAAAATGAGGTTCAAGATTTAACATGTTGTTGTTCCGAGAATCAGTATTCTTTGTGTCTGGTGTTTCCATGGTGGTGAGACTCATTGGGTTCTAAGCTGCTGTTGCAATAAATCTTAAGAGCTTTGACGAATGAATCAAATAAATTTCTTTACTTTTAATTTAGTTAGTTATTAAGACGTCTAACGTACCTCAAAAGGTTCAAGCAATAAATATATACTCGTAACACACGGTGGCTGCGTCGCTAAATTTACTCTTTTGGTTTAAACTTGGCTTGACTCACTGCCGTGTATCCCGATATTATGTGTTTGTATAGGCGCTACTTTTGTGTACTGTAACGGAGTGTAACTATATGAGAATAATGGGTGATTATTATATAAAACTAGAGGACGCCAGCAGCTACGCCTGCATTTTTTTTAATTTACCCGTTTTGGACGATCCCGTGGGAATTTCGGGAAATCCCTTCTTAGTGCACCCTTATGGTCCCCAAGGAACATACGTGCCAAATTTCAGCTTCCTGCGCCCAATAGTTTCGGCTGTAGCGTGTCTGTCAGTCAGTCAGTAACGCAAGAATTTTATATATTAAGATAAATATAAATTTTCTTTTACCAATATTCTCTTTTCATTAAAATGTTTAGCCAATATTTCTATCGCTCATCACAGAGTTGAGTTTACCAGTCGGCGCAATCAGTAAATTCCTATAACGTTCCTGGCGATTGCGGTAAATGTTTATTGTATCGTCAGGACTAAGCTCAGGGCAAACAGATTCAAGGCAAAGCTGACTCACATGTACGCGATCATGTAGCATTATGTCGATATGTAGCTAAGCGAACAATGAGCTTGAAGCGAAATTTGATGTATGTAGGTGGGCTGGACGTTACGTGTCTATATATCTGACGATAATTCCAAAGTTTAACTGCCTTATGATTTGCCTGTGAGTAGCCCTACGTGGCGCGTTGTCGTATTAGAGAGAGGACCCAGTGATTAAGTTAGGTGATTATTTATTAATTTAAGGCTTACCAAAAGTTGCTTCAGGTTTATTCTAAATTGCATACAAATTTGTTAAACTTACATCTAACTGCACAACCAATTATACGTAGACACCACATGCAAAGGGTTCTTATGTCTTTTTTAGACCACGACCGGTTTTTGTTAAGAACTTACTTTAGAAGCAAGTTTATAAATTGCCTAGGAAATTTATAAAGTTACGGATAGGTTTTGTTAGGTTAGTTTATAAATTTCCTAGGAAATTTATAATACCTATTGCTGCTCTCGTTATTTTCCGGTGACATATATATAAATATAGTAATCGCATGTAAAACTACTAATAACGCAATTCAGGGTCATTTATGTGGCTACCTCTACATATCTTTTAAATATAAACCTACTTAACAAACATTTTGCGTTTGCATACATTTTACAGGTCACGGAGTATTAAGCAACTCATCCAAAATAATACTATCCCGGCAATTCACAATGGAATTATTAGCTTCTAATAAATCAAATGCATTGCATTATTCAGCATTTATACATATAGCAATGAACATGAATTAATTATATCTCGTACAGATATCTATCTGTTATCGTTTATTCAACCAGGGCCGCGATCCGGAACTATTCGATATCTCAATCGACTATCAATTTGAATATATTTTGTCAAAGGATTTATATAATTGTCTTCCAGAATATTGTATCACCTACCTACTTAAATGCATGGGTTAGGTATAAAGTCAATGATAAGTATCTGCTGATGCAGATTTTATATGAACATTGAACAGTCATAATGCCAAGCGCGCAGTCCACACAAGAGATTTGAAGTAAAATGTCGCGTATCTTAGAAAAAAATGGTGACAAGGCCAAGTTTTTAGACGTTTTACACGACCACAGAACAGTGTTAAGTGGTCGTTACCACAATATCATCTCTGATTTTATGAGAAAATGTGTTTCATTCTTGGTTTCTCCTTCATTCATGCTAAAACGGCTAAATTAATATCTCCAATAACATAGCTTACATCAGAATAACATAAAGGTTCCTTTTTATCACGATAGCCGACACCCACGCGAGTGTAACAACATGCGGAACCACATATATTATATTTTTGTAGTTGAGTTATTGAATTGTCATTACTACACAAACATAACCAGAGATTACCACAGTAAACATCAACACCAAAAGATATTATCTATCAAATAACCGTTATCAGTAACTAGAAAACAATAATATCAATTTGACATAACGTACCATTAGTTATGAGGCTTCCGAATCGGAGCCTCGATCATGATGAAGCGGTATAATAATAATTCATCATTTCAATGTAAAGATTCATATTTAATTATTGCAGAGATTCCCAAAGTGGTCGATATCGGTTTCCTAGGGGCCGACATAAACGAAAACTGATTTTGGGGGTCAACGAGGTAATATTTTTCCACCTAAAGCATATTCATCTCTATTAAGCATATTCTTCTCTATTATTTAATTACCTACACATTCGTGCTATGTAAATACGGAAGCGCGCGTCGACGCACGTTGATGCGCGCATTCGCGCTTCGACGCTCGGCTGGATTCGAGTGGATTTTGCGAACATTTCGAAAACATGACGCGTCGCATCGTTTCGGCTCTGCTCCAGTGTGTGTTGACCCTTAGTGCACCCCTACGGTTCTCAAGGAACATACATGCCAAATTTTAGTTTCCTCCGCCCAGTGGTTTCAGCTGTGCGTTGTCTGTCAGTCCCAAACGCAAGAATTTTATATATACAGTCAGATGATGACACGTTAAAGACGATTAATGTTGCAATCTCTTTATCTGACTCCTCTTTGACTGAGCTGTTAGTCAAGTGGTTAATAACTCTGACTGTCAAGCCAACGGTCGTGGGTTCGGTTTCTAGCCAAACAATAACATGTTTTGCGATAAAATTAATGGAGCAGGTAGAAAGTATTGAAGTGATAGTTGTCACTTCAAAACCAAATTCGTCAAACCTTGTAGGGACCTGAGTACGGTGCTTCAAGTGGTTTTCTTGCCGGACCCTGACGAACGAAGACATGTGTTGCTGTTGGCAGGTCCTTAGGCACGTAAAATGTTCTACTGGAACTGCTGTGCCATGACATAGGTAGCGGCGTGGGTTTACTGACGTGAGCACGTTGTCTAGCAGCCAGAGTTGTGATGTCTGTGTCAGCTTCGGAGGCAGGAGAGTAGGTGCCGCTAGTATGCCCAGTGAGTCGGGTCTAAGTGCGGTGCGCGGTGAGCTATCCCAGTGAGTCGGGATAGTGGTCCCACGGTGAGTCGGGGAGAGGTTGCGAAGGTGCTGCGCAGTGAGTATCCCACAGTGAGTCGGAGAGATGCTGCGAGGTTGCTGCGTAGTGGCTGGATTCTGCGTTGCCGGTGAGAGATATCCTCTTCTTACGTGAACCGTTTTATTTTGCGTTCCTTTGAAGCTGACAGACGCCGTATTATTTCTGCCTTTAGAGGACAGTCAGGTCGCGCACCTCTGTTGCATGTTGTGCGTCCAACTGCGACAGCACATAGTAAAATTTCGTGATGTCGGCGCTCATGTTTGCTAGAACAAACTGGCCTTCCGTTTGGGCGAACCACAGCTCCGGGTCATTTGGGTTGAAGGGAGGTACCCTAACTCCAACGCGGAAGGTTTCTCCTAATACGAGGTCTTTTCTTTGATTTTCCATCTTGTATCACGTCGGGGTCACCAGTGAAGTGATAGTTGTCACTTACAATATGCGTGTTAAGTGTTGCGGTAGAAGGTGAAGCGTGTGAGGAAAAGAAAGTAAAGGCAGAAGACGAATGCGTAATGAATTTATTAATTTCAAGCATGAGTATTTATAGCTAAAAATAATTAATAATAATTACCGATCACGCCTGGCACTTTTGTAATTAATAATAAAAAAGGTTCGCGCTTGACACTTTTTATCGAGGGGCGTATACAAGTAGACAAAAGATCTGCGGCGGCCATGTTGCGCTGGCGCCGGTTGACAATAGCAGGTAGCTAGCAGGTAGCTGACCCTTTTCTCGGGGGCGCGGCCTAATCGTCGCCGGTGGTCTAGTCATAATTGTGGCGTGATTTTACAAGGCCCAATATGATGACTTTCGCGACGATATATGGTAGCGGATTCGGGTCGCTACAGTATTACTATACAAATACCACTATCGCGCATAATCTTTGTATCAAGAGTGGCTTTGTATAAATTGGAATAGATGATGGCAAAATTGAGGAAAAATAATATTACCTCTTTGGACGTGTATGACTATTCTTAACTGGCTGCAATAAAAGTATCCATACGTTTATTGCAGCCAGTTAAAAATAATAGAGTATGAAGTATCAGTGAGTTATAGCATTTTGGTCATAAATCTTCTTTTCATTTTTTGTAATTTGCACATGTGAAATCATAGTCTCGAGAACAATCAAATTGTGAAATCTAAAATTGTTTTTGATCAAAACAAGAACATGATTACGTATGAACGAAAAATAAAGTAGTTATTTCTATGTGAAACATGACTCCTAACAATATTTCAACAATTTGGAACCAGTGGATTTACCATTTACAATTAAATTTCGTCAGCGATTAGCCTACCAGAGAGAATAACTAACCGCTACGCAAAGAAGCATGGGTTAAAACTCACCTCACGGCACCCACCATTGACTGTCAACTGCCTGTGTTTAAAGTACTGTGTATTATATATATAAATTGTTTATATCGATTGCTTGATGGTGAAAGAAAACATCGAGAGGAAACCTGCATGTCTAAGAATTCTCCACAATTTTCTCGAAAGTCACCAATCAGCTCTTAGACAGCATGGCGGACTATGGTCTAAACTTCCTTACGGAGAAGAGCCTCTTTGGGCAGTGGGAAAGTTAAAAATACAGGCCAGATATAGTTATACATCCATCTTATTTATAAAACAAGTAATTTGTGGAAGTTTTTTTTTTTAATTTATTTTAAGGAGTTTAGTCAATTTTGACTATATTGCTCCATTGGTCTGTCAATTACATGCATACCACTTAAAAACTAGAACCAACATAAAATAATAACAAAAATACTTATATACACAACTTAACTAGGACAATTTGAACGTCTTCTTACACCAGCTTCTACAACCTTATATAACAATAATGCTTTCTCTGAAAACGGATAAGCCAAAATACTATTACACCAGCCAACATCGTTAAAATTAATTACATTCTGGAGTGCTGTTCTTCTAATGTCTTCATTCCGAACATATTCCACTATTATGTGCAACGCATCCTCTATTATACCACATTCTGAGCACAGGGGCGATGTTACTTTTTTCATCAGAAAAGCAAATTTATTCAGTGGCATGTGACCAGATCGAAGTCTTAAAGCCGTTACTAACACATTTCTTTGCAATACACATTTCTCAAACCATAACTTGTTACACAAATTATTTTGTAAGGTCTTGTACCATAAACCTTTCTCGAGCGATCTTTCATTAAAATGTACTTTCCACAAATCAGTGCAATGTTTTTTAAGTAAATGAATAAAATCTGTATAAAAAGGTAAAGCATTAGTTGGTGTACCATCATATAAAGCCTCTTTTGCTGCTGAATCTGCTCTTTCATTCCCTATCAAGCCAATGTGAGATGGAATCCATTGGAGGATAACTTCTTTGGAATCAGTTTGCAACTTAAATAAGGATTTAATAAAACTGTAGGCAATTGGAATGCCTCTTATACACGATGTACATCGAATCAAGTGCTGTAGGGAACTTTTAGAATCTGTTAAAATAACAAATTTACTGTAACTTATTGATTCAATATAGGATAATGCTTCGAAAATGGCCAATAATTCTAGATGCATTATAGACATGTTATTACACATTTTGAATTTTACCGATTTGTCAACTTGTGGATCAAAATAAGCAACTCCCATAAAAGATTCGTCCTTAGATCCATCGGTGAATATTTTATAATGAGAGGAATATTTATTTTCGATATATATTGAACAATTAAGTCGCAATATATCTGAGTTGTATTCTTTTTTGGCCTTGTTAATTGTACCGATTTCATGTTTTATAATATTTCTCAAGTCGTATCTGCTTATCCAATAATCTAATGTATACATACCCAAACATTTTTCTGAAGACATATTTACATCTTTATATTTTAAGTGTATTTGTACAATAGCAGGAATCTTTTTACGCCGCCAGTATGAACTAGAAAGTTGTGAAATTAATTCAGTTATAACGTTAATGGTAACATTGTTACCATTAACGTTATAACTGAATTAAGTTCGGTGCATAGGGTTCCCACCAAGAACTTAGGGTCCCAAGCCAACCTCACCTGCAAGTGGTGCACCTGCCGATCAACGGACGAGGCTCTGGCAAACAAAATATCCCGATAAGCGGCAATAGGCTCGCCACCTGTTACGTGGGATCAAAACACTGGTGAAAAGTGGGCGTTTAACATGCCTCTGCCTACCCCTTCGGGGTAACAGGCGTAAGTCTATGTATGTATGTATGTATGTTAGTTATTGCCATTGATCTGAACCAAAACTTGCCAGCAAGATATAGTCTTCGTATTTTTAGAGGGATTAAACAAAGCTCATTTTCCATTACATGAATGGGTGTACTCCTAGTAAAACCACCAATAATACGCATGGCTTCATTTTGAAGCTTGTCCAGTTTAAATAAATTTGCATGGCAACTATTATCGTAAAAGAAACTACTATAATCCAGTCGGCTTCTGATAATTGTTATGTATAAAAGTCTTAAATGTATTGTATCTTAAATAATGGGTTTACGCCCCATCCGGGGCCCGCCAACACTTTGAAAATATTTAGGAATTTGTGAATTTTGGGATACAGCTCGTTTATATGTTTACTCCATCTCAATGAGCGATCCAACCATAGACCTAAATACTTCACTGTATCGACTAGTTCCAATGGTGTCTTATTTATATGTATGCTGGTATTATTTCTATTCAACCCTTTCTTAAAAACACACAATTTACTTTTTAGAGGCGAAACACTTAGGCCTAAATTTTCTAAGAGATTCACTAATAAATTCAGTGCAGTTTGAAGAGACCTTTGAGCAGATTCTATGTTTTTATCAGATATGTACAATGTAAGGTCCTCCGCGTACTGTGAAATAAAAACATTATTTACAGATTTACAAATACTATAATTATGTTGCTAAGGTAAACGTACGTAATTCCGGCAGTGTCCCGGTACCCGGTAACTAGTCGGTTTTTATCATTTTGTAGGTTTCTACCAAAAGAATATTGAAGTTTGAGAATTGCAATACATACTTGATATTATTTCGTATAATTATAATATTAACTCTGCTTAATAATTGTAATGGTTGCAAAACTATGCTACAATGAAAGTGCGGTGTGCGCAAATGTTGTGGAATTTCAAGGTTCTGTCACTAAACTACGAAGGTACCACATTGTATTGGTTTGCTTATCATATTGCTGCGGATAGCGGCACTGTGAGAGTGTTTATTTGCTTAAATATTTGAGTTAATTATCTCGCGATATAGTCCATAAGCGGCGATGAATTTAATGAAATAGTATTTTGGCATATTACATTTACTGGGACTCAGAAACCCCTACATGACCCAGTACCCGGCAATATTATACCCTTTTTTACCGGATACTGGTACAGGAGTTAACTTCATACTACTCGTTGCACCGGAGCCCGTTACTGCACCTTAGTGCCTTGCAAAAAGTCTCATTATCCTTTGAAACCGTAGTAGTGTAGTAGTAGAGTATTAATTATAACATTATATATTCTGCCTGATGCTGAGACGTACACTACCACTTGATTCTAAACCCTATCATATGCAAGGGTTTGATGTTTATATTTCAAAACGTATTTTATTACGAGGCATAAATACTTATTTATAATGAAAAATAAAACGGTGCTCTGCTCCCATTTCTGACTTTGTATACAGCTACTCGCATGATGGAGCTGGAAAGTGGCCATAGGAACTCCACAATAAAATGACACAAGCCCATCAAGTTTGAGCTCGTTTCAATCGTATTGGCGAGTAGGTACTCTGATCCAATATGGTAACCTAATTTTGACGATGCGTTGACTTCAACTCAAAGGAGATTTCAAATCATAGTTGAGTTCAACTGAAAGAATAGTTCCACTGAAACATGAGTTCAACGTGACAGACCAATTGGGCGACCACAGAGCCCTCTGAGCACGAGCTCGAGCTACTTTACCGAAGTTACCTATCCCGGATGTCAAACAAAGCGAGGTACGGATGGCATTAGAGCAACTGAACAAAAAACAAAGCACCTGGTGAAGACGGAATCACTGCAGAACTCCTCAGAGCAAGCGGAGACACAACCATGAGAGAGCTAGCAAGTATTTTCAATACCGTCATCCACGAAGGTTCAAAAGTAGAGCGGGTGTGTGGTGATTCTATTCTTAAAAAAGGTTGCATAACATTATTGAAGAATTACAGACCCATTTCAATCCTGAGCCATATCTACAAGTTGTTCTCTAGGGTTGTAACAAACGACTCGACAACTTCCAGCCACCAGTGCAAGCCGGGTTTCGAAAAGGCTTCATCACCATGGACCACATCCATACTGAAGACCCATGAGTACAACCAACCGCTGTGTATGGCATTCGTGGACCACCAGAAAGCCTTCGACTCTATCGAAACCTGGGCAGTCCTTGACAGCCTGCAACGATGACTCATTAGATGGCGATATATAGAGGTGTTAAGATACATAGAGTTGCGTAGGGGAGTCCGGCAAGGGGATTTAATATCTCCAAAGCTGTTCACCAAGGCACTTGAGGATGTCTTCAAGACACTGGAGTGGGTTCAACGAATATCAACGGCGAGTACATCTCGCACCTTCAATTTGCTGACGACATCGTCCTAATAGCAGAGACGTTGGAAGAGCTTAGCGGAATGCTGTAAGACGCCTCCCCGGTGGATTGATCTTGGCATGAACCTGGTTAGAACGAAGGTAATGTTCAATGAACACATCGTGTTTAGACCGATCTGCATTGACGGTTCCTTGCTCGAAGTTGTGCAACAGTATGCCTATCTGGGGCAAGTAATACAGTTGGGTAGACACAGCTTCAAGAAGGAAATCGATAAGTGGATTCAGTTGGTGTGGGCAGCATTCGGTAAGCTACGTCGGATCTTCTCGTCGCCTATCCCGCAAAGCCATAAAACAAAAGTCTTCGACCAATGCTTCCTACCAGTAATATACGGTGCTGAAATCTGGACACTCACGGTTGTGCCTGTCCATAGATATAAAATAGCTGAGCTTACTATGGATCGAGCTATGCTCGGAGTCTCTCTAAAGGATAGAATTCGAAACGAGTTCATCAGGAAGAGAACTGGAGTCACCGACATAGCTCGCCGTATAAGCAGTCTGAAGTGGCAATGAGCTGACCACGTCTCCCGAAGGACCAACGACCGATGGAGCAGACAAGTCTTAGAGAGAAGACCCCATTTCAGCAAACAAAGAGTGGTTGTTGAGCTGACTGCACGGTTGGCGTCGTGGTTTAAGAGGCCACCTCGCAGCTTGGCACTTGCTTAGTGTTGTGGGTTCAATACTGGGTGTTCATCATGTCGGTGGTAAGTTGGTTAAGACTCCCGCGACACAGGGTTTATCCCTAGTGCGTGAGTTGTTCTATTAAAGAAAGGGCCTTGCGGAGCTATAAATTGTACCTAAATTGTAATTAAACCAAGCGCATACGAAATTTTCTTGTACCTGTAGTTAATTGTTTTATATCTTAGATTTTGATCTCTTTTCAGAAAACTACATAACAATTTTGTTGTTTACCTTAAAGCCAAAGAAAATTACTGAAAGAATTCACTTCTTACAGTAATTTTAAAAGTTCAAAAATAATGTGACGTAGGTATACTTTTGTTTGGTTTTAGTTTATTTTAGAAAGCAGTTGAAAATATATACTTAAATATAGTATTACGAAAATTTTAATTCTTGCTTGTGATTTCCTTTGAAATACATTTGAATAAACATCTTCTCTTTGACCCCTTAGGTACATAACAATACCATTACACAATATTTATAAATAAAAAGTTCAAATATTATAAACTTTAACATTAAGTAAATAGGGTTCAAATTCGCGGTTAAAATTTGCCGGTATCTGGGACAATCTACCGTTTACTAGGACAAATCTACCGGATACTGGTACAAATGGGTCTTTTCAAACTTTATTTAAATTAAAGAATTCTTAACGTCATATATATCAAAAGCTATAAAATTGAACGAAAACAAGAATAAATTATCTATAAACTTCCGTAAATTTCATTTTTGTTAGTCTTTTAACCTTAACATAGCAGACCTGCAAAGTCAGCGAAGTTCAGAATTTCACGGCTATTGGGACGTTTACCTTACGTTAAATAATAAAGGGGACAATGGATCGCCTTGTGCTATGCCTTGACTAGTGCATCTACTTACATTGCTATGCTCATGTCTAATTTTTAATATTCTAAAAACTCAGAAAGTTCCATAAATAGTAACATATTTTTTGGCCGACGCCAATTTTGTGTAGAATGCCAAGAAGAGATGCTATATTTATGTTATTATATGCATTATCTACATCGAGAAAACACGCTATAGTAAACATATCCTTTGAGAAACCAGATTGAATTCGTGTTACGAGTCTAATCAAGCTGTCTAAACAAGATTTTGATTTTCTGAAGCCTAGAGTTTCAGTTGAAAATATGTCATTTTTTTCTAAATACCATTCTAACCTCCTGTTTATTATGGAATGAAAAATCTTACAAACACAGGATATAAGACTAATAGGGCGAATAGAGGATATTGAGGTCGGTTCCCGGCCGGGTTTGGGAATTGGAACTATACAAATGTCCCGCCATTGTGATGGTGTGAAACCCGTAGACAAAAAAATATTAAATATACAGAGTAAAATGTTTTTACCGACTTTAGGCAAATGTTTTATCATCGAAAATGAAATGTTATCGCAACCAGGAGCAGTATCAGTAGCTTTTATGCTGGACTCTAATTCGTGTATGGTAAGCGGGGATTCTAGTTTAGGGTTTACAGATTTAAAAGTAGGTGTAATTGGAGAAACATACGCGGGACATAGGTTATCGAGTAGCGATTCAGCTTTACTTTTATCTGTGTATAAATTTTGAGTTCTATTACCTTTAAGCCATTTCATCTTTCTCCAGACTTCTGCAGGAGAGGTACTCTCGTCAAAAGAATTACAAAAGTCATGCCAACTCTCTGATTTCCTTATATTCCTTCCTAATAAGCCTTTGAGATTCTTTAATTAAATTATTTAAAACTGCCAGGTTTGAGGGTGTTGGGTTTTTACAATATTTTGATAATGCTAATCTCCGTTTTGCAACTATATGAGATAAACTAGGGTTCCAATATGGTTTCGGGGTAAATTTGCTGCAAGGATTGGAATCAATCTTAATGAAAGGAATGTTATCATCTGCTGCTTTACTTATTTGCTTGATAAAATTTTCATACACTAGTTGAGGTTCGCCATACGTACTTAAATTGGAGAAAGCATTTTCAAGATCGGATGAATATTTAACCCAGTCAGCTAACCTAAAATAACGTTTCCTAACAAAGTTAGGACTATATGAACTAGTTGAAGAAATGTTAATAACGAGATGATCGCTGGCCATCGATTCGTTAGTTACCTGCCAGTTAAAGTAGCATGCGATATCAGACGTAGCCAGTGACAGATCGGGCGAGCTTTTTTGTATATTACCACCTACTAATTTAATTCGAGTGGGATTACCGTCATTTAAAAACACTAACTTAGAGTCATTAATAGCATTATGTATTTGAGAGCCTCTAGAATCCGTTTTGTACGACCATGAAACATAATGTCCATAGAAATCACCTAAAATAAGAGATTTTACATTGAATTGAGAAAACAAACCGTCCCAATCATTTCGTTTCGTGTGAACCCATTGTGGGCAATACACAGCAATCACATTTTCAATATGTTTACAGTTATAAATTTTGACATGTAGTAACTCTAAATCAGCGTTAAGATGTTCTATACGACATAACTGAGCTTTAATAGATCTATGGGTTGAGATAGGTACGCCCCCGTAATTGTCTGCGCGGTCTGCTCTAAATACATTATAATTATTAATGCTAAACCTGCTTTCGGGATCGAACCATGTCTCACTAATCACAGCTATATGGATTCTGTTTTGTGACAATAGCTGTTCAAATAATAAACGTTTGGGTCGTATACTCTGTGAATTCCATTGCAAAATATTAATTTGTATGTGTTTCGAAGTATTACTGGCCATTTTGAAAGTTAAAAAACAAATCAAACAAATTCTTAAATAATGACAAATCAGTAAAGTTTTCAAAGAGAGCAGATACACACCATTCTACAATAATACTTACTATACTCTTAATTTTTACAGACCAATTGTTACGTTTTGAACAAATTATACTTTTAATTTTATTACATAAATACTTAAATGACTTATTGCTATCGGGTGACTCTATATTTGGCTGTTGATTAGACTCATTTAACATATTATTAGAATTTACCTGGGTATAGTTCGAATCAATATTTTTGTACGACCAATGTGACGATTCTCACGATGAGGGCGCGAGCGCGGGCGACGTTGGTGTAGACCCTCCGCGTCGCTAGGTGTGCGCTCGCCAGCCAGGGAACTCTTCTTGACTGTTGTATGTGACTCCGATGACGACGACTCCTCTGATTCACGACGTAATTGATCCGACGAACCGAACTGTTTTCTTTTCTTTCCCTCCTGTCTGCTTGTTGTGATTGTATTAGCTACTACGGCTGCATAAGATGTGGGATTTGATGACACGTTTTGGATGAAAGGTGCTTGTACGGTGGCGTAGATATGACTATTGTTTTGATATGTAGAAATTTTCGAGTCATACTGTGGTGAGTAAGGTTGAACATACATAGAAAGAGCCCGACGATATGTGCAATTGAATTCTGACATCAAAGCTCTGATTTTCTTTTCTTTTTGAAAGGCTGGACAAGATTTGACTAGAGCCATGTGAATTCCATTGCAATTTACGCATTTAAAGTCCGTAGTTTCGCAGTTTGGGTGGTTTTTACTACACTTGGGACAAATGACTTTAAGTGATGGACAAAGTCTCAAAGTATGTCCAAAGCGCCAACATCGAGAGCATTGGGTAACGGGAAATACGTATGGCTCGACTGGAACTCTCATATTAAGTATATTTACAAATTGAGGAAGGACATTACCTCTAAAACATATCCGTATCGTTTCACTTGGTGACCATCCTTCGTCGGGGTGTTTTCGATTGAGCCTTTTCATTGATAATACTTGAGATCCGTTACCGCTTTTAATGTATTCTAAAAGTTCAGCCTCGGTTAAATCCATGTCGATATTTCTAAGGATGCCATAAGATACATTTACCTCCCAAGTCTTCTGTATTCGCCAATCTTTCTCTTTAATAGTTTGGCAAGATATAAGTTTCTCAGCATTCTTTACACTATCAAAACTGACGATGACTTTGAAAGCATTGGTATATTTGACTCGAGTAATTCCGCATATATTTTCAGTGTTAAAAAGCTTTGCCAAAGCAAACTGTCTAGGTAGTTTAACTAAACTCGACATACTGACATCAATTTTTTCTGACTTTCTCCTTTTCTCACCTCTAACTAATGTCCAGTCTTGCTCATTCATACTACATTCGTCTCCATTGTGTAAACTCTCATCTTTGTCGTACTCACTTCCAACGTGTGTCAAAATATCCTCATTATCCATAACACCTTCCTCCATACTAACGTTCTCCGCAACTTGCTGCTCATTTTCAGTAGAATATTGACTCATATTGCATATTATAATCTTTTCCTCACCGCGCGTAAACAAATGACGGCGCGCGAACGCGCGTCTAAAATCAGATCGTATTGTTTTACGAAACGGAACTAAAAAAAACGCGCTCTATACGTATATTAGATATAATTTAGGCATTTCACAATATATAATAGAGATATAATGCCCAATGCGATTTAAAATTATAACAAAATAAAATTTCTTAATATTTTGTTACATTTTCCCGCGTCGACCATAGACAATGAATGATTTGTGGAAGTTTTGAGTAATTTGTTTTCCTTGTTTTGACAACATTCAGAAGCATAATTGCTCATCCAATTTATATACTTCAGCCAACCTACTTTGATATTATTTGGAACATGTTTATGGTTATATAATTAATGTGATATAATTAGTATGTAAGCTTGGCATGCATGTTTGTTTATATTGTTAATTTGGTTGTCATTTGCGTTATATTCCAGGAATCTCGGGCTCTAAAGGGAAAGACTTGGATACCACCGAGAAAACGATCAAGCTGTCAAAGGTAAGATATTTGTAAAAAGCGATGCTATGCTAACAATATTGTTAATAAAAAATTGCCTAATACATGAACTTTGTAAATTTCTACATTTATATTAAATTTCTCAAATTTAGACAATTAACTGATTTTTATTTAAAAAAACACGTCATATTTATCAATTCTTAAAAAAATATGTTGAATATTACACTGTATTTGAACGTAGGTAGGTTGTTTAAAGGTTAACAAAGTAAAATGTAATTTTGAAATATTAATATCATCATAACTAAACTTGTTCATATATATATGGGCGCAAATTAATATGTAATGATTTTATTGTTACGAAAATGTTAGTGGTATTTAAGATTGATATTTAAATAACTATTTGTGGGCACAGAACTGAGAACTACTTTAGAATATTAGACACTGTATCGACTGCTTCACTGTTTTATAAAGATTGGGTATTTATAATTTATCGCTTAATTATTTTAAATATTATAATTAAATATACCAGAAACTTTCAGAGTAAAATCAATTAGTATTAAATAACATTATTCTGACACATGTTTTTATGTTTAAGGTAATAAATAACATGCGCTTATATTTGCATCCTGTTGATAGCGCCATCTGTTGACAATGTTGTAAAGCAGCGTTTGGTTATTAAAATACATTTGTTATTCGTTTAAAATAAATCATTTGGTGTTGCGCAAAATTCATTACAATATTAATGTTGATTTTTGATTTATATTTCATAATTAATAATTAATTGTACAGTAATGTCAATTATATGTTTAAAAGGAAGTGGCAGTTGTTAAACATTAAGTGTAATGACGGTTAGTTTATAAAAATGACTGTAGCTCATATTTTAATTCAATCCTGTGCTAGAAATCGTCTGAAAATTACCCAAGTAATATTACGTGAGTGTTTTTATTTTAATGGAGTCTGGACACGATAACCCTGGCGTATCGCCGACAGCAGCGGTTGGGATAAACGCCCCCTAAGAGACTTCGGGATCTACGGTTGGCGCGAGAGTGACGGGTCTCTTGGCTTGGCCGCCATTACCAATGATGACCTGAAGACTGATGCGACAAGCGCTTGGAAGCCGTGTTTGGCGCTAGTCAACCCTGATCTGAGACCGCACGGTGTGTCGGAGTTATGGCGAGCACGTCTACACTTCACGTGAGGCCACGTGCGAGCGAGAGCGACAGAGCGACTACGACAGGATGCACGCACCGGGGTATGCTGTGGCGTGAACGCTGTTCTGCTCTGAGTGCTACCAGAGGTTGCAGATGCGGGTTGTTGATGCACTGATCAGAGGTATTTATCTAGAGCTGATTTTATTAGTTTTTGAGAAACATCCTAATTTTATAAATTATCTTGCTTACACGATTACCTACTGTCCCCGCAAGGATTACCAAATAAACATTATACAGTCAAAATTACGAACGTTACACCCCAAATAGAACTTATAGGTATTTGTTTATCCACGTTTGGTACATAGCAGTGCTACTGTGCTTATAGTCATGTTATGCCGTCTGCTGGGGCTCTTGTCTGTTTATTAATCGTTAGGCCATGTCGAAAACTCTCTGTAAAACTTACTTATCTTCACAAGAAAGAGAAAATAGCTTTGTTGTTATGTGGTTCTACTAATATAATTATTAGTAAAGGACGGTATAACTGCCTTTTTCAATTTGAAGCTCTGATATAGATCCATTGTATAAATTACCTGTTTTGCTTTCAGTTTAAATAAGCTAATTGATGTGCTGAATATGGATTCAACCGGTAGGCAATAGGTTATCCCAATAGTAAAACATTAAAGGAATCAAAACATTCTTTAAAGCCCTTGGTTACACATTACATAAGGCTAACTAACTGCATTACTTATGGCTAGTGCTCACGGTGCGATTATATGAAGCCTCTCTTGATAAATGACTAACCACCACAAAAATAATTATTTGCATAAAACCAGTAGTTTCACAGATAAATGCATTCGATAAAACAAACTTCAGTTTTATTATATTAGTACAGATATATATTCAGAAGGTAGATATAAAAATAAATTTGTGATACACATTTTTAAAGCTAAAAGTTATAAAATAGGTTTTATTATATATTTCTGGACTCTGTAGGTGTCTACATGATTTTATTTTAACAATATAATGAAATTGTTACTGTCAACTTGCAGCTCAAGTTGAGGTTATATAATAAGACAACGGAACCCGACATATCTTAATATTTGTCGTTTAATTTTATACCTGTATAGAATAATTTGTTCCGACCATGATAAGTCCTTGCTTAACCCAAACTACTGAAGCTAGAAACATGAACAGTAGATTTCTTTATGGACATATGCACTCACTTAGGTTCTATAATAGTCCACCTCTAGGCATTTTAGGTTGAAAGTCTTAAAGCAGGTGACAGCTAGTCTTTTATAAATACCAAGCCTTAGTGTTATACTTCGTAAATACAATTTATTATATTTGTGAGTTCATTTGCAAAGTTAGTTGCATCTATATTCAAGATGACAACCAGTGATAAACCAATAAAATTTAGTGCCAACCTTATTGCTTCGCTCTTGTGGGATACAAGAGAGTTAGGAATATGATTATTAGGATAATGATTAGTGGGTTTAAAAACATGATGTGAAAATCCATATTATCTCTTTTCCCATTTAATACCACCATATTTACTATACACATTAATATTGAAACAATACATAAAATTAAAGTTGAATTACATAATGAAAGACTAGACAAATGATAAATAAAAACATTCATTTCAGAAAGGTCTATTTATATAAATAAATAAAATGTTAAATTAATTATAAAATACCAATATCTGAATGTCTTTATTAACGGCGTGAGCCTATAAATAAAAATACATATATATAATTATGATCACCGCATATAAATTGTCCCACTGCTGCGCAGGGCCTCTTCTCACCAACAAGGTCTCGGTAAGAGTCCAATAGGATAGAAAAGTGCGGGCTGGCGGAATAAAACTTGTTCAACTGCAATAAACAATAAATGACAATATCATCAACAATGCGTACACTTACAAATATTGAATCCTACCTTTACATAATTGAATATCTGCCAATAAAGCTGCAGCCGCCATATACGTAAATACCCACGAATATTGTAATGAAACTGAAATTCGCATATAGTATTCTATCTGTTCGTTTGCGTTTGCATAAATAATTCTATCTGTTCGTTTGCAGGGGATTGTGTTATAACATCTGATTAATCCGCGACGCAAATGCAATGCGGGAGTGAATGGCTCAAAGCTCTAAGTGCTACTAGCTGCTCCAGGCACACTATATGACTGCTCAAATTAAGCTGGCTTTACTTTCAATAGATCCATGCAGTTTAGCGCATAATATTGGAATCTCTACTACGGATACGCGAATGTACGTCTTATAACGTGAGTGATATTAATTTCTATATTATTAAAGAATAGAATGGAATGAATTTTATGTAAGATAAGAATACACCAATAATGTTGGTAAAAAGATACTCATTTTGAATCTATGTATCATATTTACATTCTCAAAGATCATTGAAAAAGTTGTCAACAACAGACTAGTCAAGTACTTGGAAACCAAAAACTTGCTCTCGAATTCCCAATTCGGATTTCACAGGAACAAGTCAACCGATGACGCTGTTTTTGAGCTGATAAATCATATAGTCACTAATATGGATAAAAAGAAAAAGTATAAGCCATTTTTTTAGATTTAGCCAAGGCATTTGACACAGTCTCTGTCCCACTACTGCTCGGTAGACTGGATCGGATGGGTGTGCGTGGAATGCAACTGCAGTTTTTTGCCAGTTACCTCACAGATCGCTCACAATGTGTTCAGATAGATGGTGTACGTAGTCATGATCTTCCGCTAGACTTTGGTGTCCCTCAAGGAAGTATTCTCGGGCCAACCTTGTTCCTTATATTTATTAACGATCTTTGCTAATTAAACATATCTAGCACTGGAAAAATTGTCACATTTGCAGACGACACTGTATTAATTTTTAATGGCAATTCTTGGCGAGATACGTATCGGAATGCACAAGAGGGCCTAAATCGAGTTACTAGTTGGCTCAACTGCAACCTCCTAACATTGAATGTCGATAAGACTAAATACATAGCTTTCCAATCAAATAATAGGAACCCGCATACCGAGGCATCTCAACCTATCTTTGCACATCTATGTTATAACCGTAATGTTACCTCTCCATGTACCTGCAAGGAACTACAACTAGTTGATACAATCAAATACTTAGGAATCGTAATTGACAAAAACTTAAATTTTCAAGCACATATAGATATACTAAGTTCCCGAACTAGGAAACTAATTTACATCTTCAAAAATTTACGACATGTATGTGACAAGAATGTCCTAATAACAACGTATCTTGCCCTATGCCAGTCAATACTGATGTACTGCATTACGTCCTGGGGAGGTGCTGCTAAATCCATTATGATAAAAGTAGAACGTGCCCAAAGGGCAGTGTTAAAGGTGGCAGTTTATCTACCGTTCTTATACCCTACAACAGACTTATATCAAAAGGCCAATGTCCTTACAGTAAGGCAACTTTTTATTTTTCGACTAGTTATTAAGTCACGTTGACGGCATAGAATACAAGTGTCACCACCCCCTATCTTCCCGTGGGTGTCGTAAGAGGCGACTAAGGGATAACACGATGCAAATACCATCTTTGCGTAGAGACGGAAAACTCGACATCAAACCCTATGCAACTGCCTCGTTGGTCTCGCGGCATAAATGTGCGCGTGGGATCGGGAGGTCCCGGGTTCGATTCCTGGGTCGAGCAGTGTTATTGGGTTTTTCTGTCACGAAATTCTCAGTAGCAGCACGGAGTCTGGAAATGTGCCCGGTACGGCAATAGGCTCGCCCCTTATTACGTGGGATTAAAGTATATCTGGCGAAAAGTGGGTGTAGAAATACACCTCTGCCTACCCCTTCGGGGATAAAAGGCGTGACGATATGTATGTATGTATGTATTTAGTCACAGTCACTAACTAATTTCGACCCTCTAACTAATGCAGGGAAACGTAGGCAATATAAAATATATCAAACTGACATAATTTACAAAACAACGTTATCACATCGATTTTACTGCTTCTTAGGCCCGTACTTATATAACAAAATTAATGCTATTCTCTCTATTTACCCCCTTAATACATATAAATTAAAACAAGTATTAACAGAATGGCTACAAAACCTAACCTATGACGATACAGAAAACCTACTTGTGCCACTGAGATAACAAAGCTAGCACATCTATCTATTTATTAAAATACATACTGACATACATACATGCACTTACTCATACACACACACACACGCACACATACACACACACACACACACACACTCACAATCGCGCGCTCACACACATTTTGTTTTGCATTTATTTATATTTTATCTTTGTTTTATATTCAACTTAGACTAAGTACTTGTCATAGCAATGTGATCCAAGTTTATGTCTAGGAGGTGGGAGCCTGGTGATCTATAACACAGGATTCTTTTCCTACCACAGACCCCAGCATCTCACAAAGGAATTTTGTCCGATCAATATATTTTATTTCCTAAACTGTGTACCTTTCGTGATGAGGGAAAATAAATACAATTTATTATTATTATTATTTATTATTATATATGAAAATGTATATGTTTGCATCGTCATCCGATAGGCAGACTTCCGTCATGTCCTTCCGAACATTCATCCTCATTTATGTAGAAGTGACGAAAGAAATTCAAATCCTACATAATTCGTTAGGCCAGTTATAATAATAGTTATACGTTACAATGGTATAGTTCATGCATGCGTGTGCCATTTGGCCTCGGCTACGAATAGATTATCCCTTCATGTCTGCGATTATTGTGAGGGACGAGCTAGCAATTATACAAGGAAGACAGGCCATATTCACCTAAACCAAAATATCCACAAATTATGGGTAAAGCATTTTGTAAAGAGATAACCAACAGTAAAACTCTAAGACACAAACGAAAAAGTGTGGTTGTACAGATGACATAAAAGTGGTGGTCATTTTGCCACTACGCCTTGCTGAGTTGCAAAAAATGTGTTGCACAGAAAGTCATAAAGAACGAAGTGTTCGTTGAGCTTTAACATAAACCTTAAACGGCTATTCGGAACACCTTTAGTCACTGCAAGAAAAGAAAATGTACGCCATCCAAGTCTTGTTGCGCTCTGAGTTCGTCATTATATTATTTGAAATGTTAAAACCAACGCTATAAATTAATTACTTTTTGTATTAAGTAACATAATTTATAAGAAGCTTAATGTAATCTAATCTAATACAAAAACCTTAAAAACAAATTTAGAAACTGAAAATATTTACATGGTTTAGGCGTCGTAAAATGCCTCCGCATCAATGTCATCGGGTAACGTGCCCAGAAGGCTGGCAGCATTGCCACGCTGGATGGCAATGCTGATTCTCTGAGCAAAGAATAAACCAGCCTTCTGGTCACGTGAGACGTCGATTAACCGTTTCGAAATTTCCCGGAATAGAGAACGAGCGCTCGGACCCCATGAGCCTAGCGTTTCCACCCCAAACGGCTCAAACACGTAATTACTTACTAAATTACTGTATTTGCGCCGTTTGAGGGTTTCCGCAGTTGTAGCAGCAGCGCCAGCATGGCCTCCCGTGCTTGGAACGTGTGATGGTGCGAGGGTGTCTACGCAGGTTGCGTCCCACACCAAAGGCCTACCCATGTTCCAAGGCAACAATGACATACCATCAGGTCTCTTACCGTCGTCGCGTACCAAACCATTTGGTTCAAGTACAGCTGGTACGCCAGACGCGACAAGAGCACGACGGATTATATCATTCAGATGGGCATGACGAGGAATTCTACCAGCGCTTCTGCTGCAAGATAGCCCATGGTGGCCGAGGCTATCGACGTCTTCTCCACAATGACATCGATGCGGAGAAACACACGGAGCACCTAAACGAAGACAAATGGCAATACGGAATGTCTCATTGTCCAACATGGTTCCAGTGTTGGACGATGGTAGTGCCTGAAGCCATAGACCGGATTCCCATTCTCCCACAGCCAGTAAGCGAGCACGCTCTGCAACATTTAAAGGAGTATCCAAAAGATTTTTTCTTACTATGTTACAAAGCGGCGCGTCCCACAGTCTTTGGGAGAATAGGTTGGTAGGCAAATCAGTGCTTGGACAAGCCATTTTCCAGGCGTTTATAGCTTCGGTTTTGCACAACACTTCTGAGTTAACTAGTGTAGGTGATAAAATTTTCCTAGTTAACTCTTCCGTGCTGTGAACCGAAGACAGAAACGCCGGTAAACTAACACTGGAAATTTTGCGAACGCCGAGCCCACCCAACCGTATGGGCAAAGACGCTTGTAGCCAGGCTCGGTCGTCCAAGTCCACATTTAAAATTCTCTTTAAAGTAATTAGGATAATTTGGTCGATTTGTTCTAAAAGTGATTTTTTTTTCCAAAGTTGGGAAGATCTTAAGGCATGTGTGAATTTTGGGACGAAAAGACAATAACGAATAATAGTATAGGCCGAATGAATATTAATTTTGAATAGGCGATCTGAAATTTCACAAAAATTTTGTATCTTTTCGTCTAAGAAAGAACCGAAAGATTCTTCAAATACTGGTGAACCTAGGAGGCGAAAAGAAGTCTTATCAATAATTTTGATGTTCGATGCCAAATTATTAAATTTTGATATTATCGAATGTTTTTTTGTGGAGTCTGTTGTATTTATAAACAATTCACACTTACTAGAATTTAGTTCCAAGCCAATAGATGCGAATTTATTTTTAATAAAAGCTAAATCTTGTAATACAATGTCTGCAGCGCCCCCTAGGGTCCCGTCATCTAAAAACCATGCATTAAATTTAGAATTTATTTCCCGAATAATGGGTTGTATAGCTAAACTAAAAATGACTGGTCCAAGAGGGTCACCTTGTTGGCATCCAACTGCAGATTCAAAAAGATTGTCCTGATATAGTAATTTTGTGGGATACCTGTAACATTGCCAAAGAAATTTAAAAATTTTGGGGGTTTCTAATTTTGCTTGTGTCAACAAAGTGTCCCTATTCACTGAATTGAAGGCGTTTTTCAAGTCAACCTTCAAAATGACCTCTCCATCACCACTTCCAAGGTACGTGGAAAGGGCATGTATAGCAGCCTCACAACCCCCTTTGGAACCAAAACCTAGTTGTAGGGGTTGGAATTTTTCTGATAGCTCCCTGCTGTAAAATTTACAGCATATCTTGGCTGCTATACGCCGATATGTGCAACCCACGGCAATGGGACGAATGCCACCATCCCTCTTGTTAAGGGCACATAGATTCGCCCCATACAAGATGTCAATGATGGCATCGTCCACATTACCGGAGAGCATCATATTTACTAGGGCAGTCAACTCCTTCAGAAGTGTATCGCCAGCCACCCCAGCACTTGCACACACAAGATCTTTTAGATGCTGTGGTGTCAAGGCATCGAGGCCGCCTGCCGAGCCACTCCGGAAGGAGCAAACTGCTGCTAACACGTCCTTGGCCGTGGTGATCAGATGTTCTGATTCACTGTCGGGAGCTTCAGGAAAGGAGAGATCATTAATGGGCGCTGGATGCTTGCTCTTCAGACCCGCAAGCGTCTCTGGAGAGCAAGGCGCCACCACATCACTACTGAATAATAGTCTAGATGCGCCCCGTATGTCACCATCCCTTAATTTGGATTCTACATATTGATAGAGCGATTTATGCTTGTATGACGTGAATTTAGAGTCTAAAGTGTTGGCCGAAATTTGACAATTATACTTAATTTGGGATGTTAATGAATTTTGAGCTGCCTGATTTTTATCAACATGTAAAATCCTATAAGGGAATGTTAATAATTGCTCCCAGGCCGTTGTTGAGTTCTCCCTTACGACAAGACCTATACATTCAGCCAATTTTTTTGATACTGATGGTCTTGCCCCACGGGGAACTCTTTTAATAATCGGAACCGAATGTTTTAATTTAGATAAAGTATGCCAAAAAGGAATTTGGTGTGTGTCTCCTGATCCAGATTGTGAAGATATTGATGGGCCTGGAAGTACATTTTGGGATTTGTGTACTTTACCAAAATGCACTTTCAAGCCCCGCTTACCTTTGAAAAATCGGTCCTGGGAACAATCCGGACAACGCACCAGACCAGTCAATGATGTGGCAGGTTGACTGGCACTCACATCCGTATCACCATATCGGTCTTGCATGCAATTTATTGCAAAAAATAATTACAAAACAAATACATAATAAAACATATTTACAATACAGACTGATACTAATAAACTGTCAACGTCATTCCACTTGCGCATGCTTGGTAATAGTTATAAACATTTTATATGTAGACAATTAATTGTTGTTTATATATTAGATCCACAGATTGTATCAGAAGTTGTATGCTGGCATCCAGACTTTTTTGGTGCAGTGGCACCGTCCTGTTTGCAGTTTCCTTGTATCGAGCTCTTGTGCTTCTCTTATACGGCCGTGAAGAGTAAGAGTTAATTTACTCGTGCTATTCTGGGACTTATGACTTGCGAACGGCTTTATAATAATTTGACTCGGAATGTGGCGTTTTTTATTTCACGTGACAGTTAGCTTCTGGAATGTTAATATTATGCAAACATAGGAATTTGTTGTAAACTGGGTAACATTATTTTAAAATATTTACTATTGTTTATTTTCCAGTGCTATTGTAATAATATAGGGTTTAAACTATTATTTATATTAATTATTTTATTTTCTCGGTTTTTATGAGCTGTCAAACGTACGTTGCGTTCCTTACTTTTAGTGTCTGGGTTTTATCTAATCTGTATAATTTGTCTCTGTTTTTAACTTCAAATTATATATCTTTCTCTTGTTGTTATTTGTAGATTCTTACTCATTTAAGCTTCCTTGGCAAGGAGGCCAGGTCACCGCTGCGCCACCTGGGTCATTAGTAATGATAACGTTGCTTATACGAATTATCAACTATAGTGTACCAAAGCTTACATACTGAAATGAGCCATAAATTATATTTAGCGGATAATAGCTCTGGCTGTTTCCTCAAACTTCCTAAATGTGCTTTAGTTTGGGAATAGGTTGACCACAATAATTCAAACCGGGTGGATTCAGTGTTAGGGCTTGTGTTAGCAATTATATGCAATCCCTAGTTGAGCCAGTATAGTTGGACTATTATTACAAACGATTGTACCATTATTCCTTACTGTATGGTAACCGTGTTCACTGGAACGTTTTTTTTTAATCAATTGTAAAATCTGATTGATGCTTACTGAGAAATGAAATCTGGATTTTGGGATATTTATACAATTGTTTTTTGAAATAGGAAAGTATCTTGGACTGTTAAGCTTTCATCAATAAACTGCAGCGCAGACAGAGCAATACAGTGTGCCCCTGTGTTGTCTGCAAACGACAACAATAAAAATATCTAGAAAAAATCGAAAGACTCTTTCTCTTCCCATAACAAATACCTTTACATTTTTTACTCTAGATAGATGACTTAAAACTCGTTAGAGGTAAAATATGTTAGATTAGCCGTACTTTTAGCCCGCGTTAATGGGTGTAATCTGAGTGATCACTACCATTAAACTGGACTAATCCTACCGAAATAAAGGCTTGAATACATACGCGATTATAGATGCGATCTGTACTATAATTAAACACATCCACACGCGACCCAAAACTAGAATCGGCGACAGAAGTAGCTAAAGCGTGCGACAGCGATTTGTGGTCAGTGGTCGACACAGATAGCCCATGGCCGCAATTATTTTCGACCCCTTGCTTACAGTATCATAAGTTAGAATAGGAAGGGTGAGAGAAGGGACCTCCTTTTACGCACTCTTCTTTTGGGTCAATGATTGAAACCATATCAAACGATAGCGGCCACAAGAAGCATGTAGTGGTGACTCAGTGGAGTGCAGTGGCCGGAGGTGACACCTTGTGGGACAAGTCTTTATTACGCTGGTACCTCCGCGTGTCTTTGAGTTATCGGGACAAAAGGTCACCAAGGTATTAAATTGGTGTTTAAGCTATATTTCAGAATTTCATCAAAATATTTTCTCAAGTTTTCGCATGAAGAGTAACAAGCATTTAATTTTAAACAACTATCGGTTTGTCGGAACGTAAGCGTGTTACATCGTACATCATTTAAATAAACTCGGTATTTACTTAAGCGTAGACAAGGAGCAAGTATACATGGAGGGAGCATTTCAAAATGAGTAGAAAACGTATATGCATCTCTTTTCTCTTTATTTACAAAACTGCATATGTTCGAGTATGATAGCCATAGAGCTTTTATACAGCCTTGAATGACATATGCCAAGAAAAATGTTATGTCATGTCGATGTTCGTCCAGCTGGAGTGAAAGCCGTGTCGAAATAAATTGTAATTTTAATTGCTACAAAATATTACAACTGTAGATATGACCACTTCTAAACATTAAAAAATGACCATAGTTTGTAATGCCGTCGGACGTAAAAGCCAAATGGGACTATTGACCGAAAATGGTCAAAAAATATTTTACCACCGGTAAGTCATAATAAGTAAAATTGTAGATATCTGCCGTAATAATTCTACAATGATATTTGTAAAGCTTATACTTAAAGATAAAGATAATGACCACCGTTGACACATATTTTTATTCCAATAGTCACAATGAAATAAATATAATAGAAATATTTGGATAAAAAATATGAGGATAGTGTTGTAATACAATTGTCAGTTAGAAAACCAGTTTCTGAAAGATTATAATTTGAATAATAAGTTATTAATTGTGATCTTTTGTAGATTTCCAAAGAATGAAGGTTTGAAACTAAATTGGGTCCGAAATATGAGAAAGGGAGAATGGCAACAGTCTAATTCTTCTAAACTTTGTTCGCTTGATTTTGTGTCTGTTTGTTATCAAGAAGCATTTCAAAGAAAAGTTTTGCATTCTTATGCTGTGCCTACTATTTTTACTAACCAGATATCTAATACTGAGGTTTGTACTTCTACTTTATTATTATTAACTTATATTTTTATCAATCAATATATACCAACATTGCAACTGTTAAAATATGCTATAGTAATCATATATACATATATGTAGGTATATCATAAACAGATTTGTGTTGTAATTTTCAGAAATGTCCGAAATAACGAAACCTTATTTTTAGAAGCGATAATAAAGCTTCAAGAGTGAACATGGCTTGCACTTCTGGAACTCAGGATGAAAATATTGTTCGTAAATGTTAACTGTTTCCGCCCATGTACATCCCATTTTGGTAATACATATAGTATCAGACCTGCCGGGCAGTTATCGTGTGCATTACTTTGTGGTATAAATAAATGATTTTGACTATTTAGACTTTTTTTTCAATTACTTTCCTAAATACTGTAAAAAGAGAGGTAATAATAAGATATGATCAATCATATGTATCTTATTATTACCTCTCTTTTTACAGTATTTGTTTCTTTGTAGGCACCTAAGTACTATACTCTAAATAAAAGCTCGTAAAATAATATACTACTGGTATATTACTTAATCAAATGCTTATCTTGTCTCTACATACCGAATTATATACCAATACCAATAAAAGATTAATGCATGAGTACATCACTATTGACAGTCATTTCTTCTTTTGAAAAAATTGCGACATGAGTATTTCAAGAGGTAATAAATACAATACATCTGTCTCGGTTACACATATGAAATTTTATCCAAGTAAAACGAAATAACGATAGGTTTCTTGTTTATGCTTAAAGCTATCACTCCATGTATATTTGCTCCTTGAGCGTAGAATTGGCAAAACATGTGTAACGTGCATAGCAAACGTAAAAAATCATTTAGCAACAGGTAACCGTAAACAATGCAATGAGTAGTAGACGTTTCGTGTCAATCGTTCATCGCAAACAGGAAATATATACATATACAACAATAGAATAACAAGGAACCGTTCTAATATTTTACGTTTTTCTTTCATCTCCAAATCAGCATGGAAATAATATTTTTATTCTCTTTTTATAAAAACGACGTAAAAGCGGATACATCGTGAAGATATAAGGAAGTTATACGACCTCCTCGCGGCTCCAAGTGTAGCAATCCATCTCAAGTAATTGCATTATATTCGGAGTGCGTCGCTCGAGTGCCGGGAAGGAACTTTTAGTCATGATTTCTTTCCAATATCTACATTCTCGTACCGTCGCGATCTCACTTTATTCACGCCATAAAACAAGAGTTAAGGAACACTTCTACAGCTATTTAGGAACAAAAAGGCTACACCAAAAAGGACATCATTTTTGTTGCCCTTTTGTTCTTAAATGGTATTAATTTTATTCGATGTACTAATATTTTCCGTTCCATCGTAAATACCCATGTACGCACTATGTTTTCAAATTGTATGAAGTTCTAGAATATTAACACTTCTATGTTGAGCTCACAGTTGCTTTATTGTTTGTACACCAGTGCAAAAAATAGAAAATGCTTCCGAAGCATATAAATCATGTTTCATACAGGGTGGCGCTACCATAGGGGCACTTTTTAAACAGAGGCATAGCGTAGAACATTCTGAAGCCTTGTACCAAAAATCAATTAAATCGGTGCAGTAGTTTAGCCACAATATCGATTTTAAGTTCCGCAATTTTTGCACTTGCTGTGAATTCCACAGAGCTGATACAAAACGGTCAACGACCCAACATTGCGCGCTGCGACTCGCTACGACGCCCGCGTCGTAGCAAGTCGCAGCGCGAGGATTCCCGCGTATCTTCGAGGACGCGCGAATGTTTTTTGTCAGGTTCATTTATGCACTTTATTGTAAAAAAATAAAGTTTATTTTCAAGTGCGTTAATAAAATCCACTCCACTGCGCTCCGTTTTATCTGCGCTGCGCCTAACTTCGGATGACGTCAAGGCGTCGCGTCGTAGCGAGTCGGGGCGCACAATGTAGGGTCGTTGACCGTTTTGTATCAGCTGTGTGGAATTCAAAGCACGTGCAAAAATTGCTGAACTTAAAATAGATATTGTGGCTAAACTACTGCACCGATTTAATTGATTTTTGGTACAAGGCTTCAGAATGTTGTACGCTATGCCTCTGTTCAAAAAGTGCCCCTATGGTAGCGCCACCCTGTATATTATGAGCTGTACGTTGTTCTATATTTTTACACGCCAACAACAAAGATGAATATGATTTCCTCATTCTTTAACCTTTAATATGTTATACATCCAAACCTTCATTAAATGTTTTTAAATACAAGTACAACATTTGTTAGAGATAAAACAAAATGTATCCTAAAAGTTGTGTAATGCAGTAAAGAGTGCTTGACATGTACTCAAAGTTTATCCTCGCCAATTTCAACTTTTTCACCGACGCAATTATTTGCTAGTTGATTTTTCACGTCTGTACCTACAAACGGTATTCTATTACCGGATTTTGTCTTTCATACGTCCCTCTCACATTTTGACATGCCTTTACAGGGCCTGTCCGAAACACACTTACGCATTTGGAGTTTATATTAGCAATGGTTTGTGATTTAGTTTCTATCTAAAATGGAAGTACGGAATGGGATTTTGCCTACTATTTGTGATATAATTTTCGTTACGGAACGTTGACGTCTCTTATATGGCGTGTCAAAATTGAAAGGAAGGAAACATTGCTTCGAATTGCTTTTGCGAACGTGTGAAGATACCGAAGGCTTTAGGAAAAATACACATGCTGGCATTATGTAACTATTTGAGAAAATCATCTGCAACTGTGTATTTTTTGTGTTATGTAGGTATAAAAAAGAATACTTCGATTCATGCTACCAAATTTGTTTCGAAAGCGTGTATATACTAAAGAAAGCAGTGTACATATCACAAGTATAAGAAAGAGGAACTCCCCAGAAACTTGAACGTGAATTCGTCACATTACTAACCACGTATTAACAAACACTCTAAGTGGGTGGCACTCCGATACAGTTGAGACAAAGGGACGAATTTGTGTTAATTCAATTCCAGTGTAGAGCTTTGGGGCTCAATCTCTGAGGCTCGTCACAGCTTCTTGAACAAAGTAAAGCCTTATCACCGCGCTAGTTGGCTGACGCGCGCCTTGGCTCGCACCTCCGCCCGAGATTAATGTTCCTGTAATGAATCAGCTATCGTGACAAATCAGGCCCCATAATGGATAACGCCTGCCTTATGGCACGACCACAATAAATTAGTCAACTGATACATTTTTGATTTTATTATTTGTGGACACAGTTTTTACCTAGCTGTGATAATAATATGTTTTCTGTTGTGAAAAAAACTACTTAAAAGCTTGACTATTTGATTTGAAAGGGCTTAGCAGCACCAACGGTTTGGATGATCTATTTTAAACATAAATATTCATAAAGATTTCATTTGGCACAAAATTATAAAACCTTTATGTCTCAAAATCTTGCCGTGGTATTTATTAAAGTTATTTACTATTATTTTATCAAATACTTTTTATTTCTACATAGAATATTTCAAAAGATCTCTTGTATGAGATTTTCTATCTCAACACTTTATAAAATGAAATCTGAAAACGATTTCAAAGTGGTCTATGAATGTAAGGCAATTGAGTTAAGTTGGTCTGTTAGTAATATTTTCTATCTGTGTAGTAAATATTATTAAACGAATGTTCAAATCACATTCTATTAAAGAAATTGCTTCTTCGTGTTAAAATAGTCTACAACACTTTTGCACTTGTTAAAGTTGGGATATTGCTTATTTCACCAGGTTTACTCTTGAAATACACTTTGAAATCAACGCAGATAAAACATAATATCATTTTAAAACATTTAAGCTGAGATAAAAAATAATATATAAGTGTAGACTAATCCATTGTTTTAATCTCAACTTCTATGAGGCATTATAACATTAGTGCTATAATATTTACGGCGAAGCGGATTGTGTGGTTAGTAATTGACCTAACACTGTCACTGATTTCACGGGTGAAGTTATATTCTACTGATTGTTTTATGTTGCGGTTATTGGGCTTATGTACAGGTATAGTAATTGAAATAATTGGATTTGAATGGAAGATCTAAATTTTGTACTAAATTCTATGATATTATTAACTACTTCTTAAGACTTCGCCCGTGACTATGCCTGCGGCTCCGTCCAAGCTATCTCCGTACCCAATAATCATACCATAACGTACATCGCTTCTTTGCCACGTGAAAGATGGGAAACACAAACAAAAACGCAATTAAAATATAAGAATGAATAATGTGGTCATGTTTTGAGGATAACCCAGAAATTCAATTATTATTTTTACCGAGCTATTTATTCTCAATGCTAAAGTTTTTTAAAATTCTATGATGTAATTTTATTCCATCGATGTTTGTGTCATTTCACACCTGATGAGGTTGAATACAGCCAAATGGAAACAGTAAAATTATATTATCCTCTGTACACCTATTTTCATGCGAATAAAAGATTTATGATTTATGAAAATGACATTAAAAGTTCGTAAAACATATCGACATTGCTTCGGGGAAAACGTGGCTAACTTTGCTGAAGAGTCGGGCGTAATATTAAATAATGAAAATATCAATTCAACCTTTATTGTAAAAATAAAGCGATTTTTGTTGATTCGTTAGATATGTAAATATAAGTATGACAGGCTCGCTGCCTGTCATACTTATATGCCTAGTCGAGATACCAACAGACTGCCATGCATAGGGTATCGGGTTCGAATCCACGGCGCCACACGGGCCTCTTCTCACTATAAGAAAAATATTTCTATATTTTTAGAAGTTGTTATATTAATTATATAAGCAATAGACATACCCGTTTCATATCTCATCCCAAGTAAACTACATACATACATACATAGACTCACGCCTGTTTCCCGGAGGGGTAGGCAGAGACTACGGAACGCCATTTGCAACGATCCTGACATACCTCACTTGCTTCACTCACTCCCATCAAGTTTCTCATGCATGCTCTTCTGTTAAGGATACTTCTGACTTGTCCTTTTTTCAGGATATCTCCAATCTGGTCAGAGAACGTCCGCCTAGGTCTTCCCCTTTGTCCTGTTCCATTCACACTTGCCTTATATATCTTCTTTGTCAGTCTATCGTCATCCATCCTCTCCATGTGCCCAAACCATCTTAACATGCCTTTCTCAATGCTTGTCACTACATCTTCTTTTACCCCACACCACTCTCGTATCACACAATTCTTTACTCTGTCGGTCAAAGACACACCACACATACTTCTCAGTGCTCTCATTCAAGTAAACTATTGTTTCGAAATTCATCAGGCTGGTTTATATATTTATGGTTTGTGATTCGCCTCAGTAAATAAGCTATCAAACGTTAACTACGCCATTATAATATAGGTTTAGAGTATAAAAGAATGAATCTTGAATCTGTACGTGGAGCGATATTGCTTAAGATGAATTGTATTTAGTCTGGTTTAAACATTTTGGCAGCTTTAAAGACATCGAACTTTCAAACACTATATATGATTTTACACGTTTCATATCGTACAATAAATATTTTTGACGTCTTCATCTGAAACGCAGAATTGAATTAGTATCAAATGGATAAATATTCAATTCACTCAATAGTAAACCATATCTAATTATGGTTTTGTATTTTATTGTACATAAATTTAGACAGCGCTAGCCTGTCCTATTTGATGTGAATAAAATCCTTTTTTTTTTTCTCCTCATGTACCCAAGTGTCGGAGGGTAGGGTTTCACCGAAGCATTCCTCGCTACCCCCCGACGGGTATTGGCCCGCCAGATGGTCAGGCGGGCCCCGAACGAAACCCCCTTGGTGGCGGATGAAGGTGATGGGCTCCGCCGCCAAAACACCCAGCGGCCGCAGAGGATAGGGAGGACGGCAACGCAACACCGCATCTCCTCTTCCTCTGCGGCCCCACCGCGACGCAACGATGGTGCGCCCCCATTTGGTCGCGGAAGATAGGGCGCGTGGCAACGAAACACCAACACGCCTCTCCTCCCGCGACCGCGCCCGACTGCGAGGGACAGAAGAACTATCCCCCGCACCCGCACCATTGGACGCATCCTGCGCAGGCCTCCGTCAAGCCCACGCGGAGCGTCCCCTCCTGGATCCCTCTTAGCTTCACCGCGGGTGAACAATCCACGGTTACTGAGCCCCCCAACCACGACAAGGTGGAGATCCCACGGGGGGATGTGAATAAAATCCTGGAAAAGTAAATAAAATATTAATATACGCGGATTTTTTTTAAATTCATTTATTCTTTGCTATTTTCAATTATTGCTTTTTTTGTTGAAAAAGATGACTATTATAGCAATATAAAATTAATAAATGCAGGCCTGCACGACACTTGTGACTTCTCTGGTGTCGCGGCTGTCCATTGTCCATTGGTGTCGGTAATCGAATACAGCATTATCATCTCCTCTGTATGTTAAGTGTCCCACTGCTCGTCACTGCTTCTGCTCATTATGAAGTCTTTGGTGCACATCGTAGATTTAAACCCGAGACTCTCTGCGTAGAAGTCTGTCGGTCTCTACACTAGGCTTTCAGTTGTGCATATCACATATAACAAGAAATCTGTAATTAGAATATCCAATCTGATGATAGGTGGTAACCGTGGTTCGTATATTTGCCTGCATTTTCTAAGCCTTACAGAAAGAAAAGGATCACCGACATAAAAAGCCGAAGGTGCGAAAAGGAAAAAATAGTAAATAGAAAGGGACTTAGATTGGCGCTTGGCATTTGAGAAACATACTAATGAATTCTTGTTATCTTTAGGTTGCTCATCATTACAACTATCTATTCTGTACTGTACTGTAATCGTTGAATAACTCTGTACAAAATTATAGGAACTGATCAACTGATAGTGTGTAATGCAAACGCTCTATTATTAACTATGGAGTTTGTATAAGCACATACTATAAGATGATCATGGGACCATTTAATAGTACTGTAATACTAATTAAAAATGTTAAAGTAAATATTAATCTCAGCCTTCTTCTCATTAATGAATTACATCGGTTAAGTAAATCTAAACAAAAACCAGTGTGTTAAGCTAGAATCAATGTCCGCCGAGCATTCCAGTTTAACTGTGTTGTCTTTTTAGATGAATAGGTTATTCCGTTGGATTAATACGACAAAGGTGGACGAATAGTTCATGCTGGTCGATGCATAGTTTGTATTCCTTTTGCTTTCACATAAGTACTTTATTTTGTGATTAATCTTCACAAAAATAAGTTCTTATGTGCTGTATTATAAAAATATGTACTTTATTTTCGTGAATCAAATATGCTGAATATCATAATTATATACCAAAGAGGACCTCTTAAGGCAGCAACTGGCTTTCTATTCGTTTCTTGAAAATATGTGAGTTTAACCAACTGTGTCAAAAGCAGGGTACAAACATACATACAGGTCTACCGAAACTACGTTTGTCACCACATATGGCACATTAAAGTATTTAGTTAGTGATACTTATTTTTCCCTTTGCAGTTCGTTATTTTTAACCGACTTCAAAAAAAAGGAAGTTCTCAGTTTGACCTGTATGTATGTATGTAAGTATGTAAGTATGTATGTTTGTCCGCGATTATCTCACATTTGGCTGAACCGATTTTGATGCGGTTTTCATAAAAGTATTTGTTACACTTAGGAGAAGGTTTTAGGCCCTTAACCGACTTAAAAAAAGAAGGTTCTGAGTTTGACCCGTATATATGTAAGTATGCCCACGATTAACTCGAGTTTGTCTGAAAAGTATTTGTTACACTTAGGAGAAAGTTTTATTATCTTAACCGACTTCAAAAAAAGAAGGTTCTCAGTTTGACCCGTATATATAGGTATATTGGTTCTTAGTATGTTTGTATGTATTATGTGTGTGTGTTTGTACGTGTGTACGTGTGTGCGCGCGCGCGCGAGTTTGTGTATCTGTATGTGTACCTGTGTGTGTGTGTGTGTGTACAAGTGTGTGTGTGTGTGTGTGTGTGTGTGTTTACGTGTCTATGTCTCTGCGATTAAAAACAAAGAAAGTCGGTGAAAGAATTAAGGCTCTGTTGTCGTGGGGATGGTTGAGTAATTTGTTCTAGACAACTTGTATACCGTCACAACCCAATTCAATATGATTGGCAACATCCACCTCTCGATATCACCATAACCGCGATTGCCTTGATAGGTCGCTGTCACTGGAGCTATGGAAATGTATCCATCATCATCTTTAAGACGCAATGCTATAGATGGATCATCAAATAATATCAAAATGGCATCAGGCAGTTCACCTGGCTCAAGTTGATCTCTTCTTAGTGCCGGACATTTAAATCCTTTAGGAACACCCATAGCCCCATTCGCTAAGCCATCCGTTATTGACATATTTCTCCGGAGCATAATATGAGAGCTCACAGCCAATTCAATAGTATGTACAAGTCCGCCGCATTTGTTTTGATCAGCCGGAGCAGCATTTGCGGAGGGCGTCCTTCCGTATGTGGCTGATTTCCTAGACTCATCTCTCTCTTGCATCATCAAGCCTAAGCCCACAGGCACACAGAATAAAAGTAGGTACCTATGTCAAAGTCATGATTACAGACTAATACCAGCAGAAAACTTATCACTAAAATAATTGAAGAATACATAGACTCACGCCTGTTTCCCCGAAGGGGTAGGCAGAGGCATATTAAACGCCCACTTTTCGCCAGTGTTTTGATCCCACGTAATAGGTGGCGAGCCTATTGCCGCTTATTGGGACATTTTGTTTGCCAGAGCCTCGTCCGTTGATCGGCAGGTGCACCACTTGCAGGTGAGGTTGGCTGGGGACCCTAAGTTCTTGGTGGGAACCCTATGCACCCCTAGAAAATAATTGAAGAATCTATCTATAAACAAACTATTAATTAGCCCAAAACTTAAAGTAAATGGAGTACCTATCACTAAAAAGTATGAAATCAATAAAAGAGTAGTTAACACAAAACCTGAAGTAAACGAACGAAGTACCTAACACTAAAAAGTATGAAATAAAAATAATAAGAAAAAATAAAACAAAACGAAAATGAAAACTTAAAAATCGCAACAAAAATGTTAACTAAGTACGTATTTAGTTTCTTTTTGAAAAAAAGAGAACCGCCTTCAAAAAGTCGACCCACTGAAAAGTGCGAAATAATTTTTACATACGCTACTCCTAATCTGCTCAAATTTCCTTTTGAATTTCTCCCAAAAACTAATTACTTAATTAATCCAAACCAACAAAAACAAAAAGAATACTGGCAAACAGAGAAAATAATACGACGAATGTATCAAATCAATAAAGCCTCAAAAAATGCGCTGGTTTGGAAAGGATTTTAGAGGGATTTGGTTTGGTAACCAACAAAAACAAAAAGAATACTGGCAAACAGAGAAAATAATACGACGAATGTATCAAATCAATAAAGCCTCAAAAAATGCGCTGGTTTGGAAAGGATTTTAGAGGGATTTGGTTTGGCACCGACTTCAAAAACTAAGTATTTAGTTTAATTTAGTAATTAGTTTTTGCGAGAAATTCAAAAGGAAATTTGAGCGGATTAGGGGTAGCGTATGTAAAAATTATTTCGCACTTTTCAGTGGGTCGATTTTTTGAAGGCGGTTCTCTTTTTTTTAAAAAGAAACTAAATACGTACTTAGTTAACATTTTTGTTGCGATTTTTAAGTTTTCATTTTCGTTTTGTTTTATTTTTTCTTATTATTTTTATTTAAACAGTCGGGTGTATCTTCTTTCATCATCATGTCCCCTAGAGACGTCCACTGCTGGACATAGGCCTCCCCCAAGGTTTTCCATACAGACCGATTTTGAGCCGCCCGCATCCAACCGCTTCTTTTTATAATAATAACTAGCCGTTTCCCGCGGTTTCACCCGCGTCCTGAGGGAACTACTTAGCGCACCCGAAAAACCCAAATATCTTACGGAGCCCTATTTTTTCTAAAATAAAATATAGTCTTGTTTCTCGCAGATAATATAAATTTCTAACGGTGAAAGAATTTTTCAAATCGGTCCAGTAGTTTTTGAGTTTATCCATTACAAACAAACAAACAAAAATAAAAATGTTTCCTCTTGATAATATTATAAGTGTAGATAAGTGTAGATATAGATGTAAAGTATCTTTTTTCGCAGGTAGTAAACTTGTATAAGCCATATTTGCTTAACATTCTTGACGGATGTTGACTAATATTAGTGCAGGATACGTTCTAGAACGCTAAAGTGTACATTGTAACAAATATGCAACTTTATGTTATATAAAAAACAGATTCGATACAATGTTTCCAAAGCTTATTACTTGGGGGGAACAAATATGGCTTTAAAATTATAGTATGTCATCCGTAATATAAGATTCTTTTACATGCGGTGCAAATTTTCTTTACTTTCTGTCAAATGCAGTGATACCAACGTATAAAAAAATAAAAATTCGGGCAAGCGCGATTCTGACCCGCGAACCGAGGGTTCCGTACGCATTGCATCGTGTATCAAGACGAACTTTGCCCGTTTTTTTATGTCGAGTGCCGCTATAGAAAATTGCTAAAATAAATAGAAGAATAGTTTTTCTACTGTTACCATGAATGACCTCTTTAACTTTAGCAGTAATCGCGAAAATATTTAAGTAGGTACATTCGTATCTACAAAACCGTTCTTGAAGTTATTCTTGTCTTCATACTGTAAGACATTGCTTCTTGCAAAATAACAGTATACCTACTGTTATGTTAAGTTTTTGTAAGTACCAAAATTAACCTAAATTTTCAACCTTTTTTAATTTTCAGAATTTTTCCTTTACTAGTGCTCTAAGACCTTGGTTTTAACCAAAATTGACAATTCTAGGTCAACCGTAAGTACCCTATAGGTTTTGGGTCGAAAACTTAAATGGTAGTTCCCGTTGAAATAGAATCACGAAATTTAGCCAAAAGCAGGGTCTTACAACACAAATAAAGGAAAAAATACAAAAAATAAAAAAGTGGAAAATTTAAGGGTGTTCTCATACATACAGAGTAGACTCCATTTAAGATAGTCCTCTAACTTGTATGGGCGCTCATACAGATTTAGAGGACTAGCGTAATTAGCACCAACCTCAAATAAGGAAAATAAAAAATGTGCTATTGTGTGAAAGAAAATATTTATTTCAAAATATTGTCACTAAACGGGCTATAAAGAAAACATTATCATCACTCATCACTTACAATGTTTTCATTACAGTAGGATTAAGTAATACATAAACGCTCTTCTTTGTATAAACAGCATAATTTTTCATGCCTGGTCTACTAAATCTATCTTGCTGCCAATCTGTTGCTACATTAGTTTACTTAGTCCCTGAGCTTTGTCAGCTAACCTCATTGCAAAGTTTATCCCTCTTAATAAAACTCGCCGTGGAAGTTTTAATCTGTGTGCTGACCCTATCGGCAGTCCGCGACTCGTTAGGTTTGGCGGATGCACAGGTTAAAGACTTTTGTCGTCTTTCAATTTGGCATAGGCGACGAGAATACTTGATATTGTTTGCTTACATTAGTGCGCTAGCCGGTCAGCAAAACCATATATCCGTATTTATGGAAATCATTTATGTTTGCAATACTCGGCAATGATTTAAAAGATATAAATATCTTCTGTAAATATAAAATTCTCGCGTTACTGACTGACTGGCAGACAACGCACAGCCAAATCTACTGGTTTTAAGTAGTTGACATGTGGCATGTATGTTTCTTAGGTAGTGTAAGGGTGCACTAAGAAGGGATTTGCCGAAATTCTGACAGGATCTGGCAGAAACGGGTAAACAAATAAGAAAGTGCGGGAGTAGCTGTGGTCATCCAATATTGATTAAGCATGTTTAAAAATACTTTAATATTTTTTTTTGGGTAAATTGAACAATATTAAAAGACAGAATTTCTCACAGGCAGAAGCAGTATTGCAACAGTTGATTATTAAATAATCTATATATTGTGTGTGAGCACAAAGGCACAAACGCCTGTGTTTCGCCTTTCTGAAGATTTGGTAATTGACAGCAGACAATACAGGATGTTGATATGCATTTGCAAAATATTTTAATAATACAATATAGACAGTATACTTATTTATTTATATTTCAAACAGTGAGGAGTGACATAAGACCCTACATTCATTAAAAATGTTACTTAGGTAGTAAATAGGTAGGTAGGTACGAGTGATTGTGTTTGTTAGGTACCTGCAATGCCAGCTCACGGCGATCAGCTGAGCGGCGGCCGCGTTCAATACATATAGCTGATTTTGAAATGCATGATTACGACCAAAAAAATTGAGTTTTAGTGGGTTATTTTTTATGTATTTGCATTCAGTTATAGTAGTAAGTATATTCACTCCTGAAAATATTTTGCAAATGCATATCAACACCCTGTATAATAATAAAAATATCCTTATTAATAAATAAGGATATTTTAATAATATGAACAAATTGGCAGCCAAAACTGGCATTTTAATAACAAAATCGTAGTCGTAGTGTATGCTTAATACACTTGATTAATTACAAGTTATCGCTCAGGCTGCATGATGCTTGCTAATTCACAAAGGTCTCGTAACCATAGATAGAGCTTTGTTTATTTCAATGCAGGCATCAACCACGTTTAACGACAGGTGATAATAATAGACAAAAGAACTGATTCAATACACATTTTCTGAGCCAAGTCTTATGCACTTTGTCACTACCTACTGTATTACCTGCGTAACTAGTTCAGCAACAGTAACTAAGGTTACAAGACAGTTTAACTTCCCCGTGAAGTCCCGGGGAAGTTAAACTGTCTTGTAACCCACAGGAATTGAATCATTGGTATACGTGAATGATTTACATAAACCTTCCTCGCATAATCAATTGGCGAAAACCGTACTACTACGTACTTCATACCGACAGACAGCACAAACAATCACAATTCCTAACTACTCTGTCTCTAATATTCATAACTCCGAAGCATTGAACTGCATAATGTCAGTAACAATAAACATATATTATACTTCTTTTTGGTTTCCTATATTTTCTCAACATAACCATCTTTTAGGGTCAAACACAAAAATGGAAAAAAAATGTTCATGCAACGTAAAGCCGTTATTAAAATATTACATCGACATTAAATACATTTAATAAATATTTCGTGTTGAAACTAGTTACATTTTATAAAGAAACCGCGTTGTATTGAAATTTAATTTATAATTTTTGCTTTTGAATCTGAAAAAATCTCCTTCAGTGGACTGTTCGGATACCAAGTAGTTGAGTTTAAGTGATGGTTAAAAATATATACACATACTTTCGATGATTTAATATCGTTTCATTACATGGGTTATATTATCAAATATTCATAACATAACGTATAAAAAAATATATTTTGAAATTAAACTACAGTTTACGGATTTTATCGCGTTATATTGGTTTCACTGGTTATTAGTTACTACATTTAAACCGAATGATCTAAAAACTACATTTTTATAACTAGCCAACGTTTTGAATCCTTTACAGGATTCATGTTCACGGCAGACTGAGGTGATATTTGTCTTTTGAAAAGACAAATATCACCTCAGTAAATATAATAACCAGTGAAACCAATATAACGCGATAAAATCCGTAAACTGTAGTTTAATTTCAATGTGTAACATTCGCGTAAACCCAAGAAAATATTAAAAAATATATTATTCAAAATTTTGTAATAAAACGTATACACATGTTGTTCACAAATTTTTTGTCTACTTCTGTTGACTTATAAAATAAGCCAAAATATACTGAAGATGAACGCATCGATTTTATTTTGTTTTATATGTTGGTAGCACTATATTCTCTGTCATTTACTAGGTTGTGATTTTACGTAAAGTGCGTGTGACATTAAAAATTCAAATTTTATTTAATTACACAAGTTTTCGGTCGAGATCAGTGCGTCTTTCCTGTGCAAGGGATATCTGAGTAAGTAGCCTTTACAAATAAATAAAAACATCAAGATAGTTTAAGCTTATGGGTGCAGTATGCAAATACCGCATTGCTTAAATTATAACCTCATAATAAGGGATGCCATCTTTGATTTATGAAAATATGTCTCTCGTGTAGACATCTTTACTGTAGACTTTGTATCTACAGAAGAGACGTATGTCAACAGAAGTGAATAGGCAAAAGAAATTCACTGTGTTTGAAAAAGAAATTGGCAAATGCGAGTCGGACTCGCGCACGAAGGGTTCCGTACCATCATCTATAAGAGAAAATCATGTTTGTTATATGTATACTTAAATATTTTTTAAGTTTCTACCTGTTTATTAAGATCGAGTAATAAATTGCTTAAAAATACGTTTGTTGTATGGGGGCCCCCTTTTTTATTTACTTTTTTTAATTTATTTTGGAAGGTAATATAGAACTACATATTCTGTGAAAATTTAAAGCGTCTACCTGTAACAGTTAGTAATTTTGAGCAAAAAATACGAAAAAAGACATGTTTTTTGTATTACTGACCCCCCTTAATATTTTATTTTTTTTATTTTTAGTATTTGTTGTTATAGCGGCAACCAAAATACATAGTTTGTGAAAATTTCAGCTTTCCAGCGTTATCACGGCTTATGAGATACAGCCTGGTGACAGACAGACAGACAGCGGAGGCTTAGTAATAGGGTCCCGTCTTTTACCTTTTGCGTACGGAACCCTAAAAAAACAATAGCGTTATTCGCTTTTTAATTATTCCATTATATATCCATTTTGTTTAGTATTTTTTATGTTGCTCGCAGCGATCTTTTGTTTCAGTTACTATGCCACGAGCAATTCATCCTTGCACAATCTGTCACCTGTTTGCCCTGAAGGATCAAGATCACCAGACTCTTCATCTAAGAATTTGTCTATCCGTGATTCACCTACGGCTCCAGTTACTCCTGAGGCTCCGACTGAGCCAAATTTACCAGGCCTCTCAGATAGACTGACTCCAAATTTTTCTATTGAAATATTTAACCAAAGGCATAAACTCCAGAAGAGAAGAATCTATTTAGACGACTCTGAAGTTACTTAAGATTCACCACATAAAAAACGGCCGACGAATTCCATGTGGGATGATTCTGACGAGGATAATATATTTTAATATTCTGTTCCTTTATTTGCCTACAGAAGCATAATGTCTGTTCTGTGGACAATGTTTTTTTATTTTTTTGCACTCAATTGGTATAGAATTTTGATTATGTTTTGTTTGGAGTTTGAGGAGAACTCCATTTTAAGTTTCTTTTTATTGTTTCTATTCTTGATCTTATTGATATGATTATGTAAGGTAAATTTTTGTTCCCTTCTGTAGACAACACAATCTCTTCTGTAGACGTGAAAAAAATAAAAACGTGATTAATTCCTAAAATATTCAAGACTGATCTCTAGTGATATTTTTGTAAGCATAACATTAGCTAACTTTAAATAAATATAATGTTTCATAAAAAATCGTGAAGTTTTATTTTAAATATTTTGCAATGTTCACTTTTTGTGTATGACCCTTTACACTATTATTCAAAGTCATATCTTTTTTGTTTAGATTTCTTTTTATTCATAATAATCCGTATTATATACATAAATTTTGCGTAACTTTATTTTCATATAACATGTATAACATATAAGAATAAAAGTACCATGGTAGAATTACACAATAGTACAATGGTCAAGTTCCAGAAACGAATCGGTCGTTTTAATAATTATTGGTTTAGGTTCGGTTAGAACTGTGACCAGAACCGAATCGGTCCTAAAGTTATTGGTTTTAAGTACGGTTAAAACTGCGGTATAAACTCCCAGGCTATAAATATAACCGTAAATGAGTCGTGTTTTATGAATTTTAGTTTGAGTGTAGCCTTCGGGGCGCTACGGCGCGAGGACTTAAAAAATTTAGTCAAATAAGTGTTATTTTTGCAAATCGTTTATTTTCTCGATTCTATCGTATAAAACACCTCAATATAAGGCTAAAAGTGTCTTGGTAAAAGTGTCGTATATTTTTTATTACACTTGGTAAATGTTTCTTTCTGAGTATTAGTGAAAATATTATGGTTATTATGTTTAGGGATAAAAGCGTTATGATAAAAAAACAGTAGGAGTTTAAATGTATTTACATAAATGATATTATTAATTACAATTTTTGGAAACATGAGTGTTATGAACATCGCCGGTTGCACTACAAATAGTATGAATGAAAACTTTAGGATGAAAAATTTTAGGAAGAGTGATCATTCTGATAGCAAATCGTTAGGAAGAACAATTTCGGGTAAAGAACTTTAGGTGAGCCAATATGGACTCTGTTTTGCCACTTAACCGGCTGCGTAACGCACATTATGTAGGCGGCTATTCACATAGCAGTTATTACTGCTATGTGAATAGCAGTAATAACTATTCCAACTCAGCTATAAACGTTTCATTTAAATTTGACAAATAAATCATGTTATGTTTATTTCACCGACAACAAAAAAAGAAGCTCCAAGACGCTGGTTTCGGGTGCTTTAGCATGTATGAAAAGAGTAATTAACGTAGAGGAAGCGCGTGAGGTTTGTAAGGATAGAAGCAAGTGGCCTTCCTTTGTAGAGACTCTGCCTAACCGGACGGGAAAAAGGCGGGTTGGCAACACTGTGTTGCAGCTACACCGTTACGGTGCCAGTACAGTGTGCCATGGGCCTTTAAGCTAATGAATCCACGAGGCGATCTGATTGCCGTCGTACACTTTATGTGCGAGAACATAGACTGAAGCTCGTATTTCAAATTTATTATCCTATCAATTTAAATAGAATACGGACTGCCTCCGTGGTCCAGTGGATAGCGTATGCATATGCGTATGGTATACTGCTGATCGGAGGTCCCGGGTTTGATTCCCGGGTCGGCCAAAAGTGTTACTGGGTTTTTCCGAATACTCAGTAGCAGCCCGAAGTCTGGTGATGTGCCCGGTAACGGCAATAGGCTCGCCCCCTATTACGTGGGACCTAAAAATTCATGGCGAAATGTGGGTGTAATATTTACACCTCTGCCTACCCCTTCGGGGATATAGGCGTGAGACTATAAATAAAACAAAAAAAACATTGGTTGCCTGTAAAGTCGGTATACGGGCGAAAGTTTTACGTGACAACGACTTTGAGTGGTAAAATAATTTTAATGTGAATATTCATTCGTATAGTAGGAAGAAGGATGAAAGACGCGTGCCTTTCACTTTTTATGTCTGTCTCTCTCGCTCTTAGGCGGGACGCGTGCCTCTCACTCGCTCTCATTGTGAGCGCATAACGTGAGCGGAGCGTAACGCAGTTTCTTGAAGTGTCACCCGGCAAACCAATTTATAAGACGTTGTCACGTCAAAAAAGAATACGGATATTACACAGAAGACGTAAATCTATCGTCACTTCAATTTCTTTTAATATTCAAGATACCTGACTACGTAGGTAGCTTTTAGACTAATCGCATTAAACCTTAGCGCTAACCTACTTATTTTGATTTATTTCTTGCGCTAAAATAGATTAATATTTATCGTAGTCAATGTCTTGAGTTCAGCATAAATTATTTCAGTTGACAGCGGTCTCATCAATTAATGTACAGGAATTCACTTAAATCCAACATGACCAGCGATTAATAAAGTGAAACCGACTTGCGGCAAAGTTGACTTAATATTGATGTAATTATATATTGCACACTACATAATTATTCACGATGTGTGAGTAATATTTATGTACTGAATTACTGACATAAGTGGATAGTAAAGAAACTGTAATTAACGGGTAATAATACAGTAATAATTGGTAAAATGAAAAATAGCAGTAACTGCTTCGTCAGTGAATAATTAAACTTGTTAATTCCAAGTTCACGCGGAAAACTTAAGCCAAGATTATGTTCGGTTAATATAACAAGACTTTCAGTAAAATGAGGTAGTTTGACTTATATTGGAAGTTTCTCAGCTCTGAAAAACAAACTGAAAAATTTACTGGCGCTCAGTACGAAGTTGAAATAAGCAAATCTCAAGTTACACCAAATAAATTGACGACTAGAGGGTGCCCGCAGTTACGCCCGCACATTGTTTATTTAACCGTTTTTGCACGATTGCCTGGGAATTTCGGGCAATCCTAATGCTTGGGAACTATGAAATCTTAGTGCACCTTTATAGTCCCCAAGGAACATACATGCCAAATTTCAGCTTCTTGTGCCTAATAGTTTTGGCTGTAGTTTGACTGTCAGTCAGTCAGTAACACAGGTATTTTATATATTATATTCAAATGATGGCATGAGCAATTCATAGCATAGGGAACATATTGCTCCTTTGGCCATGCACCAGCTTAGATTGATTCAAAATACGATTCAGATTTATTAAAATGTTAAGAAAACCCAACAAGTAGGTCTTAAGATGAACATGGACAAGACGAAAATCATGTCGAACGTCCATGTTGTACCTGCTCCTATTCAGGTTGGGACCTCTACGCTCGAAGTTGTCGACAAGTATATCTACCTGGGACAAGTAGTCCAATTAGGTAGGTCCAACTTCGAGAAGGGGGTCAATCGTCGAATCCAACTCGGTTGGGCAGCGTTTGGGAAGCTACGACATATCTTCTCGTCCGATATCCCGCAGTGTCTCAAGACGAAAGTCTTTGACCAGTGTGTGTTGCCAGTGATGACTTACGGATCAGAGACGTGGTCGCTCACTATGGGCCTTATCAGAAGGCTCAAGGTCAATCAGAGGGCGATGGAGAGAGCTATGCTTGGAGTTTCACTGCGAGATCGAATCAGAAATGAAAAGTTCCGCAGTAGAACCAAAGTCGCCGACATAGCTCTCCGGATAGCCAAGCTGAAGTGGCAGTGGGCAGGGCACATAGCTCGAAGAACCGATGGCCGTTGGGGCAGAAAGGTTCTGGAGTGGCGGCCACGTACCGGATGACGCAGCAGAGGTAGGCCCCCCGCAAGGTGGACCGACGATCTAGTTAAGATCGCGGGAGGCGGTTGTGTGAAGAACCTTGGGGGAGGCCTATGTTCAGCAGTGTACGTCATTTGGCCGATATGATGATGACGATGAAGAAAACGCTAAAACTGTGACGTTGCTTATAGAGGTCACCCAAAATACGATATATGAACTACAAGTTTTGTAAAACTGTGTGGGTGTCAGTAGAAATCCACAGCGGCCGGCATAAGCTGTAGTTATTCTGCTACCTTGCCGTTTATTTATTCTATATTATAGCTAATTAATACCATTTGAAGTGTAAATCCTGCATTATTAGTTTAATTATAAATGCTTATTATGCAAATTATCCATGAGAAATGTGTAGTTTCTCGTTAAATAACGTTCAAAATAATTCGTCAGACACACTGCACTTTCATAAATTAAACTTAAACTAAATTTTCAAATTACAGATACATAAATTTCCTGTCATAGAGTTGCCCTTATATTTACGCACACATAATTATGGCTTTGGTTAAGGCAGCGATAGCCGAGTGGATATACCAACAGACTGCCATGCAGAGGGTATCGGGTTCGAATCCACGGCGTGCACCAATGACTTTTCAGAGTTATGTGCGTATTGAATTGTTAATTATCGCTTGTCCCGTGCCTCGGAGAGCACGTTAAGCCGTCGGTCCCGGTTGTCATGAAGATCTTTGACAGTCGTTACAGGGCGTCAGTACCTTCTAAATAAACTGACATTAGACTAAACCATGGAATATCGCTATCCCTTCGGGTTGCGGAGGTCAGACAGGCAGTCGCTCTGTGGAAAAGCTAATATTCAGCCAAATCCGGTTAGACTAGAAAGCGGACCCCAGATTGAAACTGGGATAACGCTACCGACGTCGTACTGTTCACACTATTCACGCATCACTTCAACGTGATTGTCGGGGTAGAGGTTTCTCCATCAGATTTAAGGTTGATTTCAATAGCGTCATTAATTTATCGTCTGGAACCCATACTCTATTGCTGACATGGCCCACCGAAATCCCTTAAAAACCTGGCCGAGTTCTTGCTCTTTAATATTCGTTATTGTCCACATCTGGACAGAGAACTTAAATTTGGTTTAGATTCGACACACAGAGTCGTCTAGATAGGTTGGTATTTATAGAAGTCAAGGGTCGTTATCATATGCGTCTTTTGTAACCTGTACCCTTCAGGGTTAAAAAGGCCGAATCATCATATACGGGTCAATATTATCTGCGAAGGCTGACTTTGAAACATTTACTACACAATATAATAACGAATACGCTGGACATTTTAAATATTACATTACAATGAGTTTTTCAAAGGTTAAACTAAGTCGATAATTACCAACACCTATCACCGACGTTATTTCGACGAAAAATCTTAATGAAATGCCGATTCATTAATGGTTGTTTGTCCATGCCTTGGAAAATAAACTTGACAGACAGAAAATATGAACTTTAACCTAACCTGCTATCCACAAATAAATTATGATAATCTATCAGCTATACAGAAACGTTATTCTTGTGAACACTTGGCGGAATGCATGTTCTGGCTAGTCGAATATTCCTGGGTGCAAATGCATCCCAGTATGTTTTCCAATCGCTTGTTTACACTTGATGAATGCGGATAGACCGGTTTATTTGGTCATGGTTAGCACCTATCAGCAGTGTATTTGTAATGTTTTTGCCTGCGAATCCAAAATATGAAACAATTTTTTGCCCAGTTCTCCAAAATAAATTTGTTCATAATACAGTTTCGATATAATGTCAGTGTCATACTTACGTCACAAATGGTATTCTCCTAAAATAACTTATATTTGAATGGTATTGTAACTAGATTATGAATTGAAACAAGTGTCAAAATATATCTTCAATGACTAACTGTTTTTTTTTTCAAATTATACGATAATGCCATTAGGTTAGCAGAATACCGATCCTGAGACAATTCAAAATATAATTTCATTGCGTTCAACATATATGTAATTTCAATGTCATATAAAATACGAGAACTTGGCTTCAGAAGGCAAGTCTCGTAAATTATATGAGATTAGATTTTTAATTGACTCCAAATCGGTGTTCTGTCTATAGTTCGACGTTGACGCATTGTTCAACTAACGATCTAGTCACGGTAACATTCCAATAACATTCAAATATCAGTTAATTTAGGAGAATACTATTTATGACATGAGCATGACACAGACATTCAGATTCAAACTATTTTGAACAAATATAAATAGGAGAATTGGGCCTCTGGAGATGAGCAATTAGCTCATTCAATAGTTACCATATATAACTCTGCGTCTGCACGGTTAAGTGATGGTGTTAACTGCAAACACGATGCTTACCACTGCACAACATTTTTTGTAATCTACAAATACTATTATGAGTCGTGGTGTCTTTTGGGTTCGTTGCGATAAATTCTCTGCGATACAGAAATTATTCCTAGTTAAGGAGTAAGATATTGCAGAAGGAAAAAGCAATGTAGAGACGCTTTAATAAATGTATAATAAAACTTAAGTATATTTGCAATTACTGTTTATACTTAACTAAAGCTATCTTAATACTAATCTTGATTTTTTTTTCCATCAAACCCATTTCACAAATATGTAGTGTCTTTGACGACATCTTACTCACACACACAATCACACCGCACGTGCACTCGCCAGATAAATGGATAAACCCCGTCCCGCAAACACGATCTGCAAGTAAAAGCTGTGCTACCATATCCATATTTCATATTTATCGCAGCTTTACTCTTAGTACGAGGATCCGTTTACCAATTAATGTCGGCTGTGAAGCGAGAGCGGAACAGCTCTTAAAACCACCATGCAACGATCATATTCCTTGGCGCTTCTAACTTTAAACATAACATCTTGTCATGTGAATTGCCTTGAAACGTTTGACAGTTTTATTACTCTCTGTCATGCCAATAATAATTATTAAAGTCCTACCTATAAACCGCGGCATCAATCGAAAGCCACAAAATGAGTGTAATTTGTTATTCAGAATTTGTGGAGAAATCTAATGCATTAGAAATAAAAAAGACTGCCTTATTGGCTAAGTTTTGCAATATTAATGTCTATGTGCATGTGCGGTTTTTAATATCTCTAAAGCCGAGCTAACAGAAATTTATGAAATGCAATAAACTCCAACAATATCAGGGGTGAAACAGCCATACAGTGATAACTTTAAACATTAAATTAAAACCCGCAAAGAAGAAGAACCAAATTACTGAAGCCTTGCAACGAACCACATTTAAACAAAACCTACGTAACATATCTAAACTTTAGTTCATTTACTACACACAAAATTGCATACAAGAGGGTAGTTAAATTACAAAATCAAGTTAAACTAATTGGATAATGTTATGTCATTATATGTCATATGTTTGTGAAATGCTAATTTTGAACATGTGTACGTGTATACGGATTGTAAATGCATTTACTCTGTTTAAAATCAACTATGCGATGTGCCATTTATGTACGCCTTAGGTTTTGTTAATGTCCATCAGCTGCTGTAGCTTATAAGAGTATCAGCTGAGCTGGTAGCTTAGATATTTTTTTAATGTTTCCGAATTTACATTTAAAATATAGTGTCGTCCAACTTAAGAGCGCCTAGCTTATTTAATCATTTATTTAGGTTTGACAGTTGTAAGAATGTACTTTATATGCCTTCCTACTGGAATACCAAGAAAACTCAATTCTGTCAATAAAATTTGCAGAAACCAAAATGGTAGAAGACTTTTTGCCTAATATTGATAACCTCAAATTATGAAAAAACATTTTTTGACTAGATCTGAGTCGACAACATCGCTCGAACACACGGGTGTTATGCTTAGTACTGACACACGATTTTACTCGATAGTTTCACTCGAAAACGAGTAAATATCAATGTGTGGACTGCAAAACTCACACATCGATGACATCAAATACACTGTAATTTTACTTTAAGCGAGTCTTCGAGTCTGACTCGATTGAGTAAAACTGTGTGTGAGTACGGAGCTTTAGAGAAGCTCTGTTTTCGGCCGGCACTTGACGGGAAACACCAAATTATGGCTAAATCTCAAAATGAAATTCACATTCTTAACATTACAAGGCACTACAGTGGATGCCACCTCCATAGCTGCTACATAGATGCCACGACATAGGTGGAACTACAAAGTACTATGACTCATCATAAAACCAATCAATGTTGATGATAACAAGGTTCGTATCAAGTAATTTTTAACGATTAATTTAGCACTTTCGAAGAACTAACATGAATAAATAAATATCTATTATAGCGATAATAGATTTCTATACCTAGAAATATTATAAGCTTTGAATTCTAAGAACGGGTAGAATTCTAACCGTTTGAGTATTTCATGATTGTACTTACCGCGTATCTACTTTTCAGTTGATCTTTGTGGATACGAGAAAACATATTTTTAATATTTTGTATTGCTACTTTAGTTTCCTTTGGTATTATGTATATTTAATGTACAATAAATATAAACGTATAAAAGGTATTAGTTCATCCTACGAGTTGTATGCATTTTGTTGTCAGACAGATACAATTATACAGGCTATGTAATATTATTCATGTTTGTTAACTACCCGATATAACACTACGGCAAGAGAAATGAAGGCAACGCTTTCCTCGCTCTCTTGTCCCAAACCTCGTTTTTCTTCTCATTCTTTCTTTTACAGGAAAGGAATAGAGGATAAACAACCTTTTTCTCATTCTACAAATAAAACGTAACATTTAGATTGTTATATTATCATACTATTATGTTCAGAAAGAAGGTGGTACTAGCCCGGTTAAGCGCACCCAACATGCTATATAATTGGCTCTCACTCATATCGCTGATTAAAATGTCCCAAATACATTATTTTGATTTTCGACATGGATTCACTGCTATCTATACTCGTATGTAAGCATAAATTACCAGATCAATGCCATACTCCAATAAGTATTTGTTAGAACTGGGTTTGCATTAAATCTACGTAAAATTATATATTACTATTACTAAACTAGGTAAAATTTTGGAAAGTATTGTATTTATTTATTTAAATTTATTTATTTAGAAACAGCATCTACCATTACAGAGTGTTGCAATGCGGTAAACGTTAGACAATTAAGTTTAACATAATAAAAAATATCAACTATCACTAAGTTGTACACTGTAGTAACTTTGGTGAATTCACACAGTGAATATGTGAATATATATGTCAAGTTATTTATAATAATGTTTATGCTATAATGTTTCTGTCAGTTCACTAATCTTAATAGTTAATTAGTAAAATTGCCCACATACCAGTCTCTTTAAACTATTTGTTCGGTCTGAAGTTAGAAACAAAAAAGACATGATGACGTCAGTAAATTATCTACAATTGCGCAACATAAAATTTCATTAAAACGCAGTAGCCAGCTTAGTCACAAAGAAGCATAATATATTTATATCAGGCTCATTTATCTCATTGAAACTATATTAATCCTGGGGCCATCGATACCAAGAACTTTATATTCAGAACTGTGCCAACTCCGAAATCGATCTCAATCATAATAAAATATGCACGTGCATTTTCTAGGAAACTACACTCGTTTATGATTTAATTTGCTTATAATTATTTCACTTTTTTAATAAGTCGACAAAGACTTTATATAAAATATTAGAAATAATTCGTACGCTTATAAAATAATAACAAAGTTTAAAACTTTATTATTTTTTTAATTACCCAGATTTTGGTCTAAGCCATGGAATGTCGATATTCCTTTGGGTTGTGGAGATTAAACAGCAGTAGCTCTGTAGTAAAGCTGAAATTCTATCATATCTGATAACACTAGTAAGCGGACCCCAGGCTCCAAGGCATAAGTCTTGTATGCAACTGGGATAACGCTAGGACGATGATGATGACCTTCTTTTTTGCGCATTTAATTGAATTCTCCGTGTGGTGACGGATTAAGAATACGAAATGTCACCACCCCATATCATCCCATGGCTGTCGTAGGAGCCAACGGAGGGAACATATTATGGAGAAAACAGCATTGTAAGAGAAGAAAAACTTGATACAAACCAACCCGTTTGGCCAGCGTGGTATAGTAGGTCAATTCCTCCTTTCAAAGGAGAGGCAGTAGACTGTTAAAAGCTGATGATGAAATTGACGCCATGCCGCCTGATGTTAATCAGTCAGTGGAATTCCATCCGTATGGTGATGGATTAAGAATACAAAATGTTACTACCCCATTTCATTCCGTGGGGGTCGTAAGAGGCCACTTAAGATAATATACGAAGCACACCGTATCTTGGCGAAGAGACGGAGCAATCATCATCAAACCTTACCCACCCGTCTGATCAAGTCCTCCTATGGACTCGCAGTGCAACTGTCAAACAAATTAGGAGAGGCTAAGTCCAGCAGTGGACTGTGAAAGGCTGCAAGGGGCAGTCTCATTGTGTCGACCATCATACCAATATAAAGCTTTATATTGGTACGATGTACTCAAGACCCTAACCTAAATGGCCTAAAGTTTAGAATTTATTTCACGCCCGGGTAAAAAACCCAGGAACAAAATAGGGAAGGGAATACAAAACATGTGAACCAAGTTAGAGTTCCACATCCTAATAGTATGGCGAAATTAAGTCTCAAGCTGTCGGGTATGGTTTTCATGAACATCTTTGTCAGGCAGAGTCAGTGCCCATGTGGGCTTTGGAGGTCTGATAGCAGTCGCTCTGCGGAAAAGCAACTGACAAATCTAGTTAGACTTAAAACCGATCCTCAAGCTCCAAGGGGAATGTTTAGACAACGCTAGGCGATAAGACATCTGCGGTCAAGCTTAGCACCACAAGTTATTTCTTAACTATTGCCATACATAAACACAAGCTCATCAGAAAATCTACCTTTAAAAATCAGACACTAAGTAGTTATTAAAATACGTACTTAAGGTATTACTCAGTTTGAAAGCATTATAGAGGATGTCTTAAAACATATAATTTCTAGTAGCAAGTCTATAATCGTATGTGGCGATTTTAATGTCAATTTGTTAGAAAAATCACCACTTTGTACTAGGTTAGTTAGCTTATTTAGGTCATTTAATTTAAATGTTTTGTTCTCTGAACCAACTAGAATAACCTCACATTCGTCTACATGCTTAGATAATGTTTTTTGCAATTGTCTTTATTTAAGTAAGGCTGTTTTAACTGACTTGACATCGGATCACTGCGGGCAAAAGGTTGTAATTCCAACTAATACAACCCCTAAAGTACAAGAAATTACATGTAGGCCAATGACCTCTGCTCGCCTCAAACACTTTAGTAATGATGTTGCTGCCAAGATCGCCAGTATTGACTTAACCGTTGATGATCCTGATGAATTATATAAATGCTTATTTAAAATTGTTAATGATGAGTACAATACAATTTTTAAACTGAAGACGTTTGCAAGGAGCATTAAAGTATCAAAGAATCCAAGAACAAAATGAAAACTACTTGGAGTATTATTAACAATGAGAATGGTCGAGCTTAATCGGTAGATAACAATTATGAATTAAAATTTAATGGTGAAATTATTACTAGGAAAACTGATGTTCTCAGACATTTAACAATTTCTTCATAAACATACCAGTGAACACAACTAGCTGTCTAGATTCATGTCTTAGCAAAGCAGAAACGTTGGTTAGGGGCAATGTGAATGAGTGTGATGTGCTTTTTAATTTTAAATATATTGACACCAATGACATACTGAAGGTATTCAAGACGCTCAATAATAAAAATCTGTTGATTTATGGGGCATTTTTGTTAAACTTGTGCGACAAATTATTTCTAGCTTAGCTCCATATTTAGCTGCAATATTCAACAGATGAGTAGATACAGGAGTATTTCCTGATCTAATGAAACACAGTAAAGTAATACCATTATTCAAAAAGGGATCAAAGAGCGACCCTAGTAATTTTCGGCCAATTTCTATCTTGTCTGCTATTAGTAAAATTTTTGAAAAGATTATTTTGCATCAACCAGAGAGCCACTTTCACACAAATAATTTATTTCACAGTGAACAGTATGGCTTTACTAAGGGTCGCTCCACCGTTGATGCCGGTGTAACTTTGTTAAAGCATATTTTTAGTGCTTGGGAAAACTCGAAGGATGCCATTGGTGTTTTTTGTGACCTATCAAAGAAGGCCTTTGATAGGTCACAAAAAACTTTATGGTACGGTGACTGTGTGGAACATAATACACTTTTACTTAAATTGAAACTTTATGGTATTAGAGATACCGCACTCAATCTTGTTGCCAGCTACCTTAGTGATAGAATTCAGTATGTAGATGTTAATGGGAGTAGGTCTCTAGGTTTGCCAGTAGGAATGGGCGTTCCACAGGGCTCTATTCTCGGTCCATTTCTTTTTTTAATATATATATATATATATATATATATATATATATATATATATATATATATATATATATATATATATATATATATATATATATATGCTAACTTAATGTACATTAAGAAAAACTTAATGCTATACCGCAAAAATAGTGATTTGCACAAATAGAACACAAGGAATAAGCGTAAACTGGTTGGAACTAACTACCGTCTACATAAAGTTTAGAACGCATTTGCGGGGATTGGTATACGATTTTTCAACAAATTGCCACTTGAAATAATGAATTTACCCATGCACAAATACAAACAGACAATTAGGAACTTTCTTTTACAAAGGGGTTATTACACTATTAAGGAATTTGTAAATGATAAGACACCGTGGGGATAGGCTTAGGCTTGTTTAACTCACGATTATTTTATTTACATGTTAAGTGGAGGTGCCTCGTGAACACATGATGTTTGCAGGATTTGGATATTTTTATGATTTGTTGGATGTAGTTTAACATTATTTATCCCTGATCATATCATTGTTAACTTGTCACCTTCACAAAATTCATTCTACATTTGCATTCCTGCACGCGTTCCACTAACTTATGTTACTAATAACGATCCGGAAAATGGAGGTAATTGGCGGTCATGGTCAGTATACCAATAGATTATTTCTTACTGCTGGTTCGTATACCGTTGTCGTCATGCTCACTAAAATGTCATTTCTTGTGGTGGCGTCGTGTGTCGGGTCATCCCTGTCCCTCTAATATGGAAAGAGGGATGATGGCTGGCACATGCGTCATACTCGTGAACGGGTGCTACTTGCGATGACTGGTCGATGACGGTCTTGCGGGCTGGTATTAGATTTTAATATTTAACTGCATCATTTCCATCATGGTGCTGATCACTTTCGCGGATTGCCTGCATTATTAGGTATATATAATGTAAGTGGATGCTCCTGTTTCACCATGTCTATTCTGAGGAGGCTAACCAAAAGTATTATGCTTGAGTATTATTATGTACAGTAAATATATACAAGTGATATAGAAGGTGTAACAGTTGCAGCACCTTACAAAATGTAAATTGTGTATTATGCAAAACCTGGCGATGAGAAAGAGTGACCGTGAGTTTTATTGCCCGTTCTTTCTCATGGTTTTACCTATTGCTTTGCGAACGTGGCAGTAAATGTAAATATAGAGTATTATTATTATTTTGACGTTCATAAGCGTCACATTGTGACCCAAATGAATAAAGGATTTTTGAATTAGAATTTGAATTTGTATGAACCCTAAGTTACGAACCTTCGTCGATTCGACTACGCGGGTTTTTTTAAATTGTGCTAACATTTGCGCGCGCGATCGCACTGCTTCCACACTTTAGCTAATCTCAGTCGAGCCGTTATTCCCCCGACTGACGGTAGTGTTTTGAGTGGAGGGTCACCGTGAGCGCCGTTCCAGCAACCATGGCTCGTCGCATCGACGAAGGTTAGTATAAACGTAACATTTTGTCTTATTTAGTTGGTGAACTCTTGCATTTTTTTTGTTTTGTTTATTTATTTTATTTGCGAAAATAATGCGACTGATGTACCTACCAAAAAAAGGAAAATATAAGCCTTGTGTCCCTCCGCAAAGCGAAGGATGACTAAAAGTAGTTGCACCCAGAGCCATAAATCGTTATGCGGGGAGCACAAACTTGACGTTTGTCACAAATGTATAACTTGATAGATCATTACCAATTTTTTTATTCATTACTTTATTTCATTCGTTATTTCTAATATTTGTAAATTATTTTTTACATTTACTTTAAAATAATACTTTTAAAAAATCTTTTAAAATGTTACCATTGTTAATTTCCCATAAAACCTACGATCTCATTTATAAGGCTGATTTCTAATAAATATGCCGTTTTGGTTTATGTTAATTTATTAATTAATAAGAAGAATATCATACATTTATAATAAAAAAATATATGCATGTGTAATTCAAATACAAATAAAACCTTTCTGCCCCAACGGCCATCGGTTCTTCGAGCTATGTGCCCTGCCCACTGCCACTTCAGCTTGGCTATCCGGAGAGCTATGTCGGCGACTTTGGTTCTACTGCGGATCTCCTCATTTCTGATTCGATCTCGCAGGAAAACTCCAAGCACAGCTCTCTCCATCGCCCTCTGAGTGACCTTGAGCCTTCTGATAAGGCCCATAGTGAGCGACCACGTCTCTGATCCGTAAGTCATCACTGGCAACACACACTGGTCAAAGACTTTCCTCTTGAGACACTGCGGGATATCGGACGAGAAGATATGTCGTAGCTTCCCGAACGCTGCCCAACCGAGTTGGATTCGACGATTGACCTCCTTCTCGAAGTTGGACCTACCTAATTGGACTACTAGTCTCCCAACAAGTTGTCTACAAGTATATCTACCTATATACTTGTAGACAACTTGTTGGGAGACTCTACAGAGGCCATCGAGCATTGTGCCTAGGTCTTCCATGGTCTCAGCCATGACTACGATATCGTCTGCGAATCGAAGGTGAGTGATATACTCACCGTTGATGTTGATGCCGAGTCCATTCCAGTCCAGAAGCTTGAAAACATCCTCCAGCGCAGTGGTAAACAGTTTCGGGGATATGACATCCCCCTGTCTCACCCCTCGCTGGAGTTGAATAGGTTTCGAACTCTGGTCCTGGAGGCGGACTGACATAGTGGCGTTTTCATACAAACACTTCAGCACTTCGATATATCGGTAGTCAATCCAGCACCGTTGCAGAGACTGTAGCACCGCCTAGGTTTCGATCGAATCGAAGGCTTTCTCATAGTCCACAAACGCCAAGCATAGGGGCTGGTTATACTCCTCGGACTTCTGTATAACCTGCCGCAGCGTATGTATGTGGTCTATGGTACTATAGTCTTTACGGAAACCGGCTTGTTCGGGAGGCTGGAAGTCGTCTAGCTTGCTCTCGAGACGATTCGTGATGACCCTCGAAAACAGCTTGTAGACGTGGCTCAGAAGTGTGATGGGTCTGTAGTTCTTCAAGAGGGTTTTATCCCCTTTCTTAAAGAAAAGCACCACTACACCTCTGTGCCACGCCTGTGGCGTTTTACCCTCGAGAATGACGGAATTAAATAGCTTCTGGAGGGCTTCTCTAGCGGGTGCACCGCCGGCCTTCAGACGCTCACTCGCCTTGTTGTTTTTAAGCTGTTTGAGAGCCACACTAATCTCGTGCATGCTGACGTCCGGGATATCTTCGGTATAGTGTCGGGTCAATCCAGCTCTAGGGTCTGACGCTGGAGTGCTTGCGGGTTGTTGCGTTGTCGTGTATAGCTGTCCATAGAACCTTTCGATCTCCTCCAAGAGCTCAGGCTTGGACGATACGATTCTGCCATCCTCCGTCTTCAGCTTTGTCAGCTGACTCTGCCCAACAGACAGATCCCTCTGGAACACTTTGGATCCCTTATTCTGCTCGATCGCCTCACGAACACATTTTGTGTTGTATTGGCAGAGATCGCGAGTCAGAGACTTAGAGATCTGTCTGTTGAGGTACCGATATTTCAGCATGTCGTCGGAGGATACCAGAACCATCTTGCGCCTTTCCTCTAACAGCTCGAGGGTCGGATCCGAGATCTTTTTGGTTCTCTGGCTTTTCTGGGGCTTAAAAAAATTTGCCCCTGTTGTATGGACAGCATCCACGAACCCGTTACTGTACACGTCCACATCTATGCATTCACCCAGGCATTCGAAACGGTTCTTGAAATCGAGCTGAAAGCTCTCGGGATTTTGGATATGAACCGGTGCCGGTAGGAGCGTGGACTTTATCAACCTTGACCGTTCGAGGCTTGTACAGATATTCAATGTGCCTCTTACCATTCGGTGATCGCTCCCCACTTTAAGTGAATTGATCACGGAGACATCATTGAATATCTGCCTCTTCGTCGACATGATAAAGTCGATCTCATTTTTGGTTGCACCGTCTGGACTTACCCAGGTCCACTTGCGGCATTCTCGCTTCTTGAAGAAGGAATTCATCATATAGAGTCCTTCCTTCTCCATAAAGCTAGCCAGCAAGAGCATAAATATAGTTGTTATTAAATTTTAAAACGTATGCTACAATATTTTTAGTATAAAACTGATTGTTTCTCAATAAAAATGGACGATGGGAGAAGCTAGTGGAATAAACAGTTTTTTTGAGGTTAAAATTTTTTATGATCTGTTATGACCTTATGTTGCTTTGTGATAAAATTCCTGATAAACTGTCTAGAGTTACCGTAGGCAGGTAGGAAATTGTTCAGGGTGCGCAGTGGAAGTTTGTTATACATCCACCTGATCACGGTAAGGCAAAGACCTAAACACAATGCACTGCGTTGCACAGCGATGAATTGAAATCCAAATTACAATATTGATTGACTTACCAAATCTTCAGTGATGTTCCTGATAATGTACTTGAGTGGACCTATAAAATTAACTAATAATTTTGGCCAAAATAACAAGCAAATCGTTTTGAATACCACTACTCGAGGTCCAGACCGGCGTCCTTCTTCAGACCAAGATGCACGTTGGTGGATTCGCCAAAGTTTTACAATATTCATTAAGATACTATTTTTATCACAAATAAACCGATGCCGGCGCGGGAAACGAACAAACTATTCGCGAAGCTACCAGGATGTGCTTTTCAAAAGACGATCAATTTATATCAATTACAAAATTACGCGAGACAGACAAAACGGCGCGGACCCAAGACCAAACGGAAGTGAATGACATGTTCATAGTGTGACCATAGTCAGACTTTACAATAGACTAAACTAAACGTTACTAAGTCTATATAATCGATTCGACTATCATAAAAACTATTTCTATTTCAAACATCCACCCGCCCCAGACCGGCCTACCAGTCTGCTAATCTGTTGGTAGACGTGACAATATTGCAACCGCTCTCCTTAGAATTGAACCGTCCACCTAGACCTCAGCAAATCGGGGAACTCCATCAGCCCCTGTTACCAAACGAAGAATGCGCCCCCTGCGCCATCTGAGTGGCGGAAGGCTAGCCTCCTTGATCAACACAAGGTCACCAATCTTGGGTGGATCGGTCTTGTCGGCCCACTTAACGCGTTGCTGGAGTATGTGCAAATATTCCAAATTCCAGCGTTTCCAAAAGCTCTGAGTAATCTGGCGTACCAATTCAAAACGCGAGAGACGACCAGGTCTCGTATCAATATTAGGGTACTCAGGCAAGGCGACAAGTGGGCGACCAATAAAAAAATGGCCCGGTGTAAGGGCCTCCAATTCATTCGAATCTGAGGAGATCGGGCACAATGGCCTAGAGTTCAAAACGGCCTCAATCTTACAAAACACAGTTGCGAGTTCCTCAAATGTAAGGACAGATTCACCGATTGTTTTGGTGGGGAAAACAACCAATTTATCCCACGTCGGGCAAGCTTATTGCCTATATCAGCCTTGTTGGTTTCAAGGAAATTAACAACGTCATTCAAATAATTATAAGTGCCCTTGAAGTTAGTGCCGCAGTCAGAAAGGATCAAGGAAGGCAGCCCTCTGCGGGATACAAATCTGTCAAATGTGGCTACAAATGCCTCGGTCGTAAGCGAGGAGACCAGTTCTAAGTGTGCGGCCTTTGTGGAGAGAAAAACAAAAACACACAAGTAGGCCTTAACAGTCTTGCTGTTTCGAAGTGTCGACGTTTTCACCAAAAAGGGACCAGCGAAGTCCGTGCCAACACCGTCTAACGTCCTGCTCTCAACTGAGTACGTACGTAACTACGCGATCTGCCGGTAAGTCTCCCATCAAGGGCTGCATGGTAGAAGCCTTGAGCTTTTAGCAAGGGATGCAGCGAAAGACTACACTCCGAATAATTCTTCGGGCAGACAAAATCCTAAACTCGCGTTGCAAAATAGCCAACAGGGCATTACAACCAGCATGCGAATTCTTAAGGTGACGGTCAGTTACCAAAAAGCTTACTAAATGACCGTTCCTGGGTAACAAAAGGGGGTGACGTGCCGACGAAGGGAGGTTGGCGTTCTTGAGACGCCCTCCAACGCGCAAGAGACCCGTTTCGTCCAAAAAGGGGTTCAATTTAGATACAGCTCCCGATAATTTCGATCTCCCTGACTTAAGGATAGCAATCTTCTTCTCAAAATGCACCAATTGCATAGAACGAACTCAAAAGGTGAGGGATTTCTGTCGTTCCTGTGGTGAGAGAAAAGGTGTCAGACGTTTCTGTTGTGGGTGCCTAAAGTTAAAAACAAAACGCTTTATCCAAGCAGTAACACCTAACAACTTGTCAAGGGAGCTGTAGCGATTCAACAGGAAATCGGGGTCGAAGGCGCATTCCACCTTCTCAAGAGCGAGTAATCGTAGACCCGGCAAATTGGAGTAAAGTATTCAAAACTGGCGTTCGAGGCCAATCAATTTCTGGTCTACTCAACCATTCCGGACCCCACCACAGCGAATGACCAATCAAACTAGGCGTCAAGCATCCGCGCGAGGCACAATCAGCGGGGTTGAGATCACCTGGCACGTGTCTCCAAACAAGCTTGACTTCAGATTTTTGTATTTGGGAAACGTGATTAGCGATAAATACCTCCAAGGTGTGGACAGAAGCCTTCAACCAAGAAAGAACAATTTGGCTGTCTGTCCAGGCGTAGGTCCCATTAATACAAATGCCATACAATTTTACCCAAAGTACTGGACACGTGGTTTAATAAGCGTACAAGTAGGGCTGCTCCCGAGAGCTCCAATTTCGGGATGGTCAGAGATGTCCGAAGGGGTGCCACTCTTCGCCATGATCAGGGAAACCTTCACCTGACCTGAGGCACTAACTGTGCGCAAGTACACCACGGCCGCGTGACCATGCTCCGAGGCATCACAAAACCCGTGAAGAGTGGCCTTGTACTTCCCGGGAGGAAGGATGGGACGAGGCAAGGAGATCTCGTTGACAGCAGGAAGTGAGGATACAAAAGAGGTCCATTCCTCAACAAGAGTACCGTGTAGAGGTTCGTCCCAGGTCAATCCTGCTGTCCAAAGCTTCTGCAAGAAGCATTTTGCCCAAAATATGACAGGACAAATCCAACCGTTTGGATCACAGGTTCTGGCGACAGTAGACAATACGAGACGTTTAGTCCAAGAACAAGGCAATTTCAAGTCTACGTTATACGTAAAGATGTCTTGGACTGGTCTGTACTGAACGCCGAGAAAAGCCATCATGGCGGGGTTGTCAACAATCTCAAATAGATGTGGATCTTGCTGATGATCCTCTGGCAAGCCTTCCAAAAGCGCTGGTGAGTTGGAAATCCATTTGCGCAACTCATAACCAGCGGAGGCCAAAATACTTATCAATTCGTCCCGCATGAGGATCGCCTCGTCCACTGTGGAGGCGCCCGAACAAATGTCATCGACGTAAATATCGTCCTTCAAGATGGCGGAGGCTCGTGGGAAACGTAAGCCTTCGCGGTCTGCGAGCTCCCAAAGAGAACGTATTGCCAAGAAGGGGCTTGACCTTAACCCGTACGTATTAGTATTCAGCTCGTAGACGACCATGGGATCACGAGGAGACTCTCTCCAAAGAATCAGCTGGAAGTGACGGTCATAAGGGTGGATAATCGTCTGCCTGAACATCATTTTTATATCGGCTACAAAGACAACCTGATGTCGTCGGAAGCTGGTTATGACGTCACAAAGGTCCTTGACCAACTTGGGACCAGAATGCAAGCACTGGTTCAAGGATACGCCTGAAGAAGTCTGCGCAGAACCATCAAACACCGTGCGCAGCTTGTCAGTTGATGGCTTCAACACCGCATGATGCGGGAGAAAGTAGTGCTCCACCGAACGCCAATCCAAATTTGACACAGATATGTGTCCCAACTGTTCATATTCTCTCATGAACTCAATGTACTTTTGTCTGAGCTTCGGATCACAACCCATGCGGCGCTCCATAGCCAACAATCTCTTTTCGGCTAAAGGTCGTGACTCACCAAGCGGAGGCCGAAGAGACAGAAAAGGTAGCCTGGTAATGATCCGACCAGAACAGAGTTATTCTGGAAGAACAGCTCACACTCCTCATGTTCTGGATTCAAACGGGCTGCTTGAGGGGGCTCTTCTACTTCCCAAAACCTCTGAACCGCATCAGAGAGAGCAGAGCCTACAGCGAACAAATTATCAAGTTCAGGTGGAGGGGGGTCCCTAGGTACAGGTCCCATCGAAGCAAATCCAAATATGGTCGGGATGGCAGTCAAACCATTTGGCACCAAGACCCGTTTCCCACCAATCAAAATTCCACCGAGGACATCAGAGCCAATCAACAAGTCGATTTGTCCCAGTTTGTAAAATTTGGGGTCTGCCAGTTCCAATCCCCATGTCAAATTCACCACAGCAGCAGGTAGCTGTTTCTGTGGATGCATGCCCAAGATATTCTTCAGCACAATAGCCGAGGTTTTAATCCTCGGGTGTGAAGATTCAACAGGGCCAAACAAAACCTTAACTTGCCCTTCAACATTAGAGGCTACGTCACCTATTCCCCGTATACATATTCGGAAAAGAGCCCATATTTAATTTCACCTGCCCTACCTAATAAGTGGAAACAATGCAACCTTGTGAACCTGTGTCCAATATAGCACGGACAACAACAGAGGGCCCCATGGGTCCCCAGACCCTAACAGCAACCGTTGGTAGGATAACGATCTCAATGGGGGTGGTTGGCGTTATAGGGCAGAGGTCAATGACCTATTGTTGCCTGGGCGGCGACCGTTGGCCAGGACCAGGCAAGTCAAAATGAGGGTGCGGCTTGAAGTCCTCAAAGGCGCGATGACTCGATCCGCGCGCCATCTGTGGGAGGTCATAATGATGCACCCGCCCAAAACGAGGTGGGCGCGAGTCAAGGCGGGGACGCTCCGCCAAAGGAGGGGAATACCTGGGGCAGCAGTCATGGTGCTGGTGACGTTGAGCGGTCGCACATTCAGGTGCGCGAGAGAGAGGAGGCGTGCGCACACTACGGTTCTCCAAGCGGGGTGAGTGGCGATCAATTTAGCGAGGCGACTCTCGGCTACGCGCCGGTGAGCCTCGGCTGCCACCTTCAAAACACTCGCCCGTGCGCGGCGTCGGCTGGTTGGACAAGCGGCCTACCTCTCTGGCATTCATGCAGAGAATGTCCAAATGCTGCCCTCCACAGTGAGGACAGGGGCGAGAGATTGGGCAGTTTCGCTGGTAGTGGGACCCCAAGCAAGAGAAGCAAAGGCGGCGGGCATTCGCGATGCGCCTACGAGAGGCAACATGAAGGTCCAAGAATGCCCTACAACTGGCTGTTCTGTGCCCCGTGACCTTGCAGTAAGAGCACTCCGCTGGGCTCTGCGTGACTGCAAAGCGAGGAGGGCACCGGTCAACTTTGGCTCGGGTGTGAACGCGAGCCTGCTCCTTGACCTTGGGCGGCTGCGTCTTAGCCGGCGTGTCACCACCGGAGTTGTCCAAGACCCGGCACTCATCCTCGAGGAACCTCTCCAGGTCAGCAAAGGGGGGCAGATGGGTCGCGCTATCCCCACCAAAGCGCTGCTCAAAACGCGACCTCAGGTCGGCAGGCAGCTTCTTCAACACAATGTGCATCAATACATAGGACCATTGGTCCACGGGCAGTTCAAGGCACTTAAGTGCATTGATTGCCACCAAAAGCGGGTTCAAAAGTTGGGTGCGCAACCCAGAGACCCGGGTGAGCGTCGGCAAACCCAAAATCTGCTCGATGTGCGTGTCGGCAAGGCCACGCTTGTTATGGTACCTACGGGTACTTAAGTCCCGAGGCGTCTGGTACGCCTCGTCAGACACGGGCAGATGCTGGATGAGGCCCTTGGCCTCCCCATCCAGAACCGACATCAAATAGGCCAATTTTTGTGCCTGCCGAAGGTCAGCCCTGTCATTGACCAGGCTGTCAAACAAATAAACGAAGCCCAGGTAGCTTCCTAGGCAGCCATCGAAATGCGGGAGGTCTAAGGTAGGTAGCCTACTCACCAGCCCTGGTGCTGTCCTAGGAAGCTCCTGCTTCAAGCCGGGTTGCACGTCCCTCTCGGCAACTAATTGTCTCGCACTATTGGAGACAGCATCATACAGGTCTAAGACTTGGGCATAATCTTCGCTGACCTTATTTCGCTGGTCAGCGGTGAATTCATTAACTGACACTTCGAGACAGCAAGCGCTGAAAGTGCGGAATTGCTGTTCCACTCTTGCCAGGTTATCATCGATCCGCTCATACCTTTGTAGTAAGGCCTGCTGATGATCAGGCTGGTTCACCAAGGCACTGGCTGAGGCAAACCAGCGCAAATCTGATGCAATAGCACCAGCAGCCGCACGCAAGTTCTTGATAGCTGACATAATTAAGTTTCAAAAGAGCTCGGACAACCGTTAAATAATATTAACAATCAAAACTTAATATTTGTTATTTCTTTGAAACCAACAAAGTATTAGCCTGTTTACTGCTGGTACAAGCAAGTGACAGGTATTTGCTGCCCAACAAAATTAATAGTTTCAATTATATTGACACAAAAACAAAGTTATCAAAGTTGAAACTCCAAATAAGTTAATTAATTATTTGCAACAGACAGGATCACTGTATTATTTGTGAAAAACAATAGTAAGTAAACACAGAATATGTGTTACCTAACAATATTATCAATATATTATAACAACAAGGTTTGTCAAGTTTGGTTGTTATAATGTTTCAAACTCAATATTATAATATGCAATAAACTAAATTTACTACATTTATTGATACATACAGCTGTTATGCATCCAAACAAACCGACTTATTAATGCTAACAACAACAAGTTATTGCTAGATTTCAACAATAGAAGTCAAACCATTACTGATTGAGGTTATGTATGACATGTGTTTCAAATTATCTAGGTCAACTTACACAATTAAATATTATGTATTGTAGACAATACTGACCTGAGAACACTATAACACTGTTTACAAATGAGATATATAGCTCATACAACACCAATCTGAGTTCAGATACAATCAACGGCTAAGTTTCAACTACAGCTCTGCACCAAAAATTATGTCTAGAGTTACCGTAGGCAGGTAGGAAATTGTTCAGGGTGCGCAGTGGAAGTTTGTTATACATCCACCTGATCACGGTAAGGCAAAGACCTAAACACAATGCACTGCGTTGCACAGTGATGAATTGAAATCCAAATTACAATATTGATTGACTTACCAAATCTTCACTGATTCCCCTAATGATGTTCTTGAGTGGACCTATAAGATTAACTCATAATTTTGGCCAAAATAGCAAGCAAATCGTTTTGAATACCACTACTTGAGGTCCAGATCGGCGTCCTTCTTCAGACCAAGATGCACGTTGGCGGATTCACCAAAGTTTTACAATATTCATTAAGATACTATTTTTATCACAAATAAACCGATGCCGGCGCGGGAAACGAACAAACTATTCGCGAAGCTACCAGGATGTGCTTTTCAAAAGGCGATCAATTTAAATCAATTACAAACCACGCGAGACAGACAAAACGGCGCGGACTCAAGACCAAACGGAAGTGAATGACAGTTCATAGTGTGACCATAGTCAGAATTTACAATAGACTAAACTAAACGTTACTAAGTCGATATAATCGATTTGACTATCATAAAAACTATTTCTATTTCAAACATAAACGTTTGAGCCACTTGAGCTGTCAACGTAAACAACAGTACTGTATACTGAAGCCGATTTTTGTACAATATGTCACACAGGTAACTAAAATGTCTATACAAACAGTGACTGATAACAAAAGACTCCTTTTTAACACGCTTTTATTAGGTCGTCGTGTATGTAACTAACTATGTAATGGAATCTAAGCTATCAAATTTAACCATTTTCCAAGACTCGTAGCGTAATGAAAATTGGCAGCTGTATGTAGCTCTGATGAACATATAATAATATGGTACTGTCAAACTGATCAATATAATAATGATGGAGCCGGAAGATATGACCTGGAAATTCATGATGGAAAAACGTATCATAGCTGTTTTGGATTTCTTATAAAAGTCTTGTAATGAACTTTGACTACAAGTAGGTTTCAGGGTCTGATGATAAAGCCGGAAGATGGGCACTGGCATTCCATGATGGAATATCGTATCATGGTCGTGTTTGCACTTGTGAGAAGGGCCATGTAGTGAATTTTGACTTCAATTAGGTTTCTAGGTCTGATGATGAAGCTGGAAGATAGGCACTGGCATTCCATGATGGAATATCGTATCATAGTCGTGTTTGCACTTGTGAGAAAGGCCACGTAGTAAACTTGGACTTCAATACGGTTTCTAGGTCTGATGATGAAGCCGGAAGATAGGCACTGGCATTCCAAGATGGAATATCGTATCATAGTCGTGTTTGCACTTGTGAGAAAGTCCACGTAGTAAACTTTGACTTTAATTAGGTTTCTAGGTTTGATGATGAAGCCGGAAGATAGGCACTGGCATTCCATAATGGAATATCGTATCATAGTCGTATTTGCACTTGTGAGAAAGGCCACGAAATGCATAATGTGGGTCAACAACTACAATCCCGATTTGTCAAAAGTCTGGAAGGGAAATATGGACATCCAACCTTGTGGGTTGAATGAAGCGATAGCTTTCTATATCGCCAAATATTTGTCGGACAACAGATACAGATACAGTGAGAGCAGCTAGACATTTCTCGGCGGCTATTCAGAATTTGTATGAAAATTCTCCATGAAAGGCTAGTGTCAGCCCCAGAATGTGCTTTTCGCCTGTGTCACCTGCTGCTTTGTGACTGCTCTCGTAGTTGTGAGTTTTTAAATACACGGAAACCGGAGCAGCGATATCAAGTATTGCGTTTTGACGTTCAGAGGCAAGCCACAGGATACTGCAACAACCTCTTTGATCGGTACGAAAAGCGATCCCCGGACCACCCGACATTTGACTTCTCTACCATGAGTCTGACTGAGTTTGCAATGCTCTTTGACACTTACTACCAGAAGAACCAAAGCGAAAAAAGCATTGATCAAGACAATGAAGACACATCAACTCGAACACGTCGGCAATTGATTACGTTAACAGACAATAGCAAAATGATCGTAAGAACTGTGCCTGCTGCTGTTCGAGTACCATACTTCATAGAGTCCACTGATTCATAGAACTTTTATTACAGTTTGCTGGTTCAATAAACACATGAGATCAGCAACTCATTTATGGCGGCTTTTCACATTAGTCGAACTCAGACAAAACATGCGCCAGCGAAGAGACACGACATTCACCGACATCTTGCACGCCTTGAGGGTCGGAGAACTGAACAGCGAGTATCTCGCAGTATTGCTGACTAAGGTCTCATCAAATGCTACCAGCGAGTTTGCGCTTGAAAAAGCCAGAAAAATTCCTACATTAGTATGAATGGCTCTGTAATAGAACGAGTGCTAGAAGCGCGTAATCTTGGACTTATTATGGATGATGCGTTGAGGTTTGAGCGACATGTCTCAGATGTAGTTCGCAATTGTTTTTACCGTATTAAGTTATTGTATAGACTAAGACAATATCTTAGCACTGATCTTCGTGTGCAACTAACTGACTCGCTTGTTCTTTCCAAGTTCAATTACCTCGACGTGGTGTACGGGCCCAGATTATTGGCGAAAACCTCCAGCGTCATTCAAAGTGTGCAGAAAGCATGTGCGCGGTTCTGTTTTGACATCCCGAGACGTGGTCATGTAACACCATTTTTAAATGCAGGCAATATATTGAAAATGAAGTGGAGAAGGGGTGTTCACTTGGCCACTCTTATGTTTGGGATTGTCAAAGATAAAGTGCCTGAATATTTGTTTGAGAAGCTGGAATGGATGGCTGAATATAAAAGATATGCTAGCAGAGAACTAGGGCAACCACTGCATATACCTAGGCACAAAACTACTGCATTTAGAGGCGGCTTTCGGTATAATGCTACCAAGTGCTGGAATAACTTGCCGCCTCCATTGCGCAAACTAGGTTGCGTAGGTAGCTTTAGGAGAAATTTGAAGAAGTGGTTTTTATCTCAACAAAAATCCAGCACGTAATCTTTGTTCTTGTTTGTATATTCTATATATTATATTTATTATAGCTAAAATATTGACTGTATTATTATCTGCTGTTATATAATTATCTGTCTATGTAAACTAGTGTAATCCTATACTTCTCAAGCCTAACTTTTATAGTATTTACTGTACCTTCTCTGGTGATCGTCCGTGACCAGCCCTTGGGTTTCAGCTGAAAAACAGCGCTGCGGTCATCCGTAGCATAAGCTGAGTTGTGACCTTTTGGACACACTGCACAATATATTTATTTATTTTTTCACTTTGTCTGTTATTTTTCTTTTTTGTATTTTGGTATTGTCTTTACTGTCAAACATTCTTGTGTTTTTATTGGTGTGTCTAATAAATGTTTTTTTCTTTTTCTTTCTTTCTTTCTTCACTGCGTATTTATCCAACAAACAACCAAGTAGAGAAGCACAACAATGAAGTTCTTAAATTTTACGAACAAAAAGGAACTCAAATGTACGACATACAGGCTCAAGACCAACTTATTGACACGATCCGAAACCTTGGAAATACTTCAATAGAGTCTATTATTCCCAGCGATATAAATAAAACGGATGGACTACCGAGTAAATTAAGAAAAAAACTTAATTTACTCGGTAGTCTAAAGGGGCTAAAATCATGTTGCGATCCAATATAGACGTGGAGAAGGGGCTAGTAAATGGGACCATCGGATTCATCTCGGACATCGTCTGGCCACACTTTAGACATGACCAAATGTATGAAACCGACATACCGTCCATCAAAGTTAATTTTGGAAATGACGGTGAGCACCTAATTCAGCCTATAGGCATTCAGTTCCCGGCCAAGTATAGCTACGGTACGGTGAAAAGGCGCATGCTCCCAGTGTTTTTAAGCTGGGCATCTACCGTCCACAAGATGCAAGGCTGTACGGTAGACCACGCAGTGGTGTACTTAGGGTCCCGTACTTTTGCGGCTGGACAGGCGTATGTGGCCCTAAGTAGAGTAAACTGTGTTGTGTTGTAATTGTTCTAAGTTGACATTTAAAACACCATGCAATACAGACGCACTGGCGGAGATGGAGAGGATGCGGGCTCATTCGCCTACTTAAAATAAATGTATGTTAAAAATATATCATCATCAAAGACTAAAAAGTATAAAATAAACAAATAGTTTAAAAAACACTAGAAAACCACGCTTTTATAAATGCACGTAAAAACAAAAAATAAATGATGGATCGTTCAAGTTGAGAAAGAAGAGGCGTTAAAAATGTCGGTGAATGTCGTCGCTCCTTCCTGCTGGCGCATGTTTTGTCTGAGTTCGACAAACTGATACTTTGAACAGACTGTTAATGTAGAGCCACCTACTAGTCATGCTGTAACTCCAGTTTAAGCGCCAATCTGTGTTACCTGCTTCCCATAACATCTGTTCACTTGATATTTCAACTAGATAAACAAGAACGTCTTTTTGTTGCAGCGCCCCACGCTTTTACAATCAAATATTATAATTAAAACACATAGTTTAGCCCAGAAATAGAGACAACTTGAACGATCCATAATTTATTTTTTGTTTTTACGTGCATTTATAAAAGCGTGGTTTTCTAGTGTTTTTGAAACTATTTATTTATTTACTTTACAGTACAACAGACTTACAGCCCCATTACTTGGCATTTTATTCACCCAATTTTTAAATAAATTTTGATTTCGATAGATATTCGTCAACCCTACCGGGAAGAGGTGACCCTCAGGTGCTTAGTGGTTAAATACCTTGTGGTTACTTGTCAAGCCTGTAGCGCCTCCTTAAGAAGCTATAAAACCACTGTTGATGTTTTAGTGTTATTTCCAGGCATCCTCGAAAATCTTTGAAATCTTATGACGAGAAACTTTTTGAAGTGTATAAAAGGTGCGAAGCAGCGATAGCCTAGTGGAGATATCTACGGACTGCTACTCTGCGTAGCAGTCCGTCGGTCTCGGGTTCGAATCCCCGGCGCGCACCAATGACATTTCGAAGTTATGTGCGCATTAAATTGTTAATTATCGCTTGGTAAACGGTGAAGGAAGACATCCTGAGGAAACCTGCATGTTTGAGAGGTTTTCATAATGTTCTCGAAAGACATGTGAAGTCTGCCAACCCACACTTGGCCAGCGTGGTAGACATATGGCTTAACCCGTCTCATAGTGAAAAGAGGCCCGTGCCCAGCAGTAGTGGGATAGTTTATATACAGGGCCGGTTATGATGAAGGGGGCCAGAGAACTTTTTGTTCCCAATCTCAATTAAATCCGCTTATAATAACATAGCCTGCTTAAAGTAAGGTAGCAATTAAACCGTTACCAAATCAATAAAGATACTTTGCATGACCCACGAAGTCACCAAAAATATAAATATTGTATTACTTTACCTAAGCAAACAGTGTCCTAAGTCTATATATTTTAAATAACTTAAAAGTGAAGAAGACGAAGAACCTCTGAAACTAAGGTTTTATTTATAGCTCCGATTTTCTGTATTACTTTTTAAAAAGGTCTAAAAGAAAAATATTGCCTTAAATAATTATTTACTGTCTTGGTCTTAGTCCTTTAGAGAAAACTGCTCACAAAAACATTCGAAGCAATGAGTTAGAAATTCACAATTTATTACGCTGACCTTCCAGTCGAGTTTTCTGTGAGAATATAATCAAGTATTATTTCAAACTATATTATTTATATGCAAATATATTACATTTCTGACAACTTTATGCTGCACATTTAGCGTAAGCACAGTCATGTTTTGCAGATATATCGAATTTATGATACGCGACTCGGTCACAGTGTACCTAATGATTTTATTACATTTTGTATAAGTATGTAAGATACTGAAATAAATTATTTATTTATATTTATTTCATACCAGACAAATAGGGATAGAATAAAATTTGCTACCACTAATACAATAATAACACTAAATTTAGTGCAGCTAGTTACAAGTGTCGGACGATTTCGAGTATTTCGTTTTATTTCTTTGTTTAATCATCTTCGGATTCACGCGATTTGTCGATCCAAACAGTTAATCATAATAAATTACTCGACTGTCAAATACCGTCTACACGTTCGATTCTGACACCGCATATCTTGCGGTTACAGAGTCCAGACACAACGTTATCGTCTAATGTAAAATAAAATATAAAATAAATTTCGAATACTTAAAAAAAATAATGTTATTGCTCGTCAACCAAATTAGTTTAGGCGCACACCAAAATTTAGGACATGTTTAATAAACGTTCCCTTATTTTTAAATCCAATAATCACAACAATAACTTACTGGCTTTTGGCCCTGCCTTCTATGAAAAATATTTTTGGGAATACCATTTTCCTTTGTTCTAATTTATAGGACTGTAGCAATATCGCTTATACGTTTCCCAGAAAACTATAAATTCTTTGCTAGAACAGAATTCAATTTTGCGGAATGAAAACTGTCAACTTATAAATTTGAGGCAACAGCTATTTAAATACTGAAATCCCATCAAAGCGGTTTTTCTTTCCGTATAGAATCATACTTGAGTTTTTACAAAATAATATTTATATTTTATCAACGCTCCAAGTAATAACGTATAATTATATAATACTTTACCACATACCTACACACAAAACCAATCAAAACTTGTACTATGGTTTCTAACCAAAGTATAAACATACATATATAGCTTTTTGTGAATTTGAAAATGAATGTGAATTTTTAAGTATAATACGTATGTATGTATTATACTTTTTTTTTGAGAATCTCCCAGGGGTTAAAACCGCCCCCGAGAGGAGTTTATTGCGACATAGTGCGCGAAATTTCTGCTATTTGATACAGAAATAGAGAGAACAATTTGAGAGCAAAAGGAAAAATATGTCGGTGTTATTGTTTGTGTGTATGCGTGGTTATGTGTTGTTGAAAAGTTTGAGTGTGTCGACGATGTGCGTTAGGTGGGTCATGAATGTGTTGGTGGCAGTTGCATCTGTGAGTATGGAGTCTAGGTCATATGGTAAAAGTTGCTTAAAGTGGCAGTAATGTTCATGGTGTAGCCGTGTGAGTGTGTATTTTGGGCATTGTGTCAAAAGATGTATGAATGTTTGTGTGGTAGTGATGTCGCAGGGACATGTGTCCGTGTCGGTTATGTGAAAGCGGTGTAAATACTGTTTGTGATATCCGTGTCCAGTGAGTAGCTGTGTGAGTGCAAATGTGTGTCCTGTGGTGTTAATGAGTTTGTGTAGATGGGTGAGTGTGGGGCACCAAGTTTTAATGATAACGCCTTTAGGGTTGTTGGTATAGGCCTCTGCGGTGAGTGTGGAGCTTTCTATTTTGGCTAGGCGTTTTACGTAGCTCAATGGGACATGTGAGAAGGTGAGTGGTTGGTCCATTGTTGCGGCGTCTTTGGCAGCGATATCTGCTAGTTCATTGCCGTGTATATTTGCGTGTGCCTTGACCCAGACGAATGTGATATTTATTTGAGTGTAGTGTAAAAATTGGTGGATGTTTGTGGTTATTTGATGTGTACTGTTAGTGTTTTGAATGTCATCCAAGGCAGACCTTGAGTCGGACATGATGACTGCCGCCACGATGGGAGGGGCTTGCATGGCAGCCCAGATGCATGCCTGATTGATGGCGACGAGCTCAGCTTGAAACACAGTACATGATGGGTGTAGTCTGTGATGTTCGGTGATGATTGTGTTTTGTGGGCTGTGTACAATAAAGGCGGCTCCCACCTGATCGTCGTGTTTGCTTCCGTCAGTGTAAATGTGATGCGAGTGTGTATGGTTTGTGAGTAGGTCATCGAGTATGTCCTGTGTGTCTGCAGTGTGGTATTGATGTGGACTGCGGTGTGCAGGGTGTAAGAGGTGTGCAGGATGTGTAGGTCGGTCGAGAGATATGTCGTCGGGGAGATGATCAGTGGAGCCAGTGATACGAGCCAGTTCCACGGTGGCGCTCTCTTTTACTTTAATGTCAAGTGGAGTGAGTTTTGCTATTGCGATTGCGTTGATGGTGTTGACAGTGCGGAACCCTTTAATTATTTTTAGGGCGAAGCCTCTTTGAAGGGATAGCAGTTTTTTGTTATTGGTGCCGTAATTGAGCGCGCCTTGCCATATACCAGCTGCATAACAAACGATGGGCTCAACCACTCCCCTGTAAAGTGTGTGTATGTTCTCGGAGTGTACTCCCCAGGTGGGACGAACGAATCTGGTGAGTTTATTGTGTAGTGCGCGTGCTTTGGTAGTGATGTAGTCGACGTGTTGTGTGAAGTGTAGCTTGTCGTCGATGATGACACCCAGAACCCTGGCAGTACGGCTAAAAGGGATCTGTATATTATTCATGCAGATGTTAAGTAGGCGTGTCTTGTTAGTGAATGCTAGAGCTACCGTTTTTTCCGGGGCGAACGTTAATTTGGCCGAGTTGCCCCATTCGAGAATTGTCTGTAAGCTGGTATTAATGTTGTGTTGAAGTGTAGTGAGTTTCCGGTGTGATGCAACCAGGGTGATGTCATCAGCAAAGGCGCGCAGGCGGCAACCCTCCGGTAGGCGCCCTCCTCCGGGTGAGTCGGCAGACATGTCTAGTAGCTCGTCCAGGATCAGGTTCCAGAAGGTGGGCCCGCATACAGAGCCCTGGATGCAACCCTTGGTAAGCGTTTTTGTTGTTGTGGTGTCAGTGTAGTGTATAGTGGCTGTGCGGTGTGTGAAATAGTTCTGTATCATAGTGTAAATGTTTTTGGGGCATTTCGTGTGGTGCAGGCGTGCGAGGATGGAAGGCCACCAGGCGTTGTCGAATGCTGCCTTAATATCTAAAGATATCATAGCGACATGGAGTCCTTTTTTCTTTTGTTGAGTGATCGTTTGAGTAACGTCTTGGAGTGCATGTATGGTGGATGTTTGTTGTTTGAAGCCATACTGCCTGGTGTTTGATGTGTGTGTGGTGTTGAGGTGATGAGTGAGCCGCTGTGTAATTAGTTTTTCAAGTGTTTTGCCCAATACGGGTATAAGCCCAATCGGCCGGTAAGAGGACAGTTTAGAGTGGTCGAATTTGTTTGCTTTAGGTATAATTTTTATAATAGCGTGTTTCCAGGACTTGGGGAAGAGGGATAGGGTTAAACAGCGATTCATTAGGTTGGTGATTATGTGGGGGAGGGAGAGGGTGAAGTGGTAAATTATGTCTGAAGTGAGATGGTCTGCGCCAGGGGATTTGTTAGGGTTCATGGATTTCAGTATGTTAAGTACTTCGTGTTGTGTAAATAAGGGTTCATCAGTAGTATCGGGTGGGTGAAGTGTGCGGTTGCGTAAGGAATGTTGTAAGAATGTGTCAGGTGTGTCATTAGGGAAGAATTTGTCGAGAAATGTAGTGGCTGTTTGGTGTGTGGATGTTGTGTATATACCGGGTGACGTCTCGATGGTTAAGGGTGGTTGAGTGGGGGGGCCCGTTTTAATTAGCCGCCTGGTGACCGACCAAACGTCCTCCTTCCCCTGAGTGGAGCAGAATTCACGGAAGTGTTGGGTAGAAGTCTTTTTAATTTTAGATGCGTACTCAGTTTTAAGTGCATCTCTTGTTGCGAGGGCTGCTTCCATGGGTAGGTTGTTATTTTTAAGTCTAGTTAATTCGTGATGGTTGTCTATAACTCTTTTCTTTAGGGAGCTCAATTCCTCCGTCCACCAGGGGGCCCGAGTAGGGCGTCGCCCGGCTTTTGGTAAATGTGTGTTACATATCTTCTGTATAAATTTGGTCAGTTTGTGTGTGTATGTGTCAATGTCTTGTTGGGTGTGTAAAGTGTTTATGTCGGTGTTAGGTATATCGGTGTTGTTTATCTCCGTGGCAAAGGCGTCGCGAAGCTCTGGCCAGCTGTTAAAACCACTGGTTTTGTATTTGAATGTGGAGGTGGTGATATTTCGTTTAAGTGGATGCGTGGAGTGCAGTGTAAATGAGATGGCATGATGGTCAGATGACGGGCATATAGATGTATCTACTTTCCAATCGCTGACATTGTTGGCGATATCATCAGATGCGATTGCGAGGTCAACTATTGAGCCCCGAGTCTGTCCGCCAACCATGGTTTCGTAGGTATTGTGAGTGCCTATGTTAAGTATGACCGTGTGCTGTGATAGGATTAGATCCGCGACGTCGTCGCCGCGGCTGTTGTTAGACCGGGAGCCCCACAGCCTGTGCCATCCGTTAAAGTCCCCGCATATGATGTGAGTATGATTGCGTGTGTCGTATAGCATGTGATGTAAACTGTGAAGTGTGTTATGGTTGTCGGTACTAGGCTCGATATATACGCTTGTGACATATATTCTCTTACCGGTGGTCGTGGTGAATTGTATTGTGCAGAGATTTGGTGTAGAGTATTGTGTGAGTCCCATTGAGCTACCTGTGCCATTTCTAATGAGTATGCAGGCCTTGGTGTGTCTGTTAGTTTGTGGTTGTGGAAATTGGTATGTGGTGTAATTGGGTATGTTTTTCACAACAAGTTGATTGCCAGTGTAAGGTTCATTAATTAGTATGATGTCTGTTTTGTGAGTGTTTATGTGTTGTGTGAGTTCATGTGTGGCAACGTATCCACGACCCAGATTCGCGTGTATGATAGTAATGGGTTTGGTGTTGTTGGGTGTTTGTCGTGTGTTATACATGTGTGAGTTTGTAAAAAAGGAATAACAAAATACTTAATTAACACGAATATAAAACAAAACTTAAGTAATCAGGGGTGTCCGAAGTCAGTAGTCTCCTCTACTTTCTGCTTGGCTATGTGAATTCTTGAGCAGGCAGTCTGGTTGTTGGCAGCGTGGTCGGTGGGTAATTTTGTGCCAAACTTGATGTTGTGGCGGGTACAGTTGTAACAGGTGAATGTGCCGGTGTCCTTGTGAGGGCAGTTATCGCCTGTGTGCGTTGTTGCCGCGCAGATGGCGCACGGATGTACTACAGCTGTGCACTTATTGTGTGAGTGACCAAATTGCAGGCACTTGCGGCACTGCAGATAGTGTGAGAATGGTTCAATGTGTACTTGCTGGTAGTTGATAGCTACTCTCTCGCAATGAATTAGTTGCTGATAAGAAGCTGGTTTGATTTCTAGTACGGCGTTGTATAGTTTGTCTGAATAGTTTCTTGTTAGAAAGCAGAGCCTAACGTCAGTGATTGGTATGGAATTCTGTTGACAAACCAGTTCGCAAATTTCGTCGCGTTTTGTGTCTTTATTTATTCCCTTGAGAATGACTAGGGGAGAGCGGTGCTTGGGTTCTTCGGCTTTGAGAGTACTTATGTTGTGTATCCTAGATTTTGTTTCCTCCTTTTGTGAGTTGGTGCTGAATTCCATATACACCCGTCCTTTGCTCAAAGCCTTGAGTTTTGTTGGAGCGTAATTTCTGTCCTTGAAGCTGATCCGGCTTTTTATAACGTCCAGTGTGTTCTCGACGTTTGCAGATGGTGTCGAAGAGTCTAACGACGAGCCCGTGTTGGCCTCGATAATAAGAGCCGGTTTTTTGGGTTCAATGTTGGTTTTTGTAATTGCCGCGTATGACTTCTGTTTGGCAGTGAGGTGCGTTGGCAGGTTCGGAGTGACAGTAATGGTTCTAAGTGACTGTCCAATTGCGGAGTGAATTTCCGCCACAAGTTCCCGCCCCAACTTGGCAAAGCTTTCCTCAGAGATTTGGGTGGTGTTGAGTTGTGAGGGTGGTGGTGATTTAAATTGTTTACTTAGCGTAATTATTTCGTCGGCGGCCTCCTTAATAGATTTTTTAATCGCCGCAGTCACAGTTTTCCCCTCGTAAACGAGTAGGGAAATCGTCTGAGCGAGGCGCGCAATTTCCTCGGGAGCGGTGTCTCCAGCAGTAGAAGTGGTGGAGGTGGTGGTGTCTCCCCGTCCGCTCATCCTGTCTTCGAGAGTGGTTTGCTCAGAATGCTAGTGTTAGTATATAATAGGTGACGAAATTTATAATTTTATTTCACGTTGATTCTTGGAATCAGCCGCGGCGCAGGTGCAGGTGCGTACGTGTGTGTGCAATATAATCGTGCAAAATATTCGTCCAATTTAATCGTGCAAAATATTCGTCCAATATAAACGTGCAAAATATCCGTGCAAAACAATCGTGCAAAACAATCGTGCAAAATAATGGTCCAAAATAATTGTGCAATACTATCGTGCAAAACAATCGTGCAATATTATCGTGCAATAGATGCGCATGTGTGCGTGAGCGCTCTGATTGGTCAGATATGCAAGAGACGCTTAGATATTTCACAAGTTTTTCAGTTCGTTGACTAATTGTTTTTGTTAAATGAGTTCACTGATCGTATGAAAATCACAAATAAAAGTTTAGTAATCACTTGTACACAGTATTATCCGTTTGTAGTAGCTTTTTTAGGCCGTTTTGTTCACTTTTTACCACTGAAATAGAATTTAAACTGTAGCGGGACGGTGAGCGTGTCCCTACTGGCCCGCGGTCGCGATGTATTATACTTACATAGAAACAACCAGACCAAGCCGAAAATCCACCTTCGTGCATACAAAACTTGATCGGTAGTTACCTGCTACATTCAGCGTGGCAGTCGTTTAATCGATTTTAAACTTTCGCGATTTGTATACATCATACAATATTATTTAGCGGGTCTTAGTCGCGATAATTTATTTATTTCAAGGCATAAATACCTCTGTTATTCTCCTACGTTTCTACCGGCTTGCAACGGTTGTGGTCGCGGAGGGACTGATGTCAGCTCAGCGCCGTCCTTGTGAAGCGCGGGTTTTGGCAGCTACCCTCATTTGTTTTGTACTTTTGATATTTTTAGTTCAGTAGCACTGTCGGTACTTCGACACACTACACTTATGACGTCTACACACTGATGAGTTGTGTTACTGCTGCGTTGTTTGCATTTGTTGATTACTGGGTTCCAAGTGGTCGATAGTCTGTATCCGTCCTCCCGGTTGAAATTTTTATGTTTTTTGACTTCAATCGCTTCACGTACTATCCTGGAGTAATAGTGGTGATCGGTGGATAAGATTTGTGGTTGATGTAATTCTATCCAGTGGTTTGGTCCAGATTCCAGCAAATGCTCAGCTATGGCAGATTTATTAATTTGTCGATTTTTGACAGCTGTGATATGTTCTTTGACCCTTTCAGCGATCGTTCGTTTGGTCTGTCCCATATAGGAACTACCACAACTGCAATTAACCTTGTAGACGCCTGGTGTTTGTAGAGGAATTACGTCCTTTGGGGTACGCAGATTGTGTGCTACCTTGGAGAGGGGACTATATACAGTATTGACGGAGTATTTCTGTAGTATTGTTCCAACTTTGTCCGTCACTCCCTTGATATAAGGCATATAAGCCGGCACTCTGCTTACTTCAGATTTGCGGTCCTTCCTCTTCCGACGGGGTATCTCCTTTTTGTATCCGTTGCACCTTAGTACCTCCTGAACATGTGACAATTCACTGTTTAAGTGTTCAGGGTCACAGAGGTCATAGGCTATATATAGTTGTGTTAAGTTTGTCTACCTGTATTAGGTCAGCGTAGTGGCATAGGTATAGCTTATAAGTTTTCAGTGAAATTGAGGCCTGATGATCATACCCAGAATAACTTGCAAGTAAAGAAAACATTTTTATTTTATGGATAGAAGAAAAGACCTGATTTTTATACATCTAATAATATTTAAATTACTTAATTACCTCTAAGTAAAGTAAGTAATTTTACTTCAATCGAACAACGAGATGAATGGTAAAGAGACCTCACAAGTGTTCAATTTAGTTCTCTTTCATAGTATACCTCTGTATCTCTTCAGCCATACTTGCAAGTATATTAAAATGATTTGTAAAGAAAACGAATCCATAGTATATGTATGCTTGATAGGAAATTAGACAGGTAAGCAGATAGGTAATTAGACATTCGAGCTCTCAAATCGCTTTATAAGGATTCTAGAGCTTGTGTAAGGATAAACGGGCATTCACTGACAGGTTTACCATCGAGACAGATGTTAGACAGGGATGTGTAGCGTCGCCGTGGCTGTTTAACCTCTTCATTGACAGTTGTTTGCAAGATCTAAAACATAGTGACTACGGATTAAGGATGAATTGGTTACTTGTCTAATGCCTCCTTTATGTTGATGATCAGGTAATACTTGCATCTTCAGCGGAGGAATTGCAGGAAATGGTAACAATCATGCATGGTGCGTTAGAGAGGAAAGCAATAAATGTGAATGTAAGTAAAACGTGACGGATTAAGAGTCCGTGTGGTGACTGATTAAGAATACGGAATGTCACCACCCCATATCATCCCAAGGGTGTCGTAAGAGCCGACAGAAGGAGTATATTATGCAGAGAACAGCACTGTAAGAGAAGGAAAACTTGATACAAACCCTATACCGACCCGTTTGGCCAACGTGGTATAGTAGGCCAATTCCTCCTTCCAAAGGAGAGGCCTAGTCCAGCAGTGGACTGTTAAAGGCTGATGATGGAAGTAAAACGAAAGTTATGGTTTCTGAAAAGGAGGAATGCGTTACGGCTTGTAATGTTTTGATCGATGGACAACGAGTGGAGCAAGTGAATGTTGATGGTATACTTAGAATATGAAAGTTGGTATACTTAGGTACGTTGTTTACAAGAGATAGTAAGAATGAAGAAGATATTGAAAGAAGAGTAAATGCAGGTAATAGAGTGAATGGAGCTCTGAAGGCGGTTATGAACAGCCAAAACGTGTCCAAAAAGGCACGTTTGGCTGTGCATAGAGGGGTATTAGTGCCTACCCTTATGTACGGTAGTGAAAGTTGGGTATGGCAGAAGAGATTTGAAAGTAGAATAAATGCTGTAGAAATGAGAGCACCAATAAGTATGTGTGTTGTGTCTTTGACCGACAGAGTAAAGAATTGTATAAAAAAGAAGATGTAGTGACAAGCATTGAGAAAGGCATGTTAAGATGGTTTGGGCACATGGAGAGGATGGATGACGATAGACTGACAAAGAAGATATATAAGGCAAGTGTTAATGGGACAGGACAAAGGGGAAGACGTAGGCGGACGTTCTCTGACCAGATTGGAGACATCCTACAAAAAGGACAGGTCAGAAGTACCCTTAGCAAAAGAGCATGCATGAGAAACTTGATGGGAGTGAGTGAAGCAAGTGAGGTATGTCAGGATCGTTGCAAATGGCGTTCCGTAGTCTCTGCCTACCCCTCCGGGAAACAGGCGTGAGTCTATGTATGTATGTATGTAGTTTACTTGGGATGAGATATGAAACGGGTATGTCTATTGCTTATATAATTTATATAACAACTTCTAAAAATACAGAAATATTTTTCTTATAGTGAGAAGAGGCCCGTGTGGCGCCGTGGATTCGAACCCGATACCCTATGCATGGCAGTCTGTTGGTATCTCAACTAGGCCTATAGAGTGTCTTCGCCAAGACTTAGAAAGACATCTTAGAATAGTTGAGCACGTGCATTGACGCCAAGCTGAGCTCTCATATTAATGGTCAAGCGCAGCATTCGTATGCTTCTATTCGTATGTATCTATTTTGTGGTCACGAGTTCGTACTCGCGACCACAAAAAAGATAATTTCAATGAAGCACTCACCTTGTCCGTGAGGTGACGGATTAAGAATACGGAATGTCACCACCCCATATCATCCCATGGGTGTCGTTAGAGCGACAGAGGGAGCAAGAACAGCACTGTAAGAGAAGAAAAACTTGATACAAACCCTATACCAACCCGTTTGGCCAGCGTGGTATAGTAGGCCAATTCCTCCTTTCAAAGGAGAGGCCTAGTCCAGCAGTGGACTGCTAAAAGCTGACGATGATCATGACAGCAAATTGTTTAGCTATTAAATAGTGTCAGAAATGCAAGTCATAATATATCACTCGCCATTAAACCCTGGTACCGAAAAGTCGATATTTTAATTACTCACCCCGAAGTTCTAATAGCTCAAGAGTTGTCGAAATTGACCAGAAAAACCTACAGTCCACTTACACCTATAAATTCGAGACGTTTGATTACGCTTTTGTCTCGATTTATCTGTGATCATGCATATAAAATAAAAAACGTCGACTTACGGTAACGGGCACGTTACGCGGGAAACAAATGTCTTGCCATGCTGTCTCCGTCGGATCCCGGTAAAAAGGGTAGGTGTATAAAATGTTGGCTTGACATCGTTAGAGATGACATGCGTCCCTTATGTGCCCATCAACTAACCACTGGAAATGCTGAAGACTGTGCTTGGAGGACGAGTTGACAACCCGTCGACAAACGGACGCCGGGCTTCAAGACGAGGGTAACAGAAAAATCGCTAAGATGATAATGTTAATAGAATCATAAAATTGATTCGACTATTTCGACCACTAATTAATATTTAAATTGCTTGATTTTTTCCCTTAATTCATTAAAAGACGTGTTTAAAATCAAAGAAAACATTGTTTGCCTCAATAAACGAGATCTTAATTATGAAATTAAAATCAAGTGATATTTTGAGACTAACCAAGTACAACAAAAGCTGTCTTGTAATTTGTGTGCTTCTGTATAAAGTATCAAACTATGAAACATTCAATTCTTGATAACTTTACTTAAATCTAGATAACTTTAGAAAATATTGTACTACTCGCTAAATTAATCCAAAAGAGAATTTTATTATGGTTGAATAATTTTAATTATTTTGTGGCAATTTATTTTAATTTTATTTGTTAGCCAAATGTTTTTGCGTCATTCATTTAATAAAATATTTAATACGTGTTAATCATTATTACTATCACCAATATTTATATAACGGGTTCCAATCACGTCAGCATTATGATTGAAACCCATTACATAAATCAATTAATAATTATGTTAATGAATCGCGAAAGGGTTAAAAGTATTCATTATAACTATAATATATTGTTCGCATTATCATTATTGGTTTAGCGTTTAATACGCTGAAATCTAATCGTATAGGTATAATTCGACGTTGCCACATTTCCACCTTGACTATCATAAAAAATTTGTAGACTCGCTAGTGTAGAATAATTACTTTGCTTACGAATTATTTAAATACCTTTAAAGCAGTGAGATTTCCATTGACTTTTTGTTATCGTAAAGGCTCTAGTAAAAATAAAGTACCGTACCGTTATCCACTGGACACGGAGGCAGTCTATATTAGCCGTATTAAAAAAAGATAATATACACTGTTACATGAAATCCCTACATACGTTTAAAAATAATATCTAAAATATAATTATATACCTATACATAGACTTACATCTTCAACCGTTTTCTTACTTTGTTATAAAGTAGAATCTCTAAGACCATTCATAAATAAAAGTCCTCGTTTAAAGTCATTTCCATACATTGTCTGCAGAATATATACATAGGTACATAAAGCACTTAAAGGAATCCTCGCATAAAACATTATCGCAACATAAAAGTGACAAAACGACGTCTGATAAGGCGCAGGTATTTTATGAGTGAATAATTTGAAAGATTCCACAAACACATCTGTGGTGACGGCTAATCTGATTAACGTACTCCAAAATTTCTAAGATTACCATTTAACGTGAAAATCTCTGCGAAAACTTTTGTGCCACTTATTAGCGCCTCAAGTACTTTAAAATAATTTCTCACTTTTTCGTCGTGGGCACTTCGTTACGGTTTCTTTCATCTTTTAATTTCTTTCTCTACTTAATTTATTTTTTATCCTTTTCACATTCCGTTCCCCGGTGCCTCATGCTTCAATTACACCGTAAAATGGAAATGCAGTTGACAAAAATTGTAATAGAAACCATTCACTCCGATGCGGATAGTAACAACGGAAATTCAACCTTTAACTGAAAAGAATACACTTTGTGTTTAGGAAATCGGATCATTGCTTTCATGTTGCAAGAAATCTAAACTGCGCTGTCGTATTTGATATATTGTTTCTCTCTGCATTTACTTATTGTACCTTTCTTTTCATTCGACAAAAGCTGTCAGTAAATCGTATGCCGTTCCTGGTTCGGCAGAAATAGCAGTTGTGGTTCTCGCGGTCCGTAATGCAGATTGCTATTCCATAGAGGTTTAACATTAATCTAAAGTTACACCAGCTATTCGTCTACATTCATTTGATAATAGTGGAACAGAGGGAACCGCAACAGTCCACAGCTGCAATCTAATATGAAATCTTACTCGAATGCAGCCAGAATTTTCCCTACTATTGGCCCTTGGCGCCATTCCGATCTTTATATTCTCTGCTACTACGAACCACCTTTGAAAAATATAAATAACCTGAGTTTCGCTGTCAAACCAAATCTTTTTAAGAGGCATTGTGTACACACAAGTTTGTTGTTACGCTTTGTTTCATGCAAATACGCTTTGTAATGCTTTAAATTAATCAGAGTACATGAAAGTTTTCGTCGAGGCAATTGATGGATTGCGTTTGTGCAATATAAGAGAGCAAGCTTTTGCGTGCCTTGTTTGATAACATTGATTAAAAGCAAACTTGCTTCTTATTAATTCAATATTTTTCTAAAGTTTGCACGGAAGAGCAGGGTAATAAAAAATGGAGCAAATTGGCTGAATATTTTGTTTAATATTCGTTTTGTTATACATTCTTTTAAACGCTTAGATTCTGCACAAATTGCAAATAGTTTAGTATCATCATATATTTGCTGAATAATTTTCTTCAAACTCCCCTAGCTAATTAGCCACTTTTAGATATTCACGTTTTCTTTATAATACCGATTGCTATCGATTTACATACATACATGGATTTTGAGATTCGAGATTCATGTTTGACATATTTTGTATGGAGCTTATGACAAAAACGAATCTAAAATCTACAGATCTATCTATAGATCGACTTTTTAATTCCGTAGTTAGTTGGTTCATACTTAGTTTTTAATTCAGGATTGCTAACATAACTAAAATAACGAGATTTTCGCAATCTGAGAAGAGTTACAGTATCAAAATTCAATCAGTCTTGGTAAAAACAAAACTCCTAACTACGTTCGTAAATCCTTAATGTTGTTTCCTGTGAGAAGGCGATATGTTATTCGTATTCGAAACCTATAAGCAGCTGGAGTTTCTTCACGTACGAGCACACGTTAAGAGAAGAGCAGACAACTACTAAGGGTCAATAACAACAACTGAGGTGTTTATTTAATTTTTATTTTTAGAAATAAGTTCAATTCATAACAAGTTATGTTTATAAAAACGGGGTTAATATTATTATTCATTGGAATAATAGCACCCAGCAGTAAGATGGTGTATTTTTAAAGCCGTGTCACTGCTGAGCACAAGTATGTGTTACTTTACATACCCAGTGATCTTATGCATCTTCTCATAAAGAGAAGTCATTGAAGTGGAACATAATCCTCTGCACTGACTTTATTCGCCAGACTTTACATATTCTTAGACAATTATAATACAACTATAAAGTAATTCACCTCATTATAAATCTATTATATAAATATATATTATAAATAGAAAATACAACTTCCCGGCTCGCCTGCACAAACTTACGTCAATAAAGACATAACTTTCCGTTTACTATTTTGGTAAAATCTTACACATAGTTTAAAGGCATAGTAATAAAATTGAGATCAATTCGTTCAAATAACGACACAAGCTCTAATAAACTATAGAATAAGCAATACCGTGCAGTAAATTCTCAGCGGATATATATCAGAACTATCTTCCGTGGAGCTGACTGCAGTTCAGCTATAAAACCAATGCAGTATATTTATAGGTCGTCTTGGTGCAGTCCCTTACGAACATAATAATATAATATACACGTCTATATATACGTTGTCATATATATACGTGTAAATGTAACGTAATAAATGGTTTGGTTTTGTAATTTTAAGGACGGAATAATCTGAGTACATATGTCTGAAAAAACGACGCAACAGCTGTGTCTTGCTGTAGGTACATAGGCTCAGGATCGATAAAACAAAAGATTTCTTTTATATTACAGTTTTAATAGTTCACGCTAAAGTAAATTAAAAATTATTCCTTCTAACTCAAAGCCAACAATCAGCCGATACCGTAAGCATTCATTTGTACTACGCGGCAAAATTTCTTAATCATTCAGGACAACCATCTAGAAGCTTTGAATATATCATTAATAATACCCAGCCATCCGATAAACGCATAGCGATACTTGAGTATTTAAATAAAAAAAATCATTCCATTGAATAAACGGCTGCGAGTGCTTCGAATTTAATCATCGTGTACGCGATGATTAAAATTTTAACGTTTATTACATACAGAAGGCACAAAAAAAACAGTAACAGAAAAATATTGTGAATGTAAATTAATTCAATTTTAACGTTAACTTTCAGAACTTAGTTTATTGAATAAACTGGATTTAAATGAAATATAAACTACGCAAAAATGTTTGAAAAATTTTTAGTCAGCTACGGAAAATATTGTAGGGTGATATTATGGTTAAATGTCTATTGCAAAGCTTCGCTAAGGATGTTTACCGAGTCCAGTGCAAATTGCTCCAAGCATTCAAGACAACCCTATATTTATATTGCAACAGCCACCTAAACGCCGTTCTGTGTAAAGCAAATAGTACGTCTTCGGAATGCCAAACAATGTGCCTTCAATACTTATGTCACGTTATGTAAAATACATACTGTTACTGAAATATTGTCTTACTAGCTGAGCTTTGCAAAAGTGGAGGTATAGAATAGGTAGCCTATGATTATAACCCGAGACTTTAACGGAACGTATTGTCGCCTATCTTTCCTTTTAAGCTTTGTTAGCCTTAGTTACTTATAACATCAGCAATCTCCCGCTGGCTAGTTTGCATCAAACCATTTTGAAGCTTAATCGACACAAATAAACATAGAGATAATCAAGTTTTAAACGTTAAATAAATAAACTTTACTATACATGTATAAAGAAAAAAATTGTTTAATGTTAAAAAGAATTATTTTAACTTACACTGTAAAAGGTCGTATACGGGTCACTCCAACGGCATACAGCAGAAATTACACCGGTCAGTCAAGTTATATCTTTTTTTACCGTGTTAATTTTGATAAGGACGCTTTTAATATTCAAACGACGATTAAATGACAACTGCAATAATCAATCGATTTGTGAGATAAAACTAATAAATTTTATGGACCGGAAAAAGAAAGTAACATCTGTCCATGGCTCTCAGAGTAATTTAAGAAAAAGAGTTCGGCTTTGAAGAGTCGGTACCCTTTTTGGTTTAAACCGCTATCCGATACAGATGGCAGTAGCTCTGTAGAAAATTCTTACTAATTAAATAAAATCTGATGCCGTGGACAATCCATACATTGCCAGTCTACAAGGGGAAAATCTTGAATCTAATCGGAGTGACGCTAGAATAATGTTCAGGAGTAGGTACGCCTTTTCACTGAAATCAAATTGTAAACAGTTCCTAACCTTACCTGGAAACAATGTTTTAAACATACCGATTGTTATCTACAAAGCAGAGTGAATTTTCTAAATATTATAAAGTGGAGATTATTTGACGCGATAACATTTTATTTCATAAAGTTTTACGTTCGTTACGTACGTTCGGAAAGATGGTATCTATCGATTGCGTTAGCACCTTCCCAGTTTTCTCAGGTGGTTTGAACGTCAACAACGTTTGACAATGTTTACCTTAGAAATAAAATTCATTCATTTATTTACCTCTCTGCTTGGAAAGGCCCGTGGCTTTTAGATGATTCCGCCTTTTCGCGTTGGAGGTGCGACATTTAACGACCTTTTGGTAAGTTATATTCCCCTCACATCTTTGATATTTTAAGATACATTCTCCTACTATCATCTATCACATATCTAATAAATACGAAGGTTTGTGAGTATAGATGAACGGATGTGTTATTCTTCCAGTATAGTTCACTAGAAGGTATTTAAATAAAACTTTGCAATGATATATATTATGTAGCTCATTTGTCAGAATAGCAAATAGGCAACCGTTTGATAACCAAACACTATGCGGGCGAAGTCGTGGGCAGAAACGAGTTCTGACTTGTATTTGACACTTTACTTTATAAAGACTTCTTAGGCATACAGACTTTCACACATTATTTTCCTTTATACAAAATAATTTAGCGGGTCTTAATCGCGTAAAATTAACTTATTTAAGATAAAGGCTATTTAAAGTTAGGTTATTTTCCTTTGCTGTTCATTAAATAACGATTAACAATATTATATACGCCCTTGACTTCATATAGCCAATGGCACTTTAGGTGTGAACTCGACACATTTCGTTTAGCAGTTGGTAGGTCTACAGGCAACCAGGAATATACATGGTCTAACAATATAAATACTCGTAAGATGCTGTTATTTTCGCAGACTATGTAGGCAGTTCTTATGAAAATACCTATAAATATTTAAATTTATCCGTGTCATTTCAGAATAGGGAGAACGTTGCACAGTGTTTTATGAAGACCATTTTTCGGACACCGTCTTTTTATTAAAGAAGCTAATAGATATATTCAATAAAAAGAAATATTTCGTATCCCCATTAAGCTAGCATCTCTAGTCTTTAAGAAAAACTTTTTTGAAAATCTTCATATTTTGAAGCGGATATTTAGAAAAAAAGATATTCCTCTTAAACTAAGCATGATACGCAATTATAATGTTACAAGCACCGATAGCGTATCTTTCACTGCACATTTTACAGTTAAAATGAACCTCTTAACTTGACTAGATTTAAATTTAAGCGAGATTTTGGATTTTTAGATTTTCTTACTTTTCCCGAAGATTCTACCAAATGTGGAAAAGTTATATATACAGAAAGGATGCTCTTTACTTTCCTCATCTACTCAATAAATTTCAGACCCCAAATCCATGGAATCTAGAAGTTATTCCATATAACTGATTTTGCTAGTTTTTTCATATTTATATTCTGGATTTTAATGATTAAATTTCCGCGTGGGCCTGGACGAGCCTGCGAAGGATGCGTCCAACGGTGCGGGTGCGGGGGACAGTTCTGTCTGTCCCTCGCAGTCGGGTGCGGTCGCGGGAGGAGAGGCGTGTCTGTGTTGCGTTGCCGCGCGCCCTATCTTCCGCGACCAAATGGGAGCGCACCATTCGATGCGTTGCGGTGGGGCCGCAGAGGAAGAGGAGATGCGGTGTTGCGTTGCCGTCCTCCCTATCCTCTGCGGCCGCTGGGCGTTTTGGCGGCGGAGTCCAACACCTTAATCCGTCGCCAAGGGGGTTTTGTTCGGGGCCCGCCTGGCCATCTGGCGGGCCAATACCCGTCGGAGGGTGGCGACGAGTGCTTTGGTGATGCCCCACCCTCCGACACACGGGTACATGGCGGAAGTCGAGGTGGTTTTTAGTGGCAACACCACATACTCCGGCTCTTATTTCCCCCAAGAGTCGGAGATCCGAAGGGATTTTCCACCTCGTAAAAAAAAAAAAGGCTCGCCGTACTTGTGAGCAAACGCTCATATGCCGAAAAATTTGATTGACGCTGTCAACAATCGTGCTCATATTGCGACAGCGTACGAATCTCCGCGAAAATAAAAGAATTATGCCGTCTTGCGCTATAATAACGTGTCGAAAAAGAAGCCAGTTATGTACTGTTGCTCGAGAATGGATTTCTTTTCACCGTTGAGTCCAAAAACCTTAAAATAAAAATGATATTTGTAATTATTACAATAGTATTATGTAATTTGTAGACAAAAACGATACTATCGCAAGCAAATAAAAAAATATACATTGCTGGCAATACGTGGGTACCATCTAGTACTACGTAGGCGATTGCGCAATGTATTTCGTTCACTGCGAACGTCAAAGCTTGAATTCTGCTAAATCTATGTTGGTGGGTCCGATAGTGTTGTACCTACCAAGTTGTGAACAATGTCGATTGTGAGTTCCTTCGTGTGAATATATTCAAATGATTGTTATTAGTAATATTAAGATTAACATCTCTTGGTAACCATCAACTCTTGGTAGTAATAAACAAAGTTTTATTACTACCGATTAATGTTTATTGTGGGTTATTAACTTAGTATCGCGGGCTACATATCACATATTTTAATTAAGAAAATTGATTGTGTCATATGCGTTAGAGCACTGCTGTCAAATGAAATAAATTCGGACCATAAATTTACCGTAGCAAAAGATAAAGGGGGTCTCCTGTATCATTATATAAAGATTTACACCGACAATCTTCGGCAAATTAATGAACATAATATATGTTGACAACAAAGATCTTGCGCACCTTTGTCGGAACTGAATTATTTAGCAACATTAGTTATCACCAGGTTGGATTTTATCCTAGTGCGAGCCATGTTACAGACCTATCTAAAGCTATCATAGAAAAATATATCAATGTAAGATTGCATTTTATTTTGAAAAATTCGAATTTAAAAGATAGCAAGCTTATGCTTCTTAATAAATACGTCTTATTTCAGGGACAATAATAGAATCTGGGTTGAAATTTAATTTAAATTATTGTTCAACATTAAAATATTATTGTATTATATACTTGTGTCATTTATTTATTTACAAACTTTAGCTTATGTGGTTGTACACATGAATAGTTTATCACGGACACTGACATCCTAGGTGGACATGATTTTTAACTCTTGGTATTCGGATATGATAAAGGCCATATTGTATATTCCCCTTTAATTTTATATTATTATTTATATATATTAAGAAAGGCCACACAATTTGTACCCTATCCTACCATCCCGAAATAAAAACAAACAATTGCAAAACTTAAAGTAACAAAACAAAAGTATTTTATCGATATAAATAATCGACCTTTTGGACACCGTAACATTAATGAGAGTGTGTGAGTGATCGTCAAGTGCGATAGTTCCATGTCAAGCGAAGTGTTTGCGCTAGTGTGACAACCAATGGCAAACTCGCGATCTAAGTAAGTGCAGTTGATTTGTGTGCGTAATGCGCGTACGTATTAGTGTATTGCTTGTAGTGAAGATAGAGAGTAGGAGACAATCGGTGACACGCGTTCTAATACAAATCAGTAACTTTTTCCGTTCTAACCTCCTTTAATTGTTCTGTGGTTTTTACAAATGTAAATACACGTGGAATAAATTTATCGAGTTAACATGAAATGTTAGTTTGTTGATTAACATAATATTATTTAGTCTTCTGTTCTACATTTCCGGTGAACTACGCAAAATAAATCGCTTTGATGTGTAATCTCAAGCACGTATTTTTACGCCGTTGTGATGTTCTGTTTATGCATCTCTTCTCTGACAAATGACGGAATAATCAATCTACACTAATATTATAGAAAAAATTGAATTTAGTTTGTTTGTAATGGATAAACTCAAAAACTACTGGACTGATTTTAAGAATTCTTTCACCATTAGAAAGCTACATTATCTGCGAGTAACATAAGCTATATTTTATTTTAGAAAATAGGGGTCCGTAAGATATTTGAGTTTTTCGGGTACGCGAAGTAATTCTCTCAAGACGCGGGTGAAACCGCGGGAAACGGCTAGTGTACATATAAAATTCGTCCGTTATTGACTAACTGATATTTAACTACAACCGAAACTACCGGGCGCAAGACTCTAATATTTGGCATGTACCTATGTTCTTTGGAGAGCGTAGGGGTGCCCTAAGAGGCGATTACCCGAAATTTCTAAGGTAAGTATAGAGAAGAAGGGTTAAATTAAAAAAAAAAAATATGGGCGTAGCTTTGCACTTCCTCAAGTTCTATATCCGAATTATATTTATTTCCAATACTGTATATGTACGACAAAATTAGGTGAAAATAGGTACTTGTCGGTGACAAGTTCCATTCGTAGACTGCTCGAAGTAATTCAAGCTGCCACCTCATCGCTTACATTGCAGCGAATGGTATGAGCTTATTCTCCTTACTGGAAAATACGATCCACAAATTGTTTTTAGAGTGTTCCTTCTGTTTGTTGATTGAATGTTTACATTGCAGGATTTTTATTTATTTAGGTACACAAAACAAAACATAGTACATATTCAGGAAATACAACATTAAGGCTATATAAGTTTTGTCTTAAACTATGTCTCTAAATATTGTGCACACATCATGGCTATAAGTTATGACAGTACGATATTATGCTATTATGATACAGAGCATGTGATACAATTTATAATTAATTAATTATCTATCCTTTATATTATTGTTGATACATATATAATAGAAAAAAAAAGGATGATAAACAAAATTATAACAAAATTCGAATTGTAAAACAGACAGCAGTAATATTAGTAAACAGTAGACGTTATGTTAAGACCTGATTTGATGACGACAGAATATGCCTGACATTATTTCTAAATTGAACAAAGTTACAATTAAATACGTCAAGTGAACTATGATGTTTTGGTAACAGGTCATTGTACGTACGACACATTCTGACCAACGGATTGTAAAAAGAAGTATTGTTGACATGAACATCCAAAATAAAGGTTTTTAATTGTGGTTGGCGCGATCTGAACCTAGTGTTTATGTTTATATAGGATAATAATTCTGGACAGTCTATTGTAGAATGAACAATCTTATGAAGGTACATCAGAGCCATGAAATTGCGGCGCGATTCAAGAGAGAGCAAGTTAAAGTATTTTAATCGTTCTTCGTAAGAGCATAGATTTAGGTTAAGTCGGTGTTTATAACATTGTATTCTTGTCATCCTTCTCTGAATACTTTCGATCCTATCTACGTGCACGGTATAGAAAGGTGACCATATCGGGGAACCGTATTCTAACATGGTGCGAATGAGAGTGCAAAATAGATAGAGCATACAACGCGGTCTCACAAAATCCTTTGTAATCTGTATATATAAAATCCTTGCGTTACTGACTGACTGACAGACAAGCTTCAGCCAAAACTATTAGGCGTAGGAAGCTGAAATTTGGCATGTATGTTCCTTGGGGACCGTAGGGGTGCACTAAGACTGGATTTCCCGAAATTCCCACGGGAACAGGCAGAAACGGTTAAATTTAAAAAATATGCGGGCGTAGCTGCGGGCGTCATCTAGTTCTTAATATAAATCCTAACAATTTGGAGCTTTTGGCTATAACATGGTCAAAGTGCGAGTGAAATGTGAGCCTTTCGTCGAAAAATATGCCTAAATCTTTAACACAGGTTTTTCGCTCAAGTATATGACCCTCGAGACGATAATCAAACAATATTTTGTGAGTCTTACGAGTGAAAGATTATATAACATTTTCCTGCATTAAGGATCATATGATTCTCCGAGCACCAGGTATTGATACACTCAAGGTCCTTCTGGAGCGCCAAAGCATCATTGATATTATTAACGATAGTGTAGACCTTTAAATCATCGGCATATAATAGGCAGGGGTTATTTAGCCTTTCAATCAAGTCGTTGATAAACAATTAAAAAAAACAAGGGGCCCAAATGCGATCCTTGTGGGACTCCTGATGAAGCTATAATAGGCGAAGATAGGTTACCTTTTAAAGAAACAAGTTGGCTCCTTCTGGCTAGGTACGGCTCAATCCAACGAAGTAAACTGCCATGAATGCCGTAGGCCTCTAACTTAGCGCACAACATGCTATGATTGACTCTATCAAAAGCTTTTGAGAAGTCAGTGTAGATAGAATCTACTTGCTGCCTCTTACCAAAAGCGCGGCATAAGTAATTCTTATACACTAATAAGTTTGAAACAGTGGACCTGTTCTTAATGAACCCATGCTGTTTTACAGAGATAATTGGGATAAGGTTGTGATAATTGTAAAGAATTGTAATTCCCTGTAATTCTCACAGCAGGATCTGTCACCTGCCTTGTAAATAGGAACTATGTGTGCCACTTTCCAAGCTGCAGGAAAGATGCCGGAACGCAAAGATTTACTAAATAAAATGGATAGAGGTGCACATAATTCCTTACCACATGTTTTAATGAACAAGGGCGGGATACCATCAGGTCCGGCACCCTTATTCGCATCCAACCGACGAATTTTCAGATATATATCATTTTCCTGAATTGCAATGGATCCAAATGTACAGCTTTGGCTACAAGATAAGGTCCTGACCTGACCCTGATTTCCTACAACCGAAGGCATATACACAGAGCTGAAGTAGCTAGAAAACAGGTCACAAATACCTTTGCAATCAGAAGACCTCAAGTTACCATAGGTAATTGTAGCAGGAATGGCATTAGTGGCTTTCTTGGCATTCACATACCTCCAGTTTGATTCGACCAACGAAACAAATGATCTATAATCTTCTTTCATTAGCTTTTTGCACCTAGCGCGAAGGATACTATAAGTGTCGTAGTCACGTGGGTTACTGTATTTGCGATATAGTCTGTGGTATTTAAGTTTTTCCTTCAAGCATCGTTTTAGAGCCCTGGAAAACCAAGAGGGATAAATGTGTGAGTCATCTTTAGTCATAGGAGTGTGCCGGGCCACAATGTCATTTAAAACGTTGTAAAACATGTTAACAGATAAGTCCACGTCCGAGCTACCCAAAACAGTACTCCAATCTACAGCGCTGAGCTCCTCTCTGATATTTTCGTAGTTGGATTTGTAAAAGTTTAGTTACCATCGTCTACATGATGTTAGAGTCTTTAATGGACAGACAGGCGCATAATCTATTGTCAATGCAGGATGATGAATATCCAGGCGTACTAACGCTTCAGCTCCATATATGCTTGTACTATTAAGGGTGGACAGAACTAGATCTAGAAAGCGGTTGTTGTTATTAGGGATGTTATTTAGCTGATGTAAATTGCACAAGTCTAGAGTCTCTATCAATAGTATGGATTTCCGTTCTAGCGGCAAACTAGGTGACAGAGCTGTGGAGTGCGGGTCAATAGACCATGTGATTAAAGGGGTATTGAAATCACCTACCATAATGAACTCATATCTTTTACAATTTTCCAATATAACCTTTTGACAATTATTATAAAAAGTATTAATCAAATGGAGCGGGAGATCTGGTGGGAGGTAACAAACACACAAGGCTGTTCTCTTACCAGATTGCTCTTCGCAAGGTAGAAAGGACAGCCACAGGTCTTCCACTGTGGATTCCCATTTCAGCTGCCTAATTGTACTAAACTCCTTCTTAACAGCGATAAGCACGCCACCACCATCATCTTTCTTTATTAATGTGTCACATCTGTCCCGCCTAAATATATTATATCGACTATCGAATAGTTCCGAGTCCAAAACATTATGGTTAAGGTTGGTTTCAGTCAGGCATATTACGTCGTAACTGCTGTTGAGTACATTTAAATTGAATTCGTTAATTTTGGACCTTATGCGGTTAACATTTTGGTAGTAGATTAACATAATTAAATTCAAAGAAAGTTACAATATATTAAAGTTACAGTACTTATTGACAAAAAGAAAACACTAATTACCACAGAAAATAAAGTATTACCAATTAAGTTAATTTGTTTAACATTTCCAAATTTTTAATGTGAATGTGATCAGATCTTTCTCCTTTGCGCATATATACCCTATCGTATTTTGCCCAGACAAATGTGTAATTAAGCTCCTTCGCTTTTATTCTGGCGGCAGCATGCAGCGCTTTACAGTCAGGCGAGTTGTGCTCGGAAATAAATATTTTTGAATTATTGGTAGTAAGCCCCAAGTGACCACTATTCAGCGGTTCATTTTTGTTAGAAATTCTAAAGCGACGACAAGCGGAAATGACTCGATCTCTAAGTAAAGAGCTGGATAACGAGACTAGGATGTTGCGTGGGCGGTTTGAATCTGGATTTCTCTTAGCAACTCTTCTGCATGATAAAATATTGTAGTCGTCCACCTCCAAACCAACAGTCTTGCAGAGTGTCTTAAAGAGAAGGAGAACATTTTCATGTTTATTTTCAGGAACGGCCTGTAATTCTAGGTTCTGATTGCGTGATATTTTTTCTAATGTTGTTATGCGGCGATTTAGAGAAGTAAGATCTTTTTGCAAAAGTTCATTCTTTTTTTCTAGTTCCTTTATAGTTTGAGTTTTAGTACTTATTTCTTCCCTTAAATCTCGTTGATCTGCACAAATGTAGTCCGTAGACCTTGTAAAGTCCTCTTTTAAAGTAGCAACGGTGGCTGCCACCTCTGATTTCACATGTTTTATCACCTCTTCTCTCTTAATTGATCGGAAATTCTCCATCATTTGCTGCAGGGAATTATTTACTTTTTGATCTAGCAAATTGCTGATATTTTCCATTGTAACCATATTATTCGAGTTGAATGAAGCACTACGTATATCCATATTATTAGGTGGTGTATGAAGGTCAAATGACACGTTCATGGACTCATCTTGCGGTGTGGCAGGCACTTGCGTACGTCGAGTTACATTGCTACATGATGCACACAACCAATTCAACTTATGTTTCACTGATAAGTTGTTATAATCTTCAATGCTTATATTCACGCATTGGCAATGATATTTATAACAACATTCCTTGCATTGTAGAAACTCGGCTCCCAAGTTGCGTTTACAATTAAAGCATTCATCCCTAGTACAGTAGCTTTCATTTAAAAAATATGAGGATGACTGCTCGGCTGCCACGCTCTTATAATTCAGTATACACGCGGTGCAATAAAATAAAATAGCTAAAGTAATTACCATCCATCCACTTAAACTTGAAGCATATTTTTTACTACCAGTTATCATCTTCTTTAAACGACTAATCAGCAAAAATACTAAAGATCTAATATAAAAACTAATGAAAGATTTTATAACATAATTTGGCTAGTCATCAAGACTTGAATATTCACTCTTAAAAACGCTAGTCTGTCTTTAATTGAAGCTTTAGTAAATAAAGGCTGAATTGCCGACGAACGTCCATTTTTCATGGTATTTTTCATTTTTTTTACATGGCCGTTTTAGATTCACAAACAAACCGCTTCAGAATTACTTTACAAACGTAAAAAGTGGGTGAATTATTTACGAAAATGTCTGTGGAACTGACACTCATCTGATCTCAGCTCTGTCTCTTAATTTTGATATTTGTTAGCCAAATCATGTTTTATATATATACAACTAACCAAGTGCTATTCTGATGTAGGACTATAGAACTGATAAAGTTGCATCAAAATTTGTTCAGTATTCTTGCGCGTTACTATAACAAACATCGATTCATCCTCACAAAACTTTCACGCAAAGGTAAAATAGTGGTAAGATATAAACAGATAACACAGATACCTACTAATCCCGTCTAGTTAAAATAAAATTACAGGAGTATTCAATTTACTGGTGCAGATGGTGTAATTTTAAGCCATCACCTCACTTTCAAAGCCTTAAGTGCTTGCGGTTACGACGCCTGCACTGGCCAGATAAAGTGTGATTCGTTCATAATTACGCCAACTTTTCTTTACATCGCGGTTTTCAATGAAGTTGTGAAACAAAGATTAGATACTAGCTCTTGGTCGCATTTTCATAGCGCAGCCCTAAAAATCAGAGGCATTTTCCAACAAAGTTTCAACGCCTATTTTACCTCCCTTGGAATTGAATATGGAAAACAATACTTTCTTAGAGGGTGCCTTTGTTATAAAAGGCACTGACAGGCCAACCATGTTTCAAGCTGTAGTAGTTGACTGTTTTGTGGCTACCAAAACTACAAAATCTATTTCAATTTCATAATCACAGAATGTGAATAATAATTGTGAATGTCGTTATGATTGTAATCGATCATCAAAACGGTTGTCACGCGCCCATCCGGTCTCGTCTCTTTTGAATCTGCGTTCCATTTTTAAATTAAACCTGTTCTGAAATGTTCAGTTTATTCTTTTGTTACTGTTCCGTCATCCATCATCCGAAAAGACATGGCATGATACGAATAAAACGATCAGGCAGATACCATTATCTATCTCTAGCTGACATAGATAATGTTGAGAACATTTAGGTCTATACTTATTCAAGATCATAATTATGTTTATTTTTCAATCAACAATAATTCAATGATTGAGGCGTCGCCAGTATTTGTAGTGATATACGAGATTTCAAAAGCAACGACTTTTGAAATCTCGTATATCACTACAAATACTCTTCTCTCTTTATTATAAAATATAAACTATAGAGCTTTGCCAGAGGAAAGTAATTAAAATTCTTTACTCTATACAAAATTACTGTTATGAAGTCTAAAGTGCTGTATATTTATAATAAGACAAAGCACCTAATATATCTTTACCCTGCTTTGCTAATTTCAAAGTTTTCTTTGAACAGAATTGAATTTTAAAATATTTAATCGGAGCACAAATCCTTCTTACGGTATAAAATGTAAAATTACGACGTTTGAAAGATTATAAATGGTAATTTTCGAAAATTAAGAAGGTCCTAATTTAAAATGAGCTCTGATTTGTATGATATATGATATTAAGTAGGGTTCAGATTATGTTGGAAAGTATAGCGTGTGTAAATTAACTGCGCCGACTTCGAGTCATTTACTGGAATCAACACTGGGTTGACGCTTTTTCTGAAGCAAGTATAAGTGAAAGTCCTCATCGATTGCGCCATTTTTTTGCAGTCATGGTGGAGTAAACAAATTGGCCGAGGACTTTTTCAGGCACGCACAACCAACTTATGAATCGTTGTTTGCTTGCTATTCAAGACATATCTATCCTATAACTCAATATGGCCTACCCGAAGCATAATTTCATGGTGTAAGTATTAATAAAAATTAGGCGATGTGTATGAATAGGTAAACTATTACCGATTAAGGCTAACCTAAATCCTGCAAAATGATGACTCGAGACTAACTAAAGATAATTCTATCCTTTAATATAATTATGATCGTGAGTGTTGTAGCGTGGATAGTACTTTGAGCTTTTGAAAATAGTAGATGCTCCAGGTGGAACTGGAAATACTTTTCTTATTAAGATGATTTTGGCGAAGGAACGAAGCTAAAGTAAGATTACGACAGCTGTCGCTTTATCGGGTACTAGAGGATGACATCAGCTACACCCGCACATTTTTATAAATATAAATTCATAACTTCACGCCTTTAACATCGAAGTGGTAGACAGGATGTTTATTACAGACCCTCACTTCGCCAGTTATGTTTCGGTCCCAATGTAATACCAGGCTCATTATTAATTCTGAGGATTATAGACTGTCATGTGGTGTCAGACAAGGCGGACTGACATCTCCAGATCTGTTTAATCTTTATGTTATTGATTTGATAGAGGAACTCAGCAGGACACCAGTTGGACTCAAATTAGATGACCGATTCGTCAATAATCTGAGTTATGCTGATGATATGGTGCTTAGGATTATAGACTGTCATGTGGTGTCAGACAAGGCGGACTGACATCTCCAGATCTGTTTAATCTTTATGTTAATGATTTGATAGAGGAACTCAGCAGGACACCAGTTGGACTCAAATTAGATGACCAATTCGTCAATAATCTGAGTTATGCTGATGATATGGTGCTGCTCTGTCCCTCAATCAAAGGCTTGAGGAAATTATTATTAATATGCGAACAGTATGCTAAGGCACATCACTTAGTTTACAACTCCAAAAAAACTGAAATGATGATATTTAGATCGGGACGAGGACCCCAGGACAGTCCACCTGTCAGCGTTGGTGGCCAAATCGTAAAGGTTGTAGAGACGTTTAAGTATCTTGGTCACATTCTAACGAGCAACATGAAGGATGATGCCGATATTGAGCGGCAACGTCGCGCGCTTTCCATTATTGGTAACATGCTTGCTAGGCGATTTTCTAAGGCTAGTACACAGACAAAGCTACATCTTTTTAGAACCTACTGTCAAAGTCTTTACATATGCCAGCTCTGGACAAATTATACGAAGAGATCTCATGACAGCATTTGTGTTCAATACAACAATATATTCAGACATCTCATGAGGTTAGAGCCTCACTGTAGCGCCTCCAGGATGTTTGTAGAGGCGAGACTGAACTCATTCAACGCCATACAAAGAGCCCGAATTGCGTCATTCAGACTAGAGTTGGCAGTTGTAAAAGCGGCATCATACGAAGTCTGGCTGAACGACTATGCGGTTCTGCGATGTACTGCCGCTGGATACAAATAGCGACATGACATTGTTTATCTCTTTTTTTTTAATTATATTATTACTTGTAATTCTGAGTTGTTTAAGCACTTTTTTGTAATTTGCATGGATCATAGATCTGCAATAAAGATTTATTATTATTATTATTATTATTAAGCGAGCGATGATTAACATTTTAAATACTCACCTAACTTCAAAAGACAGGGGTTTGTGCCCGGGGTACCTGGGGTATCGAACCCGAGATCATCGTCTCAGCAGTTCGTTATGTACACTGGGCCATGGCCGCTTATAAATTTCACAATTTCTGCCCGATCCCGTAGATTCGAGAAATCCCTTTATAGCGCACTTCTACGGTCCCCGAACAACATACATGCAAAATTAGTTGTCTGTCAGTCAGTCACTAATGCAAGAATTTTATTTGTATATACCGATAGCAGCCATATCGTTATCAGGAAGAAAAAACTACAATTTTTAAAGCTCTGATCGACTTAGACCACACTGAGAGCCCTGTTTGTCATATATCTAGAAACAGCTACAAAGCTAAAATTTTCCTTACCTTTTCCACCATATGGGATAAATGCACGATGGCAAACCGTGAAGCGGTCACAGCATGTAGATCCCACATTAAAGGATATCAAGCAAAATTACCAACCCATGGGCGGTATTTCTTGCGGCGATTTTTGTCAGGCTCTGCCTGTTATACCACGTGGGACAAGGTCTGTTGAAATTAGTCTGTCTAAAGAGTTCAACACTGTAGGATTGTATTATCGCTATGCATTTAAGATTAAATATGCGTGCGCAAGCGACTTATGAAAAAGGGCTATTTAGATACCCAGTAACGGACACGGGATAGTGAAAATTGTAGAGTACCTACCTATTTCTATCAACATAACGAGTTATGGCAGACAAAGAATCAACCAACTATTGAAATTCCAGTGGATTTTTTGGAATCCATCAATGCTCTTAGATTGCCATTTCAAAAGACATAATATAACATAACTTCACACCGTTATCTCCGAAGGAGCAGGCAGAGGTGTATTACGCACGCCGAGTCTATTACCATACCATCTACCGGGCACATTATTAACCGAGCGATATTTAACATTTTTAATGCAGACATAACTTTGAAGAGTCAGAGGTGTGTGCCGGGGGCGATGGCCGGGGGATACTTGGGGATTGAACCCGAGACCATAGTCTCGGCAGTGATACGTACACCACTGGGCTATCTCAAAAGATTAAAAAGTAACCCCACTAAAGATTTATGATTGCACCAGAAAAGTGACTAATTTATAACGAAACGTGATCGAAGCAGAGATTTTAATAGGGTGCGGAGCAGGTGCTAATGTTTATTTATAACCCGGATGCATTTTACTAATTCCAAACAATTTTTCGTTTATTTTCAAACGAATCCAGCTAAGGTTAAGGCTTAAGGCCAAACGCTGAAAGTTGCGGGTGTGGATCTAAGTAACAGCTGTTTCCGCTTAATGTAGCCCTGTCACGTGTTAGCGAGCTTAGGTGCCTTTATGTTTGTATCCCCGAAGGCTATCCTTATATAGTTTAATAAAGAAGCTTTAAAGATTATTAGATAATAAATGAAAAAAACAAAGTCCACGCGAACGGAGTCGCGGGCACAGCTAGTAATATATATAATTAGTTAATTACTGAAACATAACTGGCGAAATGTAAGTGTGTAATACAGCACATTGCTCTACCTAACCCTTCGGGGATAAAGGCGTCATTATATTAAAGTTACAAATTAGAGTAAAATTATTCGATTTCGAATATAAATATATATATACAATAACCGTATAAGTTCTAAATTGACCACAGAAATTTATAAATTAGCTGTATTCCATGAACATTTTCCAACATGAAATACGGAATTTAGGTACATGAGATACTTACAAACTGTAAATCATATTACGAGCTCTAGCACGGTGTGCAGAAGATAATTTCAGAAATATAATATACATCAGAAAATTCCGACCATAAAATATTGATTCAGACAGCAGCGTAACATTTTAACTAGCCTTTCATTTGCATAGTTATCATGTATCCTATTTTCTTTACACGAGATGTTTTAAAATACATAATATTTCAATATTTGATAGGGCCATAGCCATGGCTTAGTATGGAGAACAACATAGTCTTGCTAATCACAACACAACAACACTGCTTCGCATACGGCCTCGAACTCAACCCCATATGGTTTTGGTAATGGTTCTAAGTTTTTCAGTTTACACATTTGAAAATTGGTAGCTAGATGTATTCTGTGAACCGCTTTACGACGTTATAGAAAATAAAAAATATTGAATATTAAGGCTTTACATACATGGAACTGGTGTAGAAAATGGGTTGTAAAAAATTATTTTGAGGGTCCTAAAACCATTGTTTCTCGAAGTCAATCGTTTGAAAGATAATACGGTTCCCAAGTTGTTAAATGGGTGTGTGTGACTAACCCCTCTAACTTTTAAAGTAAGAGAGCGACGATTCTAAAACAAATACATGCTGTAGATCGTTATAAAAACCTTCAACGAAAATTTTTAATTTATAATAAATAAGCAGTTTTTGTAATAAAGCACATCTTAAAAACCGCAAATATAGCTTTATCGTTTTTACAAATACTATTAATATTTAGTCGAAGATAATGGCTATGGTAAGTGGATACCTCCACTACGGAAGCCTTCATAGCGAGTAGCTTCTATAATGTTTCCTCCTAGGTGTTACTCGTAGCCGTTTGCCATTACAAAGCTTTGGCGCATTAAGATTCCGCATTAACAGGACTGGAACACCAACGATCAGTCTCAAGTTGCGTGAAGGTACTCCATACTCCTGAAAATTGTAAGGAGTTCAGACACTCTATGGGGAACGAAGAAACTTGGCCAGTATTCATGACATTATCTACCGCGAAATACAGTCAAATGTCAAAACCATGGTCTGATATTATATCTCTATATACACCTTCGCATTTATGAGTTGAGAATATTGGTTCAGCCGGTTTATCGTGAAATTGGTACATTTTCGCATTTATACTTTATATTAGTAGGTATTAGCCAAGGCTTTTTCAATAACTATTAGTTCATATAAATAAGCAAACGAAGTAATGACAGTGCACCATATGACTATGTATAATGTGACAGTACCAGTACTGACAGATAGCACATGCGCAGTAGTCAATTATTACAGCGCATGCGTTCTTACTGTCAATAGGTAGGAGGTTTATCTCTACAAACTTCGACCCTCTTCAAGATCCCTCCCAGATTACGTTTTGCATTTTATTGTATCCTATGTGTTTTTCTTGGTTTTGAGCTACCTACCCACCAATTTTCAGCCAAATCGGTTCAGCCGTTCTTGAGTTATAAATAGTGTAACTAGCACGACTTTTAGGGTTCCGTACCTATAAGGTAAAAAACGGAACCCTATTACTAAGCCTCCGCTGTCTGTCTGTCCGTCTGTCTGTCTGTCACCAGGCTGTATCTCATAAACCGTGATAGCTAGAAAGCTGAAATTTTCACAAATTATGTATATCGGTTGCCGCTATAACAACAAATACTAAAAATAAAAAAATGAAAATATTAAGGGGGGGTCCCATACAATAAACCTGTTATTTTTCTTATTTTTTGCTCAAAATTAATAACGGTAACAGGCAAACGCTTAAAATTTTCACAGAATATGTAGTTGTATATAACCTTTCAAAATAAATAATTAAATTAAAGAAAAGTAAATAAAGAATTGGGCAAGTGCGAGCCGGACTCGCGCACGAAGGGTTCCGTACCATCATCTATAAAAGAAAATCACGTTCGTTGTATACTTACATACTTAAATTCTTTTTAAGTTTCTACCTGTTTATTAAGATCGAGTAACAAATTGCTTAAAAATTACGTTTTATGTATGGGAGCCCCCTTTTATTATTTACTATTTTTATTTAATTATTTATTTTGAAAGGTAATATACAACTACATATTCTGTGAAAATTTAAAGCGTCTACCTGTTACAGTTAGTAATTTTGAGCAAAAAATACGAAAAAAACACATTTTTGTATGGGACCCCCCTTAATGATGACATGGCATTGCTGAGTGCGTCACCATGTGGTCTGACGAAACTTGTGAACATTTGAGAAAGGTATGCCAACAGTCACGGTCTGGTGTATAATGTTAAAAAAAGCGAGGTTATGGTTTTTGAGGCAGGGGGTAGAAGTCCTAAAATAATGCCACCTATTTTCCTTACTGGCCAACCATTAAAAAGGGTTTATCTATTTAAATATTTAGGAAATATTCTGACTCCCAGTCTTAAAGACGATAAAGATATGGAGAGGGAGCGGAGGGCATTGTCAGTGAGAGCGAACATGGTGGCCCGCAGGTTTGCAAAATGCTCAACTAATGTCAAAATCACTCTTTTTAAATCATATTGTACATCCATCTACACATGCAGCCTGTGGGCTAAATATACTCAAAAAGCTTATAATGCCCTCCGTATACAATATAATAACGCTTTCAGAGTGCTGCTGGGACTGCCACGTTTTTGCAGTGCGTCGGGGATGTTCGCGGAGGCACGGTGTGATTGCTTCTTCACAACAATGCGAAAGCGGTGTGCATCCCTGGTACGAAGGGTACGATCTAGTTCCAGCGGCATTCTGATTTGCCATTGCCGATAGACTAGATTGTTTATACGTGAATCACTGTTGCGCTATCTCACATGGAATGGAGTGCAACAGTGATTGAACTTATCAAATTATTTGGATTGTATTTACTTATTTGATGTGTATTACTACTAACATTATGAGTCTAGTTACTTGAATAAACGATATTATTATTATTAATATTTTCATTTTTTTTATTTTTAGTATTTGTTGTTATAGCGGCAACCAAAATACGTAATTTGTGAAAATTGCAGCTAGCCATCACGGTTTATGAGATACAGCCTGGTGACAGACAGACAGACGGACACACAGACAGCGGAGGCTTAGTAATAGGGTCCCGTTTTTTACCTTTTAGGTACGGAACCCTAAAAAAGGGGGCTCCCATACAACAAATATAATTAAGCTAATTTTTAAGCAATTTGTTACTCGATCTTAATAAACAGGTAGAAACTTAAAAATATGTAAGTATACATACAACAAACGTGATTTTCTTTGATAGATGATGGTACGGAACCCTTCGTGCGCTAGTCCGACACTCACTTGCCCAATTTTTCTTTTATATTTATAGATAACAACATGCTTATTACTGTATAATATGAAAGCAATTACTATGTTATTGTATTTACATTTGATATAGTTGTTACCATATTTTATATTGTTGACGTAAAAATATCAGTTTACTACCCTATTATATTGTGCTTATGAAATGAAATATTTTTACTATCAAACATAAACACACTGTTAATTGTAAAGGGTTTACTGCTTATTATATCTAATACCTTATGTTATTATCACACAGTATTATATTATATGTTACGGTATACAACGTGTTTGATAAGAATTAGTTTTTATTATAAGTCAAATCGATTAGATCGATTGAGTAACATTTTGTTTAGTCTATTGAAAATTTCTGACAATGGTCACACTGAACTGTCACTTCCGTTCGCTTCCTTGAAAAATTACCACGTTGTCGACTCTTATTTGCTGGCAACGGTAAATTGATTGTGAACTATTGATTGACATTTGTGAAAACTGTGAATCTGGTATCGACTTCCACGTGCCAACGTGTCCTGAAAACGTCGCGTTTGAAGCTTAATAGCTAAGTATAAGATACTTCATTCATTTATTTTGGCCAATATACTTGTATGAATGTGTCTAATTTAGCTCAAGCCTGACATCAGCAAGGATAGCGGGTAAGTGAAACACATTAATATTAAGATTACTTGTATTCGCTGTGCAACACAGTACAGTTGTGTCTGAGATTTGTTGTGGCTGACAAGGGCTGATGAATAGAGTCACGCTTCCACAAATCTGCTGCAATTAATCCCAGCTCCTTCTAGCCAAAATTCTAGACATAATTTTTGGTAGCAGAGCGTGGTTGAAATTTAGCCGCTGTTGCATTACTGAGTATAAACTCAGATTGGTATGAGCTTGTATCTTATCACCTTGTAGACAGTATTGTAGTGTTTTTTCAGGTCAGTTATTGACTAAAATACATAATATTTAATTGTATAAGTTGACCTAGATAATTTGAAACACATTGTCACATAACCTCAATCAGTAATTGTTGATTTGTATTGTTGGAAAATCTAACTTAAATTTGTTGTTGCATTAATAAGTCAGTTTGTTTGGATACATAACAGCTGTATGTATCAATAAATTTAGTAAATTTAGTTTATTGCATATATTCATAAACATAACAACCAACTTGACCTTGCCACTTGGGCGGGTCACATTAATAAACTTTGTTTTGTTATAATATAAAGATAATATTGTTAGGTAACACATATTCTGTGCTTACTTCCTATTGTATATCATAAATAACACAGTTAGTCTTTCTGTTGCAAATAATTAATTAATTAAGTTGAAGTTTCAACTTTATTAATTTGTTATAAGTTATAACCTTGATAACTTTTGTGTTTGTTTCAATATACTGAAACCTTTAATTTTGTTGGGCAGTAAATACCTGTCACTTGCCTGCACTTGCAGTAAACAGGCTAATACTTTGTTGGTTTCAAAGAATTGAGAAAAATTAAGTTTTGATTGTTAATTTTATTTAGCGCTTGTCCGGGCTCTTTTGAATTTTGATTATGTCAGCTATCAAGGACTTGCGTGCGGCTGCTGGTGCTATTGCATCAGATTTGCGCTGGTTTGCCTCGGCCAATGCTTTAGTAAACCGGCCTGATCGCCAGCAGGCCTTACTTCAGAGGTACGAGCGGATTGATGATCGCCTGGCAAGTGTGGAACAGCAATTCCGCACTTTCAGCACTTGCTGTCTTGAAGTGTCAATCAATGATTTCACCGCTGACCAGCGAAATAAGGTCAGCGAAGACTATGCCCAGGTCTTAGACCTGTATGATGCTGTCTCCAATAGTGCGAGACAACTAGTTGCCGATAGGGAAGGGCAACCCGGCCTGAAGCAGGAGCTTCCTAGGTCAGCACCGGGGCTGGTGAGTAGGCTCCCTACTTTGGACCTCCCCCATTTTGATGGCTGCCTAGGAAGCTACCTGGGCTTCATTAATTTGTTCGACAGCCTAGTCAATGATAGGGCTGACCTTCGGCCGGCACAAAAGTTGGCCTATCTAATGTCGGTTCTGGATGGGGAGGCTAAGGGCCTCATCCAGCATCTGCCCGTGTCTGACGAGGCGTACCAGACGGCTCGGGACCTAATTACCCGTAGGTACCATAATAAGCGTGGCCTCGCCGACACGCACATCGAGCAGATTTTGGGTTTGCCGACGCTCACCCGGGTCTCTGGGTTGCGCACCCAACTTTTGAACCCGCTCTTGGTGGCCATCAACGCACTTAAGTGCCTTGACCTGCCCGTAGACCAATGGTCTTATCTATTGGTGCACATTGTGCTGAAGAAGCTGCCTGCCGACCTGAGGTCGCGTTTTGAGCAGCGCTTTGGTGGGGATAGCGCGACCCATCTGCCCCCCTTTGCTGACCTGGAGAAGTTCCTGGAGGATGAGTGCCGGGTCTTGGACAACTCCGGTGGTGACACGCCGGCTAAGTCGCAGCCGCCCAAGGTCAAGGAGCAGGCTCGCGGTCACACCCGAGCCAATGTCGACCGGCGCCCTCCTCGCTTTGCGGTCACGCAGACCCCAGCGGAGTGCTCCTACTGCAAGGTCACGGGGCACAGAACGGCCAGTTGTAGGGCATTCTTGGACCTACATGTCGCCTCTCGTAGGCGCATCGCGAATGCCCGCCGCCTTTGCTTCTCTTGTTTGGGGTCCCACTACCAGCGAGACTGCCCAAACTCTCGCCCCTGTCCTCACTGTGGAGGACAGCATTTGGACATTCTCTGTATGAATGCCAGAGAGGTTGGCCGCTTGTCCAACCAGCCGACGCCGCGCACGGGCGGGTGTTTAGAAGGTGGCAGCCGAGGCTCACCGGCGCGTAGCCGAGAGTCGCCTCGCTCAATTGATCGCCGCTCACCCCGCTTGGAGAACCGTAGCGTGCGCACGCCTCCTCTCTCTCGCGCACCTGAATGTGCTGTTCAGCGTCACCAGCACCATGACTGCTGCCCCAGGTATTCCCCTCCTTTGACGGAGCGTCCCCGCCTTGACTCGCGCCCACCTCGTTTTGGGCGGGTGCGTCATTATGACCCCCCACAGATGGCGCGCGGATCGAGTCATCGCGTCTTTGAGGACTTCAAGCCGCACCCTCGTTTTGACTTGCCTGGTCCTGGCCAACGGTCGCCGCCCAGGCAACAATAGGTCATTGACCCCTGCCCTATAACTCCAACCTCCCCCATTGAGACCGTTATCCTACCAACGGTTGCTGTTAGGGTCTGGGGACCCACGGGGACCTCTGTTGTTGTCCGTGCTATATTGGACACAGGTTCACAAGGTTGCATTGTTTCCACTTGTTTAGTAGGGCAGGTTAAATTAAATATGGGCTCTTTTCCAGATTGTATACGGGGCATAGGGGACGTAGCCTCTAATGTTGAAGGGCAAGTTAAGGTTTTGTTTGGCCCTGTTGAATCTTCACACCCGAGGATTAGAACCTCGGCTATTGTGTTGAAGAATATTTTGGGTATGCACCCACAGAAACAGCTCCCTGCTGCTGTGGTGAATTTGACATCGGGATTGGAGCTGGCAGACCCCAAATTTGACACACCGGGACAAATCGATTTGTTGATTGGCTCTGATGTCCTCGGTGGAATTTTGATTGGTGGGAAACGGGTCTTGGTGCCAAATGGTTTGACTGCCATCCCGACCATATTTGGACTTGCTTTGATGGGACCTGTACCTAGGGACCCCCCTCCACCTGAACTTGATAATTTGTTGGCTGTAGGCTCTGCTCTCTCTGATGCGGTTCAGAGGTTTTGGGAAGTAGAGGAGCCCCCTCAAGTTGCCCGTTTGAATCCAGAACATGAGGAGTGCGAGCTGTTCTTCCAGAACAACACTGGTCGACTCCGTTCTGGTCGGATTATTAAGAGGCTACCCTTCCTGTCTGTTCGGCCTCCACTTGGTGAGTCACGACCTTTAGCCGAAAAGAGATTGTTGGCTATGGAGCGCCGCATGGGTCGTGATCCGGAGCTCAGACAGAAGTACATTGAGTTCATGAGGGAATATGAACAGTTGGGACACATGTGTGTGTCAAATTTGGATTGGCGTTCGGTGGAGCACTACTTTCTCCCGCATCATGCGGTATTGAAGCCATTGACTGGGAAGCTGCGCACAGTATTTGATGGTTCTGCGCAGACTTCAACAGGCGTATCCTTGAACCAGTGCTTGCATTCTGGTCCCAAGTTGGTCAAGGACCTTTGTGACGTCATCACCAGCTTCCGACGACATCAGGTTGTCTTTGTGGCCGACATAAAAAGGCAGACGATTATCCACCCTGATGACCGTCGCTTCCAGCTGATCCTTTGGAGAGAGTCTCCTCGCGATCCCATGGTCGTCTACGAGCTCAATACAAATACGTACGGGTTAAGGTCAAGCCCCTACTTGGCAATACGTTCTCTTTGGGAGCTCGCAGACCGCGAAGGCCTACGTTTCCCAAGAGCCTCCGCCATCTTGAAGGACGATATTTACGTCGATGACATTTGCTCGGGCGCCTCCACAGCGGACGAGGCGATCCTCCTGCGGGACGAATTGATAGGTATTTTGGCCTCCGCTGGTTATGAGTTGCGCAAATGGATTTCCAACTCACCAGCGCTTTTGGAAGGCTTGCCAGAGGATCATCAGCAGGATCCACATTTGTTTGAGATTGTTGACAACCCCGCCATGATGGCTGTTCTCGGCGTTCAGTACAGACCAGTCCAAGACATCTTTACATATAACGTAGACTTGAAATTGCCGTGTTCTTGGACTAAACGTCTCGTATTGTCTACTGTCGCCAGAACCTTTGATCCGAACGGTTGGATCTGTTCAATTATATTTTGGGCAAAATGCTTCTTGCAGAAGCTTTGGACAGCAGGATTGACCTGGGACGAACCCCTACACGGCACTCTTGTTGAGGAATGGACCTCTTTTGTATCCTCGCTTCCTGCCGTCAATGAGATCTCCTTGCCTCGTCCCATCCTTCCTCCCGGGAAGTACAAGGCCACCCTTCACGGGTTTTGTGATGCCTCGGAACGTGGTCACGCGGCTGTGGTGTACTTGCGCACAGTCAGTGCCTCAGGTCAGGTGAGAGTTTCCCTGATCATGGCAAAGAGCAAGGTGGCACCCCTTCGGACATCTCTGACCATTCCAAAATTGGAGCTCTCGGGAGCAGCTCTACTTGTACGCTTATTGAACCACGTGTCTAACACTTTGGGTAAAAGCATTTGTATTAATGGGACCTACGCCTGGACAGACAGCCAAATTGTTCTTTGTTGGTTGAAGGCTTCTGTCCACACTTTGGAGGTATTTGTCGCTAATCGCGTTTCCCAAATCCAGAAATCCGAAGTCAAACTTGTTTGGAGACACGTGCCAGGTGAGCTCAACCCCGCTGATTGTGCCTCGCGCGGATGCTTGAAGCCTAGTTTGATAGGTCATTCGCTGTGGTGGGGTCCGGAATGGTTGAGTCGACCAGAAATTGATTGGCCTCAAACGCCAATTTTGAATACTTCTAATTTGCCGGGTCTACGAACACTCGCTCTTGAGAAGGTGGAATGCGCCTTCGACCCCGATTTTTTGTTGAATCGCTACAGCTCCCTTGACAAGTTGTTAGGTGTCACTGCTTGGATAAAGCGTTTTGTTTTTAATTTTAGGCACCCACAACAGAAACGACTGACACCGTTTCTCTCACCACAGGAACGACAGGAGTCCCTCACCTTTTGGGTTCGTTCTGTGCAATTGGCGCACTTTGAGAAGGAGATTGCTATCCTCAAGTCGGGGAAATCGAAATTGTCGGGAGCTGTATCTAAATTGAACCCCTTTTTGGACGAAACGGGTCTCTTGCGCGTTGGAGGGCGTCTCAAGAACGCCAACTTCCCTTACGGGGCTCGTCACCCCCTTTTGTTACCTAAGGACGGTCATTTGGTACGCTTGTTGGTAACCGACCGTCACCTTAAAAATTCGCATGCTGGTTGTAATGCGCTGTTAGCCATTTTGCAACGCGAATTTTGGATTTTGTCTGCCCGAAGAATTATTCGGAGTGTAGTCTTTCGCTGCATCCCTTGCTATAAGCTCAAGGCTTCTACCATGCAGCCCTTGATGGGAGACTTACCGGCAGATCGCGTAACTGAGAGCAGGACGTTTGACGGTGTTGGCACGGACTTCGCAGGTCCCTTTTTGGTGAAAACGTCGACACTTCGAAACAGCAAGACTGTTAAGGCCTACTTGTGCGTTTTTGTTTGTCTCTCCACAAAGGCCGTACACTTAGAACTGGTCTCCTCGCTTACGACCGAGGCGTTTGTAGCCACATTTGACAGATTTGTATCCCGCAGAGGGCTGCCTTCCTTGATCCGTTCTGACTGCGGCACTAACTTCAAGGGCACTTATAATTATCTGAATGATGTTGTTAATTTTCTTGAAACCAACAAAGCTGATATAGGTGATAGGCTTGCCCGACGTGGGATAAATTGGTTGTTTTCCCCACCAAATTGTCCACACTGGGGTGGTATATTTGAGGCCGCCGTAAAATCGGCCAAAACACACTTGCGCAGGACAATCGGTGAATCTGTCCTTACATTTGAGGAACTCGCAACTGTGTTTTGTAAGATTGAGGCCGTTTTGAACTCTCGGCCATTGTGCCCGATCTCCTCAGATCCGAATGATTTGGAGGCCCTTACGCCGGGCCATTTTTTGATTGGTCGCCCACTTGTCGCCTTGCCTGAGTACCCCTATATTGATACGAGACCTGGTCGTCTCTCGCGTTTTGAATTGGTACGCCAGATTACTCAGAGCTTTTGGAAACGCTGGAACTTGGAATATTTGCACATACTCCAGCAACGCGTTAAGTGGACCGACAAGACCGATCCACCCAAGATTGGTAACCTCGTTTTGATCAAGGAGGCTAACCTTCCGCCACTCAGATGGCGCAGGGGGCGCATCCTTCATTTGGTAACTGGGGCTGATGGAGTTCCCCGATTTGCTGAGGTCTTGGTGGACGGTTCGATTCTGAGGAGAGCGGTTGCAACATTGTCACGTCTACCAACCGATTAGCGGACCGGTAGGCCGGTCCGGGGCGGGTGGATGTTTGAAATAGAATTAGTTTTTATTATAAGTCAAATCGATTAGATCGATTGAGTAACATTTTGTTTAGTCTATTGAAAATTTCTGACAATGGTCACACTGAACTGTCACTTCCGTTCGCTTCCTTGAAAAATTACCACGTTGTCGACTCTTATTTGCTGGCAACGGTAAATTGATTGTGAACTATTGATTGACATTTGTGAAAACTGTGAATCTGGTATCGACTTCCACGTGCCAACGTGTCCTGAAAACGTCGCGTTTGAAGCTTAATAGCTAAGTATAAGATACTTCATTCATTTATTTTGGCCAATATACTTGTATGAATGTGTCTAATTTAGCTCAAGCCTGACATCAGCAAGGATAGCGGGTAAGTGAAACACATTAATATTAAGATTACTTGTATTCGCTGTGCAACACAGTACAGTTGTGTCTGAGATTTGTTGTGGCTGACAAGGGCTGATGAATAGAGTCACGCTTCCACAAATCTGCTGCAATTGATCCCAGCTCCTTCTAGCCAAAATTCTAGACACAACGTGTAACGGAAATAACGCACATTCTCAGACACCCCAATTAGAATACCCTGTTACAATCATAATGCATGCATTGAAATATTTTTTTTAATTGCGTAAATATTGTTTTTTGAAGAAAGTATAAACTCGATGAAAAGTGAAAAGCGTGGTCACTATAAATCTGCGCACGCACACAAACACACGAAACGATTGCTATGGTAAACAAACGACAGCGATCTGATAGGAATGAAATACCTACGATACGATATAAACAAAATGTTTCAAATTCAGTCTTCATACCACACTCTGATAGTGTGGGGTTTTCAAAAATGATGTCTGAATACTTTGTCAGCTACTGTTGATATTTCCAAAGATATGACTATTTCTTTCCATCACACTTTTGGGCTTTGGAGTGGACAGTCGACTTGGTAAGAAATTATTTATTGTTTGCTAATACATGGACGATCTATTGTTTCATAACATCGTAAATGACTATTGTGACTATCTTAACTTAATCATACTTAGCATTATTGATAGATAAAGTAAAAGAATATGAATGAGAGAAAAAAAGCAAGAACGGCGTGTTTGAAGTTGTGAATTATTAGTTACATTAATAGAATAATCAAATAACTTACAGGATAAAATTACATTCTTTTAGTCCACTTAACACTTCACTGTTTACTCACACATCACATCTTTTCACTTCACTGTTTCAAAAGCAGCTAATATCCTTATTAACTCTTGGGCACTTATTGTCTCCTCACAATAAACTAGTGATTTAATATTTCCCCACAGTGAAAAATGAACATCAAGATGATGCAGAACGTTCCACATCGGCGCCGTCATGTTGATAATTACACATTTTGTAAATAACCACTCATGTGCTTTAGGTAGCCGGGGCTACCAAAGTGATTTCGCTTGTAGTGCCTCTGGTAACTGTGGCTACCAAGGGGACTACGTTCCATTTCAATCAATCAATATCAATATTTCTTGGTTATACTTCGTTATGCAGCATACTTCTGTGGGTCTAAGTCCAGGATTTTATAAAAAAATATATTTCTGGTCTACAGGTTCAAAGTTTTTCTTAAAATAGGCATAAAAATTTCGCATTACCTAGTAGCGGTAAGCGGTGTATGAGGAATTAGTGCTCTAATTCAACATTAATTTTAAGCCCTTTTTGTAGGATAGCGTATACATATTAAATACTTAATTAAAAGATTGATTAATGTACTTTATAATTATAATAAACAAAACATATGTTATTGATATAGATTTCGAACAAAAAAATATTTTCGTTAACAACTTCATAGTTTGACATGTGTTTTAAGTTCCCCTATTTTTTATAATTTTAAATGGTTGTTAAATTCTTAGAAACTTCAATGAATGAGTTCTCCGTACCCTAATCTATACAAAACAGTCAATTGTTTACCAAATAACCCCTTGAAACCGTCGTAAATCAAGTTTTATTATACTAAGGCGCGCTGGCGCTCCATGTAACTTTTTGGTAAGCACTACAAGCGCTTTTTTGTTGTGACGTTAGCACGTGAGTGGATAAACAAGTGAACTTTTAAAAATATTTTTTCGCAACTCTCGCTGACTGATTCCCGATGGATGACTAGATACTTGTCATAACTTGTCTAAGCGCATCGCCAGCGCTCGTCATTTGGCCAGCGCGGGCGACATATTACGTTTCGCTCTTGCCTGTTGATTATTGCGTAAGCGAAAGATAGATAATAGATATTTTGGTGGTAAATTGTGTGTTATTGTCTTTTGCCGCTATTGTGTTGTGCGTTCGTGTGACCCAACGTGGAACCATTAAACAAATGCATTTTAAAAGAAAGCGTTCTGCTTTGACTTAAGGTTTATTTTCGTATATTTTAACTTTTCAAACAAATGAGTGACTACAATTTACGTAATTGTTATTGTTTTAGAACAAAATAAAGTAATATTAAGAATGACATAAATGGATCCAGTAGCCGATTCTGAACAAACTACTTTCAGGAAGTGCGTTTAATATGTTACATGTTGTATAAATATTCCTTAAAGCCAAAAATTGTTTGGTGAAAATAAATGCATCAACATTTCATAGTGGCGGATTTCACTGCGGTTGCACCAAACCGCGGTCAAATTCCCAAAACAGTTAAACCAATGATACAACAATACAATATTTATGTCATTTAAGTTATATTAAAGAAAATAAGTATAGTAATTATGTAAGGCAATGTTTTGTAGAATTTACTATATTTATAACATGTAGGTGTACCACAAATGCCAGAACAGGCGAATCATGCATTCACCAGTGTTAGCTATAATTATTATTTATGAATGTAGTATAGTTGAAATGCTACTAGATGTATAAGCATGAGCATGTCATAACGTATAATAATAATAATAATATATGTATTCGTATATAATATATTTAATATCGTCCACGCAGTTATTTCATATAAGCTATTTAATGCTATCTCTCTTACTTTATTACAGGTTGTATACATGTTCTTAGTCCGTTGCACATAATGTGAACTAATGGAAATCTTGAGTCACAGTAAATGTCTTAAGCGCGGCACACAACTATGTAACCATTTAAACTTGTGTTACAGAATGGCCGCGGATAGAGCTCCAACATCTAGATATAAGCATGTCTAATCTAGAAGTGCTGACAGAAAGCGCACTGGATGGATTGAGATTGCAAACATTAGTCTTAGTCGCTAACAAATTACATTACATCGAGATGCACGCATTTAGGTAAATTGTGTTTTGAAACTTTATAACAATTTCAAGAACTTTAATTAAAAGTCAAGTGAAAAGGAACATTAAACAAAACTCATTCGTTTTCAACTCCATGACTGGTACACTAGCATCTTTAGACCTCGGCTACAATGAATTCACTGAAATACCGCAGCAGGGCTTAAAAGATTTAAAAGTTTTAAACTGGTTGAATCTGCAGAAGTAAGCACCAGTTTCCAAACTAAATTCTATTAAACTTTTAGTCTGGAGTTGAATAATTTTATTAATATTTTAACTTTTAGCAACAACATAGTGTACTTGGGACCTGATGTAAAATGGCAGCATTTGGAAGAGATGTTCACGACTCTGTCGCTGAGCAACAACCAGGTGACGCACCTCAAGTCTGGGGCGCTGACGTCACTGCTGCACCTGCTGCAGCTCGACCTCGAGGGGAACCACCTGCGGAGCATCGCCCACGACTCCCTGCCACCCTCCCTCACGCTCCTCAAGTTATCCAACAACTTCATACATGAACTATCCTGTGATTTACTTTATAGTCTACCTAGGTTACAATCTGTACATTTATGCCATAATTTTATTACATTTAAAGATAATTATGTTTGTCCAACTAACAAAACTAAGAAAATAGAGTAATAAGATTTGAGTAGCAATAAAATAAATGACACTTCCCAAATAATTCTACTTCGAGAAGTTCAAATTAGACAAATTATTTTAGACCTTATTGAATTAACTATGATCCCAAGATTGGTGTTCACCAATAATAGAATTGAAAGGTTATCTGTGTCATACAATATGTTGACTTCGATCAGCCGAAATCTATTTTTGTCGGTGAAGAACTTGCTGGAACATCTGGAAGTGGAGCACAACAAATTGTTCCACTTGCCGGACATTTTGGCTCAAGTCGTGCGACTTCATCATTTACCTTTAGCTTACAACCAGATTCAGACGCTCTCGATGGCAGGCAACTTTTTAACTTCAATACCCTCTTCACTTCAAATGCTCGAACCCGGTTCTATTCTTATCTCGACCTAAGCTACAACAGGATATCTAATTTGTTACCAAACGAATTCCTAGACTGGTCCACTTCTCTTGGGACTATCAACTTAAGAGGTAACAGGATTGCACAGATTTATAAGAACGGTTTTTCGTCGAGGATGCCATTGAAGGAGATAAATCTAAGTTTTAACGACGTGTACTACGTGCATCCGCAATATTTTTCGAACGTGACTAGTTCGCTCCTTGTAATAGAATCGTCCTCCACGCTATTTAGCGGCTATTTTCCTTTCGAAACCGAGGACGGATTAGAAAATCTCAGTTGGCTTTCGTTCGATAACAAAGACTTCCATATTCTCAAACTATCCGATATGGCCGCATTTCTAAACCTCAAATATCTTAATTTAGATAACAATAGAATCGTAGATATCTTCATAAGCGAAGACTATCACAATGTATCGCTCTCTCTCAGCAACGTCAGACTCGCGTATAATTTTTTGCTTTCATTGCACAGCAGAAGTTTTATATACATGCCCGAGTTAAGAAACTTAGATTTATCTTATAACAGATTCAACAACTTAACTAAGCACACTTTCACAAACTTACCAAACTTGAGATATTTATCTCTTGCGGGTAACGTAATCGATTCGATGGAAGCTGAGACGTTTACTAATTTACCAAAACTGGAAATATTGGAACTCCAGGGAAACAACTTTACTTATTTATCGTATATAATATATAACGTCTCTAACGTAGACGTAACGTTCACGTTGAACGTTAGCAGAAACCGCATCAAGTTTGTCGATGGTGACGCCACTATCTCTATTAACATATTTGATGGTTCATATAATGAGCTGTATGAAGTACCAAACATTTTTTTCATCGCAGTCGAGACAACGATAAGTCAAATTATTTTGTCAAATAATAAAATTTTTCATATATCCCGTTGGATATTGAATGCTTTTAGAAATGCAGAGTATTTGGAAATTCTAGATTTGCATAAAAATAATATTACCATTGTAAAAAGAAAATCATTTACGGATCCAATATCTCTACAAATATTGGATTTTTCGTTCAATAAAATCACTCAATTATCTTTTTTTTATGGTAATAGGCGGCAAACGAGCAGACGGATTGCCTGATGGTAAGCAATTACCGTCGCCCATTGACACAAGCAACACCATAGGAGTCACAAGTGCGTTGCCGCCCCTTGGGGTTGGGAAAAGGGATAGGATGAGGAGTGGGATCAGGGAAAAGGAACAGGGGATAGGGCCTCCGGCACTCTCACTCACCGAACGAAACGCAATAGTTTAGGAACTGTTACTTGACGTCGATTTTCTGTGAGAGGGTAGTACTTCCCCGGTCGAGCCGACTCATTCATGCTGAAATCAGCAAGGCTCTACCACCTACAAAATTATCTGTATAGCAATTCTTTAATTTCAATAAGCTAAGATACGTGAAATTAGATCACAACAATTTATGTAAGTGAACTAAGCAGATCATTGTCCAGCAGATCAATAATAAATCTGAGTTCTTATCGCATGCAGCCAAGTTCTATAGTTCCTGATACATTTCAGAAATAGTTCTGCCGTTTTTACCTTAAAAAAAAATACTAAATGATCTGCTAACTTCACGCAGCAAAGCATTAGCAGCAAATAAAAAAAAATATTGAGTTTTTCCTACATGCGAATGAGTTCAACAGTTCCTGATACTTTTCAGAAATAGTTCTGCCGTTTTTACCTTAAAAAAAAAAATACTAAATGATCTGCTAACTTCACGTAGCAGAGCATTAGCAGCAAATCAGAAAAAAAAGTGAGTTTTCCTACATGCGAATGAGTTCTACAGTTCCTGATACTTTTCAGCAAAAGTTCTAGACCTATGGTTAAGAACTCACTACAAAGTGCCAGCAGAGCATGTCACAAGGTAAATAAAAATTGGTTGCCTGTAAAGTCGGTATACGGGCGAAAGTTTTACGTGACAACGACTTTGAGTGGTAAAATAATTTTAATGTGAATATTCATTCGTATAGTAGGAAGAAGGATGAAAGACGCGTGCCTTTCACTTTTTATGTCTGTCTCTCTCGCTCTTAGGCGGGACGCGTGCCTCTCACTCGCTCTCATTGTGAGCGCATAACGTGAGCGGAGCGTAACGCAGTTTCTTGAAGTGTCACCCGGCAAACCAATTTATAAGACGTTGTCACGTCAAAAAATCGAAAAATTACCTTTACCTCAATTTCAAATTTCATACAAATCTCAGGGGCTAGAACTCTTAAGTTCTTTACAGATCCGTACTAGACCTGTATTGCAGACCTAAACTCTAGTCGAAAACTCACAACAAAGTGCCAGCAGAGCATGTCACAAGGTAAAAAAATCGAAAAATTAACTTTCCCTCAATTTAAAATTTCATACAAATTTTAGGGGCCAGACCTCTTTGGTTCTTTACAGATCCGTATCAAAACTTTATTAAAGATCTGAAATCAAGTCGAGAACTCACAACAAAGAGCCAGCAGAGCATGCCACAACAATAAAAAATCAAAAAATTGCATTTCCCTCAATTTAAAATTTCATACAAATCTCTGGGGCTAAAACTCCTTAGTTCTTAAAAAATCGGTATTAATTATGTATTGCAGACCTCAAATCTAGTCGAGAACTCACAACAAAGTGCCAGCAGAGCATGCCACAATGTCAAAAATGCAAAAAATTACCTTTGCCACAATTTAAAATTTCATACAAATCTCAGGGGCTAAAACTCCTTAGTTCTTAACAGATCCGTATCAAAACTGTATTAAGGATCTGAAGTCAAGTCAAGAACTCACAACAAAGTGCCAGCAGAGCATGCGACAATGTCTTAAAATCAAAAAATTACATTTCCCACAATTTAAAATTTCATACAAATCTCAGGGGCTTCAGCTCTTTGGTTCTTAATAGATCCGTATCAAAACTGTATTTTTGTTCTCAAATTTAGTCGAGAACTCGCAACAAAGTGCCAGCAGAGCATGCCACAATGTCAAAAAATCAAAAAATTACATTTCCCTCAATTTAAAATTTCATACAAATCTCTGGGGCTAGAACTTCTAAGTTCTTAATAAATCCGTATTAGCCCTGCATTGCAAACCTCAAATCAAGTTTAGAAATCACAACAAAGTGCCAGCAGAGCATGTCACAAGGTCAAAAATCGAAAAATTACCTTTCCCTCAATTTAAAATTTCATACAAATCTCAGGGGCTAGAACTCTTTAGTTCTTAACAGATCCATATCAAAACTGTATTAAAGATCTCAAATCTAGTTGACAACTCACAACAAAGTGCCAGCAGAGCATGCCACAATGTAAAAAAAAAAAATACATTTCCCTCAATTTAAAATTTCATACAAATCTCTGGGGCTAGAACTTCTTAGTTCTTAATAAATCCGTATTAGTCCTGTATTGCAGACTTCAAATCTAGTCGAAAATTCACAACAAAGTGCCAGCAGAGCATGTCAAAAGTTCAATAAATCGAAAAATTACCTTTTTTTTCAATTTAAAATTTCATACAAATCTCAGGGGCTAGAACTCTTTGGTTCTTTATAGATCCGTATCAAAATAGTATTTAAAATTTCAAATCTAGTCGAGAACTCACAACAAAGTGCTAGCAGAACATGCCACAATGTCAAAAAATCAAAAAACTACCTTTGCCTCAATTTAAAATTTCATACAAATCTCAGGGGCTAGAACTCTTTAGTTCTTAACAGATCCGTATCAAAACTGTATTTAAGATCTTAAATCAAGTCGAGAACTCACAAAAAAGTGCCAGCAGAGCATTTCAAAAAATGAATGTCAAAAAATCAAAAAATTATATTTCCCTCAATTTAAAATTTCATACAAATATTTGGGGCTAGAACTCTTTAGTTCTTTATAGATCTGTACAAGAACTATATTACAGACCTCAAATCTAGTCGAGAACTCACAACAAAGTGCCAGCAGAGCATGTCACAAGGTAAAAAAATCGAAAAATTACCTTTCCCTCAATTTAAAATTTCATACAAATCTCAGGGGCTAGAACTCCTTAGTTCTTAACAGATCCGTATCAAAACTGTATTAAGGATCTCAAATCTAGTCGAGAACTCACAACAAAGTGCCAGCAGAGCATGTCACAAGGTCAAAAAATGGAAAACATATCTTTCACTCAATTTAAAATTTCATTCAAATCACAGGGGCTAGAACTCTTTAGTCCTTAACAGATCAGTATGAAAACTGTATTAAAACTCTTAAATATAGTCAAGAACTCACAATAAAGTGCCAGCAGAGCATGTCACTAGGTAAAAAAAACGAAGATTTACCTTTCCCTCAATTTAAAATATCATACAAATCTCAGGGGCTAGAACTCTTTAGTTCTTAACAGATCCTTATCAAAACTCTATTTATGATCTGAAATCTAGTCGAGTACTCGCAACAAAGTGCCAGCAGAGCATGCCACAATAATAAAAAATCAAAAAATTACATTTCCCTAAATTTAAAATTTCATACAAATCTCTGGGGCTAGAACTCCTTAGTTCTTAATAAATCCGTATAAGCCCTGTGTTAAAGACCTCAAATCTAGTCGAGAACTCACAACAAAGTGCCAGCAGAGCATGCCACAATGTCAAAAAATCAAAAAATTACATTTCCCACAAATTAAAATTTCATACAAATCTCTGGGGCTAGAACTTCTGAGTTCTTAATCAATCCGTATTAACCCTGTATTACAGAACTCAAATAAAGTCGAAAACTCACAACAAAGTGCCAGCAGAGCATGCCACAATGTCAAAAAATAAAAAAAATATATTTCCCTCAATTTAAAATTTCATACAAATCTCTGGGGCTAGAACTCCTTGGTTCTTAATAAACCCGTATCAGCCCTGTATTTCAGACCTCAAATCTAGTTGAGAACTCACAACAAAGTGCCAGCAGAGCATGTCACAAGGTAAAAAAATCGAAAAATTACCTTTCCCTCAATTTAAAATTTCATACAAATCTCAGGGGCTAGAACTCTTTAGTTCTTAACAGATCCGTATCAAAACTGTATAAAGGATCTCAAATCGAGTCGAGAACTCACAACAAAGTGCCAGCAGAGCATGTCACAAGGTCAAAAAATGGAAAAATATCTTTCACTCAATTTAAAACTTCATTCAAATCTCCGGGGCTAGAACTCTTTAGTTATTTATAGATCTGTACAAGAACTGTATTACAGACCTCAAATCTAGTCGAGAACTCACAACAAAGTGCCAGCAGAGCATGTCACAAGGTAAAAAAATCGAAAAATTACCTTTCCCTCAATTTAAAGTTTCATTCAAATCACAGGGGCTAGGACTCTTTAGTCCTTAACAGATCAGTATGAAAACTGTATTAAAACTCTTAAATATAGTCGAGAACTCACAATTAAGTGCCAGCAGAGCATGTCACTAGGTAAAAAAAACGAAGATTTACCTTTCCCTCAATTTAAAATATCGTACAAATCTCAGGGGCTAGAACTCTTTAGTTCTTAACAGATCCGTATCAAAACTGTATTAAGGATCTCAAATCTAGTCGAGAACTCACAACAAAGTGCCAGCAGAGCATGTCACAGGGTCAAAAAATGGAAAAAATATCTTTCACTCAATTTAAAGTTTCATTCAAATCACAGGGGCTAGGACTCTTTAGTCCTTAACAGATCAGTATGAAAACTGTATTAAAACTCTTAAATATAGTCGAGAACTCACAATTAAGTGCCAGCAGAGCATGTCACTAGGTAAAAAAAACGAAGATTTACCTTTCCCTCAATTTAAAATATCGTACAAATCTCAGGGGCTAGAACTCTTTAGTTCTTAACAGATCCGTATCAAAACTCTATTTATGATCTGAAATCTAGTCGAGTGCTCGCAACAAAGTGCCAGCAGAGCATGCCACAATGTCAAAAAATCAAAAAAATACATTTCCCACAAATTAAAATTTCATACAAATCTCTGGGGCTAGAACTTCTGAGTTCTTAATCAATCCGTATTAACCCTGTATTGAAGACCTCAAATCAAGTCGAGAACTCACAACAAAGTGCCAGCAGAGCATGCCACAATGTCAAAAAATAAAAAAAATATATTTCCCTCAATTTAAAATTTCATACAAATCTCTGGGGCTAGAACTCCTTGGTTCTTAATAAACCCGTAACAGCCCTGTATTGCAGACCTCAAATCTAGTCGAGAACTCACAATAAAGTGCCAGCAGAGCATGTCACTAGGTAAAAAAAACGAAGATTTACCTTTCCCTCAATTTAAAATATTATACAAATCTCAGGGGCTAGAACTCTTTAGTTCTTAACAGATCCGTATCACAACTCTATTTATCATCTCAAATCTAGTCGAGTACTTGCAAAAAATTACATTTCACACAATCTAAAATTTCATACAAATCTCAGGGGCTTCAGCTCTTTGGTTCTTAATAGATCCGTATCAAAACTGTATTTTTGTTCTCAAATTTAGTCGAGAACTCGCAACAAAGTGCCAGCAGAGCATGCCACAAAGTCAAAAAATTACATTTCCCTCAATTTAAAATTTCATACAAATCTGGGGGGCTAGAACTTCTCAGTTCTTAATAAATCCGTATTAGCCCTGTATTGCAAACCTCAAATCAAGTCGAGAACTCACAACAAAGTGCCAGCAGAGCATGTCACAAGGTCAAAAATCGAAAAATTACCTTTCCCTCAATTTAAAATATCGTACAAATCTCAGGGGCTAGAACTCTTTAGTTCTTAACAGATCCGTATCAAAACTGTATTTAAGATCTCAAATCTAGTCGAGAACTCACAACAAAGTGCCAGCAGAGCATGTCACAAAGTCAAAAATCGAAAAATTACCTTTCCCTCAATTTAAAATTTTATACATATCTCAGGGGCTAGAACTCTTTAGTTCTTAACAGATCCTTATCAAAACTGTATTTAAGATCTGAAATCAAGTCGAGAACTCACAAAAAAGTGCCAGCAGAGCATGTCAAAAAATGAATGTCAAAAAATCAAAAAAATATATTTCCCTCAATTTAAAATTTCATACAAATCTCTGGGGCTAGAACTCTTTAGTTCTTAACAGATCCGTATCAAAACTGTATTTAAAATCTCAAATCTAGTCGATAACTCACGACAAAGTGCCAGCAGAGCATGCCACAATGAAAAAAATAAAAAATTACATTTCCCTCAATTTAAAATTTCATACAAATCTCTGGGGCTAGAACTTCTTAGTTCTTAATAAATCCGTATTAGTCCTGGATTGCAGACTTCAAATCTAGTTGAGAATTCACAACAAAGTGCCAGCAGAGCATGTCACAAGTTCAATAAATCGAAAAATTACCTTTCCCTCAATTTAAAATTTCATACAAATCTCAGGTGCTAGAACTCTTTGGTTCTTTATAGATCCGTATCAAAATAGTATTGAAAATTTCAAATCTAGTCGAGAACTCACAACAAAGTGCTAGCAAAACATGCCACAATGTCAAAAAATCAAAAAACTACCTTTGCCTCAATTTAAAATTTAATACAAATCTCAGGGGCTAGAACTCTTTAGTTCTTAACAGATCCTTATCAAAACTGTGTTTAAAATCTGAAATCAAGTCGAGAACTCACAAAAAAGTGCCAGCAGAGCATGTCAAAAAATGAATGTCAAAAAATCAAAAAAATATATTTCCCTCAATTTAAAATTTCATACAAATCTCTGGGGCTAGAACTCCTCGGTTCTTCATAAACCCGTACTAGCCCTGTATTGCAGACGTCAAATCTAGTCGAGAAATCACAACAAAGTGCCAGCAGAGCATGTCACTAGGTCAAAAAATCAAAAAAATATCTTACCCTCAATTAAAAATTTCATACAAATCTCTGGGGCTAGAACTCTTTAGTTCTTTATAGATCTGTACAAGAACTATATTACAGACCTCAAATCTAGTCGAGAACTCACAAGAAAGTGCCAGCAGAGCATGTCACAAGGTAAAAAAATCGAAAAATTACCTTTCCCTCAATTTAAAATTTCATACAAATCTCAGGGGCTAGAACTCTTTAGTTCTTAACAGCTCCGTATCAATACTGTATTAAGGATCTCAAATCTAGTCGAGAACTCACAACAAAGTGTCAGCAGAGCATGTCACAAGTTCAAAAAATGGAAAAAATATCTTTCACTCAATTTAAAATTTCATTCAAATCACAGGGGCTAGAACTCTTTAGTCCTTAACAGATCAGTATGAAAACTGTATTAAAACTCTTAAATCTAGTCGAGAACTCACAATAAAGTGCCAGCAGAGCATGTCACTAGGTAAAAAAAAACGAAGATTTACCTTTCCCTCAATTTAAAATATCATACAAATCTCAGGGGCTAGAACTCTTTAGTTCTTAACAGATCCATATCAAAACTACTTATGATCTCAAATCTAGTCGAGTACTCGCAACAAAGTGCCAGCAGAGCATGCCACAATGTCAAAAAATCAAAAAATTACATTTCCCACAAATTAAAATTTCATACAAATCTCTGGGGCTAGAACTTCTCAGTTCTTAATCAATCCGTATTAACCCTGTATTGCAGACCTCAAATCAAGTCGAGAACTCACAACAAAGTGCCAGCAGAGCATGCCACAATGTCAAAAAATCAAAAAATATATTTCCCTCAATTTAAAATTTCATACAAATCTCTGGGGCTAGAACTCTTTAGTTCTTAACAGATACGTATCAAAACTGTATTAAGGATCTCAAATCTAGTTGAGAACTCACAACAAAGTGCCAGCAGAGCATGTCACAAGGTCAAAAAATGGAAAAATATCTTTCACTCAATTTAAAATTTCATTCAAATCACAGGGGCTAGAACTCTTTAGTCCTTAACAGATCAGTATGAAAACTGTATTAAAACTCTTAAATCTAGTCGAGAACTCACAATAAAGTGCCAGCAGAGCATGTCACAAGTTCAATAAATCGAAAAATTACCTTTCCCTCAATTTAAAATTTCATACAAATCTCAGGGGCTAGAACTCTTTGGTTCTTACAGATCCGTATCAAAATAGTATTTAAAATTTCAAATCTAGTCGAGAACTCACAACAAAGTGCTAGCAGAACATGCCACAATATCAAAAAACTTCCTTTGCCTCAATTTAAAATTTCATACAAATCTCAGGGGCTAGAACTCTTTAGTTCTTAACAGATCCGTATCAAAACTGTATTTATGTATCTAAAATCAAGTCGAGAACTCACAAAAAATTGCCAGCAGAGCATGTCAAAAAATGAATGTCAAAAAATCAAAAAAATATATTTCCCTCAATTTAAAATTTCATACAAATCTCTGGGGCTAGAACTCCTTGGTTCTTAATAAACCCGTATTAGCCCTGTATTGCAGACGTCAAATCTAGTCGAGAAATCACAACAAAGTGCCAGCAGAGCATGTCACAAGCTCAAAAAATCAAAAAAATATCTTACCCTCAATTAAAAATTTCATACAAATCTCTGGGGCTAGAACTCTTTAGTTCTTTATAGATCTGTACAAGAACTGTATTACAGACCTCAAATCTAGTCGAAAACTCACAACAAAGTGCCAGCAGAGCATGTCACAAGGTCAAAAAATGGAAAAAATATCTTTCACTCAATTTAAAATTTCATTCAAATCACAGGGGCTAGAACTCTTTAGTCCTTAGCAGATCCGTATCAAAACTTTATTAAAATTCTCAAATCTAGTCGAGAACTCACAATAAAGTTCCAGCAGAGCATGTCACAAAGTAAAAAAAACTAAAATTTACCTTTCCCTCAATTTAAAACTTCATACAAATCTCAGGGGCTAGAACTCTTTAGTTCTTAATAGATCTGTATCCAACCTGTATTTATATTCTCAAATCTAGTCGAGAATACACAACAAAGTGCCAGCAGAGCATGCAACAATGTCAAAAGATCAAAAAATTACCTTTCCCTTAATTTCAAATTTCATACAAATCTCAGGGGCTAGAACTCTTTAGTTCTTTACAGATCCATATCAAAACTGTGTTTAAGATCTGAAATCAGTCGAGTCGAGTCATCGAGTTCTGGTACAAGTACGATGGCCTCATAAAAAAACGCACATCAGCAACATCAAAGACAAGAATAACGCCTCATTTGATAGTATATGCAATATGCAGTGGTCGTGAATCTACGTTGTAAGTAATAGACCTTATCAGAAACACACATGTAAACAACATAGGATATAAAAGATCAGGGCCGTAAGGTGTATATGCTAAAAGCCTATAAAATTATTAACTTTAATTAAAAACCTAAAAAATACAAATAAAAAACACAAACGCAAAAAAAAAACACAAAAGAATTAAAAAACCAAATGTATAGAATTAAAAAAATGCGAAGCCAGTTCTCAACACGTCCCCGTCGTTGGCTTTGGGTAACGCAAAGATTGAGGATACAAGGATACTGTAATACATTTTGAAGTTTTTGACTTTGTGACATAATCTGCTGCCACTTAATTGTGTGTTCTCGACTAGAATTGAGTTTAAGATAATAGTTCTGGTACGGGTCTGTAAAATACTAAAGAGTTCTAGCTCCTGAAATTTGTGTGAAATTTTAAATTCAGAAAAAGTAATTTTTAGATTTTAAGACTTAGTGATATGCTCTGCTGGCACTTTATTGCGAGTTCTCGTCTAGAATCGATTTCTTGATTTTAGATCTAATTAGGATAAGTTAAGAACTAAAGAGTTCTAGCTTCCTAGATTTGTCTGAAATTATAAATTGAGAAAAAATTTACTTTTCAATTTTTCACTTTATTGTGATTTCTCGACTAAAATCAAAATCTTGATTATAGTTCTAATTTGTGTCTAATAATAACAAAAGGGTTCTAGCTTCGTAAATTAGTCTGACACTATAAATTGAAAAAAATTAAAATTTTTTATTTTTAAATCTGTGACTTGGTCTGCTGGCTCTTTATTGTGAGTTCTCGACTACATTTGAGATCTTAAATACAGTTTTTATATGGATCTGTTAAGAACTAAAGAGTTCTAGCCCCAAAGATTTGTGTGAAAATTTAAATTGAGTGTAAGGTAATTTTTATATTTTTTGACTTTTTGACATGCTCTGAAGGCACTTTGATTTGAGTTCTCGACTAGATTTGAGATCTTAAATACAGTTTTGATACGAACCTGTAAAGAACTAAAGAGTACTAGCCCCTGAGATTTGTATGAAATTTTAAATTGAGGCAAAGGTAATTTTTCGATTTTTGACCTTGTGACATGCTCTGCTGGCACTTTATTGTGAGTTCTCGACTAGATTTGAGGTTTGCCTTGCAGGGCTAAAACGGTTTTATTACGAACCAAGGAGTTCTGGCCCCAGAAATTTGTATGAAATTTTAAATTGAGGGAAATGTAATTTTTTGATTTCTTGACATTGTGGCATGCTCTGCTGGCACTTTGTTGTGAGTTCTCGATTAGATTTGAGATCTTAAATACAGTTTTGATACGGATCTGTTAAGGACTAAATAGTTCTAGCCCCTGAGATTTGTATGAAATTTTAAATTGAGGGAATGGTAATTTTTCGATATTTGACCTTGTGACATGCTCTGCTAGCACTTTGATGTGAGTTCTCGACTAGATTTGAGATCTTAAATACAGTTTTGTTACGGATCTGTAAAGAACTAAAGAGTTCTAGCCCCTGAGATTTGCATGAAATTTGAAATTGAGGGAAACGTAATTTTTCGCTTTTTTTACTTTTTGACATGCTCTGCTGGCACTTTGATGTGAGTTTTCGACTAGATGTGAGATCTTTAATACAGTCTTGATACGGATCTGTAAAGAACTAACAAGTTCTAGCCCCTGAGATTTGTATAAAATTTTAAATTGAGGGAAAGGTAATTTTCGATTTTCAGACCTTGTGACATGCTGTTTGCACTTTGTTGTGAGTTTTCGACTAGATTTGAGATCTTAAATGCAGTTTTGATAGGGATCTGTTAAGAACTAAAGAGTTCTAGCCCCAGAGGTTTGTATGAAATTTTTAATTAAGGGTCATGTAATTTTTTGTTTTTTTTACATTGTAGCATGCTCTGCTGCCACATTTTTGCAAATTCTCGACTAGATTTCAGATCTTCAATACAGTTTTGATACGGATCTGTTAAGAACTAAAGAGTTCAAGCCCCTGAGATCTGTATGAAATTTTTAATTTAGGGTTATGTAAATTTTCGTTTTTTTTACCTTGTGACATGCTCTGCTGGCACTTTATTTTGAGTTCACGAATAGATTTGAGAATTTTAATACAGTTTTGATACGGATCTATTAAGGACTAAAGAGTTCTAGCCCCTGTGATTTGAATGAAATTTTAAATTGAGGGAAAGGTAATTTTTCGATTTTTTGACGTTGTGACATGCTCTGCTGGCACTTTGTTGTTAGTTTTCGACTAGATTTTAGGTCTGCAATACAGGTCTAGTAAGGATCTGTTAAGCACTAAAGAGTTCTAGCCCCTGAGATTTGTATGAAATTTTAAATTGAGGGAAATGTAATTTTTTGATTTCTTGACATTGTGCCATGCTCTGCTGGCACTTTGTTGTGAGTTCTCGATTAGATTTGAGATCTTAAATACAGTTTTGATACGGATCTGTTAAGGACTAAAGAGTTCTAGCCCCTGAGATTTGTATGAAATTTTAAATTGAGGGAATGGTAATTTTTCGATATTTGACCTTGTGACATGCTCTGCAAGTACTTTGATGTGAGTTCTCGACTAGATTTGAGATCTTAAATACAGTTTTGTTACGGATCTGTAAAGAACTAAAGAGTTCTAGCCCCTGAGATTTGCATGAAATTTGAAATTGAGGGAAACGTAATTTTTCGCTTTTTTTTACTTTTTGACATGCTCTGCTGGCACTTTGATGTGAGTTTTCGACTAGATTTGAGATCTTTAATACAGTCTTGATACGGATCTGTAAAGAACTAACAAGCTCTAGCCCCTGAGATTTGTATAAAATTTTAAATTGAGGGAAAGGTAAATTTTCGATTTTCAGACCTTGTGACATGCTCTGTTTGCACTTTGTTGTGAGTTTTCGACTAGATTTGAGATCTTAAATGCAGTTTTGATAGGGATCTGTTAAGAACTAAAGAGTTCTAGCCCCAGAGGTTTGTATGAAATTTTTAATTAAGGGTCATGTAATTTTTTGTTTTTTTTACATTGTAGCATGCTCTGCTGCCACATTTTTGCAAATTCTCGACTAGATTTCAGATCTTCAATACAGTTTTGATACGGATCTGTTAGAAACTAAAGAGTTCAAGCCCCTGAGATCTGTGTGAAATTTTTAATTTAGGGTTATGTAAATTTTCGTTTTTTTTACCTTGTGACATGCTCTGCTGGCACTTTATTTTGAGTTCACGAATAGATTTGAGAATTTTAATACAGTTTTGATACGGATCTATTAAGGACTAAAGAGTTCTAGCCCCTGTGATTGGAATGAAATTTTAAATTGAGGGAAAGGTAATTTTTCGATTTTTTGACGTTGTGACATGCTCTGCTGGCACTTTGTTGTTAGTTTTCGACTAGATTTTAGGTCTGCAATACAGGTCTAGTAAGGATCTGTAAGGAACTAAAGAGATCTAGCCCCTGAGATTTGTATGAAATTTAAAATTGAGGGAAAGTTAATTTTTCGATTTTCTTACATTGTGCCATGCTCCTTCTGGCACTTTGTTGTGAGTTTTTGACTAAATTTGAGATCTACAATACAGTTTTGATACGTATTTGTTAAGGACTAAAGAGTTCTAGCCCCTGAGATTTGTATGAAATTTTAAATTGAGGGAATGGTAATTTTTCGATTTTTGACCTTGTGACATGCTCTGCTGGCACTTTATTGTGAGTTCTCGACTAGATTTGAGGTTTGCCTTGCAGGGCTAAAACGGTTTTATTACGAACCAAGGAGTTCTGGCCCCAGAAATTTGTATGAAATTTTAAATTGAGGGAAATGTAATTTTTTGATTTTTTGAACATTGTGGCATGCTCTGCTGGCACTTTGTTGTGAGTTCTCGATTAGATTTGAGATCTTGAATACAGTTTTGATACGGATCTGTTAAGGACTAAAGAGTTCTAGCCCCTGAGATTTGTATGGAATTTTAAATTGAGGGAATGGTAAATTTTCGATATTTGACCTTGTGACATGCTTTGCTAGCACTTTGATCTGAGTTCTCGACTAGATTTGAGATCTTAAATACAGTTTTGATACGGATCTGTAAAGAACTAAAGAGTTCTAGCCCCTGAGATTTGCATGAAATTTGAAATTGAGGGAAACGTAATTTTTCGCTTTTTTTTACCTTTTGTCATGCTCTGCTGGCACTTTGATGTGAGTTTTCGACTAGATTTGAGATCTTTAATACAGTTTTGATACGGATCTGTAAAGAACTAACAAGTTCTAGCCCCTGAGATTTGTATAAAATTTTAAATTGAGGGAAAGGTAAATTTTCGATTTTCAGACCTTGTGACATGCTGTTTGCACTTTGCTGTGAGTTTTCGACTAGATTTGAGATCTTCAATGCAGTTTTCATAGGGATCTGTTAAGAACTAAAGAGTTCTAGCCCCAGAGGTTTGTATGAAATTTTTAATTAAGGGTCATGTAATTTTTTGTTTTTTTTACATTGTAGCATGCTCTGCTGCCACATTTTTGCAAATCTTCAATACAGTTTTGATAGGGATCTGTTAAGAACTAAAGAGGTCAATCCCCTGAGATCTGTATGAAATTTTTAATTGAGGGTAATGTAAATTTTCGTTTTTTTTACCTTGTGACATGCTCTGCTGGCACTTTATTGTGAGTTCTCGACTAGATTTGAGAATGTTAATACAGTTTTGATACGGATCTGTTAAGGACTAGAGAGTTCTAGCCCCTGTGATTTGAATGAAATTTTAAATTGAGGGAAAGGTAATTTTTCGATTTTTTGACGTTGTGACATGCTCCGCTGGCACTTTGTTCTTAGTTTTCGACTACATTTTAGGTCTGCAATACAGGTCTAGTACGGATCTGTAAGGAACTAAAGAGTTCTAGCCCCTGAGATTTGTTTGAAATTTAAAATTGAGGGAAAGTTAATTTTTCGATTTTCTCACATTGTGACATGCTCCTTCTGGCACTTTGTTGTGAGTTTTCGACTAAATTTGAGATCTACAATACAGTTTTGATACGGATCTGTTAAAAACTAAAGAGTTCTAGCCCCAGAGATTTGTATGAAATTTTTAATTGAGGGTACCTAATGTATTTTTTCGATTTTCTTACATTGTGACATGCTCAGCTGGCACTTTGTTGTGAGTTTTCGACTAGATTTGAAATCTTTAATACAGTTTTGATACGGATTTGTAGAGATCTAAAGAGTTCTAGCCCGTGAGATTTGTTAAAATTTTAAATTGAGGGACGGGTAATTTTTCGATTTTAAGACCTTGTGACATGCTCTGCTGACACTTTGTTGTGAGTTCTCAACTAGATTTGATATCTTAAAATCAGTTTTGATACGGATCTGTAGAGATCTAAAGAGTTCTAGCCCCTGAGATTTGTTAAAATTTTAAATTGAGGGAAGGGTAATTTTTCGATTTTAAGACCTTGTGACATGCTCTGCTGACACTTTTTTGTGAGTTTTCCTGTAGTTTTGAGGTCTGCAATACAGGACTAGTATGGGACTGTAAAGAACTAAAGAGTTCAAGCCCCTGAGATTTGTATGAAATTTTTAATTGGGGGTAATGTAATTTTTTGATTTTCTTACATTGTGACATGCTCTGCTGGCACTTTGTTGTGAGTTTTCGACTAGATTTGAGATCTTAAATACAGTCTTGATACGGATCTGTTAAGAACTAAAGTGTTCTAGCCCCTGAGATAAGTACGAAATTTTAAATTGAGGGAAAGGTAATTTTTCGATTTTTTGACCTTGTGACATGCTCTGCTGGCACTTTTTTGTTAGTTTTCGACCAGATTTTAGGTCTGCAATACAGGTCTAATACGGATCTGTAAAGAATTTAAGAGTTCTAGCCCCTGAGATTTGTATGAAATTTAAAATTACGGGAAAGTTAATTTTTCGATTTTCTAACATTGTGACATGCTATGCTGGCACTATGTTGTGAGTTTTCGACTAGATTTGAGATCCTAAATATAGTTTTGATACGTATCTGTTAAGGACTTAAGAGTTTTAGCCCCTGAGATTTGTATGAAATTTTAAATTTAGGAAATGGTAATTTTTCGATTTTTGACCTTTTGACATGCTCTGCTGGCACTTTATTGTGAGTTCTCGACTAGGTTGGAGGTTTGCATTGCAGGGCTAATACGGTTTCATTACGAACCAAGGAGTTCTGGCCCCAGAGATTTGTATGAAATTTTAAATTGAGGGAAATGTAATTTTTTGATTTTTTGACATTGTGGCATGCTCTGCTAGCACTTTGTTGTGAGTTCTCGATTAGATTTGAGATGTGAAATACAGTTTTGATACGGATCTGTTAAGGACTAAAGAGTTCTAGCCCCTGAGATTTGTATGAAATTTTAAATTTAGGGAATGGTAATTTTTCGATTTTTTACCTTGTGACATGCTCTGCTAGCACTTTGATGTGAGTTCTCGACTAGATTTGAGATCTTAAATATAGCTTTGATACGGATCTGTAAAGAACTTAAGAGTTCTAGCCCCTGAGATTTGTATAAAATTTTTAATTGAGAGAAAGGTAATTTTTCGATTTTAAGACATTGTGACATACTCTGCTGGCACTTAGTTGTTAGTTCTCGACTAGATTTGACGTCTGCAATACAGGGCTAACACGGTTTTATTAAGATCCAAGGAGTTCTAGCCCCAGAGATTTGTTTGAAATTTTTAATTGAGGGAAATGTAATTTTTTGATTTTTTGACATTGTGGCATGCTCTGCTGGCACTTTGTTGTGAGTTCTCGACTAGATTTGAGGTCTTTAACACAGGGCTTATACGGATTTATTAAGAACTAAGGAGTTCTAGCCCCAGAGATTTGTATGAAATTTTAAATTTAGGGAAATGTAATTTTTTGATTTTTTATTATTGTGGCATGCTCTGCTAGCACTTTGTTGTGAGTTCTCGACTAGATTTCAGATCTTAAATACAGTTTTGATACGGGCCTGTTAAGGACTAAAGAGTTCTAGCCCCTGAGATTTGTATGAAATTTTAAATTGAGGCAAAGGTAATTTTTTCGATTTTGTGACCTAATGATATGCTCTGCTGGCACTTTGTTGTGAGTTATCGACTAGATTTGAGGTCTGCAATACAGGACTAATACGGATTTATTTCGAACTAAGGAGTTCCAGTCCCAGAGATTTGTATGAAATTTTAAGTTGAGGGTAATGTAATTTTTTGATTTTGTAATAATATGGCATGCTCTGCTGGCACTTTGTTGTGAGTTCTCGACTTGATTTCAGATCGTTAATACAGTTTTGATACGGATCTGTTAAGAACTAAAGAGTTCTAGCCCCTGAGATTTGTATGAAGTTTTAAATTGAGGCAACGGTAATTTTTTGATTTTTTGACATTGTGGCATGCTCTGCTGGCACTTTGTTGTGAGTTCTCGACTAGATTTGACGTCTACAATACAGGGCTAATACGGGTTAATTAAGAACCAAGGAGTTCTAGCCCCAGAGATTTGTATGATATTTTAAATTGAGGGAAATGTAATTTTTTGATTTTTTGACTTTGTGGCATGCTCTGCTGGCACTTTTTTGTGAGTTCTCGACTAGATTTGAGATCCTTAATACAGTTTTGATACGGATCTGTTAAGAACTAAAGAGTTCTATCCCCTGAGATTTGTATGAAATTTTAAATTGAGGGAAAGGTAATTTTTCGATTTTTTTACCTTGTGACATGCTCTGCTGGCACTTTGTTGTGAGTTTTCGACTAGATTTTAGGTCTGCAATACAGGTCTAGTACGGATGTGTAGAGACCTAAAGAGTTCTAGCCCCAGAGATTTGTATGAAATTTTTAATTGAGGGTAATGTATTTTTTCGATTTTCTTACATTGTGACATGCTCTGCTGGCACTTTGTTGTGAGTTCTCGACCATAGGTCCAGAACTTTTGCTGAAAAGTATCAGGAACTGTTGAACTTATTCGCATGTAGGAAAACTCACTTTGGTTTTCTGATTTGCTGCTAATGCTCTGCTACGTGAAGTTAGCAGATCATTTAGTAATTTTTTTTAAGGTAAAAACGGCAGAACTATTTCTGAAAAATATCAGAAACTGTAGAACTCATTCGCATGTAGGAAAATCTCATTTTTTTTTTGATTTGCTGCTAATGCTCTGCTTTGTGAAGTTAGCAGATCATTTAGTAATTTTTTTTTTAAGGTAAAAACGGCAGAACTATTTCTGAAATGTATCAGGAACTATAGAACTCGGCTGCATGCGATAAGAACTTGGATTTATTATTGATCTGCTGGACAATGATCTGCTAAGTTCACTTACATCAACAATTTGAGGTTGTTACCGAGGGATGTGTTTAAAAATACCATCATCGAACATTTGGATTTGAGTTACAACGAAATGTCGTTATTTCCCGGCACCGCACTCTCCCAGATTGGCTTCACTCTTTGATACTTTGGTCTGTCACGTAATCGTATAGAATATTTAGACAGTAATATATTTCGAAGCACACAACTTCTATTAAGCCTAAATTTAGGTCATAATCTGTTAACAGTATTATCAGATAACACGTTTACGAGCCTCGGTGGCTTGCGCCAACTGGACCTAAGCTCAAACTCCATAAAGGCAAACTTCAAGGAGCTGTTTCACAACCTTCCCATCTTGAGGCATTTGAATCTTGCAAAAGTAAGTCAGTGCCTTATTTACCTTTGACAAACTTAACAAGCCTCAATTTGACGTCAAATTACATGAATAGTTTTAAGGAGACTGATGTTAAACGGATACTAAGTCTTCGCCATTTAGATCTTAGTCATAATCGTCTTACCTCTTTAGTGCCAAAGATGTGGTTTCATTTGAATAATCTATACCTTCTCGACTTGTCGTACAATCCTATCGTAAGAATCACGCCAAATAGTTTCAAATGAATTTATCTCATTTTAATTTAAATGGACTGAAATACTTAGCCATAGTTGACCAAGAGTCCTTCCGTCCCTTGATATCACTTCGGTCCCTGCATATCCAATCGTGGTCTACTATAAATCATTCTATGTTCCGCATTTCCAATATCACCTCCTCTCTCCCCTCCTTGTACAAATTAGTGATACATTAGACAGACGAGACCAATCAATTACACGGGATCGATGCAAGGAACATTCGTTACCTAGAAATCAGGGGATCAAATCTGAAACGAATATCCGACGAGGCTTTCCAGCCCTTCACCGACAGTCAAGAGATATTTATCAGGATCACAATGACTTCCCTAACGAAATTGCCGACAGCATTTATGAGGCATTTGGGACAAGTTCCGCAACTTGGCATCGACTTGAGCTATAATCACAGAACAGTTAAAAGGAGTAGAATGGCCTTGTGGGCGTGGCAGGCGCACCGTGCGTGTGAGCAAACGCTCATATTTCGACAAAATTTGATTTACCGGTCAACAATCGCGCTCGTATTGCGAAAGCGTGCGAAACTCCGCGAAAAAAAAAATTATTATGCCATCTTGCGCTGTTATAACGTGTAGAAAAAGAAGCCAGGCATGTAATGTGGCTCGAGAAGGGATTTCTTTTCACCGGTAAGTCCAAAAACCTTAAAATACAAATGATATTTGTAATAATTGTAATTATTGCAATAGTATTATGTAGTTTGTAGACAAAAATGATACTATCGCAAGCAAATAAAAAAAATATACATTGCTGGCAATACGTGGGTACCATCTAGTACTACGTAGGCGATTGCGCAATGTATTTCGTTCACTGCGAACGTCGCGTGCGACTAGCAAATGAATACATCGCGTAGACCGGCCACTGCTACTCGAAGCGGCCGGTCGACGCGTATGAGCGATTTAGTGATGTGCTTGTGCAGATCTACTAACGTGGTCTATCGACAACATTACAATGAATTAATTGCTTTTGGTTTACATATTTTTCAATTTGTCAACCGTTCCAACTCATTCGGAAGATCGATGTGAATTTATGTTTTTACTTATTTTGATCTTTTTACAGCCTAGTAGAGAAATAGAAATGCGTAACCAACTTTTGTAAAGTATGTAAATGAAATTTAGGTTGATATACGGTGGTGTGTTTTTGTGTTTGAATTATTATAATATATGATACGCGTTATCCTCGTGATATTATTATGGTTTTTGTATTTTACTGCCGGTAAAGCTTGGAATGCGTTATGGTCATCAGCATGTTTCAGAGGACTTGCCTAATATAAGTCAACATATTAATTATGCTATTTATTTTTCACGCAAGGATGTGTTTCTTTTAATATATTTAACTACCTATTCTATATTTACTAAGATGTTTATATAACAAATTCCTATCATATGTGGGGTATTCCGTAACACACTTACAGCTGAAATCGGATTATGACTGTACAATAAAATTATTATATTATTTATAAAATAATAATTAAAACAGCTTGTCTCACCGAGGATAAATTAAAAGTAAAAACTAAAAATATTAAAGAGGAACTCGTAGTAAAGGCTTTGCCATATTTCATAGGTTTATATATATTTAATAATATTAAGTTTCACCAATTTGATTAGTCTCCAATGAATAATCATATTATATTTTTAATAAAATCAGTCATGGAAAATATTTAAATTTAAGATTACACTATTTGACAAAGAATGCCACCCCAGTAATATCAAAGCGTCAAGTACTGCACAAATACCTCCACTTTACAGGTCAGTAAACAAACACCTATGCAGGTCTTGCGTGACCAGGCCTCCTATAAAGTAGCCGAAACATCGGGTTAAAATAAATAATGTAGTTTCTAGATCATTCGGTTTTTAATAATATAATAATATTCTACCATATACACACATCACCATCTAGTCCTAAACTAAGGAGAGCTTGTACTATGGGTACTAGACAATGAATAAACATACATATGTTTTACTTTTTTTGTAAATACATACATATTATACATAGAAACACCCAGACTAAGACAAACATCCATGTTCATGCACAAACATGTTTGACTTGAGCGGGAATCTCGTTTTTGTGATTAAAACTAAATAATATTTTTAGCATCATTTTGTTTATTTTGATTATATTATTTTCTGAAAATTCCCTTCTTTTATTTTTTTAATTTACAGGGTCCCCAAAAAACATTTTGTACAATTATAAATTGAAGAATCGATAACTTTTCAATTTAGTCAATCACTAGTGTTGATGAGAGATAAATTGCTTTTGCACAGTACAACGATAGCGTTCAATGTTCTTGTGTGAGTAAGTTTGACGGCGAGGTAAATAAACGCTATGTTTGACAGGATAAAGTCTATAATTGATTTTTTTGCACATTCTGATTAAAAAAATGCGAGCGTGTGCGCGACTACGTTTCTATAGATTTTACTAAAGTGTAGGTGTAGTAGTAGCCGTGTGGTAGGGGCAAACTGGCGACACAGGTTCCGATACATTTTCGTCTAGAGGGCATATCTACTATAATTAATATATAATAATAATAATAATAATAATAATCTTTATTGTAACCATAAATGAAACAATTAAATTGAAGCACTGCCTCCCAAACTAGGTCATAAACCTGTATCTCAGGAGACAGTTCCTTCCCACATTAGGTGATACACGAGTATGTTACAGTTACAGATGGCTTAAAAGATAATAAAAAGAAAGTAAATACAGCAAAAAACAACAAAAACAAGTGTACATTAATAATATAAACAAAAAAAAATAAAAGGAGTGTGTGTGTTGTGTTGTGTTATGTTGTGTGTGTGCGTCTGTGTGTAAGTTTAATACGTTATTATGTATATTGATTTACGACCAGAGATTCTACTTGGTCGTAATCCATTGCTTTGAGGTAGCCTAACAGGTACTTTTTGTATTTGTGGTTGTTAAACTCATGGATGTTTTTACAATTTTTATTTATCCTATTATATATACGGGGTGCACAATAGTTGTAATGACGTTGAGCGAAACTGGATTTGGTGGCGGGTACTGGACATCGAAACTGTCTTTTTGACATTGTAGGCAAGTAAGGGATGGAAACACGGTGGTACCTACGCAATGACTGGTATATATATAGTTTCCGAACTGTTAGAACTTGGGTAGTATTATATAGATCAGTTGTAGGGTGTCGAAACGGGAGATGCATCATAACCTTTAACACGGCACGTTGTGCACGTTCTAACTCTTTTTAATATATTTGGCTATAATCAACTGACGACGCTTAATCCTGCCATTTTCTACCCGAATTTCACCAGTTGGAGCCATGTAGCGACCAAGTTACTGTCAGGTACGTCCGTATCTTGTTCGTGTATACTTTACGTCATCCAATATCATAACCCGCATAATGCTCGCAGTTGAGCCGCCCGGCACCCGGCACCCGCACCCACTCGCTACAACATATAAACAAGATAAACTTTTTATTTCAGAACAGATGATTTTAAGTTACCGTACCTATCTGCGGCTCGGCTTAGCGAAGTTGAAAACCTGCATGTTTACGCTCGTTTAAATTTTTAAAAGTCAAGCTTAGTTTAATGTTACCCTCGCCAGGGTAAAAGAACTTGCTCGTAGTGTGGAGTCGAGCCATTCTCGCTTAAAAACTCGAATACAAAACCAACATTACTGTACAATTCACCTGTAGTTCCAAACCACATAAACTTCTTTTGAAAACAATTTAAATATTTGATAAGCTTATAATTAACGCTGCGATATCTCTCAAACGAGTTAGGTTAAAAATGTACAGTCGCGCGAGTGAACCACAAGCAAATGCTATTTTATTAAAATTTACCGAGCCTCTCACCACACAGAATGAGGCGGGCAACTCTTCTTAATGAGTTTTAATTCTTAATACGCCACTCGAAACTTTTGTAGGCGAGGTAAATCGTGTACTGGTATAATGTAGTAATATTGAGTGTGTGGTGTGTCGCAGGCGGGCTGATATTGACGGGCAACCCGCTGCGGTGCGAGTGCGAGCTGGCGTGGCTGGGCGCGTGGCTGCGGCGCTGGCTGCAGGAGAACGAGGCGGGCGCGGAGCTGCGGCGAGCCGTGCGCGGCGGCACGTGCAAGGAGCCAAACGGGCGCCGCGCCCCTCTGCTGCAGCTGCGCGCCGACGAGGCCAAGTGCCACGCCAGCGCGCTCTCCAGCGACGCGCAGCCACACTACACGCGCGCCGCGTACACGCTCGCCGCCGCGCTCTGTACCCTCCTACTCAGATGATGTCCGTTCTAACTCGACACTTTTATACCTTACTAGTAAATACTTGTAAATATGTTTTAACACCACCGAGTTTAATGTTTGCAAACAGACTGTAGTTGAATTTTATACACGGTACGATTAAAATTTTTGTAGGTAACGTGGACGTGTACGTATAAGCGAGACGAGAATGATTGTTATGTCTATTATTAATAATACTTCAATGTGTAAAGGTAGATACGTATTATAATGTTAATAAGGTTTTTAGGTAACTCTGTAGGTATTGTACGAATACAATAGATTGCTCACAAAATACGACCATTTTGAAACAGAATAAATACGAGTAGCTAATTCTGCAATGTTTCTCTTTCCTTTCATCGAGATCTATGTATTTAAAGTATACGTAAGTACTTAACATACTTACACACGTTAAACGTATCTACCCTAATCTGGCCACAAATTGTTATTCTTTTGTAAATTTACTTTATACTCGAGTAAATATGTACAAAAATAAATATTTTTACAAAAATGTGATTGTATTGTTTCTCAACACAATTGACGTAAGTACATTTTCTAAAGGCAAAGCTTCCGTAAGAATCCAGGCAAATGTTTCATCACGTTTCATATCTTGGCAAGGTTTCGTTTATCAAAAGCATAGCTTTGTGATTTCAGCTGGCACCTAACCTACTTATATTATATGCGCATTGTGATTTCTCCCGCTGACACCGCCGAAACATTGTGCTTAATCCCCGTACGAGACTCCAAGCAAATTGCTTACTTTATTGAAGTTTATTGTTGTCGAAATTCAATCCGTATTATTGGTTACGGAGCAGTTTTAAATTAAAAATAAACAGTAGAGTAGGGTATAATGTCGAATCATGAAATTACGGGTCAAATGTATAGCGATGTGTAAATAAAATAGGGGAGGGTTAGTGGTGCGCCAGTGGAATAAATCAAAACGTAGCCAATGAATACATTTAATTTCCGAACTGGCTTTGATTCGGTATCGATTAGCCGGCTATTTTGGTTGTTGCTAATGCGCCGGAATTAATGTAATTGATCTGGATTCGTGATGCTTACGTATTTGTCAAATATTCGGATTGCAGTGGTTCCTCTTAAAGTAATATTCAAACTGGAGCCAGCTGTGTCAAAGCTTGAATATGTAGAAATATAGGAATTCTTACAATTAGGTAGATAGGCAGGAGATAGGGGTATGGTTATGACAATCAAACACACGTCTGAACTGATAGAATGGCTACAAATTTAAATGCTTTTATAGGAATGTAAAGGAACTCTTCTCATCTGAAATGGAATCGGTATGTTAAAAATGCTAAAGTAAAATCGACAGCGTAACGCGTGCATAAAACGGAACCTTACATATCCCAAAGCATATTACAAAGTTATATCCATACAATCTGCAATAGTTTGGACGTACCTTTACTGCTCCAATTCAAACGTTACATTAAGTATTAACGAGAACTCTGCTATCATTGCAAAAATATAATCCTGCAATCGCACAGTATAAAAATAATTGATGGATTATATTTTGTTGAATACAGTATTCGTAAAGGCAAACAATCGCTATCAATATAATATACCCTCCCTTAATAAATATTACCCTTATAACGCAAAGTAATTAATCTACGCTTCGTTTCCAATTCAAGTATCATAATATGACGACCGGTTGGCGCAGCGGGTGCGTAAGCGACTGCTACGCCGAAGGTTGCGGGTTCGATTCCCGCTCAAGTCAAACATTTCAGTGCATGAACATGGATGTTTGTCTTGGTCTGGGTGTTTCTATGTATAATATGTATGTATTAACAAAAAAAAAATATGTATGTATATTTATTCATTATCTAGTACCCACAGTACAAGCTCTGCTTAGTTTGGGACTAGATGGTGTTGTGTGAATGTAGTTAGAATATTTTTATTATGTTTCTCTTTACACGGTTATTCTTTTAATACCAAATGTTAGACATTTGGTATTAAAAAAATAACCGGACCTTTGGAAGGCTTACCCGGGGATATGGATCCAACGTGCAGAGGCCCGTAGAGAGTTTTAATTTAAAATATGATGGGACACGTGCAGCGGAGCCTCCACAACTGCACTAATAAGTACAGCTATGGACTAGCCGCAGCACGTGCAGGACTATTACTTTAATGTGGAATCTACTCGAATGAGGTTATGGGGTTGGGTGTTAGATGGACCGGTATGATAAAAGCTATGGATTACAGACGGCACCTGCCTGATACTCCTATAGCATCCGTCCGCGAGGCAGGTGGTGACTCGCCAACTCGCTGGATGGGCCCTCTCTTATTAGCCGCCAAGGCAAGCAAAGTCTGCCATAAAGGCAGCCAGAGGGCAACACGGTGCGAGTGGCTAGGGGTGTCGAGCGGTGCGGCACCGGTTTCGCCATCACGGGTCTCGTGACAAAGGAGACCCGGAGCGGGTTTCCCCCTAGTTACACCCTTGAAAATGACAGTTCCACCCCCGATCTAATAGCTCTTGCGGCTTCCCTCTGGCTGGCCGGTCAAGGCAAATCAGAGTTGAGAGTCCTGCGGGCGCTCTTGGGCATCCACTCCAACCAGCCAGTAAAGGCAAGCCGGAGACGAGGCCCTGACCGACTCTCTGAAGCATTCGGTACCGCGGTGTCGCCACACACATTCAGCTCGCCACAAAGCTGCCCTGCGGTTTGTAAGTTTTCTTTTCATTTTGTAATACATTTATTGTTTATATCACAAGATGAGGTGAAGTTTGAAAGCTGTTACTCTGCCGTCTGAGTTTGCGTTAGTCTCATAGTGAGATAACGGCTGCCCCATAGGGCTTTTATTATTATTATTATATTAACCACCATAGTCGCTCTTGCGTTATCACGGTTGCATCCAAGACTTTTCGTCTTGGAGCCCCGAATCCGCTTATTGGTAACCAGATTTGACAGAGTATTAGCGTAGCCATCTTATTACCTGATAATAAGCTACGCAAAATTAAAAACCTTTTACAAGTCTTCTGTCCAAAACGGCATAATTAAAACGTTAAAGTTGATTAATCTGGTGAGTCATTCGTACAATGTACTAATAAAGGAACCATAATTAAAGCAGTCCTCAGACTCGGTATAATCCGCCCTTTTCATCTTACATACAAAGATATACATACAAATACAGGCGGTTCACTCCAACTTGAAAGATTTTAACCGGAATACGGCAAGCGTACCTTTTGAGTCGCAACCTCGTGACGTGGGAATAAAAACGTGAGATGTAATCTGTTTAATGCATTAATTAGGTCGCTGGACAATAGACTAATCTATTTACATACTGTATTTCGTTAAAGGTAACTCAAACGTTCTGTGTGTTAAGTAGACCTTGAAGACGCGGGAGAGAGTCACTCATCCCCTCTGAATGCACTAAGAGGCGCTGTATGACTTCTTGTGAGGCAAAAAAGCATACAAATTACACCCAATCACAGAACAACTATATTTCTGTCTTCTGAACAATTATCTTATCAAAAGTAAATCGCTACTGTGTCACAGGATATGTACACTAAAGCAAAAAAGATCTCAAGAAGATTACAAAAAATAAAGTTCGTGGAACACTTTCCCAAAATAATACGTTCCACCGTCAATTTCAGTGTCACAAAACATCGCAGCTACAGCAAAATTCAAAAGAAAGCTCTCTAGAAAAGTTAGGAAGGATATATTCGTAAAGACAGCCACATTATTCTGTAAAAAGGCGTCTCAGTGCAAATATAAATCTGCCCACTCGACTCTTACATAGATAATGGTGAATAGTGGAGCAGTGAGAGAGAGCGAGCTAGTGAAACGTGTGACAAGATGGATATACTAAATCATTGTTGCGATGTTTGCAATTAACTTGCCCTCTGCGCTGCTCGCCCGACCCGTCGCACTTCACGTGAGTACGTTAGTACTTTGTTCCACACTCTACGCATTTGGGACAGTCACTAGACAAATATATCACATTCAAGGTGGTTTCCACTTAAGCGAAGACGATTGGAAAAACGTGTTCTACCAATTGGACGTCACCGTAATCGCGTTTTCTAGCGCACAGACAATGCTCAGGATCGTGCATCTAAATAATTAAAAAATATTCGCTTTAGTCGTGTTTGTGTTGGCAGAACGCAGCGTTTTGAACACACAAGTGCGTGGAAAATAGAAAAACAGACATTACTCTTGCAAAAAAATGTTTGCACGTGGTGCAGAGTACGGTTTTGTTCAACCTATGTTACTTATAAGTCTGACGCTTGCTTTTCGGTTCTTGTTAAGTGCCCACCGATATAAATTAGATCGTAAATTATACCGTACATCGTTAAACTACTCAATCGATCTCATTTTATTAGGTAGAAGCAGCTTAATAGCTGCGACACTAGTGTTAGTCTGGAAAATGTCTAGAGAGTAGCAAAGACATACATTTGCACGTTGTTAGTGTTGTTACTAAGACATGCAATGAAAAAGGAAAAACGCATTTGATTGTATGCGCATTAGTATATGGAATAGTAGGTAATTATGTAATGCACACATAAGTACTTACATCGTTAAAAATGTTGAGACAGTAAGCGTAAAGCTTTAAAATTTTGAGTCGTAAAGATAACCATGTCAGTCGCCATCAAGGGTTAAGCATGCTTTCTAAGGTTTATATTGCAGTATCTTATTATCGCTAATAGTAATAAAAATAGTCTTTAAATCGTATACATCAGTTTTTGTTCCATGTATTAATTTTACTCTACGTAATTATCACGCATACATGTATCTATTTCTACAGAAATAATGTTGTCGGAAGTGTATGAAATTTTGTAATAAATGCCTCAACTACTAGGTTATAACAATATTAAAAATTTGACCAATGTAGAACAATACAATGCAAACTTACAAATTGCATAAAACTTAGTGACGGAATTCATTCATGACTACTGCGCTCTGGCAGTAGCAATTTTTTCGCTCTCCTGTCAAGTAAATAATGACTAAAGAACGTGATGTCAGAAATATAGGACGATCTGCCATTCTATATGAAGAAAGTATTACTTCAACTAACAGTGAGCTCTTTGCAATTTGCATATTTCACTTAATGTTTCATTTTATCTCGTATGAATGAGTGGCCAACTCTGGTGGCGGCCTTTATAGGCCGCCTGAAGATCTTCAACATGGCCTAACGATTCTTGTAGATTATTAATAAAGTCAAAATCGTCGGTTCCATAACAAGTATCGGCACTGACGGCTTTATGTGCCTTACGAAGCACAGTGGTGTGCACAAGCAATCACCCACCCACGGCGAAACCTCTGAAAAAATAGCCTTACCGATATGTATGAAAGGCAAATAAAGTATGTAACTCATCAGCCACCTAGCGTTATCTCAGTAAGAACTTGGAATCCGCTTTCTAGTTTAACCAGATTTGACTTAATAATAGCTTTTAAATAAAAAACGACTCCGTGCCTGACCTACGCAACCCAAAGGGATAGCAATATTCCGTGGGTTAGACCAGTACCAGTTTATTTGAGGGTACTGAGTATCTGTAACAACTGTCAAAGATCTTCATGACAGCCGGGACCGACGGTTTAACGTGCTCTCAGAAGCAGGAGGCAGGCGATAACTAACAATTTAATACGCACATAACTGTGCTAAGAGTCAGTGATGCGCGCCGTGGATTTGAACCCGATACCCCCTGTATGGCATTCTGTTGGAAATCTCCACTAAACTGTCGCTGCATTCCAGTCATATGGATATAATAATGTATTTAAAATAAAATTCACGCGTGAATGAATGAATAAAATAATTTGACTTTGAATAGCGTGAATAGTACAATCCTTGAAGTGATGAAGAAGGGTATAAGTAAGATTTTCTTTCGTGTGTAGCTTTGAGATATTTGAATCCGTCGGGATATGTTTTGAAGTCAATAGAAATATGTATATTATCGCTAATGTGTCAGGCAAGTTTAACTTACCTATTGATTTGTGATATACTTTATTGTTTGTTTTGTTTTTCGTGTGAGTGTGTGGCCAACTCTGGTGTCGGAGTTTTTTCAGACCGCCCGAAGGCCTCCGACATGGCCTAACGATCCTTATCCTTAGACAAGAACCGGGACCGACAGCTTTACGTACCCTCCGAAGCACGGTAGCGCTCAGATGAAAATGCCACACACTTTATTAATAAACCTATATTTAGTTCTCAGATTCAGATTCAGATTCTCTATTTGCTTTAAATGTTGTTACAATAGTTGTTACAGTAATTTGTGTCTCAAACATTTAGTCATTGATGACATGCAAAAATATATCAAAATTACAAACTATGCGAAATACTATGAATGTCCAGTTATAATCATTACAAATCTAACAGCAAATCTAATCCAGACAAATTATAAAAAAATAAAGCAATAATCAAATAAGTAAATGTCAAAATATCATAAACTATGAATGTCTAATAATCATGTCAAAGCTAACAAAAAAAGAATACATATAGGTAGATGTCAAAATAAATGAATGTACTTATTAGATCTTCATAATTTCATTTCAATAAATTCTTTAACAGAGTATAAACACTTATCACATAACCAATTATAATAATAATAATAATAATATTCTACCACATTCACACAACACCATCTAGTCCCAAACTAAGCAGAGCTTGTACTCGTACTATGGGTACTAGATAATGGATAAACATACATATATACTATTTTTTTGTAAATACATACATATTATACATAGAAACACCCAGACCAAGACAAACATCCATGTTCATGCACACAAATGTTTGACTTGAGCGGGAATCGAACCCATGACCTTCGGCTTAGCAGTCGCTTACACTCCCGCTACACCAACCGGTCGTCAATTATATAATTTACGTCGAAAGATATTTATAGGTAGTGTAGTTAGAAATTCTGGCAACTTATTATAAACTCTCACAGTCATTTGGTTGCAGCTTTTGCTGTTTAGGGCAGTTTTTGAGTGGGGCATACATAACCTGTCTGGGTACCTTGTGTTAAAATTATACTTGTCTTTAAAATTTTCAAATAAGTGCATATGGTTTTTTACGAAACAACTAATTTCAAATATGTACATGCAAGGGAGTGATAGCAACTTTAACTCTTGAAACAAAGGTTTACATGATGATAATGGTTCTGCTCCGCAGATGGCTCGTATACATCGTTTTTGTATAACAAATACTCTATTCACATCCCTTGAGTTACCCCATAACATTAGACCATAACGTAATATGGATGCTACATGTCCGTGATAAGCCAACAGTGCAGTTTTTCTATCACTTATATTCTTAATTCTGTATAAAGCATATACGAAACTATTGATTCGTTTACACACGTGTTCTATATGAGCAGTCCATGTACATAAGTTATCAAGTTTGATCCCAAGAAATGTAGCAACAGGTACTTCATCGACAGATTCGTTATTTAGAATAATATGGGTTTGTGGTATCATCATTTTTTTATTTCTGAAGAGAGTATATTTAGTCTTTTAATGTTTATTTGTAGATTATTATACTGCATCCATTCATTTATTTTATTTATTGTATAATTAATGTCACTTTCAAATGTGTTTTTGTCCTTACAATCTATTATTACAGATATATCGTCTGCGAAAAGTACGCACTTGTGATGGGTTATTTCAGGTAAATCATTAATGTATGCTAAAAATATTAGAGGTCCGAGAATGCTTCCTTGCGGCACCCCGTATGTATTTCTTTGATACGTAGATCTATACTGTATCAGATCTTTTTTAGTGTTAAGTTTACAGATTTCTACACATTGTGTTCGATTGTTCAAGTATGATTCAATCCAATCTTTAGCAATACCCCGTATGCCTAAATTTTCTCATTTATCTAAAAGTTAAGAGTGACAAACGAAATCGAACGCCTTAGACATATCAAAATAAACTACTGCAGCTGGTCGACCTCGATCTAGAATACTAACTATGTCTTTCATTAATAAAAAGGCTGCTAATGTTGTCGATTTCCTTTTTTGAAAGCCATTTTGCTCTGTTTTTATGAGATTATTTTTTGATAAGTAGAGATCTAAGCGTCTGTGGAAAGCTTTTTCAAAAATTTTTGAAAGGATTGGTATGAGTGCAATCGGCTTGTAATTATTTCTTTCAGTTTTTGAACCCTGCTTAAATAAAGGTTTTATTACAGTTTTTTTAAGATAATCTGGATTTTTTTTTTCTCACTAAACCTTACCTTAAGTAATTATTAGAAAGGCTGAACACAGGTATAAATAGAAGTGTACCTAACGGCAAACCTTATAATTAACAAAACTGTAGTTTTCTTACAAATTATTACAAAAAAAAAAACAAAAGACAAAACTCCAAAGGAAAAAAATGACTATCCATCAATCATCTTGTTATTCCTTTGTAAAAATGTTCATTTATATATACATAATTACTTAAAAACTAACTTTATTATTTTTCATACCAAACAAAACACGACTAACAAGATCTAAGTAGGCTGCAAATAATATAATTAGTTGAGTGCTTTTAGAGCCAAGACATTGTCATAATTGAACAAAAAGGTAATATTCTATAATTTGCATAATTTCCCTAATAGTGTGGAGGGACTCCATACTCCATGAGGATTTTCCAACCCGAAACCACAAAAAAAAAAGACGCGGAACGGGAAATTAGCGTGCTTTGCGTATAATTTATTATAGAACGGGTCATTGCGGTTAGCACTCCATCAATTTTCATATTGTGTTACTGCCATTTCAAGGACTGTAGTAATCAAGCTGTAGGTCAGCTGGCTTGTTATTTTGCTGAATTTACTGTTAATTATTTGTAGAAGTTGTCGTATGTTGTGATGTAGGCGTGTGAATGTATTTTGCGCTTGCGTGAAAAGGCACTGAAGTCCCGTAGGACATGAAGCTCGGCTGGCACGCTTCAATTACATTCCATATACGCTCTCAGAATCGGCAACAAAGGTAACTCTCCTAGTCTGGAACGACTGTCATTCAATTTTATATCCATATAACATATTTTAATATATGACTCGAGTTTTATTTATTTCCATGACTCGTATTTTTACACAAATATGCGTACTCATAAAGTTCACTCAGGCAACAAAAGTAATAATAAAATATCAAGCTATGAATAGCGAAAATGTAAACGATCCAGATCATGCGCTACATTGAGTACGTTGAACGAGTTCATTTGTACACTGACGAGGTTTAATAACTAACTATACATCTTTTTTCTATCTGCCTGTTACAATACAGCGATTGAAAATACTTGTGCCAAAATTGTTCACCGTTTCCTCAAAGACAGCATACTTTTCATTAAAATTTAAAACAGTGAAAATCCAGAGCTAATTCCACTTTGAAGAAATCTCTTTACTTATCCGCATACCTTATTTAAAAGATGTTCCAAATTACTTTTTAGGCCCGTTAAGTTATTATTAGTAAGTTAAGTTATTATAGAGTTAAGTTAAGTTATTAAAGAGTTATTATTGACGAACAGCATGGTTTCATCAAAAGAAAATCGACTACAACAAATCTGGTAATTTTTACGGACTATTTATTTAAAAACATGGATCATCAACTTCAAGTAGATGCTGTGTACACAGACTTTCGAAAAGCATTCGACAAGGTGGATCATACATTACTCCTAAATAAACTTGCGTATAATGGAATAAGGGGTGATCTACTGCGTTGGTTCTGCTCTTACATCACCAATAGATCCCAAATGGTCGTAATTAAAGGATATCAGTCGGCACCTGTTACTGTTACATCCGGAGTCCCCCAAGGCTCAATTCTAGGTCCTCTTTTATTCATTTTATTTATCAGTGACATTGCAAATTGTTTTCGGCACTCAAAGTTTTTATTATATGCCGATGATTTAAAATTATACAGACCCATAAAAAAATTTGCTGATAGTTGCCTACTACAGGAGGACCTAGATCGTCTGTCAAAGTATTGTGTGGAAAATAAAATTCACTTAAATATTTCAAAGTGTGTCAGTATCTCATTCACCAAAAACAAAAACATTATTCCAAGTATATACAAAATAAATAATGTAGTTTTGGTAAAATCATCTACTGTACGAGATTTTGGAGTGCTGTTGGACAACAAACTCCACCTAGATCAACACATAGAGAAGATTGCGAAAAACGCATATCGTATGTACGGCTTTATAATGAGATCCACGACCGAATTCAAGAATGCAAATACATATATTCATCTTTACAAATCCTTAGTCAGATCACAACTAGAGTATGCTGTAGCTATATGGAGTCCTTATTATAATAAATATGTAGATAGCTTGGAGACTGTTCAGCGAAAATATCTAAAATCCGTGAACTATCGATGTTTTCGTAGTTTTTCCACTTATGAATATTTGTTGAAAAAATACAATTTGTTGAATCTGAGGTGCAGACGGTTATATCTAGAAATAATGCTACTTTATGATATATGCAATGGTAGATATAATTGCACAACTTTAACTAATAACCTGTGTTATATTGTACCAAGAACTGTCATAAGACGAGAGGTGCGTGTACGTCCCCTTTTTGCATTACCAACCTGCAGAACTAATGCTGGTATTCGCGCACCTCTACGTCGCATTTGTAGGAACTACAACGAGTATTTCGCTGATCTTGACATTTTTGCAATGCCTGTTAACAAGTTCAGAAATTCCCTAATGCAAATTGTCAACGAAATTAAATGACAAAGTCATTCGTTTGGAGCCTTGGTTTGGAGGGTATAACTGGAGCCTTTTTTATGTTTTATGTGTATTTTATCAAGAGATCAAAGTTGTCATTACAAAGTGTATATTTTGTGAATAACGTTGTGAGTGCACATAATACCTCATGCTTTTTTGTGGAATGTTGTTTAAGTATATTATTGTGACACTGTTTGTTATTCCTAATAAATAAATAAAATAAAATAAGTAATGTTTATAGTTTTGAGAATTATGTTATAAATGGCAATATCGAGGGGCGCACTAGTTAAACACTCGGTACCTAATCGTTTCGATTCCAATAAAGAAATGCGAATTGAAACTTGAAAGAAGGATAGTCTCGGGGCCCGAATGTAATTGTCCGTGCTCGAAGCAAACGGTTTCTTTTGCTTATTGCCTCCGAGGGTTTCTTGCAATTCTCTTAATGTTATTCTCTGACAACTGAATTTTATGGCGTCAGAATAAGAGCAATGAATGTAACGTATTGAATGTAACGTATTGAATGAATAGAAAAACTTCGGTTACAAAACGTTATTCTAAAAATTCATTTTGTTTTCAAACGGTCGGTCTACATTTTTTACCTTTTATAACAAACGCATACGTATGAAATAGACAGAGATTAATAGTTCTACCGGACGGTACCTATCGAAAAACGCTCAACATTATTGTCAATTTGTTTGGCACATGATGTTTTGTTATAATTAACTCGTGCATACATTTAACTTCATTGGTCTGTATATTACTGAGTTGAAAAACATACGGCACATATACTAGTATGTCTGTACATATTCAAAATATGTACAATTCAGGTAATGCGTTGCAAAAGACAATAATATGTTTTCACAAATCACAGTTGAATGGTGCAGATCGTCAGCATAATGGACATTGTACGTTCTAACAAATGTTGTCTAATAATGTATGAATAATACTATTACTAATAATAATACATTATTTATCAGTCCAATGAGCTTTTGCTTATCATCTGCATATTTACCAAATTATACGTTTTTTAAACGTCGCTCGTTGAATCTGATATCTCTTGTTCCGCAAAACGAGCGAAATGGATGTAATATAACTGTAAGATAAAAAAGTAAACATTCGTGTACCTAAAAACTAGTAACAATTTATGCATTTTTGCAAATTATTTAAAATGTTTTTTCGCCGAATTAGATTTTTTTCATTAAGGATAGGATATGTATGTAATATTTTTAATGCCAAATAACTACGGGAAGTTATACGATCAAGCAGACCATGAAATGAAGGCATTTTAATCTATTGGTTACCTGCAGTATTTCGTTACAAAGTTGACTCTTCAAGAGTAACAGGTCAATCAATTTGATAAACATGCAATTAACAAACATATGTAGATATTAGTCAATAAAGGGCATGATAAATTGAGAACTTAGCCGTGATTGAATAAGTTATGTAAGTAAGCATAATTACATACCTTATTCGATCAGGGTATTTTCATTCAGGGTTCATTCAGGGTATTTCTTGTACAATAACTTAAAATAAGTATTTATATACTCATAAATTTCATCCAAAACTCTTTTTAGCCCGGTGATACCTACCGGACTAACTTGGAATGAAACATCTGAAACAAACTTAATAGTCAAAGTCTGTTTTAGAGTCTAGAAAAGCCTCTCAGCCTTTGAGAAGTTCTAAATCAGCGGATTTATGCAACCGACTGCATTTCGCATAAATTCACCACAAAATCGCCCGATGATTTGCTTTCGGGGTAACCGAACCGTGCAACTCGCGTATATTGTTTCCATGTTAGAACACAAATATATTCCTGGGTCGGGCGATTGCCTTTAAAGTATCTATCTTTAATGCGTCTTGAATAGTGTATGTTTTAGAATACTTACAGTAATACTAAGACTAACGTGAAATTTCGTATCACAAACGTCTTGTCACGTCTTGCACTTTACAAAGATACAGTCTAAACAACACGTCCAGTAGCCAACTCATTTACGGATTCCCAAGGCACTGTCATTAGTCTGGAGGTTAAAAGTTTAGAGTGCATTAAAATAGCACAGACACAGCCGAAATTGTCTAGACGGTAAAACGGAGTTGCTGAATACGTGACAGAGAGAAGTGGAATTATGATACAATGGCGGCATTTTGCCGCCAAATCGTACTACTAGTATGTTAGCTAAACAGTTTCATATAGGTCTTACTTTTAAGTATGATTTGGGATCATAATTGATGCTACTTTCTCCTTCAGGCACCGTATTAGATACTTAGTAAATAGAGTTCATGTGTATAATATTTAAAAAAATGCACCAAAAAGCAGATATGAAAGGACCATGAGTCAAATTGGGCTCAGTGTCCAACAGAGTTATGGCATATGCCATTGTAAAGGATTTTGTTCGCTCTAAAATTTTTACTACCAGCACCACCTTCAATTTCATTGCAGAAAAAAGATATGCACTTAAATAGATTTTGTAGAAAAATACAATTGTTAGTCATAAAACTGTTATAGTAACAATATATTCATACTTTAAAATCAGTGGCGTAGCTAGCTTGGGTGGCACCCGGGGCGGAAGTTGGCGGTCGACCTGTTTCTTTTTTTTTTTGTCGATACCTAACAATTACGGGCTAACTGCCCCCGAATCGTAGTGCTGAGCTAGCCTATGTTTTTTATATGTTTGTATATTGTTCTTAAAGTCGAGTTTGGGGTGGCACTCCAAAAAGGGAGAAATCCGGGGCTGACCGCCCTCGCCACCCCCTCTCCCTTCTTGCACCACTGTTTAAAATAATGGTAAACAATAGATGCGCTTACGCCCGTGTGATTTACAACACTCTCCTTCCCTCTCACACCTCTCGGACGCCTGCCCGGGCGCCCGTCTGCTCTCAGTCAGTCGACTCGTGATTCTCACGGTGTTATCTGTGTGTCCTAAAAACAGGACAGGTTAGAAGTACCCTGAACCGAAGAACATGCATGAGGAATCTGATGGGAGTGAATGAAGCAAGAGAGATATTTCAGGATCGTTGCAAATGGCGTTCCGTAGTCTCTGCCTACCCCTCCGGGAAACAGGCGTGAGTCTATGTATGTATGTATGTTACCTGTGTGTTTCCGTGTATACTCTCGGCACATACAATTTAATCCACCGGCAGGTCACCTAAACGATATTATTATTGATAGTGATTGAAATGCTAATAAAAGTATTTTTAACTATTAGCAGCTGTCTTATTTTTTATGTATTCTTTGCACATGGAATTAAAACTAGTTAAAGATGTGAAACATCAAAAACTACAATGCCATAACAGCATAACTTTGCAGGATTATAGTTTATTTATGGTAGGAGAAAAATATTTATAGCAAAATAACCCCATGGATTCTTCGAATTTATTATCTATAATAATAAATATATAATATACATATTCTTCGAAGCAAAAATGAGTTTTTATCTTAATATTGTGTGCTTTACAAGTATATTCAAAGTGGTCTCATCTCTGTTGGTGGATGAGCCCAGGCTTCATACATTTTTGCCTATGGTCCTTTATCACTCAAGTATAAATATGTAAATTATTAATACAACTGCATTACTTCAGTGCTCCTAGCACTAAAACCAATAGTAATGCCGAAAGGACTTGCTTTATGGGCTGTCCTAAAAGAAGCTACAGGGTGTTCAAATTCTCTTTAAAACTCTTATCCACATTCTGTAAGTGTTACCTGTCCTTCAAATATTTACATTATATTGAAACAGCACTCAATCAAATTTTTTTTTAATGGTAATAGGCGGCAAACAAGCAGACGGATCGCCTGATGGTAAGTAATTACCGCCGCCCATTGACACAAGCAACACCAGAAGAGTCACAAATGCGTTGCCGCCCTTTGGGATTGGGAAAAGGGGTAGGAGGAGGAGTGGGATGAGGGAGAAGGAATAGGGGATGGGGCTTCCGGCACTCTCACTCACCGAACGAAACGCAACAGTTTAGGTACTGTTCTCAATCAAGATATACTATATCCTCTCATTACTAACAAAAGGCGTATTATACATGTCACAGTCACCTTCAACAATACAAATATTTACTAAGTTTCTTTATTTCTAGCCGCATTCCTATACAACAGATTAAAATATAATAATTTGCAAATATTACTTAAATTATTTTCTTTGTAAATCATATATGTTCAACACCTTAGTACCTATACATTGTGTTGATATGCATTTGCAAAATATTGGGGGGGGGGGGGAATATACTCCCCCCTGTGGGATCTCCACCTTGTCGTGGTGGGGCCTCAGTAACCGTGGTTAACCACAAAGCGGCTAAGCGAGATCCCGGGAGTGGACGCTCCGCATGGTCTTGATGGAGGCCTGCGCAGGATGCGTCCAAAGGTGCGGGTGCGGAGGACAGTTCTTTCTGTCCCTCGCAGTCGGGCGCGGTCGCGGGAGAAGAGGCGTGTCGGTGATGGTTGCCGCGCACCCTATCTCCTGCGACCAAATGGGGGCGCACCGTAGATATAGTAATTAATAGGAGATATGCCCTGTAGACGAAAATGTATCGGAAACCTGTGTCGCCAGTTTGCCCCTACCACGCGGCTACTACTACACATGCAGATCAGTAAAAGCAATAAATGAAATCCCTTTCGCGCACACACTCGCATTTTTAAATCAATACTTACAAAAAAACAACAATTCTAAACCTTATCCTATCGAACATGGCGTGTATTTACCAAGCAACATTCAACTTATTCGCACAAAAACATCGGCCACTATCGTTGTGCTATGCAAAAGAACTGTACACTAATTCGTTGCTAGATGCAGCGGCCGTACTACGCGATGCATTCCCATAATAAAGTATCGTTTGGTCATGATTACATTGCTTGTTTAGTCACTTCGCGACAAATTTAGGTAGTAGTTAAAGAGCAATGTATTTATTGAAAAATAATATAGTCGTTGTGAGATTTGCAAACAATAATAACATAATAACTTACGATAATATATTACGATTTGTGGTTTTTCATATTTTCAAAGACAAATATAATAAAATACTTGTAGTTTCATATCGTAAGTGATTCCATTCTTCACAAAATGTTGGTTTGAGCTTTGGTTTTTACAGAAAACCACTGAACAAGACGGCATTTTTATGAATTGTCGCGATCACGGTCGAAAATGTACTAATTCGCGGCAACGGCCATTTGCTTGCGATATGCACTCTGGGTGCATTTCGCGCGGACACCGACACGCTCCCTTGGCACTTCTACTCTTATTTATTTTTCTATGGGGCGCACCATATTTTGTTGCGTCGCGGTGGGGCCGCAGAGGAAGAGGAGATGCGTGGTTGTGAGATTACCGTCCTCCCTATCCATCCCGCTTTTAGGAGAGAGCCTCCACACACCTACTCCGCCAGTCCCAAGCCCGGTCGATCACACTCTAGCCGGGTTGGCGTCGAGTTGAGATGGCTCATAAGGAGAGTTTTCACCGTAGTCAACAAAAAAAGGGGTGAATATACTACTACAACTGAATACAAAAATATGAAAAATTAAGCACTAAAACTTAAAAATATTTTTGCGTAATCAACTAATCATGCATTTCAAAAATCAGCTCGGCGAATTTACCGCCCGCGCCGCCGCTCAGTTGATCGCCGCGAGCTTGCATTGCAGGTATTTAACACACACAAGCATACGTTATTCTGATTTACTATCTAAGTAACATTAAATGAAAATAGAGTCTTAGACCTATCATCGCACACTGTTTGAAATAATTTTAGGTGAATATGTGTTCTGTCCTTATAGTATTATCCAAATATTTTGCAAATGCAGAGGAACTTAATATTTGTACCAAAGTACGTACATATATAGCATATACTACCAAGATATTGATCAATTACTGGCAGTACGTAAATACAATACCTGATATAATATTATGATTATATTAAGTATAGTAGTTTCTTAGCGTTTAATTTGCCAGGTTTTACCTTAAACCTTATTCATAATATTATTTACTCTAGTTTTAACGAAGATACTTATTGTTACAGTTAGGCTATTTAACGTAAGTTGCGACATGACATAGATCAGCTACTCATATCAGTTCTTCTGGACAGCTACCATTTACCGAGTAGGTAATATGATATATTACAATGTAATACCTACTTAATTAATTATGTATATCAGCAGTCACAAAAATACTTGTGCTAGTTAAAACATAAATGGACCGGCTCGGACTAGTACAACCCAAAACAGCATTGCTAATGTGAGATCTTTTGGTGAGTGACAATGCCCAAGACCTGAAACCACCTTTCCATAACCTCCTTCTTGACTAAACTAAAATTGAGAGGAAAAATAAAATGGAGAATACCTGGTTGACGTTACTGATTTCATGTATTCGTAACCCAGCGGCTACTTGAATTTAATAAAAAAACCTAAGCTAAAATCAGACAGCTTCTACTTTTGAAGAAGTAGTAAGGTATAAAATAGGTGTTCAATGGTACAAAATTAACTTTATTGTTACATTGTTTGATATTCGTGCTTTATCAGGTATAAACCACCAACATTATATAATCCCTGCACCAGAAAAAATCTTAAACAGCATACCTAAACATCACGCAGTTTCGGCACAGTCTAATAATCCATACAGTCGTTCGACGAACGCGTCTAGACGGGTCAATCGTGCGGGGGGCAAGAGGTGAGACGCGGGAAGAGCGGTACCTAGTTACGTACATCGCCTTAGTTCGTAACTAGGTACATGTTATTGGGGGCGTTACTTATTTATTTGCTTATGAAAATTAATTAAGATGGTGCATACGACTTGTGCTGTGAGACGTTGAAATTCTCTATGCTGTTTAAAGATATAAATAAATAACAATTTAAAAAATCTGCGATTTCATCAATTTACTTATAACAAAAAAGAAAATTTCATTAAGTATAATTATTTATATTATTTTGAAATGTATGTACCTATAACCAATAATGTGCACGTTCCTACTAATCTACTAACTTTTTACAATATCTCATGTCTGGCCAAATCACAGAATAAAGTAGTAATCATTGTACGTAAACAACATGGCAGACGTAAGAAAATATGCGGTAATATTCGATTCAACTGTGATTTTAATTTCATGCAATGTGTATACCTAATACCTTCGTATTAGTTAAGTACCTATCACATATTATTATGTATCTTGGTAACGGCGCATCCTAGCTCGAAAATAACCATATTTTTGGCGCCCTTTTATAAACCCCACACATGGTCTTCTTAATCTCATAGCCCGGTCACCCATCCATAAATTGACCGTTATGTCTATTGCTTTACCTAAACGTAGTTTGTACGAAAAAAATCTGCACATATTTCATACCGATAACATAGTTAGGCTCTACAAGCTGATCCCATGGTTACCCGTCCATTAAACCACCGCTATGTCACTCGCTTTATTTTAACATTGTTTGTACTATAGCGATATCTGAAAATTGCTTTATATTCTTAACCGCCCCCCACGACACCTGCGGGATGAAATAGGTGCTGACTGGCACTTTGTATGCAAATCTATCACCGCACGATAAATAATTTATGTAATAATTATTTATCGTTAATTATTGTAATAAAATAAAGTAGCTGTTTCCCACGGTTTCACCCGCGTCCTGAGGGAACTACTTCGCGTACCCGGTTAATTTGTAGCCAAAGTTACTCCTTGTGGTACATCATACGCTATCCGCCAGTCAACGTCTCGTCAAAATAGGTCCATCCGTTCCAGAGATTAGTGAAAATAAACAGACAGACAGACAAAAATGGCAAAAAAAAATATTTCGGTATAAGTACCGAGTATACATCCATATGCATTTAGTAAAAAGCGGTTATTTTAATATTACAAACAGACATTCCAGTTTTATTTATGTGTATAGATGTATTTATGTGTATAGATGTATTTATGTGTATAGATGTATTTATGTGTATAGATGTATTTATGTGTATAGATGTATTTATATGTATAGATAAGTGATTTAATATTTTTCTAAAATAAATAGACGGTGTTTGAATAAGTAGGTATTTTTTACATGTGGCAGCCCTAGCCTCCTTACCATTGTCTAGACGTTGTCGGCTTTTTCTACGAGATCAAAGGCGTCAAACTACTGTATGTCTTTATATACTGTGGTTTCGGTATGGCTAGCCTCCTGATTTCAGAGCGGCGAGTGAATTGCATCCACAACACTTGTCACGTAATTATTAGTGGCGAGGTGAACGCTTTAACTGTATTGTCAAACGTCAAACTGTTATTTGCATGTATATGCCTATTACGAAGTTTATATCGTAAAAGCAGCATGTTCAGTCACATTTTATGTATAAGTTGCCTCTCACGGGCGGGATTTTTGTAGGTAAATAGTAAAAGTACTATTATCAAAGGATTGCAAACATTTTTAGGGCCTGCGTATTGGCAAACAGTACATTGGTACATTTTTCACGTATATGCAAGTATACGAAAATAAGATTAAGGAAATGGATAAGAGCAGAGATTGCTTTTGCATTAAATACCGGTCAGGTGCTATTCGGGTTCACATTATTAAAGTTAAGTTACATTTCTTTTTTGGAGTAGAGTCTGAAACTCCAAATTGTGTTTTAAGAACATTTATTTTCAAGGACAAGGATTAAGAAAACCAATTAGGTAATTCTACAATATTCTGTGTAGTTTTACCAAAGAATAAACACTAACAACCGCATCGTACGATAGGTGAACCAAATACGCATTAAAAGACACACAAAAATCTAAACATGATTTTATTATACGGACATGGAAACTTTTATTCGGACTATGAAGGTAATGTACTATAATAAATTTGATACAGCCCTCTCTTAATAAAATACAAGACAAACATCTGATATTAAAATTGTTCTGGAACACTGAGAAGACAATTCTCTGATGTCAGGTAAAATATTTCAGATATTTAGGATATATTTCCAACTGATGAAAAACTTCGCTTTATGAGCCTTCTGAGATACAGTCTTCGCTGGTTCGGAAAGTGTTAACAATACATTAATATTTATAATTTCAACCCGAAGTCCATTATTTATCTGCTTAAATATAAGCTACACCTAACAAAGTTTATGCTTTTATCATATCAAGTTACTATTCTTGAAATAAAAAGTTTGCATTTAGGATCATAAAGGACTGTTCAATAAACAGCAAAATATATATTATTGTTGTTACCAACTTCGAACATTGCAACACAATTAAGCTCGTAAGGAGGCATGACAGATGATAAGCAATGACATATTTCATTTCTTATGATATTTCTCTGAGCCAAATTAAACCCAGAAATGTCAGAACTCGGAGTTAATTTTGCATTATATTTTAACATTAATGAGGATGAAAATACTTTCCTAGCGATACTTTTCCAAGTATTGTCCTGTACAAAGAGCTACAAGAAAGTTATTGCGTTACATTTGGAAAGTCGAATAGCAAACTTACTAAAATGTGAGAGCATGTTTTGTTCTCGTACGTGAAATATATTACAAACACTACCAGTATATCTATGCGTTACATAATCAATTCAAGAGTGTGCATCCCAGATAAGACCCTATCGAGGTTATGCTTATCTTAACTTTGTAAATATAAAAAACGGTTGTTAGAAGACAAAGCCGAAGTCAAGAAAATGGAGATAAATAAAACCAATAGGCCAGGAGTAATATCTTTGTATTTCCTTCCGTTTAATCACTAGCCTCGTTTTTCGCAATCTGCTCATCGGAATTACACTAACACAATTACGAGACCAACGGAAGAAATATAATAAAATTACTCTATTCCTCTCGTAGTCAAGGATTTACATAATATGTAAAGAGTTTAAATAAATTTATAACTTCGGTTGATTGGAAGCGAAGGCAAGAAAACGTTTCATTCGCTTACGTGTTTTATGTGAAGCAAAGTTAATTATACATACATACTTACATAGACTCACGCCTGTTTCCCCGAAGGGGTAGGCAGAGGCACATCAAACGCTCACCTTTCGCCAGTGTTTTGATCCCACGTAATAGGTGGCGAGCCTATTGCCGCTTATCGGGATATTTTGTATGCCAGAGCCTCGTCCGTTGATCGGCAGGTGCACCACTTGCAGGTGAGGTTGGCTTGGGACCCTAAGATCTTGGTGGGACCCCTATGCACCTAGTTTATAATAAAATAGAAATAAAAGAGACTTAAAATAGACTAATAAAATAGACTTTTAAAACTTTTATGTATTAAGATATGTTATTACTAAGTTACCAAACATAATTACAAATTTATGCGCTCCACTGTCACTTAAAACATTCAAATCACGGAAGATTTAATAATGAGATTAGTGTACAATGGCTTAGACATTATTAAATAGTCACAGAAGAGACTGAGTTGAAATCGAAAAAAAAATGCTGGGAAATCGTCTTAAAGAAAATCAGGCGCTCTTTGTATCCAAGTCCGGGCAGCAACCACAAACCAGCGAGGTATTTTATCGACGCACACTGAATTCTCCACGCGTTGAAAGTCTATCCAAAAATGAATTTCAGACCATCCACCCGTATTCTAGCGAGCCAAAAACTGATGCGTTGTATACTGCGATTTAGTCCCGAATTGATTGAAAAACCCTTTTGTGCCTCGTTTTAGAAGCCCTAAAATTCGGTCACTCTTTTATACGGACGAACGTGAGCTATACATTTCAAAATATTGGGTATAGAACGAAATTGGTTTCTTTATTGGATTACTTTTAGATATAATAATAATAATAATAATAATAATAGAATAATAGAATTTTATTTCAGGCAAATCACCCATAGAAATTTACATAACACAATAAAAATTTACATAGCAAAATTAAAGAAAAACACACATTATAGCCATAACAAGTTAAAATCAAATAAAGAGTTAATTACGTACATAGAATTATGAAATAAATGTCAAATATTAAAAATTATATAAATTGCATAAAATTTTGTATATGTGGGTTGGTGGTACAGTCAACATAAATTAGGCTTTGCTCTAAGTATATGAACAGTGCGAAAAGTGGCGATTACAATGTTGTTCTTGCAGTTACTTAATCGCAAATGAAAAGATGTTCTGAGTTTATTAAATAAAGCATAGAAGTCCTTCACCCTACTGTCCGCGAACATGCCAGTCGCGCTACAGCGCCACGGTAGGTTGAGCATAGCTCTAAATGCGTTATTATATTGTACACGAAGCGCGTTATATGCGCTTTTCGTGTACCTATACCAAAGCTGGCTGGTGTAGAACGACTGACAGTACGCTTGGAATAGCGTAATCTTCACCTGTTCAGAACAGTGAGCAAATCTCCTGGCTAACATGTTACTCTTACATGCGATATTGCGTCTTTGACGTTCTAAGTCATCGTCGTCTATTAGAGTCTCAGTTAGTATGTGTCCTAGATATTTGAAGGTCTTAACCATTTTTAGCGGCGTCCCATACAGGGTGACAGGTAAGATGCGAGTAGGGTGATTTCGTGAGCGAAAGACCATCACTTCCGATTTATTTACATTGTATGTAAGCTGATTCACATTTGCGTATCTTTCACATATGTCTACGAGTTTCCTAATGCCACCGACTGAGGGGCTCAGTAGCACCATGTCATCCGCATAACTTAAGTTGTTTAGGCATTGACCATCAACATAGCAACCGACTCTGGTGCTACTTAGCTCCTCAATTAGGTCATTAACATAAATATTAAACAAAACAGGGGACGACAGCCCACCTTGTCTCACACCAGCACTTAGTTTGTAGGGCTCAGAAAGGCTGTTATTCCATTTTACTTGATTGAGTTGATTATTGTACCAAAACTCTAAAAGATCTATGATTCTCGACGGTACGTTAGTTTTCCTTAGTTTACGCCATAAGATATTATAATTTATGGTATCAAAAGCCCGACTTAAATCGAGAAAGCATGCATAAACTGATGTATTACTATTGATGTACTTATGAACTGTATTTTTAAGTGCAAATATTGCTAGATCAGTGGATAATCCTTTACGGAAACCAAACTGTGCATTATTAAGCGGGACATTATTTTCGTTTAAGTGTATCATTAGAAGACGTTCAAAAACTTTTGATAGCACGGTGGCTAATGAAATAGGACGGTAATTGGACAAACTGGACACGTCGCCTGTTCTGTTCTTTATTATTGGTACAACTGTAGTTTTCATGAAATCGGTAGGTAAATAACTATGATCAATACAAACATTAAAGAGCTCGGCAAGTTTATGATACATTAAGCCGGGTGCGTGTATAAGGTGTTCGACACTAAGGCCGTCGTGGCCCGGAGACTTGCCGCGTTTCATGTTTTTAACGCAATCGTAAACATTTTCGGCTGTTACATGCAAGGTTTTAAAGTCGCCTATAAGATCAGTGTCGGACGCGGCTAATGGTTTCGCGCGCGACGGCGCTGTCCCCGCCCCACCATAGGCCCCGCGTGCGTCGCTCGCTGTTCGCGAGTTATGACACTTTTGACTTGTTACAAGCGGTGGATTAAATTTATTTACAAACATATTTGCAATAACAGCGGGGTCCTGGCTCCCGTTAACCGAAGTTGGTACTGTCGGTTTAAAATTAAACTTATTAGTTTCTTTCCAGAACTTTGAAAAGTCCTTATTATATCTATAGGTTGCAATTATATCCATTTTTATTTTTGATTCGTTGAACTGACACCATTTTAATTTATTCTTAAAAGTTTTCTTAGAGCAAATCATGTCTTCATAAATTTTACCTTGAGAAGGACGACCGTGCAAATTCCAAACAGCAAAACATTGTCTCGCTACTGTGTGAAGTTCCTTTACATGATAATTCCAGCCTATTATAGGCGTCTTTTTCGTACACTGTTTACTACGATATGAAAGTTTAGCTGCGTTGGACATACAATTGATGAGTAACCGGTAATTACTTTCAATTACACGGTAGTGACTGTCATTTTCACACGGATACGAATCTTCACACATTATTATATCAAAATTACATGAATCCAGAAACCTTGTACATAGCTCAGTGTATTTACATATTTGTTTATCGTTTCTGTTACCCCACAAAATTTTATTGACTGTACATACATTTGGAACATCAATTTTTGAGAGAATATCATTAATTTCACATTCAATAATTAAGGGGAAGTGATCCGAATAGAAGACATCATTCATAATTTGAATAGATTTTATAATTTTTATTCCTGCCGAGGTGGCGAGACAGTGATCAAGCCAGCTCGTTGTTCCATGCGCATCACTTAAATACGTATAGGTATCAGATGACTTACCGAACACATTGAGATCGGCACATACCCAATTTTGCTCAGAACAAAAATCCAGCAGCTCATTTGCAAATAAGCTGTTCGTACGCGATGTATCCGCGTTAAAATCGCCCACCACCAACACTGTTTCTACGTCATTGTTTTCTATAACTGCACTAATAACACTTAAACATTCCGTAAATAAGGGTAAATTTTCTGCATCTTCCGTGGGCATGTATACCGACATTACGATGATACTGCGTCCGCCGCTGAGTCGGATACACACAGCCGCTACGCGCTGCGATCCCGTGTCCAAGGGTATAACGTTAGTAAACACGGATTTATTGTATAAAATTCCAACTCCACCATATGGTCGTCCTTTTAATACCTGGCTCATGTCCACTCCTGAAATTGCATGGTACGAAAAATCTGGGTGAATTTTGCCAAGGTATCCCAAGTCTGTTGGTAGTAACCAATGCTCCTGAAGTGCGATGAGATCATGTTTTTTGCATAGATCCGCGACGTGGTGACATGATCGTTTAATTGACCTACAATTAAACGATACTAGGCTGATTTTCATGATTTTTCGGCTTGGTACGGTTGTTTTGTGTTGCTGAGATACGTTTAACAGTATATCTTCTATATATGACACCTCGGGGCCACAATTCTGCGTTAAAGAATATTTTTTCGTCTTCCTGCTTAACAGTTATTTTGAACGAAGAAAATTCCGTTTCTTTGTATTGAACAAGTTTTTCAATCTTTACGACCGTGTGTCCACAGTCCTTAATATATTCCGAAATGTCTTTTTCAGTAGTATGTTTTTCAAATCGTGAAACGTATATAAATGACAATCTAGGGGCGATCCTAATTTTATTTGATGTTAAGTCTGCCTTGCCTTCTTGATTTCTGGTTTTCTTTGTCGTCTTTTTGTAATTAATATTTTTCTTGTATACAACTGTTGTGAAGCTATCTTCTGGTGATATGTCGCAAACGGGTTGAGATTTGTCATTTAATTGCAATTGTATTCTATTGTTGGAAACTTGTCGCCTTGCAGCTGTCAGCTGGCTGACACCAGCGTTGGATGGCAGCGGCGAGGATTTCGGCGAGCTATGGGTGAGCGTTATGGGCCACGGCGATAACGCCTGCGCATTCAAATCTGTGTCCCGCTCGCAGGGCGCGCAATTCGATTGCAAACTCAAAACGTTGGCGTTCTTTACCTTGTTTTCGGAATATTTGCCTTGCTCACAAAGTTTTGTGTTGTTTTTTATTACATCCAAATCGTTTTGTAGTACAATAAGATCAGAGGATTTCACATAATCACACTGAATACGTTGAACGTCTTGCTTTAGCGCCAAAATGTCCCTGAGCAGAGTTGTTACATCAACGTGATCAAAAGTAACTGGTGGAAGTCTATGCAGGTCTTTTGCCACAAATGTTGGCAATATGGTCGGTTCAGTTTCCTTTAAAACTTTTATAATGTCTTGGAGCAAACGTTTACTTTTTCCGTCGCCTTTTCGGTTCAGTCGGCAGTTGGCGGCTTCAAATAGCACTGTTTTGGCGGCAATTATTTCACTTTCTTTAAAATTGGTATCACAGATTTGAACTAAGCTTATTTCGTCCATCACATCTATCTTACACTGTATGAAGCACAGTAGTTCATTTATTACTAGTTCAGAAGAGTTCGACATATTTTTAACTTATAAATAAATACTTTAATTTGGCTTTGTTTACGGAGACGCGAGGAGTTGCGCGCCGCGTGCGGCGACGCGGCGAACTATTTGTTTGATAGTAATTTGAAAAATTAACGAAACTGTTTTTATTCACTATTTAGATTTTATGTTTTATTCACTTATATAACTTTAAAACTGGTTATACCGTAGTAAGACAGCAAAGTAATGTCCTAGATACCGCAGTTTATTATTTCACTTGAGAAAGACTTGCGTAATTATGGTTTGTTTACACTTCACTTTCAGTTGATTTTATTATCAGTTTACACATAGTGTTTTATTGGATAACATTACATGATGATATTTAACACTAAATAATGTTAATTATACGGTTTAAACACGATATAACACATTTGGACTATTTATAAAACATAATATTACAGAGTCGACTTTAAGCGTGCCGCCATTAGTCAGCGCCCCTAGCGGATATATATATATAGATATGCATATGTGTTCCGAGATATGCTTTTAATTCAGCAAATTTAAATACTTAATACAATCGACTGACCACCAGGGATGCTGAAGACCGTGCAAAGTGAAGGAGATACAGCAGATAAGTGGACCCCGGGCTACAAAGCGTAGGTCTTGGATCCTAGCCGGGACAGTGCTCGGATAATGAAAATGAGTTAACACCTCGTAATTATTCTACATCATCTAAACCTAGAGACGTCCACGATTAGACATAGCCGCCCGCATCTAAATATATCATTTCTTAGTTAATTTAAAACAAATTAATAGTACTTTGTTGACAAAAAAAAATACTATCATATCTACTATCAATCAATAGAACTTTGATTACAATTATGATAAAATATTACTCACAAATCACCAGTGGCCAATTGACAAACTTTTATTTTCCCATACTATTAAGTTATAGCTACGTGCGTCATCGTAATTTATAAGATGGTCCTCAATATTGGTGCTGTAGCGAAACAAAAATATATATCCGAAAGCTACTGAGCATTTTATTGTTCGTATGTTAGTTATGGCCGTGTGTCATTGAAGTATTGTTCGCTATTTATTGACTCGTGTGAAATAATACATCTGCTTCTCTGAATAGAACGTCTGAAATTTTGAAATCCCATCAGCTATCATGTTTCTTCGTATACGTTGATATCCACAATTTATAACTATGACAAATAGTTGTACCTGCTTGATCCGCGCAGGTATACGACCCACTCGCTAATACTTTTGTCATTAATAACCTTTTGTATCCATGTAATACTCTCGTTTGTTAATACTAGTAATTCGTGAGAACATGTTTGCGGTGCTTGATATTTTAGACGTCGTATATTATTGTATCATGTGACGTAACTGTTTTTGTTCGATGTTAGCTGATGATTTTGTTCTTAAAAGCTTTTATTGACTTCGTTAGTGGCATCCGTGCGGCGGCCGTTAGCACTACTTATTTTCTCAATCATAACGAAATTATTCTATTCGTAAAGGCCTTTATTAAAAATTAGGTACCTATTTAATAGAGTTTGCTGTGTCTATTTATGATCAAGTGTAATAAGTATGGTTACATCTATCGAACGCTTCGACAGATGGAATTGCGTGGCGAATAGTAAATAATTTTATTTCGATCACGGATGCAATCCAAATAGCAGAGTATTACGGAAGAGGTAGTTTCTAAAGCATCTAAAAAGCAATGCAACTTTCTAGTAGCATAAGAAAAAGAAGGTAATTTAAAAGTGATCTACAAATGGAACGGGAACGGGCGTCCTGTGTAATCAAAGCTGACTGCAGTAAAAGCTTGTTTTATCCGTGCTCCTTATTCAATGAATGCGACATATTTTCAATCCGACTGTCGTCACCGATTGATTGATACGCACGCACACATACAAAGATGTCACACATATGAACAAATAATGGTCATATGTCTCTGCCAAGATAACGCGCTCCCCAGGTACGATGATCACGAGTTTTTGTTTGGCGAGTGACAAAGAGAAAATTGATAATTCATCAGAAGCCTCCATTGTTACCGAGTGGTATTTGAAGGGGTCATTCAAAAGGAACAATTTATTTTATTGTCCTTTGTTTTTACCTCACTTGGCAAACATGCTGTGTAATATGATTGTACGTGTTATAAGCTCTATTTTATAAAGTATATAACTTTACTGTAATACTAATAACACTCCACGTTTGGTGACATCAATTGTGATGTCAAGCCACACATTTTGCCATCCTAGGTTAAATGGCGTGAGATAAGTGCTTTCATTTGTGATCCCAAATGATGGATAAACTGAACGGACAGCTCCATAAAACTATCATTACTCCTATCCTACGTAGCACGTTGAGCGACGCAGGCAGAGTCTGTGTGTCATGAAAACATACTGAGCTCGATGTGTGACGGCACCCAAAAAGAACAGCATTGGAACACCCGTCTTTGCCACAGTAGTGGAGAGACCGACAGACTGTTACGCAGAGGGTCCGGGTTCGAATCCACGGCTTGCACCAATGTCTTTTCAGAGTTATGTGAGTATTAAATGGATAATTATGGCTTGCTAAACGGTGCGCAGCCTTTCTGGCCATGACATATAAGATAAAATACGAGAGCTGTCACGGTATCTTCCAACATCTGCCATGTAACGTCAGAAACAAATTACATTAAGAAATATTAGATGAATGCCGCAAGAAGCCCGCCTGCAGCTTGTTTACTGTCTTCGATGACATCCTTGGCAATGCTATCTAATGTGCTACACAAAGAGCTATGACACCAGGTACGCACCCTGCTGAATACTGAGGTCGTGTACCTGGTTTGATAAATCGAGTCCCGGTTCAGAAAACTTTCCTGGAACGCTCCGAAAAAACAACCTGTTTATTGAGCGTTAAATTCAATAATAAAGTGTGTACTTGGAATACCTGATAAATCGCTAGATTCAAATAGATATAACTGGATACCAATTAAAATAATTTTAATAAGCCGAAACGTTTGACTTCTTGATATGCCATAGTCCACAAGTGAATGTACCTACATAGTATCTAGTTCAGTGGCAAAACTGTTTTACTCAAACACGGAATGCCCTCAAACATCATCCATAACAAGGGGATCGATGAAACTAATATCAAAACTTGCGTCTATCTTTAATATCTCTGACAGAGTGATTGTTCGGTCGCATTAAAGAAAAACCGGCGGTCGCGTGGAAAACCGGAGCGCAAGTCTATTAGCAGACGATAAACAAATTATGTTTTAGTATTTCAAAAATTTCTAAGCACTAGTAAGTATAATGGAAATTCAGCGTTGATGTCAGTTGCTTGAATAAAGGTTATTACACATTAAACTTGCTACACCGCTAAGTATTTAGTCCACTGGAAAATGTTTTTTTACTTAATTTTTAATTTGTAACTAGTTGCGGATGTTCGAATGTTTCACATTGGAACCGACGGACTGCGCTGACTGACTGAATCTTATATTAATAATTTCGTCAAGGAGTATATCGAAACCTTACCTGAATAATAAAACATTAAAAAATAAAGATTTCGAGTCGACAACATATATCCGCAAAATTCGGATTGTCGAGTATTTTGTTAAATTGTAATGGTTCTGACAGACAAATCACAGTCACCATATTGGCCAGTCTAGCGACACGTCACAGACACCGGATAACATTTTGAGTACTACTAAGTCTGAGTACTAAGTAGTTTGTACGTCATCATAATTTTTTCATCATTTTATTTGCTGAACAAAGGTAAATACATTGGTCTTACAATTATACAATTGTTAGCGCTCTTTGCTCTGTCATATAGACGTACAAATATATTTTGCAACATTTCATAAATAATAAAACTAATTTGAGCTATTTAAAGATATAAAATTCCTAACTATTGCATACACATGCACTCAATTGAATAATAATAAAACAATTAGCAATTATACATATTAATAAAAAAAAACAATGTCCCATAATAAATTCGATAGTCATCATCAACAATTCATAATAATATAGTTATAATTTATGGTTAAGATTAGTTTATGTCAATTAAATTAATACAATCAGATAAAGTCAAGAAATAATATTATAATTTTATTTAAAGTCACAATAGTATTGGTAAAAAAAAGTTACAATTGTCATAATCATGTCATTTTCTGTAAAAAAATCATTAACTGAGTAGTAACATTTGTTTACCAAATAGTTGTTTAGATATCTTTTGAACATGTTTGAGCTCATATTTGTGATTGAGGTTGGGATCTTATTAAATACAACTGGTGCCATACAAAATATACTTTTGTGCATTAGGGTCGTACTGGCTTTACGTATACGAAGTCTATTGCTAGTTTTGTCTCTCCTGTTTCGTAAAACTGTATCCCGTAACTTTTCAAATAAATCAGCATTACTTTTTACAAAGACTGCTACTTCGTATATGTACAAGCATGTCAGTGTTAAAATGTTGTATTTTTTTAAATATGGTCTGCAGCTTTCCGTGGATTTTAATTTAAACATAGCTCTAATACACTGTTTTTGTGCTTTAAACACCATGTCCCTGTTTGTTGAGTTACCCCAGAATATTATGGCATATCTTAGTTTTGAGGCAGTTGTACCATGATATGCCATGAGTAATGCCTCGTGGTTAAGAGTAGGTGCAAGCTTACGAAGGGCATAAGCAGTATTATAATTTTTTTTACATAGGTCCTCCGTATGACTTTTCCAATTAATTTTACTATCAATCTTGAGGCCTAACAATTTTGCAGTGTCAACTTCATTAATTTTAATATTATTATATTTATTGTCAAGATTTATTAAAGGGGTTCTTTGCGAAAATTGCATTATATAAGTTTAAGAAATGTTTATCCTTAAGTTATTATTGTCCATCCATTTTATAATATTAAGTAGTGTAGAATTAATGTAATTTTCGTATGTGTTTTTGATTTGGCAGTGAATGGCGACTGAGCTGTCGTCCGCGAATAATGTTACCGGATGGGGGGTTATTTTAGGCAGATCATTGATGTATAAATTAAATAATAATGGAGCTAGAACACTGCCTTGTCCCACACCATAACTTACTGTTTGGATGTGAGAAATGTATGATTCTTGTCTTTTGTTCTTGGGATTGATATTTTGAAGCTCAGTATATTGCTTCCTATTTCCCAGATAAGATTTTATAAGATTCAAAACATTGCCTCTTATTCCATACATATCTAGCTTTTTTATTAATATATCATGATCTACATAATCAAATGCCTACGTCATATCACAGAATATCGCGCAGACTGGTATTTTGCTATCAACATTTGTTATTATTACATTTAAGAAGTCATATATGGCCCTATTTATACTCTTGTTTGCTCGAAATCCTTTTTGTTCTGAAGCTAAGATATTTTCTCTTTCAACAAAATTATACATTTGCTTGTAAATGAATTTTCAAAAACTTTCGAAAATACCGGTATGAGCGTAATTGGTCTATAGAATTCCATTCGTTCCCTATCCTGTTTTTTAAACAGAGGTTTGACGACAGATGTTTTTAACCCGTTTGGATATATCCCTGTGCAGATGCTTAAATTTATAAGGTGACTGATATGTTTAGATATTGTTGCGCCTACAAATTTAATAACTTTAGTCGAAATACCGTCATACCCTACACTATTGGTATTTTTTAGTGAGCTTATTATAATTTTTATATCGGACGGTATACATGGTTGCATAAATATGGACTTACGTCTTCGATCTATTGACTGTGTTATTTTGTTACCATAGCTAGGTATAGGTACAATCTTATTAATAAAGTAGTCGTTAAAAGCATTTGATATATCCTGAGGGTTTGTGATAATTTTGTCATCATGCGATCTAATTTTTTTAATCATTTCTTTGATTGGTTTCTGATTTGATTTATTTATAATCTGCCATGTCGTTTTGGCAATATTCTGTGATGTTTTTATGTTGTGAATATTTTGGGCACGTTGGGTTAGTCTAATGATGTTTTTATATTTTGTTGTGTATATTTTATAATTTAATTTATTCGTTTTTGTAGGTTGCAATCTATACTTCCATAGCAATTTTCGTTTATTTTTACTGCAAAGTTTTATGCCCCTAGATATCCATTTAGGTTTGTTTATCGTCTTTATGGTAAGTAATTTATAAGGGAAGCAGAGATCATAAAAAAGGTTAAACGTCTGAATGAAAGTATTGTAGGCACTATTTGGATCCGATTGTTCATACATATCATTAAATGATAGACAGCTTAAACATGATTTGAACTTTTTTAAGGTATGTACAGAATAATCACGTTGAGTTATTCGCCAAGACGTGATTTCCCCTTGTTTCCATATCGGACATTCAATTATTTGTGCCGTATGGTGAGACAATGACAATTCGCACACAAGATGTTTACCTTGTTTGCCAAAATTATGCAGAAAGATGTCAATACACGATTTGCTCATTATTCTGGTAGGTTGCCTTATTTCTATTTTTAAATTAAATTTAGCCAACAAACATTCAAATTCCAATGAGGTATTGTTTCTCTTTAGGATATCAATGTTGAAGTCCCCCGCGATCACAACTTTTTTATTACGCTTATTACATATTTTTTTTAAGAGTGTTTCCATTTTGTCAAAGAAAGTATTTAAAAAACTGAATTTTGGGGCCCTATATATACATACTATAATTAAATTACAATTACACAATTCTACGGCGCAACATTCAAATACTCCAGGTATCGACAATTTTGTAATATCTGATAACTCTTGCCACCGAAGGCCTTTTTTAATTAAAATACACGTACCACCTCTTTTCATGTCTTTCCTACAACATATACTTGCTAATCGATAGTTAGGTAACGAGAGATGCGTTTCCATACCTGACATAATAAAATGCTCGGTTACACAAATTACATCAACGTTTATAGATTTTTCTGTTAATTTCTGTAAACTTACTGCAAGATTATCACACTTATTTAACAAGCCTGCACTGTTTTGGTGCATTATGTGCAGTTTATTACAGAAAAAACTTAGTGTTCTCTAATTCGCCGTCAGTGATTTTGTTATGATATGTTGTGGTCTCTTTATGTTGTACGTTTATGTCTTCTATTAGATATCGTAGGTCTCCAAATATTCTTTTCATGCCTGTGTTGTTTATGTGTCCTGTCCAAGCGTTAAACATACTTTCGTCGTATTTAAGATTTAGGTTTGAGTCCAGTAAGTATGCATGTTCGTGGGTCAATATGTCCAGATAGAGTAAGTTATTAAAGTTTTCTACTCGGCAGTTGTGCATCATTGATCTATTGTTAAACTTGAAGGTGGGTAAACATAATATCAGATTTGTGTTAGTGATATCTTTGAGGGTATTTCTTATGTATAATATGTGATGTAAATAATCCTTTGTAGTAGTGAAGTCCTCATCATCGATAATAATTACGCAATAATCATTCGTCGTGTAATTTTCCAGTTTATGTTTCAGTCCTTGTAATAGTTCTTTTACTCCACGTTCGGGCAACAAATAATGACAGATATTGTAGTCGTGAAGTGTTGTTTGTGCTATTGATAATATCTTATTATGTTTATTTGTGCTCAAGATGGCGATTTTATTGTTTGTAGATTTCAAGGTAGACATGTTTTCCTTGTTTTTGGTTATTCTATTTTGTGGGTGTCCTTGAAATTGTACAGTATTTTCGATGTCGTCAACCAGTGATGTAATATCCTTTGAGCCATTAGTAATGTTATTTTCAGTATTATTACATATTTCTGTGTGTATTTTCATCTTTGTTTTGTGTGGTGTTCGTTTCCCTTTTGGGGTGTGTACTTTTAATTTCGTCGGGCTACTTATAATTGTTTTATACATGTCATTCTTTTTCGTCAACTCATTATTATGCTGTCGTAGTTTGTTATTTTCTATTGTCAGTATATCTATTTCATTGTGTGCACTATTGAGATCGGCTGTTAGTTTGTCAATTTGTTCCTTAAGCTTTCGAATTTGTTGACATTAGTTTTCGTCATCCGAATTGTCAACGGTAAGGCAAGTAGTGGTGCCGTTTAGGGACGATTCGTGTGATGGTGTACTTTTATCATTACAATCGGAGCGAGTGCGTGTTCGACGAAAAGTAATATTGTCCAGAAAATTCATTTTGTAAATCTCAAAAAGACGAACGGTACTGAGGTTTGAACCGGCGTCATTAGAAGCAACTCTCACTTCCACATATGCAAGCCGTTAGGCTATGAGTGAAGTTGCATAAGGTGTTGAAATATTTATTGTATTTGAAAAAAGAAGGAGTTTGAGTTGCAAATCAGTTGGTGTATGACTCATTCGTTAGGAATTTTTCCACTTTATTGCTGGTCATGTCACTTATCAATTGATTAATAGTTTTTGCACTTACACATTGAATTATATATGTTATTGACACTTTTAACGTATGTATTTGTATTGTTTATAGTGGTAAGTATTTAGTGTTTTGATTTTTTTTAAGCCTTACGTATTTTACATTAATTGTAAAGTTAAAATTTGCACTGTACACGCGAGATAACACTGGCACTTATGTTTTGGGTCGTACTTGTTGTATTTATGCTATAGTTTATCAGTTTGGGCCACTTATACTATTTTTAAGAAATATTAACACACAGAGATATTTTTAATTGACTTCACTCGATGGTGGCGCCATCTACTTTTTTTTTTTTTTTCTCTTTTTACGTGTAAATACTTTTTGCAGTTATCTATACTAATATAATAAAGCGGAATTGTTTGTTTGTTTGTTTGAACGCGCTACTCTCAGGAACTACCGGTTGGCTCTAAAAAAATATTTTTGTATACGATAGCCCAGTTATTCCGGAAGGCTATAGGCTATATAACATAACGCTTCGACCCTTTGAGGCCGGGCAAAAGGCTAAAAAGGCTAAAAAATAATGTCGGCTAATCTCAGGAACTAGCAGTCGGATTTTAAAAATTGTTATTGCCTAAGGCTAGGCTATATTAAATTACGCCACAACTTTTAGGAGTCAGACAAAAATAACAAAATGGTCAAACGAGAAGGGGAAGGGTTGGGTCAAAGGCAATAAAAAACTAAACGAATAGGATACAATCTATATGGGTATCGTTTTCGAGATTTTCGGGACGCTGATTAATAATATGAAATTGATTTAGTGATCCAAGATGGCGGTCGGGGAATCAAAGACGGCGGAAGAGAAAATTTTTAAAATCAATATGGATATCGCCATCGATATTTTAAGGGGTGGGGAGTCGAAATACAACATCTATTTCGTGATCAAAAGTGGCGGATGGGAAATCAAAGATGGCGGATGTGAAAATAAAACAAAAACAATATTGGTATCGTCTGCGATGTTAAAAGGGATGGGGAATCCAAATACAACATCTGTTTCGTGATTCAAGATGTTGGATGGGAAATTAAAGATGTCGGATGGGAAAAATTTTAAAAATCAATATGGGTATCGTCTCTGATGATTTAAGGGATGGAGAATCCAAATACGACATCTAATTTGTGATCCAAGATGGCGGATAGGAAATCAAAGATGGCGGATGGGATTTTTTTAAGTCGATATGGGTATCGTCTCCGATATTTTAAGGAATGGGGAATTCAAAAACACCACCTATTTTGTGATCAAAGATGGCGGATGGGATTTGAAAAAAATCAAAATTGATATCGTCTCCGATGTTTAAAGGGATGGAGAATCCAAATGCAACATCAATTTCGTGATTCAAGATTTTGGATGGGAAATCAAAGATGGCGGATGGGAAAATTTTTTAAAATCAATATGGTGAATCCAAATACAACATCTATTTCGTGATCAAGGATGGCGGATAGGAAATCAAAGATGGCGGACGGGATTTTTTTTTAAAGTCGATTTGGGTATCGTCTCCGATATTATAAGGAATGGTGAATTCAATATTATATAAATTCAATGTATATAATCTTCATCACGTCACGCTAATTATATTTAACTAGATAAGCAAGTATTATATTCAGTTAAGAAGAAATTTCTCTTTTATAAAATATTAGTTATTGCTCCTTCATATCTTAATATATATATTTCTTGTGTGCGTATGTATGTCATTGAACTCCTCCTACACGACTAGACCGATCTTGATGAAATTTTTTGTGTGTGTTCAAGGAGACTTGCGAATGGTTTAGGTTCACAATTTAGTCCACTGGAAAATGTTTTTTTTACTTAATTTTTAATTTGTAAGTAGTTGTGGATATTCGAATGTTTCACATTGGAACCGACGGACTGCGCTGCTATCGCAGTGTCAAATCTTATATTAATAATATCGTCAAGGAGTATATCGAAACCTTACCTGAATAATAAAACATTAAAAAATAAAGATTTCGAGTCGAGAACATATATCCGCAAAATTCGGATTGTCAAGTATTTTGTTAAATTGTAATGGTTCTGACAGACAAATCACAGTCGCCATATTGGCCAGTCTAGCGAAACGTCACAGACACCGGATAACATTTTGAGTACTACTAAGTCTTAGTACTAAGTAGTTTGTACGTGTAAATACTTTTTGCAGTTATCTATACTAATATAATAAAGCGGAATTGTTTGTTTGTTTGTTTGAACGCGCTACTCTCAGGAACTACCGGTTGCCTCTGAAAATATATTTTTGTATACGATAGCCCAGTTATTCCGGAAGGCTATAGGCTATATAACATAACGCTTCGACCCTTTGAGGCCGGGCAAAAGGCTAAAAAGGCTAAAAAATAATGTCGGCTAATCTCAGGAACTAGCAGTCGGATTTTAAAAATTGTTATTGCCTAAGGCTAGGCTATATTAAATTACGCCACAACTTTTAGGAGTCAGACAAAAATAACAAAATGGTCAAACGAGAAGGGGAAGGGTTGGGTCAAAGGCAATAAAAAACTAAACGAATAGGATACAATCTATATGGGTATCGTTTTCGAGATTTTCGGGACGCTGATTAATAATATGAAATTGATTTAGTGATCCAAGATGGCGGTCGGGGAATCAAAGACGGCGGAAGAGAAAATTTTTAAAATCAATATGGATATCGCCATCGATATTTTAAGGGGTGGGGAGTCGAAATACAACATCTATTTCGTGATCAAAAGTGGCGGATGGGAAATCAAAGATGGCGGATGTGAAAATAAAACAAAAACAATATTGGTATCGTCTGCGATGTTAAAAGGGATGGGGAATCCAAATACAACATCTGTTTCGTGATTCAAGATGTTGGATGGGAAATTAAAGATGTCGGATGGGAAAAATTTTAAAAATCAATATGGGTATCGTCTCTGATGATTTAAGGGATGGAGAATCCAAATACGACATCTAATTTGTGATCCAAGATGGCGGATAGGAAATCAAAGATGGCGGATGGGATTTTTTTAAGTCGATATGGGTATCGTCTCCGATATTTTAAGGAATGGGGAATTCAAAAACACCACCTATTTTGTGATCAAAGATGGCGGATGGGATTTGAAAAAAATCAAAATTGATATCGTCTCCGATGTTTAAAGGGATGGAGAATCCAAATGCAACATCAATTTCGTGATTCAAGATTTTGGATGGGAAATCAAAGATGGCGGATGGGAAAATTTTTTAAAATCAATATGGTGAATCCAAATACAACATCTATTTCGTGATCAAGGATGGCGGATAGGAAATCAAAGATGGCGGACGGGATTTTTTTTTAAAGTCGATTTGGGTATCGTCTCCGATATTATAAGGAATGGTGAATTCAATATTATATAAATTCAATGTATATAATCTTCATCACGTCACGCTAATTATATTTAACTAGATAAGCAAGTATTATATTCAGTTAAGAAGAAATTTCTCTTTTATAAAATATTAGTTATTGCTCCTTCATATCTTAATATATATATTTCTTGTGTGCGTATGTATGTCATTGAACTCCTCCTACACGACTAGACCGATCTTGATGAAATTTTTTGTGTGTGTTCAAGGAGACTTGCGAATGGTTTAGGTTCACAATTTAGTCCACTGGAAAATGTTTTTTTTACTTAATTTTTAATTTGTAAGTAGTTGTGGATATTCGAATGTTTCACATTGGAACCGACGGACTGCGCTGCTATCGCAGTGTCAAATCTTATATTAATAATATCGTCAAGGAGTATATCGAAACCTTACCTGAATAATAAAACATTAAAAAATAAAGATTTCGAGTCGAGAACATATATCCGCAAAATTCGGATTGTCAAGTATTTTGTTAAATTGTAATGGTTCTGACAGACAAATCACAGTCGCCATATTGGCCAGTCTAGCGAAACGTCACAGACACCGGATAACATTTTGAGTACTACTAAGTCTTAGTACTAAGTAGTTTGTACGTGTAAATACTTTTTGCAGTTATCTATACTAATATAATAAAGCGGAATTGTTTGTTTGTTTGTTTGAACGCGCTACTCTCAGGAACTACCGGTTGCCTCTGAAAATATATTTTTGTATACGATAGCCCAGTTATTCCGGAAGGCTATAGGCTATATAACATAACGCGTCGACCCATTGAGGCTGGGCAAAAGGCTAAAAAGGCTAAAAGATAATGTCGGCTAATCTCAGGAACTAGCAGTCGGATTTTAAAAATTGTTATTGCCTAAGGCTAGGCTATATTAAATTACGCCACAACTTTTAGGGGCCAGAAAAAAATAACAAAATGGTCAAACGAGAAGGGGGAGGGTTGGGTCAAAGGCAATAAAAAACTAAACGAATAGGATACAATCTATATGGGTATCGTTTTCGAGATTTTCGGGACGCTGATTAATAATATGAAATTGATTTATTGATCCAAGATGGCGATCGGGGAATCAAAGACGGCGGATGAGAAAATTTTTAAAATCAATATGGATATCGCCATCGATATTTTAAGGGGTGGGGAGTCGAAATACAACATCTATTTCGTGATCAAAGGTGGCGGATGGGAAATCAAAGATGGCGGATGTGAAAATATAAAAAAAACAATATTGGTATCGTTTGTGATGTTAAAAGGAATGGGAAATCCAAATACAACATCTGTTTTGTGATGCAAGATGTTGGATGGGAAATCAAAGATGGTGGATGGGAAAAATTAAAAAAATCAATATGGGTATCGTCTCTGATGATTTAAGGGATGGAGAATCCAAATACGACATGTAATTTGTGATCCAAGATGGCGGATAGGAAATCAAAGATGGCGGACGGGATTTTTTATAAGTCGATATGGGTATCGTCTCCGATATTTTAAGGAATGGGGAATTCAAAAACACCTCCTATTTTATGATCCAAGATGGCGGATGGGATTTAAAAAAAAACAAAATTTATATCGTCTCCGATGTTTAAAGGGATGGGGAATCCAAATAAAAATGAAAATGAAAATGTTTTATTTGTACCTGCACACAAATTTAAGAAACACTTAAAAAAAATAAACTTAACAATCAAATAAACTTAAACTAGAGGTACACTAAAGATATAAGTAGGTACATTTTTAATGGTGGCGTTACGTGGAAGACGAATAAGGCGCTGCGTCAGCTATTGTTGCAGTATAAACTACAACGCTCGTATTCTCGCAGGCCGAGTAAATAAATAAATACACATAAATAATACAAACATATATATATTTAATATATGATAAAGAACAATAAAATGTATAGCAGTCTTAGTAATTAATATATAAACTACATCAATATATATACATATATATATATACACATATACTTAATATAAATATTTATAGAAATAATTTGATATTATGTTAAAAAAACCAAAAACCGTTCGTGTTTCCGAACGCAACTCGTGGGTGTCACGTGATCGCAAGGAGTTCCATCTGTCATGACTGTCAAGAAACTCAAAAAAGCGTCTATGCTGTCCAAATGTCATAATTGCGTTGCGTACGCGCTAATAACAAAAATAATACATACTATACAACAAAATACCACAGCAATTATATTAATTTCTAATATCTATGCATTATAATTATTAAGTACAATAAGGGTACTATACACGTAAGCAAATATTTAATTTAATTAGCCGTCTTAAAGGTATGTAAAATTACAATAAGAAGAGAAGAGGGCCGAGGACTGATCCCTGAGGGACACCCTGGGTCACCTGACGGCAAGAAGAAGTCGTCTTGTTACCATTGCTGCCATTATCCAGTTGGACGAATTGAAATCTGTCAATTAGATAACTGTGAAAGCATTTTACTGTTGCCGGGTCACATCCATAGTAAGAAAGTTTGGAAAGAAGGAGAGAAATATTAATTGTTTCGAAGGCACGCGAAAAATCAAGCAGGGTAAGCAGGGTACCCATACCCTTATCTCTAGCATCCAGAATATCATCAACCACATCTAAGAGGGCGGTGGTTGTACTGTGACCTTGATGAAACCCTGACTGCCTTTGTGGTATGATGCAATATCTTTCAAGGTACTTCTTGAGCTGGTTGCTTACGACCTTTTCCAATACTTTTGATAAACAAGTAAGCAATCTAATGGGCCTGAGATCTTTAGCTAAGGTTGGATTGTCAATTTTAGGTATTGGCTTAACAACAGCAGTCTTCCATATATCAGGGAAAGTAGAAGATGAAATAGATTTGTTAATAATGGCTGTAATGTATGGAAGACTGTGAGGAAGCGTCATCTTAAGCATTTCTAGTGAGATGTTGTCCACACCAATAGCATTTGATTTGAGACTATTTATATATAAATTAAATACCTGTATACTGACTGGTTCTAGGCTGAATGTACTTGTGTGGTATCTCTTTGTCCGATTTGAGTATATCAAATCGGACAAAGAGATGGAATTGTTACCAGGGATATTCAAGAAATGCTTATTAAGATCCTCAGGATTGTTAAGTGTATGTGGCAGATCATGCATCCTTTGTTTACCTATCTTAATGGTTGATTTTAAATTTTTCCGTAATTTCCTTGGCTTTGTTATGTGTTTGTTGATGTAAGTTGCAAAGTAAGCCCTTTTTTCATGTTCAATTTCGCTAGATACAATATTTTCCAAATCTTTGTAGCTACCTCTGTGTATGTCTGACTTACTTAGCTTATATCGTGCCTGATATTTATCACGCAATTTCACCATCTCTTTGATTGTGTCTGTAATCCAAGGGTGAGACCTTTCTTTGATCAAGACCCTGGTAGTTGGTGCATGTAAATCGAACAAAGTTGTGATGAAAGTATTGAATATTGTGACCATGTCATTCACATTGTCCTGTATAGTTAAATAAGGCCAGTCTAATTTGTAGAGGTCTTCTTGAAAAATATCAAGCATAATCTGATTTTATTGTCTATAATATATCCACTGGGGGATAGGCTTACTAATTTTGAATAGGCAAGTCACAGACAGAATAGCATGCTGCCCTAATTCAGGTTTATGTTGAACTGATACATTGTTTACTTGAGCATCAGTGCACACTAAATCTATGATAGTCGCGCTATGATCTGTAAAGTGAGTTGATTGCTGGATAACTTGGTTAAGGCTGGTGTACTGTAAAAAAATGTTTAATAAGATGGTACTGTTCTCATTACTCCGTAGATAATTGATATTAAAGTCTCCTAGGAGAATCCTTTTATCAGCTGTACCGAAAGCTGTGAGGGAGGCCGTGATCGCATCCAGGAAGGTGTTAATGTCCAACCAAGGTGGTCTGTATGCTGTACCTATGATAACAACTTATGAGTTAACAGTGAGTTTGAGCCACATTTGTTCGATACCTGGCGCGACTGGATGTGCCATGGTGCGTACTTTGAGATCGCGACGGACATAAAAACCGACGCCCCCACCCCGGCCAGCCCGCACATTCGATGGCCTTGGTACATGCCTGAGCCTGAAATTAGGAATGTAAGGTGCACGCCCATCCTCATTATCCCGCAACCAAGTCTCATTGATGGCCATTATGTCCACTGCAAGTTCAGCCATTGCCAACAAAAATTCATCATGGCGTGTGCCCAGCGATCCTGCGTTAAATAAACCAACCTTTAGGTATTTAGTCCTTGTCATGACTAGATTGAAATAAATAAAATATATTGTCTTGTATTATATATGTACTTAACTGTTTAACTAGATTAGAACTTCGCTGTAAGAGTAGGCCATGATATATTATTTTTAATGTTTGATACTTTTTGCTGTGTGATTTATCCGATAATGTTTTGTATGTATTTATTAGTGTAGTTGTTATTTGTGAGAACATGCATAGATGTGATGTCAAGATTAAATAGATAGTTTTAATATAAATGTGTTTAAATATACATATCAAGACTATATATAAGAGCATAAGATAGATACAAATAATTCTAAAATAGATAATTACGATATAATAATATATAATTACGATATAGCCATTTAAGTTACTACAATTAGAGTCAGCAAAACTATATATTGCTAGAGCTAAAAACTTTTCAATGTCTGCTTCACATCTAATTCAGTATGCTTTGTCGCCAGGCTTATTGCGAGCGAGGATGCGGCCACGCCCGATCCAAACGAATTTCCAACCGGAGCGCTGGCTGGCTTCTCGCGCTGACCGAAATAATAGCCGGGTGGCCTTCGTTAGTCGCTCGTTCACATAGAAGCGCTTTGATGTTCCCGGAACTATGTCAGCCGACGTTGCTCCACGTCGAACTCGGGTGCCGCGCAGCAAGGCGTCTTTCAGTTCTCTTCGCGACCAGAGGGCGCGGACGCTCCACGGGGCCCGCCGGGTCCGTGGCCGCGATACGCCGACCGCCGACTCTTTCGCAGCTAACAATTTCCTTTTCGTCGATTGTTACCCCAACTTTTACCGCAATCTGGATCAAGACATGGACAGGATTCTCGCCGTTCACTCTAGGGAAATTTGCGACCTCAACGTCGTTGGCCAACAGCTCCTGGTCGCGCTCGTGAAGGTCCTGTCTGAGCTGAGAGATTACGTCAATGTCATTCTCAGTATGTGCAGGTTTATTCTCTAGGGCCGATAAGCTTTCCTCTAAACTGTCCACCTTTTGATGGTACTCTTTCATAGAAAGTCTAATTTCAGCTAGTTCATCTCTGAAGATATGCAGGTCGCGGTTAATAAACCGCAGATTATCCCGAAGAGTTTTTTTAAGGGTAGATTAATGTAGTTTTATTTAGCACTTGTTAGTTTTTAAGTTTATAAATAATACACTTATTAAAGATCACTGCAAACACTATGAGTATTTATTTGAGTCACTTTCCACAAACTAACGTGCTTAGATTTCCACAGAACTTATTCTTTTAATATTATTTAGATTTTATTACTGAGAGCAATAGTAACGTGACGGAAGACGTATGATAGAAGTGTAGAAATGCAACATCAATTTCGTGATTCAAGATGGCAGATGGGAAATCAAAGATGGCGGATGGGAATTTTTTTAAAATCAATATGCTGAATCCAAATACAACATCTATTTCGTGATCAAGGATGGCGGATAGGAAATCAAAGAAGGCGGACGGGATTTTTTTTTAAAGTCGATGTGGGTATCGTCTCCGACATTTTAAGGAATGGCGAATTCAATATTATATAAAAGTCTTATGTTTGTTTGTTTATCATTTAAAGACTCTGAAATGATAAGAGATTAAGCGCTAAGTCAATGGTAACTTTGGAAAAGGGGCTTGGAAATAAGGGAATTAAAAAAAACTCTTAAAAAGGCGATACGGAGTTCGCTGGGTCAGCTAGTATTAGCTGACCCAGCGAACTCCGTATCGCCTTTATATTTTTATATAATATTGAATTCGCCATTCCTTAAAATGTCGGAGACGATACCCACATCGACTTTAAAGAAAATTCCCGTCCGCCATCTTTGATTTCCTATCCGCCATCTTTGATCATGAAATAGATGTTGTATTTGGATTCACCATCCCTTAAATTATCAGAGACGATACCCATATTGATTTTTTAAATTTTTCCCATCTGCCATCTTTGATTTCCCATCCGCCATCTTGAATCACGAAATAGATTTTGTGTTTGGATTCCCCATCCCTTTAAACATCGGAGACGATACCCATATTGATTTAAAAAAAACTCCCATCAGCCATCTTTGATCACCAAATAGATGGTGTTTTTGAATTCCCCATTCCTTAAAATATCGGAGACGATACCCATATCGACTTTAAAAAAAAATCCCGTCCGCCATCTTTGATTTCCTATCCACCATCTTTGATCACGAAATAGATGTTGTATTTGGATTCCCCATCCCTTTTAACATCGGAGACGATACCCATATTGATTTTAAAAAAATCCCATCCGCCATCTTTGATCACGAAATAGATGTTGTATTTCGATTCCCCACCCCTTAAAATATCGAAGGCGATACCCATATTGATTTTTTAAATTTTGTCATCCGCCATCTTTGATTTCCTGTGCGCCATCTTGGATCATTAAATAAATTTCATATTATTAATCAGCGTCCCGAAAATCTCGAAAACGATACCCATATAGATTGTATCCTATTCGTTTAGCCTTTTTTTGCCTTTGACCCAACCCTCCCCCTTCTCGTTTGACCATTATATTATTTTTGTCTGGCCCCTAAAAGTTGTGGAGTAATTTTATATAGCCTATAGCCTTTCGGAATAATTGGGCTATCATAGGCAAAAAAAATTTTTTAAATCCGTCCGCTAGTTCCTGAGATTAGCCGACATTATCTTTTAGCCTTTTTAGCCTTTTGCCCGGCCTCAAAGGGTCGAAGCGTTATGTTATATAGCCTGTAGCCTTCCGGAATAACTGGGCTATCGTAAACAAAAAAAATTTCTCAGATCCGACCGGTAGTTCTTGAGATTAGCGCGTTCAAACGTAAGATGTTTTAGTACTGTAGGTATTATAGAAATAATACCTACAGTACTAAAACATCTTACGTTTAAAACAACATAGTTATTATAAGAGTACGTGTAGCAACCCTAGAGGCACCGCACGCCGATTTTCCAAAGACAATACAAGCAACCACTCCATAGCACTCATAGGTAGCCAGCGTACAAAAACCATAGACAATACATAAAACCGTGTTGCTTAACCATTGTTCTGTTCAGTCGGTGCGGGACTGCCGCGTCCTCATGTTATCCATTACGGTAACGAACTTGGCGCCACTAGGTTCATTAGAAAACCATTCATCTCTCCACTGCGCTCGGCTTCTAACTACACCTTTATTTAATTGAAAAATAAATTACTCGTCAGCGAATCATAGGAAAGATTTATTTTCCCTCTAAGTTTCGCGAAATTCTATTTATCTTTCAGAGTAGTTGTCAACGCGGGGAGATAAATATTAGCACTCATGGGTGCTATTATACTAGCGGTATGATTGTACATTTTATTTGTAACGTTATACAGAATATGCATATAATAATTTTTATCGTAGAACTTAATTACCTTTTCTGCATTTTGCAGAATAATGTATGACTACGCTAAATAATCTAGAGATTTTTGTTTTTGATTTAAGATCAGCAAGTAAATGTAACTTTAAATATCGTCCCAATATTACATAAAATTATTATGGTATGAGTATATAAGTGGGTAGTTAACTATGGCAACAAGTTATAATTAAATATTTAATTTACTGTCGCTCACACATATATTTTTAATTTTCGACATATCGGTTAGCGATAAAATAATTGCTACCTACACCTTTACCCTTACAGCGATATTTGACTCTGAAGATAAGTATATGGATTGGAGTTGTACTTAGAAAGATAAATTTTACCTTGAAAGTAATAAAGAAAATAAGTTCATGTACCATAATTATATATTCATTCTACACAAACTTGTTATTTCAGTTCCCAAATAAATTTACCGAGTATATAATATACATATATATGTAACACAGGCTGTAGGCAAAGATTTTTTTCTCGTTCCTCTTGCGTGGGTGTGCAACGCCCACGATAGAACGCTTGATGTGTATATATATCCTAATATACAACGTTCACTCTTGAAACAAATATGACATTATGTTGATAATGTCAATACAACACTAGAAATGGGATGACATTCCGAGATTGTCACGTTGAATGTCAACTTTTTTTGGTTTTAGACACAGAGAACCTTTTTATATACTTTCTTCGTTTGTTTTACTAAGATTGGAGTGCCTGGTTTTAGATGAATCGTTGTCTAAACAACAGAAATATGTTATATAAAATTATACAGGAATCTAACTCACTTGCGTTTGAATAGACTATGCTCTATAACTTGGTTGAGGTTAGAATCAGATAAGATAAACTATTCCTGAAGCGTATATTCGAAAGTATTGTTATACATCTGGTAGCGGTCTAGTTAGTGCGACTGAAAATTTGTAACTTGACAAATGTAAAGTTGAGCGCACAAACGGGACGGCCGTGTGCATTTAGTTGAACGCAAACTTTTCGCTTTGTAAGGAAAGTGTTCAGTTTAAACCGTACGCTCGCCTATCCAATATCCGTCGCGGAGTAAACATCACGCCGCGTGTGTATTCAGGCGAGAAAGGCGCCACGATTGTCCCGAGCGACGTCGCCGCACCACCACGCGCCGCCACTCATGCCGATTACAAACTGCGCTCCACCAAGCTTAATGTCGCTCGCACTGTTCTCCTCGTTATTGTATACGCCACAAAATTATGCTAAGTAAATATTATTATGTGTTTGTACTCGTAAAGTTTTATTGACGCAACTCACCGTCGACATCCTCGTTCCCACCCAAAATACGAAATTCCCCGATGAGCCGGAGTTGGCTCGTTAAGTGTTTATATGTACGCGGGAGGCGGTGTTTGCGCGCCGCCCTCAAAACCAGCAAAAAGTCTCAAGTTACACCCTCGCAATCTCTGAAATAAACATGCGACGTGGCCACTACTGCTAACAACCTTAGCAACTCAGGCCGCGAGAGCTTTACTAACTCCAGCTAGAGGATTAATCTTAAGCAAGATTCCGCTCATGTGTGTAACTAACTTAAATTACGATGAAATATTAATGGCAAGTGTTCTCTCGAATAATACAACGTTGCCGCTTTGTGAGTTAACTCTCAGAAAGATCCGGCAGCGAAATTGTTTTTAGTTAACTACTGCATGTGCATACTCGTGTTCTGAGTGTATGATGTTAGCGCCAGCACGTCACTATTTAAACAAGTTGTATTTCAGATTTATGTTACATTTGCTCGAGTGATTTCAGGCTACCAGTGGTTTTGTAGCTACTCTGAATGCTACTGGATTATTTGAACTTATGCATGACGACATTACGTCGGCTACGGTGGCAGGGTGCCAAGACATCGTCTATCTTACACGTGTAGTTCGCTTTTTGCACTGAGTCTATTTTTAGCCCATACTGCAGAAATATGTGACATTTCATAGATCTAACAAAAAGATACGAAAGCATAAATTCACGGTAGTTTTACTAATATGAGTTACACACGAAAAATAGGTAGTAGGTATAGGTACGAAAACTTCAAATAATAGGATTTAGCTAGCAATCATATCGGAGGATCGTTTCAATAGATTACTCGCCACAGCAGAAGGATTTAAACTTCCGAACATTCAAATACCGGTCAACGTAGTTGATTAACAGGCCTTTTGTAGCTTCAAATGTCTAATTAAACATTATTTTGATTTTGACCCAATTTGTATGCTTCGAGTTGTTTTAATTTATTTTAATTGTAAAACGTTTTAACATTGTAACATATTTAATAACTATATTAAAGTTAATATTAATAATTATCAAGCAAGCCAGCCAAATGTTAAATAACTTTTTTGAGAGACAGAGTTACACACTTTTTTATTGCATTTTTTGTAGTTGCGGTTTGTTGCGTTTATTCTGGCCATAACAGGACTTTTATTGGTTCCCCGATAGCCGAAGAATAACCAAGGAAATACGGAGGAAAATAAAAGGAAAATAGAGAAGAATTATCGATATAGCCTCCGGAGCAGTCACTCTTTAAGCGATACCGTACATTTTTTAATAAGGTGACACTTGTGAGAGTGGTACTTACCAGATTGAGCACGTCTATTTATCGTGAAATCAACGGTGTTCTACTACTACCACATGAACAAATTCTTCTAATGCTGAGTAAGTTACAGGTTGCATATTTGTTTCTAAACGTGTGTTACATATTTATCTAATAATGGTAAATTTACCATAGCAAGGTTAATGCTGCCTGTGTTAAGCAATTTTATAATCTAGGGCAAGAATTAGCACGGACCTTAATAATTTATTTAAGCACTGCCTATTAAACAAAACAGTAGCATACATACAAACAAATGAAGACTCTCAAGATTTTAGACTAAGAAACTACGTCTCGAAGCTGCGGGTATTTTGTACCTAAATTAACTTCATGAAGATAATTTAGTTCTGGTTTTGAGTATACATGTTTAATTATCTTGAACTCGGTTACAAGACTGGTTTCGTTAATCTACTTCAGTAGTGATGAATCTGAAATATATATAAGTATAAACGTTAAATTATAAGGTTCTGAATTGGCGAGTAATACTGGTGGACAAACATGCAAAAGCTAATGGTTGCTGGTTTGAACCTAACTGAACAGTGTCCCACAGAGTTCGGTATATATAAAAGGCGCTGATACACTTGAGCATTCACCTGTAATGAACTTCTCGCGAATGTTACAAAACAAATTAGTGTGTTTTAGCGGGCATTCTCACGAACATTCGGGTGAGCCTTAGAATATAGATAATACATAGAATTCGTGCTACAATGGCGGTTAAACCCAATATATTTACTTCACTTCGACTAATGATTTTAATCTAGGGAAGAATATCCGTAGTTTATCACTAATTTTAACTTGACTAGTGATGGACTTACTCCCAATAAATATCGATAAAATATCAATAATGTTTACAATAGATCCTTAGATTTGGTTTACTCAGAATTTATTTCAATATAATGTTGATAAACTCTCGATAACGATAAACAAATTTGAACGTAGGAAGAGACACTTGTGTAATTTATTAAACCTGTTAATATTAAAATCTATGTTTTATTATTTAGAAACGTCATTTGTTTATGTATCTTACTCTTACTCTAGAAATAATTCATAAGTGAAACTGAAGTAAACATATAGGGTAAAACTGCTGTTGTAGTGCGATTTCTATATTTTTTCTATATTCTACGGACTGTTTGAATTTAGAGTGTTCGCTAGAATGATCGTGAAAATGTTCGGTTCGACAAAACAGAAAACGGCGAATGCTCGCTGTTCTGTTACCAGTGAATGCTCAGGTGTATCAGCGCCATAACATAGGAATCACAGTTGTCCTCTTAGAGCTCTTACAATTTCTCCCACTAAGAATACCAAGAATGTGTTCTACGTATTGCTTCTGTAACAGTAACCAGATATGAAATCAATATGTAACAATTATAGATTACTACTAGTTGAAGTGGCTAGGCGATCTCTTTTTCTATCGTCTGCCACAAAACTTAATCCTGTTATTGACATAATAGTTGAACAACAGTTCCTTTCGTCTCATACCAAGTTTGCGTTTACGTTTGGTCTATCTTACGCTTACAATTGCTTTATATGTATGGGACTTATTGAACACTGCCTAAACACGCTCAAATATATATATCTAAAGCTATGCAGTATTAAACGTATAGCGTAAAAGACTTACAAAACTACATAATTTCAAACCAAAGCAAACACATCTACATCAGTTCATATAAATATATGTATATATCCAAAAATTCTCCCAAACGAATAACTGGCCTGCTCGGTATGCATTCTACAAAAGCAGAAAAAATAGATTCGGGCAAGTGCGAGTCTGACCCGCACACCGAGGGTTCCGTACGCATTTTACCTTATTTGAGGTTGGTGCTAATTACGCCTGTCCTCTTAATCTGTATGAGCGCCCATACAACTTAGAGGACTATCTTAAATGGAGATCTTTTTTTTAATTTTCCACTTTTTTTATTTTTTGTAATTTTTCCTTTATTTGTGCTGTAAGACCCTGCTTTTGGCCAAATTTCGTGATTCTAGTTCAACGGGAACTACCATATAGGTTTTCGACCCAAAACCTATAGGGTACTTACAGTTGACCTAGAATTGTCAATTTTGGTGAAAACCAAGGTCTTACAGCAAAAGTAAAGGAAAAATTCTGAAAATTAATTTTGGTACATACAACATTTCGCAAAAATCTAATGTTGACCATATCTTTTTATCGGGTTGACCCAGGACCCTGATTTTTATACACCTAATAGGAACTATAGACCTCAGTATCCGGTATAAATTTCAATTTGCTAGGTCCAGCCGTTTCTGAGAAAATCGGTGGTGACACACGGACAGACAGACAGACAGACAGACAGACGGACAAGAAAGTGATCTTATAAGGGTTCCTTTTTTACCTTGTGAGGTACGGAACCCTAAAAATTACAAAATTAATCATGTAACCACAATTTAAATTTGAGTGAGTGAAAACGGCGAAGCGAGGTAAAGAATTTGTTACAAGTTAGGCTACGGCAAACTCCAAGGGGCTAATTACATTTTTACATGACAAAGCTTTTGGGTCGGCTGAATTTTCTTTACGTTCCTTGCTCGGGCTTAAGCTCTGTTGAGACTAATAAAATCACCTCTGCATCAGAGAACATACAATGTTATGGAACAGTTGATTTAATATTAACTCTGATCACATTATTTAGCAGCAGGAAACCGTGGTCGGCGCCAGTGATTTCTCCTCTCTACTTAAATTGTTTATCGGTTTCCAAGTGGCCACCCTTCTCCTTAGTCGTCGGTATGTTTTGTTTGTTTGGCTGCGGTTCATAAACTATTAGAGACCAGCATTCACTCTCGGTTCTGTTTGTGTAACCTCACGAGTAGAAGACATTGATTGCTTCGTCGTACGTACGTGCTATTTAATATTTAACTTATGGTGAGTTGCTTAATATACTTTATAACGAACGAACAGGGGTGCATAAGAGGAGCCTCCCCGAGCGACGTAGTAAAGCGAACAAGAGTCCCAACGTCCGGCGCACCCTGGACACCTAGCACTCGGTAACGCAGAGTCTAGGTGACTAATCCTCTCGCCACAATGGATCAACACAACGCCACCCAACGGCAATTATCAGCTCCACCAAAGATGTGGCTAAAACAACTCTCCTTAGAACCAACTCTACGTGTGATCTCTGTGAACATTGAAGGTTTTTCTAGCGAAAAATCAGAGATGTTGTCGGAACTATGCCGAAAAACCAGCTGTGACTTTATATGCATACAAGTAACACACAGGGACCAATCACAACCAAGTCCCTTCATTGAAGGTATGGCTCTTATCGCAGAAATCCCTCACTCGAAATATGGTAGTGCTGTTTTCTCAAAACCTAATATTTCGACTACCTCCGTTAGCTGTTCTACTGAAAATTCTATAGAACTAATTACAATAGAGCTGAATAATTGTACAATTTCGTCAGTCTATAAACCTCCCAACGAACCATTTATTTTTAATAAGCTTCCCAATTTCGATAAACATCCCATAAAAATTATCGTTAGTGATTTCAATAGCCACAACACTATCTGGGGCTATAATGACACAAACCAAGATGGGCAAGCCGTTGAAGAATGGGCAGAAGCATCAGACCTAACTCTTATCCACAATGCCAAAATTCCTGCTTCATTAAATAGTGGTCGATGGAGGAGGGGATATAATCCTGACTTAATATTTGCCAGCTCACTCATGAGCACCCAGTGCTGTAAATCGGTTTGTCAATCTATACCGAGAAGTCAGCATAGGCCTATTATGTGCACAGTTCAGGCGGTAATAACACCACACAAAGTACCCTTTTAGCGACGCTTTAACTATACAAAGGCAGATTGTGAAAACTTTTCGAAGCGAATAGACGAACAACTTCTAAACATAGAATCAGAGCCCCAGAATTATAGCCTTTTCATAAAAGTCGTTGCATCAGCCTCTCGACGGTATATTCCCAGAGGATGTCGTACTTCATATATACCAGGTCTTTCACCAGAGTCCGCTAAAACGTTAGACCGATATGAGGCGCATTTTAACAACGACCCCTTCTCAGAAGATACGCTCCGAACCGGTGAAGAACTGTTAGACCAAATTTCTGAAAAGCGGCGAGAGAAATGGATAAGCCTAATCAACTCAATCGATATGACGCACAGCAGTAAGAAAGCATGGTCTTCTATAAACAAATTAACTAATGAGCCCCCAAAAGCCATACAAACAGCACAAATTACTGCCAACCAAATTGCACACCAGCTGCTAATGAATGGTAAGGCATCGCAACGCCCAAAAAGAACACCTAAGCTATCCAGTCTTTCGGAAACGAGTACTGCCATAAGTAACCCTTTCAATATCTCTGAAATAATATCAGCTATCAAAGACATGAAACCGGAAAAGGCACCTGGAGTAGACAACATCTCAACAGAACAACTAAAACATCTCGGCCCAGTTGCAGTTACTTGGTTACTCCAGCTTTTTAATAACTGTGTGGAGACCGTGAAAATTCCAAGCTTGTGGAGGAAATCGAAGATTGTCACCATTCTTAAGCCCGGAAAATCTCCAGATGATGCAAAGAACTTTCGCCCAATCTCTCTTCTATGTCATCCGTTCAAATTACTTGAAAGAATACTACTGAATCGCCTAAGTAGGAACATAGACCCGAAACTCATTCCCGAGCAGGCCGGCTTCAGACCAGGGAAGTCATGTTGTAGTCAAGTTTTAAATCTGACTCAATATATAGAGAATGGTTTTGAGTTCAAAAAGGTTACGGGAGTTGTTTTTGTGGACCTTTCGGCAGCGTATGACACCGTCAATATACGAAGACTACTTTGGAAGGTAGGGCATATCACTGGAGACATCAAATTTATCCGTTTCCTTGGCGAGCTTATGCGTAACCGAATGTTTCAAGTTCATATGTTATCAGATAGGAGTAGTTGGCGTCACCAAAAAAACGGATTACCGCAGGGAAGTGTACTTGCCCCTACTCTTTTCAACATTTACACCAATGACCAACTGCGTTCTTGGGATACGACACGATTCGTTTACGCAGACGACTTGGCCCTCGCAACCCAGGCGAAGACTTTCGAGCAAGTGGAATCAACTCTTTCAGCCGCTCTGTCAAACCTTGGTGCTTATTACGATGACAACAGTCTGAAACCCAACCCGGCAAAAACGCAGTCATGTGCGTTCCACCTAAGTAACGGGTCTGCAAATCGTACTCTTAAGATTTCCTGGCGAGGCATTGCCGTTGATCACTGCAGCCACCCAAAATACTTAGGCATCACCCTTGACCGATCGCTAACATTTAAGGTGAACTGTGAAAACGTTGCGAAAAAGGTTTCTAGTCGAAATAACCTACTCCACCGTTTGGCAAATTCAAAATGGGGAGCCGCGCCTTCTATTTTACGTACCACAGGAATAGCGCTGTGTTTTTCTACGGGTGAATATTATGCGTGCCCTGTATTGCATCAATCAGCACACGCCAAAAAGTGGATATAGCACTCAACAACACGTGCCGGAAAATAACAGGATGTCTGAAACCTACTCCGGTAAAGATGTTATTTCCACTGGCAGGCATTGCCCCACCAGCTATCCGCAGAGAAGTAGCTACTGGGCTTGAAAAGTGGAAACAGGAAACTGATCCAAGACATCCATTATATGGCCAAAACCCAGCAGCCAAAAGAGTAAAAAGTCGGAACAGTTTTCTCCACACCATATCTACTAGAGCTAGCAACGCTTCTAAGGATAGAATCAACTTGTGGTGCGACAAATTTTCCATCCCCACCTTCATTCCACCGACAGAAAAGTTACCTCCAGGATATAAACTTCCTTGGCCAACTTGGAAGGCACTCAACAGGCTGCGCCCCCAGGTCGGCAGATCCAAAGATAATCTGCCAAGGTGGAGCTATATCCACCCAAACGAAAATAAGTGCGACTGCGGCGTATCACCACAGACATTAAGCCATATGCTGACGTGCACCACAAGCCCAGACTCGTGCACACGAGACGACACGTATCAAGCAAGGCCAAATGCGATACGCGTTGCCGAGTACTGGGCTAAAACGGTATGAAAAGTGTTGCCATCGACACGAAAAGAAAAAGACGAACGAACAAAGACGTATTATTGATTAAGAAATTATAGGTTTTACAAGTACTGTGAACAAAGAACAAAAAGTATGTTATCCACTGATAAAATAGTTCAAAGGCTTGGTGGATTGTTTTAAATTTTAAGGCTCACCTCTAAAACTTTAAATTAATAATCTGAATTAGAACTAGAGACATTTCAAACAGCCTAATTCAAAAAAGTTTGGAGTTAATTAACTAACCTAACTAACGAGACTGATATAGAATAACTTCTCAATCTAAATAGTTTATTTCGAGGTCTTTTTACAACTATCTTGTCCCTTAAAAAACTTAAATCATTTACTTAATTCACGAAGTATGTATTTCTAATTAGTGGCTAAGTTCTTATTTATGTAGCTCTTTAGGCGCCGACACAAGCAAAAGTCACGGTAAGGTTAAGTCTACTACAACTTAATTGAATTATATTCAACATAAATTCGTTAATTAACCTTAAACTAAACAGCAGAAAAACTTTTTTATTCACAACATGTTTGTATGTTACATAAAACTTAATAAAATAAATCATGTTCAATTCATGTTCCAAATATATACATTTCTATCAATTAACTGTACCTACATGACATAATTCACTGGCAGCCTTGTAAATACGGGTATCATACACCTATTAGCATATTAAATATATCAATAAAACATTTTATCTGTTAAGGCCTACTGTGATATGGGCGATAGAGCGAACGGCAAGCGGACAATGGAAAAAAGTAAAACCTAGGGTTAATAAATTCCGTAGCCATTTTTCATCAACTTTCCTTATGTGGGTACTTAACAAAAATGTTAGCTACAAGCTGGTTAGCGAACTCTTGTGCGTGTATAAGCGGAGAATGGACTTTCAGAAGCATTCAGCACCACAGCGACAAACAGCAGCACAAAGCTGCCATGCGGTTTTTAAACCTTCTTTTCATCCTGCAAAACTATTTTTATTAATATCACAAGATTATTATCGTATTCGAAAGCTGTTGTACTGTGCCCTGATTGCCTTAGTCTCGTAATTAAATGGCAGCTGCCCCAGAGGGGTATATTATATTATTATTTACGGTGAGGATTAATCAAATGATATCCAAAGCAATACAAGCAAGCGAAGTTCATTTCACAGAGCTAGTGTAACAATTCTCCAACTCATTAATTCAGATCTCGTTGAAATAGACAGGGCGAAACCATTCCGAAATTACTGCTCAATTACTCGCAATGTTCTACTTCTCGCTTAAAAGATTTCCTTCGAAATTAAATAGGCACTAAGGAAAATCTTATTGTCGACTAGTGTTTTCTTAAAAATAACCGGCAGAAAATCCCATTTCATGATTAGTGCAGGCGTTTTATTTTATTAGGATAGTCGTGTTGGTTTAAAAATAAAATGTTCTTCGCTATATATTAGACGTTATTTGATAACATTCATAGCAATGTTGCGTACTTTTCTAATAAATAAAGTAACGTTGTAATAATATACCATATTATCAATACTGTAATAGAAGTCACAGAGCACTTTGTTTGTGCTTTGACTACTTTGCCAAAATTTCAATTGGAATGTATCATATTATCAATATGTGAGACAAAGATTTTGTTTTTTATTTAATATCAGTCTGTATGCCTGTCTTTTTTGTATATTATACAATGCATGTTATTTTCATTGTGTGTAATTTGCAGGCGATTGACTGAATACATTTAATCTTTAAACTGTATATAGTGTAATATATGTATAATGCGATGCAAAATATAATGCGATACTTACCCAATGGTAATCAACGCAACTCTATAAGAGCAGAATGAAACGACAGTAAAATATTTATAGCAATATTTTATTTAATTTAAGATTAAACTGCTACAGATAAGAACTACACAGTTATATTAGTTAGATCACTAGATACACTGAATAACTTTGTTAAAACTTCTATGTGTAAATATCTATACGCCGCCGCGCCATCCTGACAGCTTCTATGTTTCACACATAAAAACCATTTTTGTTACGCCGATTATTTTTAACTTCTCCAGTAGTACGAGTTATGTCTGCTGCCTAAACCCTGCTATGAAAGTTTCCAGACTGAAAACTTTGTCGAACTCGAAACTGAATCCGGCAACTCTCGATCACTGTATCGACAGTAACCATTCGGCCGTGCCAGTTGTGATCGAAACATAGAAACAATAGTCGCCTCTTAACTCATGCTGAAAATAATAATGTTTATAAACAATCTTTGGATATTAATATTGCTTAGGGAAAAAAGAGTCAAATGGAACATTAGGACGGATGAAAAAATATTATAATATCTAGGACTATTACGACCCATTCATATTGAATATCGCCAAAAAAGTCTCCTTTTCTATTCCACTTGTAACGACTATCCTCTAAAACAATATTGATATAAAAGACTTAAATATTAAATCTCTAGGAAGCAAGCTTCAAACTCGTTAGTGGTAAAATATGTTTTATTACCCTACCTTTAGTCCCTGTTAATGGATGTAATCTGGGCGATCACAGCCATTCAACCGGATCAATCCTATCGAAACACAGCGATTATACGCATGTCCATAGATTCACGAATAGGCTGGCACTTTAAACTCGTTCTGAATAATGGCGCTATGTCTGAGCTAAAGACCACTTCTAGACAAATTCTAAAATTAAAAGCCTAGATAGTCTGCAAGTGGCCTACTCACACTGTTCTAAATATAACCAAACGTATAGGTACAAATTTAAAAGGAATTAATAAATTTGATAATTTTACGATAGATTTTGCCACACAGTAATAAATTTTATTTAATGAGTTTTAACTTACCCCTGTTAACGCAATTAATACCTACCCCTGATGAAAATCGTTTACCTTCACAGTATTCGAGCCAAAAAACCTACATAGGAAAAATCATATCCCCTGAATCTGAAACTTCATAAAATGAGCATACTACTACCATCCGTGTAATTACCAGAAGTTACTTTGTTTACACATATTTAGAATGCTACCGTATTTTAAAGGGCCAACAGGAAGGGTTTGTGAGGCTAAACTGTAACTTGTTGTAATAGTTCGTCTATCGGCTCCATCACCCACGTCGCGCTTGACTCTCCCCTTATTTGACCTTAGCAACTTTAGTCGTAACACAACTGATACCGCCTTTATTTTTTTTACTAGCTGTATCAGAATAAAATATTTTGTTTGTCCTCTGAATATTTTGAAATGGAAATGAAAGGCACAAATATATGATTATAAATTGGGTTTTTGGTTCGATGAATTTGAAATTATTTCCCAGGTTAATAACTACATCACAATATTTTGATGTAATATCGTATTATTAGTTGTGTGGTGACATGAACATGATCGCAGCGCGAGTAGCAATAAATTATATTTATCGAAGCCACTGTATGTGGTTTAAAAAAAGATGTGCTATGAATTATTTAATAGCATGTTTGACTAATCATGTTGTGGTAAAGATACCAAATTTGAGTTTACAGCGCCCTAAAGGTAAACGCAGTGTATTATCACAAGTAAAGCACTTGCAACCCAATCAGTAAAAATTGTTTAAAATCTTCATGGCCAATACTCGAAATCTATCTTAATCCGAAAATTTAAAAGGTTATTTAGTGCGCTATAAGGCAAAAACATTAATTCATGTCGTACAACCGGAATTTTCAAAAACATACTCATATTTTTACAAATCAAGGGTATTATGCTTTTAGGGTATTCTTGACAAGTTCTGAAATATCTGATAAATTAAGTACTCACTCATATTTTTATAAATCAAACTTATTGCTTCCAGTGCTGAAAATTCCTGAACAGTTTTCAAATATCTAATAAATATTATATGCTTTCGAATTGGAGGAAAGAAAACATTAGTAAAACAGTAAATATAAGTAATGCTCACGTGCCGTTAAATTTTACACGCTGCTGCCGTACATAGATAGATATATCCAGTTTTATCAAAATAAAGGTCAAACCGCAAAAATATTTACGTTCAAAATTAAATGGATAATTAATCTTCCACCATGTTGTGAGAAATGAAACACCCACCTTTCTAAAAAGTGGGCCCAATGTAATATTGGCGAATAACAGGAAAACGAGCAACCCACCGTAAAATTAATCTCGATGTGGGAGCTGTTGATTATCTAATCGATCCGCACGACTAAATTTAGCAACGTAGGCAACAATAATTGGTTTGATTTAATATGATAAACATACTTACAAAACAGTGACGAGCCAATGTGAAAAGGTTACGGCATGAAACTTGAGCGCTAGTTGAAAAGGGAAGCGTATATTCAAGTACGCAATGAGTAAGATAAATAACGACGTCATCTCGAGTAGCCAACCACAGTGTAACATGCTTAAATGCACCGCTTGTGGTAAACTATGACATAATATCCATGTCTCTCACACTACATAACTCCAGTCGGTCGGATGGGTTGGATATAAATAGTCTATGATCTCGAAAAGTATAACTTTTACAATTGTGAACTATTTATGTTTCAATAGCATAGGGTTCTCACCAAAGAACTTAGGGTCCCAAGCCAACCTCACCTGCAAGTGGTGCACCTGCCGATCAACGGACGAGGCTCTGGCAAACAAAATATCCCGATAAGCGGCAATAGGCTCGCCACCTATTACGTGGGATCAAAACACTAGCGAAAAGTGGGCGTTTAATATGCCTCTGCCTACTTCTTCGGGGAAACAGGCGTGAGTCTATGTATGTATGTATGTTATGTTTCAAAATGTCATACGGTTTGCATAAGTATAAGCGCCTATTGGGATATTCGAATAAAATATTGAAAACAACTATTCTGTTTTTTGTGCTGTTTTAATTTGAACTTCAACTAAAAGAAACGAGATATAGATGTATAATAAAAATATTCCACCGGAGTACCTAAACCTAGTAAACAAATCCGCCTGATGTCTTTGTCGTAAACAATTTGGCGGATTCTTTGACTCACCACTTACGCAAGCACAAGCTCTTACGTTATTCAACAGGGTAGGAGTAAGAGGTAATATTGAAGGCTCTAAGTCAGCAGGCGTCTTAGTCCTGACAGTAAAAGCAATTTACTCACTACAATTTCATTTAAGCGAGTGAGTTATTGCTTATCCACTACTACATGGCTAGTATAAAAATATATTATTACACTTAGGGCTTATTTATTTTCATAAATATGTCGAAATGTGTAGTAAAATTGCCGTACGGTGTTTATTTATATCATAGCGATATGTTCGATACAACTTTCTTCTATCGACACCTCCTACGTATAACATCGTAACTGAAAAAATGACGAAAATTACATTTTTAGATTTTCATTTACCTTGTAACATGGACTATCGTTTGATCTTAAAACAATATTATTTGCGATAGAACCAAAGATATAAATACTGCATGTTATCGTATGTTCATCTTTAGCGTAGTAATATATCGTATAGCACAACTACGATACAGTACGCGGGGATCGGGATACCTGTGAGCCGCGCGAGCCAATTGTAAGTGTAAGTACCGATAGAATAAGCGGGAGAAGGGATTTTCGTTGTTGCATTAAAAGAAACGGTTTGATTAATATTATTTAATGGGCATATAAGATAGTATAGCTATCAACTATGTCATCTTGATCGTCTTACAAATAAATGATGCAGTAATTGAACCGTTTAAACAAAATGATTCGGTTATCTGCAAAACAAAACGTTAATAATTCAAAATTTTATAATGAAATGAGAACCATTAACTCTTTTGTGGTCGTTATACAAGGTAAGTGGAATTTCTTAAAATATTATTTACAAATAAGCTAAATAATTCTGTGAAATAACATAATACCCACCATAAAATCTCGTAAGTAGGACTAACAATATTATACATTGGTTTTAGATACTTTTCAACCATCGTAAGTAATGACTTACAATATTTTAATATTGTCAAAATGTAAATGAGTTTCGTGTATTTGGATTTAATCGTAAATCCAAATACAATTGAAGCTGGATTTTGTTAGTATTTTTATATCCTACGTTATACTTAAAATATTTTACATCGAAACGAAACATAAGTAACTATAGTATTCGCTTGAAAAACTTCAATAAAATGATTAATTTTTGTTTTTGTTTTACAAAATCACCGAAACGGTGGACATTTTAACTGATTTCGAAGAAACACGCCAAGTATAAGCTCCCCCCCCCCTCAAAGTAAGTAACAGTGTTTTGGAATAATAATGGCATGTGTCTAACATTTATACACTAAGTTTAAAGGTTCAAGTCAATTTGAAACATAATTTAAAATTTAACGTAATTTAAAATTATAAGTAGTAAAATATCTATACCAATTATACAAAATAATGTCAATGTTTCTGTTTTTTTTTCTCTCTCTTTTCTATCTATGTATGTAACGTCATGTTCTGAAAGGTAGGTATTAACCTAAGGGAAAGTTACGACTATGAAAATATCACGCGGACGAAACCGCGGAAAAGAGATATAATCATACTTTTTTTCTTTCTTTTGGACCCCAGTGAAGATTCTCTGTTAACTGCTGAGAATATAACACGCCATTCGATCATGGCACAATAAATCATCTAGATTTTGATTATGAAAACCACTTTTGTCCTAGGCTTGTTGCAAAATTTATTTTGTCACTACAAGCCTCTCAACTTTCACTGATTCAGTTAATACTCAGGGAGCGAACACACCCTTTTCTTCTTTCTCAGATGCGACACCACAGACTTCCAGCAAAAAGAACACTAAACCCAGGAAATACAAGAGAAATATCGGACATCGACATGCTGCCGAATGAAAAGACAACAAACGGAAAATGCTAAGAAACTTAGGCGGTGAGTTTATGAGTAACGATGGTGCTGTAAGGCATTGTAGCATACATAATAGTTTCTTGAAACTTAGTTATGGATTTTCAATAGCTTTGGGCATTTAAGGAACCTTAAAAGCATGATGTAATGTGTTTAAGATATATATGCGATCATATAAAATGTTTCCAACTAGTAGAATCTCTTTAGACTCGCTAAATAAACCTGAAGATCTTTTTATCGTTATGTTATTATAGCGTTATACCTCAGTTAGAACCCAGTGTCTGCTTTGTAGTCTAAGGGGATTTGACTGAATATCAGCTTTTACACAGAGTGACTGCCTGTCTGAACTCCCCGCAACCCAAATGAATAGCTTTATTCAATGATTTAGACTAATGTCAGTTACTCATAGGTACTGAGTCCCTAAATCGACTGTCAAAGATCTTCATAACAGCCGTGACTGACGGCTTAGTGTGCTCGCCGAGGCAAGCAGCAAATGTTAATTTTCAATTCAATACGCACATAACTCTGAAAACTCATTGGTGCGTGCCGTGAATTCGAACCCGATAGCCTCTGCATGGCAGTCTGTTGGCATCTTCACTCGCTGCCTTTTCCGCTTGGCTATCGCTTTATGTAATCTTAGCGTCTACTAGGAGATAACGTATACCTGATAACGTTTTGCTCTGTGTAAGTAGGCAGCCTACAGATACCTAAGGTGAAAAAAAATATGATTTAATGAACATGTGCAAAATTCAAATCATACGCAGTTCTGACCATGATTTTTTTTAACGTCTACCAGAAACTGGTACCCATAGTATTCCAAACAAAACATCCAATAAAATTAAGACAAACTTTCAATAACATTATATTCCTAGTAGTGATTGCTCTTAAAATGAATGAAACAAGAAAATAAATCTTATGATAATAAAAATCTAATATCATGTTCCTAAAACTACTGTAATAATGAATGGCAATGCCATTCATTAGTATTTTGAGTTCTTTTTCTGAAAGGAATATTTATGTGGACTGATTTGATTATGAAATACATTTATTTAATGTAATGGAAGATATTTTAATTCGTGTATTTGCTTTAATATTATTATAATTGTATATATCGACACATTTTTATATTATTAGTTCCGATGTAAGACATCTTATATACAACATACATTACTTCATTCTACATAAATGTCAACGTAAAAGATAGTAAGTATTACACACATACATATCGTCACACCTTTTATCCCCGAAGGGGTAGGCAGAGGTGTATTTCTACACCCACTTTTCGCCGGATATACTTTAGTCCCACGTAACAAGGGGCGAGCCTATTGCCGTACCGGGCACATTTCCAGACTCCGTGCTGCTACTGAGAATTTCGAGACAGCAAAACCCAATAACACTGCCCGACCCAGGAATCGAAACCGGGACCTCCCGATCCCACGCGCACATTTATGCCGCGTGACCAACGAGACAGTCTTATAGGGTTTGATGTCGAGTTTTCCGTCTCTACGCAAAGATGGTATTTGCATCGTGTTATCCCTTAGTCGCCTCTTACGACACCCACGGGAAGATAGGGGGTGGTGACACTTGTATTCTATGCCGTCAACCACACGGCCACGGTAATTACATGCAATTAAATACGGTACGATATTTTCAAAGTAGAAAATCGTATGTGACTTTTAAGGATTTCTTATAAATATAACAAGAAATCTTACTAGAGGTCATAAACTAAGCCTAAAAATATGTCAGTATGCCAATTTTGGTTCTTAAATTAGCTTATTTGACTTCACAAACAACAATGATCTGCTTCCGTACCTTTCAATGGCGATACTGTAAAGTTGATAAAATGCAGTTACGATATTGTACGTAGGAGGTGACGCTTTGATGAATAGCTCGTTTACACCTATTACATCAATTCATTCAAATCATCACCAAGTCTTAATTATATCACCTAAAACGAAAACGCTGACAAAGCTATCCATTGACTAAGTCGCGAAGTAGGTACACAAATTAATACCAGCTTTATAAAGGAGTTCAGCTCCTTGTTTGATAATGTGTTCAATTAGAATATCATGAATACACATTTAATATGTATGAAAGGGCGTCTGTTGAGACAAAAAGGCTTTCATTTTAGCATCAGACATGTGTATCAGACAAGCAACCAATACTAAGATAAATTTATTAAATTACGATCAAATTTGCAGAAATGAGCTTGAACTTTTAAGTCTATCAACCTATTTTTTTTTTAATCTTTATTAATTAATTTGAAGTTTTTATCCACAAGGATATGCCAACCCCATTGTAAATTTATACAATTTTAACACAAAAAAAAACAAAATATACATACATACATCTACTATATATAACAGTATGTTATGGATTAAGCACTTCAACCAAGCTACAAAGTTGTTTTGTTAGATCAGACTTGGGTCGGCACAATATAGTTTGTATTAAGCACACATTTAACTTATTTAAGTTAAACTTCTTCATTAAAGTTGCTCTTTAGTTTTGGTTCCTTGCACAGTTTTTTTTCTCGTCTGCGTATAATATGGCTTGATAGATTGCAAAAAGCTCCAATTAATGTGAAATAATTTTATATCCAGCTTTAACATTTTACCTACGATAAAATAAACCAGACCCCTGACACTGCGCATTTTTCGCTTCGTCTACGCGTCTGTGAAAAATGTATTCCAGCTACTATACTTTGTATTTTATTCCTTTTTTACATTGCTTGTTCAGTAAAGTATCACATTCATATGATGCTTTACTGTTCGCTATACGTTCAAGTTCAGTTTTTATATTTTTCCAATGAAATAGCTGAGACCCAAGTATCTAAGCTATATATCCCCAGGGTATGTGTTGTGAAAACTTTGTCTAATTTCATATCATTGAAGATTTTAAGCAAGCAGAGTTTGTTTTATTTGCCCAATAGCCTGTATTACAAAGAACATTCAAATTTGATATCATATCAACAGTAACATTGTCCGACCAGGACACACTTTTTAACATGAACTTATACGCAAGGTATAGTCTTCTTAAGGATAAAGACATTAAATGCTGGTGCTTTTAATGAACCCACATACTATCCCCATTGCTTGATTTTGAATTTTATCGAGCTTACTAACAGTTGTTCTGACCCCGTAGTCATAAATAAAGCTACCGTAATCTAGCCTACTTCTAATTAGTGAAATATACAATCTGCGTAAATGCTTGCTAATTGCCCAAACCTACATTATTTTACAAATCACTAACATATAATTAGAAACGATGTGAAAATTCTATGGCTAATATCATGACAAGCTTAGCAGTTGTAAAACTATTCTTTCTGCCAAACATTGCAAGCTTGGCATACTAAATAATACTTTAATAACAAGAGATTTATGATACCTACCTCAATGCTAAATGGATAGTGTTAGTACAATGACAGGCTCGCGTATCTACAATGAAGGCCAACCTACCGTGACAAATTAATAGATTATCTAACTGATACTGTTCTGTTGTCACCCTGCCATTGTTACTCTACTTCGACGGTCTAATAGATTAAGTCAACGCTTATACCTCCAAAGCTCCAACAAATAGTAAGATGCGATGTTTCAAAGCATAAGCAAAATGTTATTGATGTAAGGAAAAGCTCAAAAGTGATGCTGGTAAAAGCATGACTCGTTTCCAGCACCAGAGAAAAGAGGGATGAGTATACATATATATTTACACTCCAAGCTTGCCAATGGATAATGCGGTTTTAAAATTTGCACTGTTATAATTACTGGTATGTTTAAAGCAATAATATATTTGAGCAATCATGGAGTAGGTAAGTCTACACCAGAAGAAAGCTCACAGGGAACACCCAAATGTCAGCATTTATAAGATCTTATATCTATGGTTTTACATATAATAATGATTCGAAAAATGTAAATATATCAAACGCTTATTTTCTGTGGTATCATAGCAAATGTCTGAGTAGCTTCTTGAAACATAATCCTTTACTACGCTATCCATCGAATATTAATGCATTTGAAAACATAGTATCATATTATTATATAAGTACTGGCGATATAAATGGTTACGTGGATAACAAATATCTTATTCTAATATATTAAGCTGAAGAGTTTGTTTGTTTGTTTGGTTGAACGCGCTAATCTTAGGAACTACAGGTCCGATTTGAAAAATTATTTCAGTGTTAGATAGCCCATTTATCAAGGAAGGCTATAGGCTATATAACATCACGCTATGGGCGACAGGAGCAGAGCAGTAGCCTTAAATAGCGCGGGTGTAACCGCAACATCCTCTAGTACTACCATAAATGCATTGCAACATATTGCCTCATTGAACAAAATGCGTTATAAATATAACATATTTGGAATATAAATTATAATATTACGTTGGACTGCGTCTAATTTCCAATAGGCGGAAATTGGGGGCAGGGGATTGAATGACAAATGTGTTAGTTACGCAAATATATAAACATGTATAATTGTATAGCCATCCCTGATACCAATCCTATGCATCAGTTATGAATAGTACACACGCACCACTACACACACTCGGTCTATTAAGCCCATTGCACAAAGATCCTGTATCAATATTACAGATACCTAAACGTAATTCCTTATTAAACGCTTTAGCCGCACTCAAGGCGAACATGGTTGAATCTAATTTAAAAAGCTTAAGGTCAGTAATTGTCGAAACAGGAAAGAAAATTAAATATAATTCTTTGGAGATGATTAAATTTATGTTAGGCCAATCTGAATTTAACTTTACGTATCTGGTTCTTAACTATAATATAAATTTTATTTCGTTTTTATAAAACATATTAAAAACAGGTCGTGCAACTGATTTACGTACGTTAAGCGGCAGTATGTCTGCGGCTATAACGGCCAGGAGACTATTGGCGCTATCCCGCACCCGGCGCATCAGAGATGTAGTTCTTTTGCGCATGATTGCATAGAAGTTACATATGTGTGCATCAGTGAACATCGCTCACGCTCTACAGAACCGAGGTAACTCCAACAGCCGTTATTGTACTGGACTCGTAGGGCATTGTAGATCTTTTGCATATGTGTAACCCACAGGCTGTACGAATAAAATATAATTTAAGCAATTGATTTTTTGTTATATAAGTATACTTCTTATTTTAACTTTATCAGATATGTTTCAGATTTTTCAGTGCGGCGTTATCAGGCGTTTCATACTCGACAAACATTGAGATCTTCACCTAACGAAAAGTTTCCTATATTAGCTATCACAGCAAAGCGAAGAGCTCTAATCGCCGAGTCAGCCAGTGACAATTCCTTTACATTACCTGAAAGTGTACTTGGCGTCTGTCATTCCGATATCGGAAGATTATATTTAGAGCCGGCTATGAAGTCAATATCAGCCGCATACATGAGATACTTTCACAACACGTGAAATTCCGCATAAATAAACATCAAACGTTTCAAGTATACAAAAGCGAATATTTAATCTTAAAAAGGAAGCTTAAAAGCTTATTTCTGTAACAAGAAAAATATCATTACTTATAACAAAGTATATTAAAATGGCAATTCCTTTTTTCAAAAATCAAGTATAACTTAATATTTTGGGGCCAAGTTTGATGCCTCAGCAAAGGGCCACTGAATAAAATTAATAACCAAACAGCCACGTTCCGGGCTTGCGAAACTTAATTTGCATTCCTGAATCTAAATGTTATTGTAATTATGTAGGGTCAGATAAAATGGCTCTATTTGAGTGGCCCCAGCGTAAATGACTACCGCAGATCAATTACTTTACACGGTTAAGAAATATTGTCGCGGTCAGCCTTCGGATACTGATGTCTGTTTTAGTTTTATTAAAACTTTATTATGATAAACAGTAAGTAATGAACGGCTTTAATCGCGGTATATTTTGGTTTAACAATAATTATTTTTGTACTAAGAGATACTTTTGTATTTTTGTAATGCCAAACTTTAATTGTTTCACGGGAAATCGCGATTTCTGGAAGACTGGAGTGGGATTTGCCTTCAAGTCTTGACAAGAAAGCAAATTGAAAGTTCCAGTAACTTGTTTAATCTTTCGTGTTATTGTTAAAAGAAAATGAGCTACAGAATATCAAGATATTCTGTAGCTCATTTTCTTTGAACAATAAAACCAAAAATCCAAAATTAGTAAAATACCAAGATTTCAAAAAATCTTAGTATTTTACTAATTTTGGGTTTTATTTCTTCGATGACATGATCTATCAAGAATCTAGACTAACATTCGAACCCTCTTCCATATTCAAATAAGGTCATTATTTATTGGCTTGCCGGTTTAAATGTAATTACTACTCGTATAAAACCAGAAAATCGATTTGATCCTGAAATAGTCATTTTATTTCAATGCGCAATATTCGCATATAAAACGAAACTAGTAAACAGATAACCCTTAATTGCATCTTGATGGAAATTTCCATCATACGGTTCACAGGTTAAAAAAGCACACAAATCAGGGGGCGGTGTTGATACTTTTTTGTCTGACAATTACTAGAAATATCGATGGTTGAAACGGAACGTACTGTTACAAACGCCTCTTGAACCCTAAAATGCTAACATAGTTGCCTATCCATACTACTCATCACAAATTCCTACCAATGCCTAAATCTCCTTGTCAGCACTTTTGTCTTCCTTATTCATTCAGTCCCTTTCAACCTCAGTCTGCATCCATCATCTAACGCGAACAGTTCTACTATATCCTTAGTGTGCCAGTCTCAGTACCTTCTAAATCTTTGTACCAGTGCTAAGTTCTATTCCTAAATCTATTAAATACTATATCTAATATTACGTGTGTGTACCGTGTTCCAATAAATAATTTCAGCTAGTTCAAATATCTTTTTTTAAAAAGACACTTTCCCGGTCCCGCGTAACATTTGGTGGCAGCGTAAAGGGATTCCTCAGAAATCCCCAGTCCGTCTCCGTATCTCGCTCCGGTAATACTCCACCGTCTCTGCATCGCATTCGTCGTAGTTCGAGAATCGCGCTATCTCTCGAACCGTCCATCCGCCGCATACTGCGCGGTGAACAACACCCGAGTTCCCGAGTTCCAGTCCCCGAGTGGCCCGCAGACCGGCCGCCGAGCTCCAGGTTCCTAAGAAGGGACATACCAACTCTACACGAGGTGACCATGTTCATTCTCCTCATCATCGTCGCCAGCGTCTTGTAAGTGCAAACATTTTTATCCAGTGCAGTGCTATATTATTTCATTTCAAAATCGAAAGTGCCCAAATTCATAATGTGAACAAAGTCCACACAGTGCGTTACAATCCCATATTCTCAGTACTATATCGTTATCAGTTCCGGCCGCCCGACCGTCGCCGCATCGAGCTACAACAAACTCCGTTGTTACTTACATTGTAACACTATACCAAATCTTAGTCAAGCTTTGTACTATCTAAGTAACCCTTTGTTCTAATTCTTACTATAAGTTCTATATCTTTCCATTGCCTTTGTGTATTTCTGTGTTTCTTTGTACTATTTTTAGCTGTGAACAATGACGACAAAGAAGGAAGAAACTGTTGAATGTATGTAAATAATATTTAATAATGCAAAAATTAATACAATTGTTATATTGATTTATTGTACTGTGTTTTATCTACATCCGGTATTTATGAATCTGACAGTGTGCACGTGGTCAGTAGTCATTTTTCGCTCGCCTCATTCAATTGTAGACTGTGCTTGAGACTAGACGTGTAGTAGCTTCCTAGTGATTATAAAAGTATAAAGAATAATATATTTCAAGTATAAAAAGTATTCGTGCGTTTTAGTTTATAACCTCCTACAGGTTATGGGCCCAGTAATAGCTAAGTGTTGATATTAAATATCTACTCTGCACTGTACATTTTAGAAAAAGTGTAGTAGGCGTTACCTACCTACATTATATTTTTTTTCAAAGTTAACGATGGAAAATTTTAAATTAAAACGCAATATAAAACCGTTTAATGGAGAAAGGTATAGTGTTTGGAAATTCAGAATTCGTGCCCTTTTAAGTGAATTAGATGTTATAAAAATAATTGATGACGAAATACCTCTAACGCGGTCGCAAGAATGGGAAAAGAAGAATTATATTGCCAAAAATACTATTGTCGAATATTTAGCAGACTCTTACCTAAGTTTTGCAAAAGAAAAAATAACGGCAAAGGAAATTTTTAAAAGTTTAGATGCACTTTACGAACGTAAAAGTATTGCGACCCAGTTGGCTTTGAGAAAGAAATTATTGTCATTGAAGCTGCAGGGTGATACTCCGTTAATAAAATACTTTACTATTTTTGATGAGTTAATCGCTGAGTTGATGGCCGCCGGAGCTAGGTTAGAAGAAACCGATAAAGTGTCTCATTTGCTGCTTACACTTCCTGCTACCTACGATGGTGTCATTACGGCGATAGAAACATTATCTGAGGATAATTTAACGTTAGCATTTGTGAAGACCAGGCTCATGGATCATGAAGTAAAATTAAAAAATGATTCTCGTGATACAAGTGCTAAGATATTACACGTGGAAAATAAATTTCAAACAAATCAAAAGAAAAAGGAATTTACGAAATTAGAAAATGTAAACACGTCGTATAATTACGAGCAGAGAAATTATAATCAAAAGTCAAAACGAAGGTCACATTTTGTAAAATGTCATCACTGCGGGCGTAAAGGACATGTTAAAAGTGATTGTTTTTACTTCAACAGAAATACACATCAGAATAAAACTGCAGACAGGCGTCGAACCATTCAAGCAGTAGAGATGACTAAGCCATCATCATCAAATGATGTTTCTGGCTTTTATGGCTGGCGAATATGAAAGTGAACACAACAACAAAATCACATTTTTATTGGACTCTGGAGCCTCGGATCACATAATTAACAGGGACGATTTTTTTATAAATTATATAAATTTACTAACCCCTATTAAAATTTCAGTTGCTAAAGTGGGTCAATTTATTACAGCTACGAAGAAAGGAACATTGAAGGTTACTAGTGATGTGGGAGTTGATGGAACCTTGGAGGATGTATTATTTTGCCCTGACGTACCATATAATTTACTGTCGATCTCGAAGATACAGAAAGCAGGCATGGCTGTTATTTTTGATGAAGATGGTACTCGTATATGCAAGGATGGTAAGACTGTAATAACTGGTAAGTCTATAAACAATTTAATTGTCTTAGATTTTTGGGTGTCTGTAAAACCTGATAGTTCTGTTTCTCAAGTATGCAGTAGTAATTATGAGTTATGGCATCAACGTTTGGGACATATTAGCAAAGATAAATTTCTAGAATTAAAAAGGAATGAAATGGTAGAAAATTTGTATGAAATTGAGACTATATTTCCTAATGATAATTTATGTGAGGCCTGCATAAATGGGAAACAGACAAGACTGCCATTTAATAAGATCAAAGATAAAAGTTATATTAAGCGACCATTATTTACTGTACATTCTGATGTGTGTGGGCCGATTACTCCTCCAACTATAGACAATAAAAATTATTTTGTATTATTTGTTGACCAGTATACGCATTACTGTGTTACGTATTTGATTACTTATAAATCAGACGTATTTTCTGTTTTTAAAGATTACATTGCCAAAAGTGAAGCAAAATTTAACTGTAAGTTAGTTAATTTGTATTGTGACAATGGCGGAGAGTATTTATCTACCGACATGAAGGAATATTGTGTTCAGAAGGGAATTACCTACCATTTAACTGTTCCTAGGACTCCGCAATTGAATGGTGTTTCAGAACGAATGGTTAGAACAATAATCGAAAAAGCTCGCACTATATTGAGCGGTACTAGATTAGAAAAAGTTTTCTGATGAAGCAGTATTGACTACTGTTTATTTAATCAATTTAACACCCACTAAAGCTTTAAAACATTCTCAAACACCATTCGAGATGTGGCATGGTAAGAAGCCACAAATTAAATATTTAAGAGTTTTTGGTTCTACTGTCTATACTCATATTAAAACGAATAAAACAAAATTCGATGACAAATCTTGGAAGGGTATAATGGTAGGATACGAACCAAACGGCTATAAAGTTTGGAATACTGAATGTAATAAATTTGTTATAGTAAGAGATGTTATATTTGATGAGACGAATTTTCTGAAATCCAGGCCACTATTAAAGCCTGAAGGAAGTATCTCTGAAACTTCCAGTGACAAAACTGATATTTATGATATAACATCGAAATCAGTGTCACAAGAGGGTCAAAATATTGACAGCTCTAAATCAGATAGCCTGAAATCTGATGAAAGTCTCATCCCAATGAAAATTCAGAAATTAAATGAGGACTGTGTTCAATCAAATTGTGAAACTGATAATCACTCTGATGTTCCTTCAGTTGAGATTAATAAAAGCACAGATAATGTTTTACGGAGGAGTAATAGGCTTAAAGGTCGTCCCCCTGTATCATAGAATGAAAATGATGATGATCCTTTAATATATGCACAATATCTAATATGTCAAGTTCCTAATTCTTATAATGAGATTAAAACTCGCGATGACAGAAGTCAGTGGGAACAAGCAATTAGGGATGAATTAAATTCTCTCGTGATTAATGATACGTGGACTTTGGTGCCAAGGCCAGTAAATAAAAACATTATAGACTGTAAATGGGTCTTTTCTATAAAACATGATGAGTTTGGGAAACCTCTTAGATACAAAGCGCGTCTTGTAGCACGGGGATTTAGTCAAGAATATCTCGTAGATTACAATGAAACTTTCGCACCTGTTGCTAGAATAGCTAGTTTTCGTTTCATAATTAGTTTTGCTAATCAGTATAATTTATTGATACATCATATGGATGTTAAAACAGCTTTTCTAAATGGTTTATTAAAAGAAGAGATATATATGAAAATTCCAGAAGGTGTAAATGGTAAAAATAATGAGGTTTGTAAATTAAATAAAGCCCTTTATGGTTTAAAACAAGCAGCTAGGTGTTGGTTTGAATTATTTGAAACAGCAATTAAAGATAGGGGTTTCGTAAATTCATCAGTTGATAGATGCATATATGTTTTAAATAACGGACATATTAGTAAAAATATCTATATAGTATATGTGCTTGAGACTAGACGTGTAGTAGCTTCCTAGTGATTATAAAAGTATAAAGAATAATATATTTCAAGTATAAAAAGTATTCGTGCGTTTTAGTTTATAACCTCCTACAGGTTATGGGCCCAGTAATAGCTAAGTGTTGATATTAAATATCTACTCTGCACTGTACATTTTAGAAAAAGTGTAGTAGGCGTTACCTACCTACATTATATTTTTTTTCAAAGTTAACGATGGAAAATTTTAAATTAAAACGCAATATAAAACCGTTTGATGGAGAAAGGTATAGTGTTTGGAAATTCAGAATTCGTGCCCTTTTAAGTGAATTAGATGTTATAAAAATAATTGATGACGAAATACCTCTAACGCGGTCGCAAGAATGGGAAAAGAAGAATTATATTGCCAAAAATACTATTGTCGAATATTTAGCAGACTCTTACCTAAGTTTTGCAAAAGAAAAAATAACGGCAAAGGAAATTTTTAAAAGTTTAGATGCACTTTACGAACGTAAAAGTATTGCGACCCAGTTGGCTTTGAGAAAGAAATTATTGTCATTGAAGCTGCAGGGTGATACTCCGTTAATAAAATACTTTACTATTTTTGATGAGTTAATCGCTGAGTTGATGGCCGCCGGAGCTAGGTTAGAAGAAACCGATAAAGTGTCTCATTTGCTGCTTACACTTCCTGCTACCTACGATGGTGTCATTACGGCGATAGAAACATTATCTGAGGATAATTTAACGTTAGCATTTGTGAAGACCAGGCTCATGGATCATGAAGTAAAATTAAAAAATGATTCTCGTGATACAAGTGCTAAGATATTACACGTGGAAAATAAATTTCAAACAAATCAAAAGAAAAAGGAATTTACGAAATTAGAAAATGTAAACACGTCGTATAATTACGAGCAGAGAAATTATAATCAAAAGTCAAAACGAAGGTCACATTTTGTAAAATGTCATCACTGCGGGCGTAAAGGACATGTTAAAAGTGATTGTTTTTACTTCAACAGAAATACACATCAGAATAAAACTGCAGACAGGCGTCGAACCATTCAAGCAGTAGAGATGACTAAGCCATCATCATCAAATGATGTTTCTGGCTTTTATGGCTGGCGAATATGAAAGTGAACACAACAACAAAATCACATTTTTATTGGACTCTGGAGCCTCGGATCACATAATTAACAGGGACGATTTTTTTATAAATTATATAAATTTACTAACCCCTATTAAAATTTCAGTTGCTAAAGTGGGTCAATTTATTACAGCTACGAAGAAAGGAACATTGAAGGTTACTAGTGATGTGGGAGTTGATGGAACCTTGGAGGATGTATTATTTTGCCCTGACGTACCATATAATTTACTGTCGATCTCGAAGATACAGAAAGCAGGCATGGCTGTTATTTTTGATGAAGATGGTACTCGTATATGCAAGGATGGTAAGACTGTAATAACTGGTAAGTCTATAAACAATTTAATTGTCTTAGATTTTTGGGTGTCTGTAAAACCTGATAGTTCTGTTTCTCAAGTATGCAGTAGTAATTATGAGTTATGGCATCAACGTTTGGGACATATTAGCAAAGATAAATTTCTAGAATTAAAAAGGAATGAAATGGTAGAAAATTTGTATGAAATTGAGACTATATTTCCTAATGATAATTTATGTGAGGCCTGCATAAATGGGAAACAGACAAGACTGCCATTTAATAAGATCAAAGATAAAAGTTATATTAAGCGACCATTATTTACTGTACATTCTGATGTGTGTGGGCCGATTACTCCTCCAACTATAGACAATAAAAATTATTTTGTATTATTTGTTGACCAGTATACGCATTACTGTGTTACGTATTTGATTACTTATAAATCAGACGTATTTTCTGTTTTTAAAGATTACATTGCAAAAAGTGAAGCAAAATTTAACTGTAAGTTAGTTAATTTGTATTGTGACAATGGCGGAGAGTATTTATCTACCGACATGAAGGAATATTGTGTTCAGAAGGGAATTACCTACCATTTAACTGTTCCTAGGACTCCGCAATTGAATGGTGTTTCAGAACGAATGGTTAGAACAATAATCGAAAAAGCTCGCACTATATTGAGCGGTACTAGATTAGAAAAAGTTTTCTGATGAAGCAGTATTGACTACTGTTTATTTAATCAATTTAACACCCACTAAAGCTTTAAAACATTCTCAAACACCATTCGAGATGTGGCATGGTAAGAAGCCACAAATTAAATATTTAAGAGTTTTTGGTTCTACTGTCTATACTCATATTAAAACGAATAAAACAAAATTCGATGACAAATCTTGGAAGGGTATAATGGTAGGATACGAACCAAACGGCTATAAAGTTTGGAATACTGAATGTAATAAATTTGTTATAGTAAGAGATGTTATATTTGATGAGACGAATTTTCTGAAATCCAGGCCACTATTAAAGCCTGAAGGAAGTATCTCTGAAACTTCCAGTGACAAAACTGATATTTATGATATAACATCGAAATCAGTGTCACAAGAGGGTCAAAATATTGACAGCTCTAAATCAGATAGCCTGAAATCTGATGAAAGTCTCATCCCAATGAAAATTCAGAAATTAAATGAGGACTGTGTTCAATCAAATTGTGAAACTGATAATCACTCTGATGTTCCTTCAGTTGAGATTAATAAAAGCACAGATAATGTTTTACGGAGGAGTAATAGGCTTAAAGGTCGTCCCCCTGTATCATAGAATGAAAATGATGATGATCCTTTAATATATGCACAATATCTAATATGTCAAGTTCCTAATTCTTATAATGAGATTAAAACTCGCGATGACAGAAGTCAGTGGGAACAAGCAATTAGGGATGAATTAAATTCTCTCGTGATTAATGATACGTGGACTTTGGTGCCAAGGCCAGTAAATAAAAACATTATAGACTGTAAATGGGTCTTTTCTATAAAACATGATGAGTTTGGGAAACCTCTTAGATACAAAGCGCGTCTTGTAGCACGGGGATTTAGTCAAGAATATCTCGTAGATTACAATGAAACTTTCGCACCTGTTGCTAGAATAGCTAGTTTTCGTTTCATAATTAGTTTTGCTAATCAGTATAATTTATTGATACATCATATGGATGTTAAAACAGCTTTTCTAAATGGTTTATTAAAAGAAGAGATATATATGAAAATTCCAGAAGGTGTAAATGGTAAAAATAATGAGGTTTGTAAATTAAATAAAGCCCTTTATGGTTTAAAACAAGCAGCTAGGTGTTGGTTTGAATTATTTGAAACAGCAATTAAAGATAGGGGTTTCGTAAATTCATCAGTTGATAGATGCATATATGTTTTAAATAACGGACATATTAGTAAAAATATCTATATAGTATATGTGCTTGAGACTAGACGTGTAGTAGCTTCCTAGTGATTATAAAAGTATAAAGAATAATATATTTCAAGTATAAAAAGTATTCGTGCGTTTTAGTTTATAACCTCCTACAGGTTATGGGCCCAGTAATAGCTAAGTGTTGATATTAAATATCTACTCTGCACTGTACATTTTAGAAAAAGTGTAGTAGGCGTTACCTACCTACATTATATTTTTTTTCAAAGTTAACGATGGAAAATTTTAAATTAAAACGCAATATAAAACCGTTTGATGGAGAAAGGTATAGTGTTTGGAAATTCAGAATTCGTGCCCTTTTAAGTGAATTAGATGTTATAAAAATAATTGATGACGAAATACCTCTAACGCGGTCGCAAGAATGGGAAAAGAAGAATTATATTGCCAAAAATACTATTGTCGAATATTTAGCAGACTCTTACCTAAGTTTTGCAAAAGAAAAAATAACGGCAAAGGAAATTTTTAAAAGTTTAGATGCACTTTACGAACGTAAAAGTATTGCGACCCAGTTGGCTTTGAGAAAGAAATTATTGTCATTGAAGCTGCAGGGTGATACTCCGTTAATAAAATACTTTACTATTTTTGATGAGTTAATCGCTGAGTTGATGGCCGCCGGAGCTAGGTTAGAAGAAACCGATAAAGTGTCTCATTTGCTGCTTACACTTCCTGCTACCTACGATGGTGTCATTACGGCGATAGAAACATTATCTGAGGATAATTTAACGTTAGCATTTGTGAAGACCAGGCTCATGGATCATGAAGTAAAATTAAAAAATGATTCTCGTGATACAAGTGCTAAGATATTACACGTGGAAAATAAATTTCAAACAAATCAAAAGAAAAAGGAATTTACGAAATTAGAAAATGTAAACACGTCGTATAATTACGAGCAGAGAAATTATAATCAAAAGTCAAAACGAAGGTCACATTTTGTAAAATGTCATCACTGCGGGCGTAAAGGACATGTTAAAAGTGATTGTTTTTACTTCAAGAGAAATACACATCAGAATAAAACTGCAGACAGGCGTCGAACCATTCAAGCAGTAGAGATGACTAAGCCATCATCATCAAATGATGTTTCTGGCTTTTATGGCTGGCGAATATGAAAGTGAACACAACAACAAAATCACATTTTTATTGGACTCTGGAGCCTCGGATCACATAATTAACAGGGACGATTTTTTTATAAATTATATAAATTTACTAACCCCTATTAAAATTTCAGTTGCTAAAGTGGGTCAATTTATTACAGCTACGAAGAAAGGAACATTGAAGGTTACTAGTGATGTGGGAGTTGATGGAACCTTGGAGGATGTATTATTTTGCCCTGACGTACCATATAATTTACTGTCGATCTCGAAGATACAGAAAGCAGGCATGGCTGTTATTTTTGATGAAGATGGTACTCGTATATGCAAGGATGGTAAGACTGTAATAACTGGTAAGTCTATAAACAATTTAATTGTCTTAGATTTTTGGGTGTCTGTAAAACCTGATAGTTCTGTTTCTCAAGTATGCAGTAGTAATTATGAGTTATGGCATCAACGTTTGGGACATATTAGCAAAGATAAATTTCTAGAATTAAAAAGGAATGAAATGGTAGAAAATTTGTATGAAATTGAGACTATATTTCCTAATGATAATTTATGTGAGGCCTGCATAAATGGGAAACAGACAAGACTGCCATTTAATAAGATCAAAGATAAAAGTTATATTAAGCGACCATTATTTACTGTACATTCTGATGTGTGTGGGCCGATTACTCCTCCAACTATAGACAATAAAAATTATTTTGTATTATTTGTTGACCAGTATACGCATTACTGTGTTACGTATTTGATTACTTATAAATCAGACGTATTTTCTGTTTTTAAAGATTACATTGCCAAAAGTGAAGCAAAATTTAACTGTAAGTTAGTTAATTTGTATTGTGACAATGGCGGAGAGTATTTATCTACCGACATGAAGGAATATTGTGTTCAGAAGGGAATTACCTACCATTTAACTGTTCCTAGGACTCCGCAATTGAATGGTGTTTCAGAACGAATGGTTAGAACAATAATCGAAAAAGCTCGCACTATATTGAGCGGTACTAGATTAGAAAAAGTTTTCTGATGAAGCAGTATTGACTACTGTTTATTTAATCAATTTAACACCCACTAAAGCTTTAAAACATTCTCAAACACCATTCGAGATGTGGCATGGTAAGAAGCCACAAATTAAATATTTAAGAGTTTTTGGTTCTACTGTCTATACTCATATTAAAACGAATAAAACAAAATTCGATGACAAATCTTGGAAGGGTATAATGGTAGGATACGAACCAAACGGCTATAAAGTTTGGAATACTGAATGTAATAAATTTGTTATAGTAAGAGATGTTATATTTGATGAGACGAATTTTCTGAAATCCAGGCCACTATTAAAGCCTGAAGGAAGTATCTCTGAAACTTCCAGTGACAAAACTGATATTTATGATATAACATCGAAATCAGTGTCACAAGAGGGTCAAAATATTGACAGCTCTAAATCAGATAGCCTGAAATCTGATGAAAGTCTCATCCCAATGAAAATTCAGAAATTAAATGAGGACTGTGTTCAATCAAATTGTGAAACTGATAATCACTCTGATGTTCCTTCAGTTGAGATTAATAAAAGCACAGATAATGTTTTACGGAGGAGTAATAGGCTTAAAGGTCGTCCCCCTGTATCATAGAATGAAAATGATGATGATCCTTTAATATATGCACAATATCTAATATGTCAAGTTCCTAATTCTTATAATGAGATTAAAACTCGCGATGACAGAAGTCAGTGGGAACAAGCAATTAGGGATGAATTAAATTCTCTCGTGATTAATGATACGTGGACTTTGGTGCCAAGGCCAGTAAATAAAAACATTATAGACTGTAAATGGGTCTTTTCTATAAAACATGATGAAATTGGGAAACCTCTTAGATACAAAGCGCGTCTTGTAGCACGGGGATTTAGTCAAGAATATCTCGTAGATTACAATGAAACTTTCGCACCTGTTGCTAGAATAGCTAGTTTTCGTTTCATAATTAGTTTTGCTAATCAGTATAATTTATTGATACATCATATGGATGTTAAAACAGCTTTTCTAAATGGTTTATTAAAAGAAGAGATATATATGAAAATTCCAGAAGGTGTAAATGGTAAAAATAATGAGGTTTGTAAATTAAATAAAGCCCTTTATGGTTTAAAACAAGCAGCTAGGTGTTGGTTTGAATTATTTGAAACAGCAATTAAAGATAGGGGTTTCGTAAATTCATCAGTTGATAGATGCATATATGTTTTAAATAACGGACATATTAGTAAAAATATCTATATAGTATTATATGTCGATGATTTGGTTTTAGTATGTGCTGATATAAAAATAATGAACGATTTGAAACAATATTTAATGAGTAAAGGACATTGGGCGTATTCCGACCCGGTCATGGACATTGACGAACTTGGTATAAAATGAAAGAGGACAAATTCACTTACCATTACATATGGTAATTTTTTTTAGAATCCATGGGAGAACAAAGTTAGAACTAGAAATATATTTATACAAAAAGAAGATCGAATACTCTATTTAAGTAATATAAATTGTCGCTCTGTTAAAAATAGCTATAAAATGGGTTCCGTCGACTGCATGCATGTGCCTGCCGTGTGATCCAAATCGGCAGGTATACGTTCGCTTCCTCTCTTTCACACATCAGAGCCTGTAGCCAAATGGCATTCGATTAGCGATATTACTTATCGCTAAGTGCAAAAATGTATGGAACTGACATTGGCTTTCGATATGTCACGTGGTCAACGAAGAAGGAATTCCTTTTAAAGCAGCGAAAGTTGAAAATAACGCGAATGTCATTTACCGATTTTCTTTTGAATTTATTCATTAACTAAGCACGTTTACTGGATTAAGTTAATTGCTGTTTGTTTGCAATTTATTTGGTATGGATAGACGTAATAACTGTGTGGTGTGTGACAGATCTGTGTTACGTCGCAGAAAACACATACTTACAGAACTGTGTTTAGAAAGATATCGACATCACTCTATGTTATTGTTACAAGAAATAATACCACAAGAGGTAAGTTGTGTTTATACTTTATGAGTTTTTGCTTGATTTAATGGATACTGTATCGACCATTTTAAATATCATAATATTGTCTTGTTACCTCTTTATGAAATGAAAACCTTGTGTACGTAATATAAATAACATTGATAAAGCTATCTAACGTTATTATTAGTCAGTGGATAGCCATATTGAGAAAATCAATGTCTCGTAGACGACAAACATTAACTGTTATATTTTAACTTATTTCAGATCCATTCCAGAGTTGCATTCATGCCATTAGATGAAAACAATCCAGATTTTAGAGATTTCCCACAGTTAACATATGAATAGCTGACATTATTCACATTGGAAAGCTATCATTTAAGACTGGCCAAGTCGTACTGCCATGAGCATCTGAGACCAAATGGCGTCTACTTGATAGAGCTCTATCGGCACCAAGATTTTATAAGCAATAAAGTATTGATAAGAGGACAAATTTAGTCGCGACATGTCACAGCGCGACAACACTTTACATATATTGTAATAAACCCAGCGAGACAAGGAAGACAAAGTGTTGAGGATTATTACTGCTTATGTATCATGGCCGCTGTACCATAGGCAGGTGCGCGCATATTGTCAGTATCGTTTATTTTTTAGCCTTGGCTAGGCACCATCAAGAAATTGACACTCCTGCAGTATTTTTAGATGAAATAACCATAGACATAGATTACGCCGAATAAATATTTTTATTTTTTATAGACTCACGCCTGTATCCCCGAAGGGATAAGCAGAGGTGAAACATTACGCCCATATTTTGCCATGAATTTTTAGGTCCCACGGAATAGAGGTCGAGCCTATTGCCGTTACCAGACACATCACCCGACTCCTTGCTGCTACTGAGAATTTGGAAAAACCCAGTAACACTTTTGCCCGACCCGGGAATCGAACCCGGGATCTCCAATCAGCAGTCGCATACGCTATCCACTGGACAACGGAGGCAGCTGAATAAATAATGTAAAAAAATATGAATCAGTCTTTTCAGTTTTTTTTTTAATTCCCACAACCCACAAGAAAGCGACCCTTACCATGATAAACTAGAGACATGTACCGATATATACTCACAATTTCATTTCTGTCCGCCGTGGGTTTTCCTCCCATACTATTTGCCCAATGTCCTTTTCGATGACTGATTTAAAAGATATTAAATTGTTTCTTGGCATTAAGGTCACAAGGTATCATGATAGAATAACACTTGATCAAAGTTCATATATTGAAGCCATATTGAATAAATTCAATATGAACGATTTTAACCCTGCTATTACCCCTATGGAAATAAAACCTAATTATGAAGCATTAAATTCAAATAGCGATTGTAAAGCACCATGCCGGAATCTTATCGGTTGTTTAATGTATCTAATGTTATGTACACGGCAGATTTGAGTATTTCTGTTAATATATTGAGCAGATACACAAACAAAAACAATAAAGAACTTTGGCAATGTTTGAAAAGGGTGCTAAGATATTTGAAAAGCTCGGTAGATTTAAAATTAGTGTATAAAAGGTCTAATCATAGTAATGTTATTTGTGGATATGTAGATTCAGACTGGGGAGGAAATGATATTACCAATAGAAAAAGTACAACAGGTTTTTTGTTTAAATTATTTGATAGTTGTACAATAGTGTGGGATACTAAGAGACAAAATTCAGTAGCAGCCTCATCCACTGAAGCTGAATATATGGCTCTATTTGAAGCTGTCAAAGAGGCCTTGTGGCTTAAGTCTCTAGCTTTAAGCATTAATATGAGTATTACAGAACCCATTACAATTTTTGAAGATAATAATGGCTGTATCAGTATTGCGAGTAATCCCACTAACCATAAACGATCAAAGCACATTGATATAAAATATAATTTCACAAGGGAGCACGTTAAGAAAAATATAATAAAATTAAATTATATTCCAACAGGTAAACAGCTGGCGGACGTGTTGACAAAGCCACTGCCTGCAATAACATTCAAAGGCCATAGACTAGAAATGGGCTTAGAATAAGTTTAATGTTAATATAAATTAATTTGATTGTAAGAATAATTTTAAATGGTCTGATTAGGTTTTCCTGGGTTTTTCCTAATCCTGAGCAACAAATGTTGGACCATTAATTATGTAATTTTCCCAGCAAACACTTGGAAGTTATGCATGATCTATGTAGGACTAAATTGTATGCATATTCAATTAGAAATTAATTTTTGAGGGGGCGTGTTGAATTTATTAAGCATTATTTATTATGTATGTAATAATATTTAATAATGCAAAAATTAATACAATTGTTATATTGATTTATTGTACTGTGTTTTATCTACATCCAGTATTTATGAATCTGACAGTGTGCACGTGGTCAGTAGTCATTTTTTGCTCGCCTCATTCAATTGTAGACTGTGCTCGAGACTAGACGTGTAGTAGCTTCCTAGTGATTATAAAAGTATAAAGAATAATATATTTCAAGTATAAAAAGTATTCGTGCGTTTTAGTTCATAACCTCCTACAGAAACCGTTCTCCTTGACCGTATCGATATCAATACACTATTCAAATTCATTAAACCCTACGATGGGTCTCGCGATAAACTAAATTCTTTTATAAATAACTGCGAAAACGCATATCGATTAGCTTCAACAACTCAAAAACCAATCCTTTTAAATTTCATTATTTGCCGGCTTGAAGGCAAGGCTGAATCCGCTGCTTCTATAAAAGACTCCGACAGTTGGGAGTCACTTAGCTCTTTCTTACAATCGCAATTCGGCGAGCGTAAACATTACGCTCACTTACTCAGTGAATTACAAGAAACTCACCAATCGCCGGGTGAATCGGTCAGCCAATACTCAATCAAAATTGAAACATGTCTCGCTCAAATTCTTACAGAAATCACTCTTTCAAATAAGAAAAAAGCAGAACTGTCAGGGAAGACTTCCGCTATGGAAGATCTAGCCTTACACTCTTTCCTAATGGGTCTTATACCCAAAATCGGCAATCTAGTTCGCATGAAAAGTCCTTCTACGCTCAACGAAGCTATTAACTATGCTATATCCGAGGAAAAAATACAAATGCTATTATCAAAACGTAACCCTTATGAAAATCGATACTCACAAAAACCTTCTAATTCCCAAGATCGTCCTAAACCAATGGTCCACAACGTTGGTCAGTCGTCCAATTCTACACCACCTACGTGTCGGTATTAAAAGAACGTAGGGCATACCATAGATGTTTGTCGGAAACGCGAACACAACAACAATAGGGCTAGGAATAACAACACCTACCCCCCACGCTCTAACCCTAACACGACTCGTCCTCCTCAACGTCCAAACTTCCAAAATCGGGTCCACTACACCCAAGACAACTCTACCTACGAGGAAGACCTTCCTTTAAACGAATAGAGGGCTCACGACGGTGTCTCGTGAGACCCCAAAAGCATTCAAAATCATCTCAATCCTTTCATAATGACACCCTTTCTAAATCCACTGTATCAAGAGTTACACCACAGGGTAACCAGCCCCAAAGGGGAAGCTCAATCATTTCTAAATCCACTGTATCAAGAGCTACACCACAGGGTAACCAGCCCCAAAAGGGAAGCTCAATCATTTCTAAATCTACTGTATCAAGAGCTACACCACAGGGTAACCAGCCCCATAAGGAAAGCTCTATCTCTATATCCTCTGTATCCGCTGTTCCTACTAAATCCTACGCATCCGCCGTATCAGGAGTTCGATCGCGAAACTCCACCACTGCATCCTCTGTACCCACTGCATCCCGAGATAGTCTTACTAGATCCTCTAAACCTTCTATATCCACTGTATCCTCTGCATCTCATAAAATACTTACCAAATCCTCTGCATCCACCGTGCCCCGTACATCCACTGCATCCTCTGTATCTACTGCATCCCGAAATAATCCTACCAAATCTCCTAGACCTCCTACATCCACTGTATCCTCTGCTCCCTCTGTATCCTATAAAATACCTACCAGATCCTCTGCATCCACTGTGCCTCGTACATCCGCTGTATCCTCTGTCCCCGTTGCATCCTCTACGTCTAGATATATACATACCAGATCCACTGCTCCCACTGCATCCGCTGTATCCTCAAAACCTTACCATTCACTTACCAAGTCCACTGAATCTTGCTTTATACCTGCTAAACCTCCAATTACCAATAGATCTACCAAATCCGTTGCGACTACCAACTCCTCTAAATTCACTGCGTCTACTACATCCTCTGTATCTCTTAACTCAGTAAATTTCATTCCAACCCCTACTACATACGAAATCAGCTCTAATAAACGATACCTACCTCACGTCAATATCCGAACCCAAGTTAATAATCGTGACCTCTTGTTCCTAGTTGACACCGGTTCCTGTGTTAGTCTTGTAAAACGATCTTCAATGAACGTGATGCCAGCCCTGAAAAACGAAACAATTCAATTAAAAGGTATTAATACCAGTGACGAAACCGTATCTACTATAGGCCACTTTCAATTAAAATTATTCACGGACGCTCATTCCGATCTTACTTATAAATTCCACGTAATTGAAAAAATAGATTTAAATTACGATGGCATCATCGGCACCGATCTTCTCAATGACTTAGATGGCATTATTGATTACAATGCCGGCACATTACAAATCAGACATTTCGTGGTTAGACTAAAATATTACGAGCTAACCTACAAAATTCCGCCTCGCACCGAAACAATAATTGAATGTGCAGTTACTAATCCCGAATATCGTGTAGGACTCAATCTAGATCAACGTATCTCCGACTCTCTCCTAATTGCTAATTTCCTTGTCACTGTAAAAGGCAACAACAGAGTAAACGTATCTGTGTTAAATACATCTGAAGACACAGTCGAAATCAATTCCGATATTAAAATAAATCTCCAACCCTTCAATGCTAATTCCTCCTTTATCTATAACTCCGAACCCTATAATACTAAATCTTCTACATCCCGCAGAAACCAAGTCCTAAACATGCTTAGGACAGAACATTTAAACGACGAAGAAAAATCTCGACTCCTCGACATATGTTCCCAATATTCAGACATATTCTAATTACCTAATGACAAACTTACTACCACCGACTTACTAGAGCATGAGATAAATACTAATCCCTCTGAGCCTATCAACGTCAAATCCTACAGATTCCCAGAAATCCACAAAAAGGAAGTTGAAACCCAAATCTCCAAAATGCTATCTCAAGACATTATCCAACCTTCTACTTCTCCATGGTAATTCCCTATATGGGTAGTTCCAAAGAAAATTGACTCTGCCGGCCAAAAGAAATGGCGCATCGTTATAGACTACAGAAAGCTTAACGATATTACCATCGGGGAAAGTTACCCAATTCCACAAATTCACGAAATCCTAAACCAATTAGGTCAAAGCAAATACTTTTCCACTCTCGATCTCTGTTCTGGTTTTCACCAAATTTCCATATCAAAAAAGGACGCTCCTAAAACTGCATTCACCGTTCCGAAAGGACATTTTGAGTTCAAACGCATGCCGTTCGGACTTAAAAATGCTCCCGCGACTTTCCAACGTCTCATGAACACAGCCCTAGTTGGCCTTCAAGGCATTCAATGCTACATTTAACTCGACGATATTGTTATCTATTCACACGACCTCCCTAATCACTGCGAAAAGCTCTCTAAAATCTTCGAAAGATTACGTAAACATAACCTCAAACTCCAGCCCGACAAATGCGAATTTCTACGCAAAGAAGTCGGCTATCTTGGTCACATTATTAGTGACAAAGGCATAAGCCCAAATCCAGACAAAATCAAGGCTGTAACACAGTTTCCTATTCCTAAATGTCCAAAAGATACCAAATCCTTTCTAGGTCTAGTCTCTTACTATCGTCGTTTTATCCCTGAATTCTCCAAAATCGCCAAACCCCTAACTGATTTACTAAAAAAGGACATCACTTTCTCCTGGTCAAACGAGCAACAACAACCGTTTGACAAATAAAAAGAAAAACTCGTTTCTGCTCCTATCCTTATTTACCCTGATTTCACTGAACATTTTGTCCTAACCTGCGACGCGTCTAACTATGCTATCTCCGCTATCTTATCTCAAGGGGATATAGGTAAAGACCGCCCTATAGCTTATGCTCCGAGAACAGTAAATAAAGCCGAAACTAACTATTCCACAACCGAAAAAGAATGCTTAGCCATCGTATTCGGAACAAAAACCTTCCGTCGCTACCTATATGGTCATAAATTCACTATTGTCACTGATCATAGGCCATTAAAATGGCTTTTCAATTGTAAAGACCCAGGTTTCCGTTTAGTCAGATGGCGTCTAAAACTAGAAGAGTTTGATTACAAAATCGAATACAAGAAAGGCGTAATCAACAGCAATGCTGATGCTCTATCCAGATTCCCAGTGAATCCTGTACAACCAACTCAAGACTCAATAGAAAATCCATACGATAATCCTATTCCTTCTACCTCCCGTCAAGATATTCAATATCCATGACCTGCGTTTAGCCCTATAACTCTTGACGACCTTGATATCCAGATACCCTCTGTTCCTCTAGGCTTTAACGAAGTCCCTTTGATAGACCTGTTAGAAAACGACGACGCTTTATCAGATATCCTAAATCCTGAAAGCAATAATCCTGACAATTCCAATCCTCTGCGTCCTCCCGCCGAACCCGCTGATCCCGCTGAATCCACTGAACCCGTTCTAAATCCTCACTCACCTTCTGGTTCCACTGCTCCTCCTGCTAATCCCGCTCCTCCTTCTGATGAAAACTACAGCAAATTCCTGAAAATCATGTCAGAAAAGCAATTTAATAGTAATACTATAATCCTCGAATTTAACGAAAATATTCTTAAAACTCCTAGCAAACACATCGTTATTCCTACCTCAATCGACCTTGATACTTCTAACCCGTATATCGAAGAAATCCTAAGCAACATCCCAGATCCTAGCGAATTCCTAAATAGGGAAAGAACCCTATATACGTTTATATCCCTTGAGCACAAAGGATCCACTATATACTTTCTATTTACCAAAGTATACCATTTCGACAACTGTTCCTATGAATCTATTTATAAAAGCCTAATCTATCTTAAAAATCAATTCCTTGCTATATCCTTATCTCTTACCAACGAAAGCTTAGAAATAGCTATCACTGATTTCCGCAACCCTTTCAATAAACATATTTGGTCAAGAATATACAATATGTTCTGCTATATCTTTAATAACACTCACATAAGCATCAACGTCCGTCAAAATACTGTCATATTTCCAACCCTCTCAGAAATACCTAAAATCCTTCGTGAAAATCATGATATCCCTATTGCCGGTCATCTTGGCACAGCCCGAATGCTAAATCGAATTAAGAAAAAATACTATTGGAAAAACATGCGTTCAGATATCGAGACCTATATACAAAACTGCACACTGTGTCAAAGCAATAAAGCCCTCAGACAAACTAATAGAGCTCCTATGCAAATAACTACCACTTCTACCAAACCCTTTGAACGCCTTAGCATGGATCTCGTAGGCCCTCTGCCAGAAGCAGGGTTAAAACAATTAAAATTCATACTCACTATGCAAGATGGCCTTACTAAATTCTCATTTGCCTATCCTATCGCTAATGCTACCTCAAAAGACACATGCAAGTGCCTAGTACACTTTATTTCTCTATTCGGCATCCCTAAAACTATCCTAACCGACCAAGGTACCAACTTTACCGCAGAGATGTTCAAGAGACACATCCATAAATACATAACGTCACGCCTTTTATCCCCGAAGGGGTAGGCAGAGGTGTGTTTCTACACCCACTTTTCGCCAGATATACTTTAGTCCCACGTAATAAGGGGCGAGCTTATTGCCGTACCGGGCACATTTCCAGACTCCGTGCTGCTACTGAGAATTTCTTGACAGAAAAACCCAATAACACTGCCCGACCCAGGAATCGAACCCGGGACCTCCCGATCCCACGCGCACATTTATGCCGCGAGACCAACGAGACAGTCTTATAGGGTTTGATGTCGAGTTTTCCGTCTCTACGCAAAGATGGTATTTGCATCGTGTTATCCCTTAGTCGCCTCTTACGACACCCACGGGAAGATAGGGGGTGGTAACACTTGTATTCTATGCCGTCAACCACATGGCAAATGTTCAAGAGAACCTGCGAATTTCTCAAAATCAAACAAAAATGGTCATCCCCGTATCATCCTCAAACTCAGGGCGCCTTAGAGCGTAGTCATTCTACCCTTAAGGAGTACCTCAAATCCTACGTCAGTGAGAATCATACCGATTGGCAAAAATTCGTCTTCACGGCAATTTTAGCCTATAATACCTCTGTTCATGCGTCAACCAATTTCACCCCTTACGAACTCCTATTCGGCCACAAAGCCTTCATCCCTGACTCTATCTACGAACTACGTCCAGAACTAACATACCCCGAATATGTAAAATTCCTACATCATAGACTCAAACTCTCAAGAGACAAAGCTCTCGAAAATATTCAAAGGTCGAAAGAAAGATCCAAGGAATATTATGACAATCATTCCCATTCAATATAAAGTAGGCGATAACGTTTACCTAAAAAACCATGTAAGATTGCGATTTTCTAAATCACTTTGTGAAAATGATAATGCATTAGATAACGTAGAATGTTTCAATCTCTTTCAACCCCTAATTACTCGCTTTGAAGACCTATATCGTAACACTGAATCTATCCTTTACCATGTCCCTCACCAATCTCGGAGAGGTGCACCCCTATCTATCATAGGATCTATTGCGAAAAAGTTATTCGGAACCATGGACGAAGATGACGCTATCCGGTATAATAATGCCATCCAAGAAATTGAGTCCGATCAAAAGAAACTAGCGTCATTAGTAGAACAGAATATCCTCATTACTACCTCAACCCTCAAAGCCTTTAACGAAACCATTTATACTGTAAATCATAACGAGCATGAATTAAATGTCGCCATCGACGGTCTTAACCAAGACATTAAAAATCTAACTTATATCGCCAGAGAATTAGAAATAAGATCACGTATCCTAGAATTAATTTCCATGATAGAGAATAGTCTCTTAACACTATCCTTCAAAGTTGAAGATATTATAAGCTCAATAATGTTTAGTAAATCAAACATACTTTACCCTTCTATTCTAACGCCTAAAGAACTCTATACTGAGTTGATTAATAATTATAGATTCATACCAAATGCCAAACGCCTTCCAGTCCTTCTAAGCCTAAATAATATACAAACAATAATAAATGTGCCTTCTATATCCTGTTATGAAAACGAAAACAAAATAGTTTTCGTCTTAGATATTCCATTAGTCAATCCTGCTAATTTCCACTTGTACCATAATTTACCCTGTCCAGTACCCTATGAACCTCGTAACCCCGTATCTTATACTACTATTGTTCCTTCTACTAAGTATATAGGTATAAGTAAAGATAAGTCAACTTATTGTAAACTTAATAATCTAAATGATTGTAAAATGATAAACCATGAACATTACCTGTGTAACACTCCGATATCCTATTCTACTGTCGCAACTCCATCCTGTGAAACAGAGATTATTACTAAATTACTTACCGAAATTCCCAAATTATGTAACACTATGTTTTTCACTGGAAATGTAAACATTTGGCAACATTTACAAAACAACAAATGGTTGTTTGTCATGTCCGATAGAAGTAAGCTAAATATACACACGGCTAGTCTCTAAGAATAATATTAATATTATATTAAAACCTATAACCACTAAATTAAATATCCTTAACGACTCCTGCTGTAATTTCAATAAATATACTAGTATTGTATCCAACTTACCTCCTGTTAACTTGAAAAATGTAAATCTAGATTCCATTGCTTTTGAAAATCCTAAACTACTTAAAGAATTAAACGAATTTATTGAAAAACCGCATATTGTACTCTATGAGAAGTACTATACTTCCACAATCTATGTAATCCTAACTCTAGTCTTAATTTGTACTATTTTCCTAATTTGTAAAACTGGCATACTCAGGAAAATTTTAAAATCTCGTGAAACTCCTATCCCTGATTCCCGAAAATGATGAAGTTGAATTTCCCACTATAACATCACCTACTCTTCGTATTCGCAACTCTTAATCCTTGCTATTTTCTTTCCTTTCCCGTAAACTTCATTTTTACCGTGAAGTTTACTCTAAATCGGGGGGCTGTTACAAACGCCTCTTGAACCCTAAAATGCTAACATAGTTGCCTATCCATACTACTCATCACAAATCCCTACCAATGCCTAAATCTCCGTGTTAGCACTTTTGCCTTCCTTATTCATTCAGTCCCTTTGAACCTCAGTCTGCATCCATCATCTAAAAGCCCCTGTACATATTGGCCCAACTAGCTGGCCCAGCATGTTGGGCCAACTAATACGACGCACACTGGTGAATATTAGCTAAAATCTGGCCAAAATATGACTGGCTAAAATATTGTCGATAGAACACATAAATGACGCAACTTTTGAGCATTCTTTGATATATTTTATATGGTAAAATTCTATAATCTGCCTAAGAATTTGATCAAAATTGTTTTTACAACTGTAAATGTTTGGTGTTTTTCTGTTATGGATTATATTTCTAGAGCTATTTGTAATTGCTGTCAGATGATACTACTTTCTAAAAAAATCCTAACACCGATACCCTTGCCTAGAAATTGATAGTATTATTTACTTACGTAAGCAGAAAGAATAAAAAAATAGTACGATATTCTTCTGTATTCCGAGAAATAAGCTGTATTAAATTGAAGCATATAATGCTAGTATTTGGTTTGTTTTAGATTTGGCTGCCAATATCTGCCTTATTATTAGTTTTTATTAGCTGTAAGTTCCTGTATTTACGCGTACATTTGCCGTGGAATATTTTGAGGTCTTTAACTTGAGTTCATTCTTTTAATGAGTGGTTTTAAAAAGTTGATATCTATCTGAAGATGCACAAGAGTCAAGAAGTAAGGATATAAATAAATATCACAGAGATTTTATAAAAAAAACGCCCGTATTTAAACTACAAATGAGTCATTTATTTCAAAGACTTTGCGTTTCTTCAATTCCATATATCTCAAGTTTACGTAAAACGTCTAGAAAGTCCAATACGCAGTTGCCCTGGATGCAATTTAACTATTGAAAGAACCTGAAGTGGAGTATTAGATATTAAAATTTATGAATATTATTAATTATAATACAATTTTCGATACTTGAATTCTTGTTAATCTCTATCATCTTATATATACTAACTATTATCCTTCTATTGTTTTAAAACTATCGATATCATAAAGTAAGTCTTTATATTCGCGCTAGTCGGAACAACGGCCTCTTTACATAAAATAAAAATTATTCATAGATCAAAAGGTTACATATAATTTCAATAGATTTATTTAACGCATTTTTATTATTAAAAGATTTTGGCCATCTTTTTGGTAATATTTGCCAGTGTGCGACGCTAAGATTGCTATTTACACATTGGCTGACAGATCATTCTGCATTGGTGCTTAGACAAAGATGGACGTAGAAGCACTTGCAGCCACGGCTATTTATTTATACAGTGCGTTTTATTATTACCTGCGCGTACATGTGTACTAAAGTAGAATGTGATGCATTCTACATGTTGTCATTAATGATTATTTTTTTTTTTTGATTTTGTTAATAGTGGCGTGGAGCCGTATGGCAGATAAAATTAATATTAAATTTTATCCACCATACGGCTCCACGCTTCATTAACCTGAAATATAAAATAGGTAGCTTATTATTAATAATAGTTATTTTGGTTAAATAACATACCCCAACTACCAAGCCTAGACGATAACAATGTGGTACCTAATAAAAATATGTTTTTCAAGTTACTTAGTTTTTAATTTTATAAAAATTAGTAAAAAACAACATAAAATTAGTAAAAAGATATATATTACTGTTCCATTTCGGTACAATTACTATAAATTGTAAAATTCATTGCTGCCTCACGCCACCGCCATCGTTATATATGTCTTCTTCTTTCTCTTAGCGTTATCCCAAATTCAGTCTGGGGTCCGCTTTCTAGTACCGGATTTGGCTGAATATTAGCTTTTCCACGGAGCGACTGCCTGTCTGACCTCCGCAACCCGAAGGGATAGCGATATTCCATGGTTTAGACTAGTGTCAGTTTATTTAGAAGGTAGGTACTGACGCCCTGTAAAGACTGTCAAAGATCTTCATGACCACCGGGACCGACGGCTTAACGTGCTCTCCATGGCACGGGACAAGCGATAATTAACAATTCAATACGCACATAACTCCGAAACGTCATTGGTGCGCGCCGTGGATTCGAACCTGATACCCTCTGCATGGCAGTCTGATCGCTGCCGTATCGTTATTATATGTATGTAAGTATATTAAATTGGGAACGTAAATATGTTTGCGCGCAACAGTAGGTACTCTCTCCGCTGAAGAGCGACAACGAAATGAAAAAGGCGCCGACGTGTGACAGCTGTTGGCGGAGCGCGCCAAGATCATTTGATGTGTGCACAAAAAACCGACACTATTCGGCTGGCCGGCCAACGTCGGCGCCAACTACACCAATTAAGCCAATATAGCGCCAAGTAGCTCTCTACACATTGGACCAATACGTTGGGCCAGCATGTTGGGCCAATGTGTACAGCGGTACATTAAGCCAACATAGCGCCAAGTAGCTCTCTATACATTGGGCCAATACGTTGGGCCAGCATGTTGGGCCAATGTGTACAGCGAGCATTACGCGAACAGTTCTACTATATCCTTAGTGTGCCAGTCTCAGTACCTTCTAAAACTTTGTACCAGTGCTAAGTTCTATTCCTAAATCTATTAAATACTGGTAGCGCCATCTACCTTCCTATCTATAACTAATCGCATCAACGTCAATCGTTCCACGCTTGTCTAGTGCGAGCGATACCATATTTCCGTCCCTGTCTCTCATTCCCTAAGGAGGGGCACGCCTTTCGCGGATTGGTCGCGGCGATCGTCGACGCGAGAGACAGTCCAGAACTTTCGAGAACATTCGATTCGCTATATACGTGTCGGCCATACCGTACCGCTCCGCGCCGCTCCCGCTATAATTATTACCGCTTATACAAAACCGCTCGCAAGTGGAAGTGATTTGTGTAGTGAAGTAAATCAAGCAGCTTCATCCCGAAACCACCAGGAGACTGCCCTTCTGAGACGAAGAAGATTGCCGTACAAGATAAGTGCCCCCCATCCTTGCAATATCCTATACCCACTCACAATCATCTCTCCCATTCCAATCCTACATCCTCTTCCCTTATCCTTTCTAGGTGAGCAGAACTCGCCCTAATACAGTCCATTTTCCTTGTCCAAATCGCCTAGAACCTACGGTTTTTTATCCATACGAGTCGGATTCATTTACGTTTTTATACGTTATATCGCTATACCTAGGCAGTTATAGCACCTAGCTATACTCCTAATATATTCACATAACCGTCACATGGTTGTTTCCGCCCGCATCAGTAGGTAAACTTTTATGTAGCTACCTACTTACTCAATTATTATTTCTGGAACTATCATAGTTGTCTTGTAAATCTCATATTTCGAGCAACTTTTAATTCCACAGCTCTAAAGTGTTGCCTACTTAGCCTACTTAGGTAAAATAATAGGTACATTAGATATTCTTATTTTGTTTCGTTCTCATTAGCTTATACTTACGTAAGCATGTCACAACAAAAGAGGTCACGCGTGTCGAAAGACAAAGAGATGACAATCTTAGAAGCAAAACGCAATATTTTATTTGAGCGTATTCAAAACATCTATGAACGCTCAAAAACCGCATCTATTTCCGACAGTAATAGCGAAGCATTTCTCAGTTATTGTATGACAGTAGATAGTATTCGAACAGATTTTCATAAGTTGTTAGACGATTATAACGCAAGATTACTTTCTATCAATCCTGATGAAAAACCGAACTATCAGGCGTACACCTCATTCGAAGATCTTTATTGTATTATTAAGCGTATACAATCGCAATTGGAGGGTAAATGTTCAGCAGAGCCCGTTGCCCGCAAACCGAGATTACCGCCAATCGAGATTATGTCGTTTGACGGAGATATACGAAATTGGCCGTTATTCTATGCGAGTTTTAAGTCTACAGTGCACGATAATGGTTCTCTGACAGATGCTGACAGGTTGTAATATTTAATAGGTAAACTGTCACCGAAGGCCCAGTCCGTTTGCAGGTGTCACACCCAGTGCTGAGGATTATCAGGTCATATTTCAGTCACTACTTGATAGATATCAGGACACGCGCGTCCTATCGTCTACCTACTTTGACCAAGCTTTAAATCTTAAACTGTCCGGTGCCGCATCTGTCTCGAATTTCCAGCAGTTTATTGATAACTTCGTAACCGCGGTTAATTCTCTTAGGAACTTTAAATTAGAAGATCTTTCCGACTTTATGTTGCTTCAACTCGCTTTAAAAAAGTTTGACACTGATACAATTCGCGTATTCGAGATGACGGAACGCAATAATAAAATACCTACACTAGATAGTTTTATTTCGTTCATCAAAGATCAGTGTCGAATATTTCATAATACGCAGTCTGGTTCACCTGGCCCGTCTTACACTAACAACAACAAACAAAGGTTGAATAAATCGCGAAATAGTAATAATAACTCGGTCCCTAATCCACAATCTTACGTTACATGTTCGGAATCTAATAGTAATAATTCACATAAGTGTCTGTGCAGTAATATAGTGCACGACCATTTCTATAAGTGTCCCGGCTTCAATGGTCTAAATCCAAATGCTCGTTTCAAGTGCGTAAAGGATAAAAAAGCTTGCATTAATTGCTTAAGCATAAAACATAAAATAAGTAATTGTTCTAGTAAGACAAAGTGTCGCTTATGCAATAAAAAACATCATTCATTGCTACATTTCGATAAAGATAACCCGTTGTCAAGCCAAGCCGCTAACCTTGGCACACTTACGTCGCAGGTGCAGGCCACGGTGACTTCCCCCTCCACGCCTCAGAATGAGATATCGTTGTGTACGACATCCATTGCGCGGGCGGCAAGCACGCGCGGACGGCCTTCGCGCGCTTGTAGTGATCAGAGCAGTGCTAGGCCGCGATGTATGGCGTCTAAGACTGTTCTGTTAGCGACAGCGCAAGTTATCGTATATGATGTTAATGGGTCGCCGCACATGGTACGTTGTCTGCTAGATAGCGCATCTCAGACCAATTTAATAACGTTTGAGTTATTCAAACGCCTCGGATTATGGAATAACTTTAAAAATACGAACTCAATAGTCCGAGGGATCGGCGGTTCAGAAAAACATTGCAAGGGTTCCGTAGATATTAAAATACATTCGCGTTTTGATAGGGACATTAATTTAAACATTTCTTCGCTTATCGTGGAGCGTATTACGGACACATTGCCAAACGCTAATGTGGACGTATCGCTTCTCACACACGTCGAGTCATTGCCGCTGGCAGACTCGGAGTTTGCGAATCCGGCAGACATTGATGTTTTGATCGGAGCCGCAATATTCCCACACTTGCTACTAACTAAAGTGGTACGTAGTGAGCAAAATAACTTACCGCCCGCTATTGAGACGGTATTTGGGTATGTGATTATGGGTACCATACCTACATTACATACTTCTCAATACGTTACGTCTTGCTGTTGTTCTGTTCTTCAAGAAAACAATATTGATTCTCTTCTGGAGCTGGAAGAGGTTACCGCACCGCCCTCGATGAGCCGTAAAGATCTCGAGTGTGAAGAACATTTCCGCGCTATCTTGTCAAATGGACAAGCAACTCTAAGGAGGTTCTCGCACGCATACCGGATTCTCATAAGGCTTCTCCAGACATTGAGTTTGAGAAGTCTGTACGGCATAAGGTTCTCGGTTTACGCTGGGACAAATCCTGCGATAGTTTTCGGTTTGACGTCTCACCACCAGATGATAAGTGCACCAAACGCACTATGCTGTCCACAGTGGCTCGACTATGGGACATAATGGGTTTTGTGGCTCCCACAATGTTGTACGCCAAGCTCTTGATCAAAGAACTTTGGCTATCAAAGTGTGAGTGGGATGAAACACCCCCTGACCATATTGTCGCCACTTGGGGCCAGTTTTGTATTGAGCTTACCGCGCTCAATCAAGTTACTATTCCGCGTCATCTTGGATTTGTAGATGGATGTACCATCAACTTAATAGGTTTCGCTGACGTCAGCGAGCGTGCTTACGGCGGAGTCGTATATCTGCAAGTCCGCATTGGTTCTAACTACTCGGTGCAGTTAGTTTGTGCCAAGTCTAAGGTCTCGCCTGTTAAAACCATTTCAGTTGCGAGACTAGAGTTGTGCGCGGCCCTTCTGCTGTCTCAGTTGCTCCGCAAGGTTCAAGACACAGTTTTGCCCCACTACCCCATTAATAAAATATACACATTTTCCGACTCCAAAGTAGTGCTCGCTTGGATTCATTCTTCTCATCGCTGGCAGACTTTTGTCGCCAACCGCATTAGCAAATTGATTGAACTGGTTCCTGCTACTTGTTTCAATCACGTCGCGGGTATTGAGAACCCCGCAGATTGCTTGTCTCGTGGTGTCACTCCACTTAATCTTCTGCATCATCCATTGTGGCATCGTGGACCTTCTTGGATCTCCCATGATCCGTCAGAATGGCCCATGCAACCCTTTGACCACAGTGCAGAAGACGAAGATGTACCCGAACGGAAGTTTGTTTCTTATCCCGTGATTGCTGAGGTTGCGGAGTCTCCCATCTATGCACTCGCACTACGCATGTCATCGTGGTCTAAGTTACTCCGCGCCACCGTTTATGTCTATAGGTTTCTTAGGCACCTACCTAATGAGACTTTTGTATCAAGTACTGATATCAAATTCGCAGAATGTAAGTTACTACGAGCTGTACAGGCTGTTCATTTTAGTAACGACATTCAGAATTTAAAAGACAATGTACCTTGTTCTTCCGCTATCCTTAGACTCAAGCCGTTTCTCGATGAACAAGGCGTCATACGCATTGGGGGTCGTCTGTCCAATTCGGATGAACCTTATAACTACAAACATCCTTGTATTCTGCCGCGATATGATCATGTTGTCGACCTTCTTGTTGATTTTTATCACAAGAAACACCTCCATTCCGGTCCAGAGTTGCTTATGTCCTTACTTAGGCATAAGTATTGGATTTTAGCCGCTCGACGAATAATTCGTCACAGAATACATAAATGTAACGTCTGTTTCAAATTTCGTCCGCGTCCGACTTTCCCTCCCATGGCCGATCTCCCTAGCCAGCGCGTCAACCAGGTTGCTAAAGCGTTTACACACACCGTTTGCGATTACGCAGGACCACTGCAGTATACGCCAGTGCGTGGTCGAGGTGTTAAAAGCCGTAAAGCCTGGCTATGTATTTTTACATGCTTAACGACGCGCGCTACGCATATTGAAGTTGCGACAGATTTAAGCACGGTGTCATTCCTGGCAGCCCTTAAACGATTTCTCTCACGGCGCGGCCCTATACAGTGTTTGTACACGGATAACGGCACTTGTTTTGTGGGCGCAAGCTCTTATTTACGCGACCTTTATAAGTTTCTCAGGGAAGAATATCGTACTCGTCTTCAGGAAGAACTTTCCATAAATCATATTGACTGGAAGTTTATTCCACCAGCATCTTTCGCATTTCGGTGGATGTTGGGAAAGCATGGTCAGAGTAATTAAAACGCATCTCTTCAAGGTTATAGGTCAACAGATCCTCTCTTACGAAGAGCTTTTAACTGTCCTTGCACAAGTCGAGGCACTGATCAACTCGCGTCCGCTCACGGCATTGAGTAGTGACCCTGCAGAACCATCCGCGTTAAGCCCTGCACTTTTTCTTAACACAGTGCCATTATCGTCATTTCCGGCTCCTGAAGCAGACTCTTCAAGCTTGCTCCAGAGACATACTCTGCTGGATAAACTCGTGCAGTCGTTCTGGCGGCGCTGGCGTGCGGAATATCTACACCAGCTTCAGGCTAGATCCAAGTGGAATAGTCCTGCATCCCCTATACAGGAGGGTACGTTGGTCGTCATAATACATGATAATGCTCCGCCGCTTTCATGGCCGTTAGCCATCGTAGAGAAATTGCATACTTCCAAGGACGGTACAACTCGCGTTGTTACCGTGAAAACCGCTAAAGGGAGTTACGTGCGCCCTGTTGTACGTCTCTGTCCGCTTCCAACTCAGTGAGATCTAGCCTGAAGTTGGACCTACCTCTTAGTTTAAGTATTTAGTTAGTAGTTTTCGCTATTATTGCGTTTGTAGTTTTCGCTAAAGTTAATTTAGATTAATTTTATTGTCAAATAGCTGTCTTAGCCTATTGAAGGGTTATGCGGTAGTACACCCAACATAGCTAAGTTCAATTCTATTTTTTTTTTAAAGGCAACCCTTTAGGGCCGGGGGGATATGGTAGCGCCATCTACCTTCCTATCTATAACTAATCGCATCAACGTCAATCGTTCCACGCTTGTCTAGTGCGAGCGATACCATATTTCCGTCCCTGTCTCCCATTCCCTAAGGAGGGGCACGCCTTTCGCGGATTGGTCGCGGCGATCGTCGACGCGAGAGACAGTCCAGAACTTTCGAGAACATTCGATTCGCTATATACGTGTCGGCCATACCGTACCGCTCCGCGCCGCTCCCGCTATAATTATTACCGCTTATACAAAACCGCTCGCAAGTGGAAGTGATTTGTGTAGTGAAGTGAATCAAGCAGCTTCATCCTGAAACCACCAGGAGACTGCCCTTCTGAGACGAAGAAGATTGCCGTACAAGGTAAGTGCCCCCCATCCTTGGAATATCCTATACCCACTCACAATCATCTCTCCCTTATCCTTTCTAGGCGAGCAGAACTCGCCCTAATACAGTCCATTTTCCTTCTCCAAAGCGCCTAGAACCTACGGTTTCTAAAAAAGTATCAAATACTATATCTAATATTACGTGTGTGTACCGTGTTCCAATAAATAATTTCAGCTAGTTCAAATATCTTTTTTTAAAAAGACACTTTCCCGGTCCCGCGTAACAGTACCTACGTAAAAAAAAAAACAAACGTCAATGTCAAAATACAATCACATTTTGGTTGTACCTGGTGACTGTCAATTTTGTAGTAACGGTGCAAAAGAATTATGTTGTTTTGATTGCTTTGATCTACGGGAGTTGTTGAAAATATTCATAATGAGTGGAAATAAGGTAAATGTTTTAGAATATATTAATATTTGTAACAAAAATATGAAAATTGATTTGGTATGATGTAAATTTACATCAATAGTTAGTTATGCACCCCGCTAATCCCCTTCAAACCATAACAAGAGCATAAGACCTGTATAGTAAGGTCCTATTGTTGAGACCAAATGAAAGAGTGGACTGTATAAAAATAACTTGTAATGAACTTATAGATTATAAGGTACAAATAGTATGGTAGCGAGTGTCGCGGGCGGGTGTGCTGCGCGGAGTGATACGTCGTACGGAGAGGGCTGCCTCCCCGCGCCGCTGTCCTCCTCCGCCGCCGTTGCTCGGTGCTCGTGCGCCGACATACTGCCCGGGTTGAAGTATTCTGCAATACTTCAATGAAGAGGTAAGGGGCAGATAGAGTTGAAGCCTCTTAGGATGTTGCCCGTCCTTTTTTGAACTTCGGCCACTCGTGTGACCCCGTCGCTGCCAGGGAAAACCTTAATGACTCGGCCAAGTAACCACATAAGCGGTGGCTGCGTCTTATCTCGAATCAGCACCAACATGCCGGGGGCCAGAGTTCCTTTCGCAGCGCTCCACTTCGACCTTTGCTGCAGAGTAGAAACATACTCATTAGCAAAACGTTGCCAGAAGTGCTGTTTGATGTGTTCTACTCGTTGGTAGCGCTCCAAATGCGTGATGTTGACGTTTGGTGTGACCTGTGGGTGCGTAATAGATGTGAGTGGTCGTCCAGTCAGAAAATGGGCAGGTGTCAGAGCGGAATAATCTAGTGGATCAGAGGAAGCAACGGTAAGAGGACGAGAGTTAAGAATGGCCTCAATTTGGACCAAACAAGTCGCCATTTCCTCATACGTAAGGTTTGTACAGCCTAAGACTTTTTTGAGGTGGCCCTTGGTAGACTTGACGGCTGCTTCGGCGATGCCATTGAAGTGGGGAGAATATGGTGGAGCAAAATGAAATTCTATACCCTCTTGTGCCATGTCTGAAGCAACGTCCGGATCAGAAAGGAAGCTATGCAACTCGTTACAAGCTCCAACAAAGTTTGTCCCGTTATCGGACCAGATGCTGCGGGGTTTGCCTCGACGCGATACAAACCGTCTAAGAGCAGCCATGTACGCTTCCTTTGTCAATGCTGTGACAAGCTCCAGGTGAACAGCCTTTACTGCAAGGCACACAAAAATGCATAAATATGCTTTAATTAGTCTACAGCCTCGCCCTTTACGGTCAGCGATCAAAATTGGCCCAGCATAGTCCACACTGCAATTAAGAAAGGGATATTGAAGGTCAGTGCGACACGGAGGTAATTGACCCATAACAGGTTGCACATTTTGTGTCCTAAATCTAAAGCATCTTATACAACTTCTAACAATAGCTTTAGATAAATTTCTACCTCCTAACGGCCAGTATCGCTGACGTATATTAGTTAACAAAAGTTGAGGTCCAGCATGAAAGAGTTTTAAGTGTTCGTATTGAAATATTAATTTAGTTAAAGGATACTTACAACATATTAAAACTGGATGTTTGATATTAAAATCATAGGGGGAATTGTCAAGCCTACCACCAACGCGTAGAATGCCATTAGAGTCTATAAATGGAGATAAAGAAATTAGACGATTGTTACGCGGTAGGGACTTTCCTGAGTATAAAATATTATACTCTTCGGGAAATATTTGACGTTGAGCATTATGTATGAGACAAATGAAGGATGTTTGTAGTTCTTTTGTCGAAAGAAAGCTTGAGCGTTTATGCTTTGAATATTTAAAATTATATATGGCTCTAAGAACATAAGCAACTACTCTTTGTAAATGGTTAAAACTAGAATATTTAAGTACTAAATTACTAATTATGGAACTAGCTGGCATTTGATTAGTGATAAGCTGATTATCAACGCTACTATCTACATGACTAACTACGTCTGGTAGATCTTGTTTGGCTTAACTATTGGGCTTTAGAGGCCAATCATTTTCTGATTTTAATAAAAATGATGGACCAGACCACCACAAGGAACTGTTGCTGATAGCATCAGCCCTCAGCCCTCGGGAAACAAGATCCGCCGGGTTGTCCTTCGACGGAACATAGCCCCAGGTACAACCAACAGTACCCTCTTGAATTTCGTTGACTCTATTACGCACAAATGGTTTAAGTTGGTTGGGCGACGTACACAACCAGGCTAGCACAATAGTGGAATCGGACCACAGATAAATCTTATCGATTTGTAACGTAATAGAATCACGAACCTTAGTACACAGTTTTGCGGCTACCAACGCACCACACAGTTCGAGTCTTGGTATTGTTGTAGTAGAATTAATAGGAGCTACACGAATTTTAGAAGTTAATAATTGTACGTGAATGGACCCCGAATTATGCACAGAACGAATATAAAGACACGCTCCATAAGCTTTCTCTGAAGCGTCGGCAAAGACGTGAATTTCGTTTCTTATAGAGTCACTGCACGATACAAATCTAGGTATTTTTAGTTTATTAAGACATGACAAAGTACACGAAATAGAAGACCAAAGATCAAGTATATCGGTGGATACTACGTCGTCCCAATTGTATTTTTCTATCCACAGCCGTTGCATAATGATCTTAGCTTCGACAACGCACGGGCCTACTAGACCCAGTGGGTCGATAATCTGACTGATAACAGACAGTATGTGACGTTTAGTAATTCTTTTTGTATTTACGTCGATACTAATCGAAAAAGTAAGCGAGTCTGTATCACACAACCAGTGCAAACCTAAGGTTTTAGAGGGTGCATTTACATTATTAGTATTAAAATCTAAGACATTATCTAAAGGAGTTTTATCACTGTTATTAATTTGTTGTAAAATACTAGGTTCATTTGATTTGAGTTTGCGTAAATTAAATTTTGCTGCCGAAAGAGTGCTTATTACGCCTTTACATAACTCAACTGCGCCAGAAATTGTGACACTCGAATTCAAAAAATCATCGACGTAAAAATCGTGCTGAATGGCATGCTTAACCTGATCATTATCAGCTGATGAGGCTAGACTAATGAGACATTTAGTCGCTAGATATGGTGCTGAAGCAGTGCCATACGTCACCGTATTTAAAGTATATACTTTCAGCGGCTCTTTTGGGTCAGACCGAAACACTATGCGCTGAAGTGATCTTTGCGATGGATTTACGTCCACGGCCCTGTACATCTTCTCGATGTCGCCCGATACAGCATATCTATGCTGACGGAAGCGCAACAATATGGAAAACAGATCGTCCTGAACTACTGGGCCAACCATTTGAATATCGTTTAGTGAAAGCCCGGAAGTAGTGGCTGCAGAGGCATCAAACACTGTACGCAATTTTGTTGTTGTGCTGGACTCGCGTATGACTCCGTGGTGAGGTAAAAAATAACTTTTTTCGGTACTACGAGTCGCAGCAAATTTACGAACTGAAGTGTTGAGCGTCATGTGTCCTAACCTTTCGTATTCATGCATGAACTGTAGGTACTGTTCTTTAAATGCGGAATCGCGTTGAAAACGTCGCTCGAAAGACAAGAAGCGCTTAGTAGCCATTTGCAAAGAATCACCTAACAGGTTTGGATCCTTTTTAATAGGAATAGTGACTACAAAGCGCCCTTCACTATTTCGATAGGTATTAGTTAAAAAATTATGTTCGCATGAGTTTTCCTCTGCAGTTAATAAATGTTTAACTGGTACTGAGTCTAGTTCCCAAAAACGATTAATATTGACTTCGTCTTTTACGAAGTTACAAAAATGAGACGAGGGTTGTGACGTAGGAAAATAGCTGTTTGGATATGTTATGTGTCCAGATATGATCCAACCCAACTTCGTTTCGTGAAGCTTAGGTTGATTTTTGCCTAAATTAATAGAGTTGCGCCCTAAGACGTTCCAAAATATTTCAGCCCCCGACCAGGATGTCTATTGCTGACGGTATGTAAAATGAAGGATCAGCTAGACGTACTCCTGAGGGAAGAGGGACACTATTGATGTTAATGAAACGCGATGGCAGCACTTTAGTTATCTCAGGCAAAATAAGACAATTTAAGTCGACCGAATAATCACCGCAATAAGACTCGAGTGTGAGCTTGCAAGACTGTGTACTATAAGAGGTCTGATTGTTAATATCTGTGACTTTTGAGCCAGTGCCGTGTAAAGACAAACCCAGTTTGCTACATAAAGCTTGTGTTATAAAATTTGCGGTACTCCCGTTGTCCAGCAACAGTCGGGCCGAGTGCTTAGTGCCATCGGCACCACGCACCCCCGCCAGTGCTGTGGAAAGTAAAACAATAGAAGATGAATTATCGTGCTCAAAATTGGTTGAAAAGGCCACATTATCTTTGTCTGGCATTGGATTAGAAGAGCTACGTTCAGGTTCTAGGTGCAAAAGGGTGTTATGCCGTATTTTGCAATATTTGCAGTGTGACAACTTGCACATTTTATTTGTATGGCCTGAACGCTGACAATTCAGACAAACTTACTAACTACGCGCGAGACAGACGCATGTGAGGATCATCAACTTTTACGTAAACTATTTGTAACGAGTGAATAATAAATCTAAATCGGTGTCTAAACGCGTTTATCTTTTAGTCACACTCACAAACAATAACTACTACCTAAACTAACTAACAAACACAACTAACTATAAGTGTACAGTCAACTAAACTGTACACTAATGTTTCTGACAGACAAATCACAGTCGCCATATTGGCCACTCTAGCGAAACGTGACAGATACTGGATAACATTTTGAGTACTACTAAGGAAGTGTTACTACCTACTAAGTAGTTTATATGTGTAAATACTTTTTGCAGTTATATTTCTTAAACAGTTAAAACGACAAGTATGGAAGTATGCGCCCAATAAAGGGGATTTGTGTTACCCCGAACATAGATGATATACTAGAAAACCCCGAATTTACGCGAGCGAAGCCGCTGGCAAAAGCTAGTTTCCTATATTATTGAAGAATATAATGTAATTAATTTTATATAAGATAAGAAGGCCCCTGTGAAGTTGGTACAAAATTACTTATTGCGAATCCATGTACCTACAGTGTAGTAGTGCTTTCACTAAAGAAGTTGGTTCATATCACCAGCAAAGTGTAAAGACCTGTGATGTGTTGTAATATGATGATGGATAAATAAATGGTTTAAATAAAATAAATGGTTTAAATCGCAAACTGGTCTTAGTTTGTAGTCTAGTCTGCCTGATATTTATAATTTAACAATGTATTTACAACGAAGAAAGGGAACATTTTCAATGAGTTAAGCTCGTTTTATGAAGTAAGAGCTACTTCTTCTTCCTTCTTGCCTTTTTTGTTATCTGGGGTCAGCTTTCTTAGGCCAACCTCATCTTGGGCGTTTGCGTTTCTCAAGCGTGTGCCTGGCGTTCATTCTGTAGTACAATGTGAACACCGGGTACACGCCGAATGGACTCTGGGCGTACGCTCGAGGAATGCGCTATGTCAATGTGAGGCAGGTTTTAATTTTGAAGAGCCTTCTGCTTCTTACGTTTGAATCGTCATCCGACAGGCAGACTTCCGTCATGTCCTTCTAAACATTCGTCATTATTTATGTAGAAGTGACGAAAGAAATTCAAATCCCCAATAATTCGTTACAATGGTATAGTTTAGATGATGTTGATCCCTTTATTGATTTGTTCCTTTAATGTGCTTTTTTAGTCTTGAAATATTTTTCCAAATATTTTTTCATAAAAACTGACATTTAGAATAATTATAAGTTCTGTTGATCTATATAACCTTTTAATTGTGATTACTGACTTTTTAATTTTTGCTCCTTTATTTTAATTATTATTAGATTACATTTATTGTATTTTCTTATCTCATTATTGTGCATGCAGTGGCCAACTTAAAATGTTATGCAACAAACAAAAACCTTGTTAATGATAATATTGTATGAATGATTGTAATAACCACTGTTGGCCCTTAAATAAATAAAAATGCATGCGTGTGCCATTTGGCGTCGGCTACGAATAGTTTATCCCTTCATGTCTGCGGATATTGTGAAGGACGAGCTAGCAATTACACAAGAAAGATTCACCTAAACCAATATATCCGCAAATGATGGGTAAGGCGATTTGCAAATAGTCTAAGACACAAACGAAAAAGTGTGGTTGCACGGATGGCATAATAGTGGTGGTTATTTAGACACTACGCTGTGCTGAGTTGCAAAAAACTGTGTTGCACAGAAAGTCTTAAAGAATCGAAGTGTTCGTTGAGTTTTAACATAAACCTTAAACGGCTCTTCTATTTAAATGAGGAACAACTTTAGTCACTGCAAGAAAAGAAAATGTACGCCATCTAAGTCTTGTTGCGCTCTGAGTTCCTCTTTATACTGTTTGAAATGTTAAAACAATATATATAATACGCTATACATTAATAACTTTTAGTGTCTGAGTTTTATCTAATCTGTATATTTTGTCTCTGTTTTTAACTTCAAATAATATATATATTTGTCTCTTGTTGTTATTTGTAGATTCTACCCCGTCCTTGGCACGGAGGCCAGGTTACCGGTGCGCCACCTGGGTCAGTATCAGTAATGATAACGTTGCTTCTATGAATTATCAGCCATAGTGTACCCAAGCTTACATACTGAAATGAGCCATAAATTATATTTAGTGTATAATAGCTCTGACTGTTCGGGAATAGGTTGACCACAATAAATCCAACCGGGTTAATTCAGTGTTAGGGCTTGAGTTAGCAATTATATTCAATCCCTAGTTGAGCCAGTATAGTTGGACTATTGTTACAAACGATTGTACCATTATTCCTTACTGTATTGTAACTGTGTTCACTGAAACGTTTTTGTTTAATTAATTGTAAAGTCTGATTGATGTTTACTGAGAATTTAGTTCTGAATTTTGGCATACTCATACGATTGTTTTTGAAATATGAAAGTAACTTCGACCTTTAAGCTTTCATCAATAAACCGCAGCGCAGAGCGCCCTGTGTTGGCGACAACAACAATGAAAATATCTAGAACAAAACTGAAAAACCCTTTCTCTTCCCGTAACAAATACCTTTACCTTTTTTACTCTAGATAAAGAACTTAACACTCGTTAGGGTAAAATATGTTAGATTAGCCGTGCCTTTAGCCCACGTTAATGGGTGTAATCTGAGTGATCACTACCAATCAACTGAACTAATCCTAGCGAAATATAGGCTTGAATACAAACGCGATTATAGATGCGATCTGTACTATAATTAAACACACCCACACGGGACCCAAAACTAGAATCGGCGATAGAAGTAGCCAAAGCGTGTGACAGCGATTTGTGGTCGGTGGTCGACACCGATAGCCCGTGGCCGCAACTATTTTAGACCCCTTGCTTACAGTATCATAAGTTAGAATAGGAAGGGTAAGAGAAGTGTCCTCTCATTACGCCGTCTTCTCTTGGGTCAATGGTTGAAACCATATCAACCGATAGCGACCACAAGAAGCATGTAGTGGCTACTCAGTGGAATGTAGTGGCCGGAGGTGACACCTTGTGCGGCGAGTCTTTATTACGCGGGTACGTCCGCGTGTCTTTGAGTTATCGGGACAAAAGGTCCCCAATGTATAAAATTAGTGTCTAAGCTATATTCCAGAATTTCATAAAAATCCATTCTCAAGTTTTCGCGTGAAGAGTAACAAGCTTCCATACAACTATCCACACTTACAAACATTTGCATTCATTATAGTAGTTAGTTATGAAAACTGCAGTCCGTGGTTAGTTGCGGCGTTATGTGGATATGTGTAGACCGTGTATGGAATAGACCGCGACAAAGTTTATGCTTTGTCGGAACGTAAGCGTGTTTCATAGTAAATCATTTAAATAAACTCCCTTTTTACTTAAGCGTAGAATTAGCAAAACATATGTAACGTGCATAGCAAACGTGAAAAAAACATTTAGCGACAGGTAACCGTAAACAATACGATGAGTAGTAGACGTTTTGTGTCGATCGTTCGTCGCAAACAGGAAATATATATATATATACAACAATAGAATAGAGCAAGGAACCGTACTAATATTTTACGTTTTTTTTTCATCCCCAAATCAGCATGGAAATAATATTTTTATTCTTTTTTTATACAAACGACATAAAAGCGGATACGTCGCAAAGATAAGGAAGTTATACGACCTCCTCACGGCTCCAAGTGTAGCAATCCATTTCAAGTAATTGCATTATATTCGGAGTGCGTAGCTCAAGTGCCCGGAAGGAACTGTTAGTTATGATTTCTTTCCAATATCTACACTCTCGTACCGTCGCGATCTCACTTTAATCACGCCATAAAACAAGAGTTAAGGAACACTTCTACAACTATTTAGAAACAAAAAGGCTACACAAAAAAGGACATAGTTTTTGTTGCCCTTTTTGTTCTGAAATGGTATTACTTTTATGCGATGTTCTAACATTTTCCGTACCATCGTAAATACCTATGTACCTACTATGTTTTTAAATTCTTCCAGAATATTACGTTTCTATGTTGAGTTCACAGTTAACCAGTGCAAAATTAAAAAATACTTCCGAAGCATATAAATCATGTTTCAAATATGCATGATTATGAGCTGTACGTTGTTCTATATTTTGAAAGATGAAAATGATTTCCTCAGTCTTAACCTTAATATTTCATACATCCAAACCTTCATTATATGTTTTTAAATACAAGTACAACATTAGTCACGGATAAAACAAAATGTATCCTTAAAGTTGTGTAAAGAGTGCTTGTCATGTATTCAAAGTTTATCCTCGCCGATTTTAACTTTTTCACCCGACGCAATTATTTGCTAGTTGATTTTTCGCGTCTGTACCTACATACGGTATTCTATTTACGGCTTTTCTCTTTCATATGTCGCTCTCAAATTTTGACATGCCTTTACGGCGCCTGTCCGAAACACACTTACGCATTTGCAGTTTATATGAGCACACTGCTATGGTTTGTGATTTGGTTTCTATCTAAAATGGAAGTACGGAATGGAATTTTGTCTACTATTTGTGATATAATTTTCGTTACGGAACGTTGACGTCTCTTATATGGCGTGTCAAAATTTAAAGGAAGGAAACATTGCTTTGAATTGCTTTAGTTGCGAACGTGTGAAGATACTAAGGCTTTAGGAAAAATATACATGCTGGCATTATGTATCTATTTGAGAAAATCATCTGCAACTGTGTATTTTTTGTGTTATGTATAAAAAATAATAATACGATTCATGCTACCAAATTTGTTTCTAAAGCGTGTATGTACTAAAGAAAGCGGTGTACATATCACCATCATAAGGAAGAGAAACTCCTCAGAAACTTGAACATGAATTCATCACATTACTAACCACGTATTGACAAACACTCTAAGTGGGTGGCACTCCGATACAGTTGAAACAAAGCTACGAATTTGGTTTAATTAAATTCCAGTGTGAAGTTTTGGGGTTCAATGTCTGAGGCTCGTCACGGCTTCTTGAACAAAGTAAAGCCTTATCACCGCGCTAGTTGGCTGACGCGCGCCTTGGCTCGCACCTCCGCTCGAGATTAATGTCCCTCTAATGAATCAGCTACCGTGACAAATCAGGTCCCGTAATGGATAACGCCTGCCTCATGGCGCGACCACAATATATTTGTCAACTGATACATATTTAATTTTATTATTCGTGGAGACAGTTTTTACCTAGCTGTGATAATAATATATTTTCTGTTAACTGTTGTGAAAAACCTACTTAAAAGCTTGACCATTTGTTTTAAAGGGGCTTAACAGCATCAACGGTTTGGATGATCCATTTTAAACATAAATATTCATAAAGATTTCATATGGCACAATATTTTGAAACCTTTATGTTTCAAACTCTTGCTGTGGTATTTAATAAAGTTACTATTATTTTATCAAATACTTTCTAATAATCCCTTTATTACTACGCAGAATATTTCAAAAGATCTCTTGTATGAGATTTTCTATCTCAACACTTTATAAAATGAAATCTGAAAATGATTTCAAAGTGGTCTAGGAATGTAAGGCAATTGAGTTAAGTTGGTCTGCTAGTAATATTTTCTATCTCTGTAGAAAATATTATAAAGCTAATGTTCAAATCACATTCTATAAACGAAATTGCTTCTTCGTGTTAAAATAGTCTACAACGCTTTTGCACTTGTTAAAGTTGGGATATGCTTATTTCACCAGGTATACTCTTTAAATACACTTTGAAATCAACGCAGATAAAACATAAAATCATTTTAAAACATTTAAGCTGAGATAAAAAAAATATATAAGTGTAGACTAATCTATTATTTTAATCTCAACTTTTATGAGGCATTATAACATTAGTGCTATCATTTTTATGCTAATACGGCATTATAACATATTTGTAATTTAAAGCTTGACGTGCCTCAAATAATTTCTTCTTCATAAAGTATTATGTATAACGCTGAATACAGGGGCCCATTGAATTCGGCTTTTATACGGCGGTAATGGCCCGGATAACACACATCCCGGCGTTTGAAGTGATGCTGCCAGATAGTTATCTTATCATGTTCACCATTGTAGAGAATCAATTCATATTTCAAAGTAAGCTATTCTTACCGGCCAGTACTCACGTGTCCTGTGACTTTGTGACGTTTGTGAGGGCTATTGTGTGTGTGACAATATGTGTATTCAAAACCTTGTATAGCACAGCTGTTGTACGCTGTTTTTTTGAGACATTAGAGGATCAAATTTAATATTTATGCTCCTATTGCTAGGATAATGTACATACATACATAGACTCACGCCTGTTTCCCGGAGGGGTAGGCAGAGACTACGGAACGCTAGGATAATGTGGTATTGTTAAATGAACAATTTCGATGTTTAAAGCAAGGCTATCAACTGGACATGCTCGATTAGATTAGGTGCTACCTTGAATAAATAATGCATAATCATTCTTAGAAAATCTAAAGAAACAGCATTAGTAACGAACATATTTAATCATTTTTGGGACGGACCATTTAGACACATAAGTCATTTGCACCTGACCTATCTACACGATACCATAGACACGCACCCTATTACCAAAAAGTTACACAAATATCCGTATATCCCTTAGTCGCCGACGACACTCCTCGGACAGTGAGTAGCCGCTTGACCGCTAGCGCCAATTCGCCGAATTCACTTGACCGCTCACGTTCTAAACAAAATGTCGCGCCGCCGCTCGCCTAACATAAACATTTATTGTTGATAAGTCGGTAACATGAGTAAGTTGAAGTGATGTTTTTCTTCAACCTTATAAATGATTCTTTCAAGTCGTATGAATTTTTTGTTGATATTTACTTTCTAATTTATTATACTTAGCAGCGAACATTGACTATCATTGAAAAAAACACTTTGTGTATTTTAAACAGGATTATTTTAAAAAGTAAATCGATGACATACATATTTTATGAGTTTTAACTGTAGAGGGATTATATCTACACCGAATAAAATAAAATAAAAAAAAACATGTATCATAGTATAAAAATATTTAGTTACACGCATACGATTAGCACGTAATCATGGCGCGCGCGAAACAAAGAGTGGCATTTGACATTATTTTTCGTTCCGGGTTAACGATTTTAAGACTCGCTTCGTATTTTTAGCATGAAGAAATGTTCAATGATTTGAATAGAACAGAGAAAAAGGATTTAAAACATTACGTAACAGAAAGAAACAGTAAATTCAGACCGAGTATAGCGCTGTAACATAAAAGGGAAAATAGTCACTTGTGCGCGGTCTACGGCATTTCGAAAAAGGGAGAATAGTCGCTTGTGCGCGGTCAAGCGGGTAGAACAAAATATACTCATATATTTAATAAGCAATTTGTTAGAATAACGTTGGTCATTACAATTTTATATGAGAGCGGGATTGCGCTGAAGCCACAATGAGATGAATGCTATCATACTAAAATGTTGCTTGGTGTTGGTTTCATAATACTCGGCGAAGCGGATTGCGATGTGGTTAGTAATTGACCTCACACTGTCACTGATGTTCACGGGTGAAGTTATATTCTACTGATTGTTTTATCTTGCGGTTATTGGGCTTATGTACAGGTATAGTAATTTAAATAATTGAATTTGAATAAACGATCTAAATTATGTACTTAATTTTATGATATTATTAACTACTTCTTACTCACGTGACTGATGACATAATTTCCGAATCCGATACTGGTAAAAGCTCAATTCTGGTGCTACTAGATTTTTCTAGAGCTTTCGATTGCCTAAATAGAGAGCTTCTACTCAGCAAGCTAATCCATTACGGCATTTCAACAGACAGCGCTAACTGGTTTAGGTCTTACCTCACAAATAGGCTTCAACAAGTCGTAGTAGATGATCCTATGGGAAAGAATGTTGTATCAGAAATGCTCTCCACCGTTAGAGGAGTCCCACAAGGTTCTATTTTAAGTCCGTTGCTTTTCATAATATTTACAGCTGATCTCCCAAATATATTACAACACTGTAACGCACATCTATATGCGGACGACACACAAATATACAAATCCTTTAGGCCTCTGGATACTGAACAAGCTATAAAAGATATAGAGAGTGACCTGGGACGAATCCTCGATTGGACTAAAAAAACACTTTAGTGCCTAACCCTTCCAAAACTAAATGGATGTTACTAGGAACTACATATCAAATAAAGACTGCGGAATGTATACACACACCAATTTTGATGAATGGTGAAGTACTCGAAAGAGTACCTATCACTAGGAATTTAGGGTTTAATTTCGGGATTGCCTCCGATTTTCAGACCATATTAGTAATCAAATGCGAAATGCATTCTATAGGTTAAGACTTTTAGATGGGATCCTATGGGATAGAATTTCTCTCTGAGGATGTAAGGAGATTGCTTACAGATTCTTTGGTGCTATCATTATTTAATTATTGCGATGTAGTATACGGGCCTAGGCATTGCCAAAAATCTAGGAAATGTATACAGCGAGTTCAAAATGCCTGTATGCGTTTTTGTTATAAAACTCAAAGATGGTGGCACATCTCTCCAATTATAAACAAAAAGGGATTACTTAATATGGAATCGCGACGGAATCAGCATTTATTATGCTTCGTTCATAGAATCTTCAGAAGTAAAACACCTCCGTATTTATTTAATAAACTATCTTGGTGTGCGGGCGCGCATAACTTAAATACTAGGTCAAAAGAAATTTTAAAGCTAAGGATACCGAAGCATAAGACACAGGGATATAAAGGCAGTTTCAAATATGCTGCATCCAAAATATGGAACACAATACCACCCACCTCTCCGAAATATAAAAAGTTTAATTAAATTTAAAAATAAATGTACAGAGTTTATATTTGAAGCCCAAAAGAACTTAACTAGATTATTATAAGTTCAAATAATAAAGTGATCTAAGGGTTACATTTATAGACTATGTGCTATTAAGAATGTTTATAGTGCTAGATTTAAGATTGAAACAGCCGCATATGCTGGTAATAATGTATGGTTTCTTTTAATTTTAATATGTTTTTGTAAACGGGAGTCAAAGGTTTAAGCTGAAAACCAGCGCTTGGTAATTCTTTTGCTTTCAGTATTATAGTTTATTTTATAATTTATACAAATTTGCTGTTATACTGAAACCAATAAACTTTTATTCTATTCTATTCTATTCTATTCTTCAGACTTTCCCCGTGGCTACGCCCGCGGCTCCGTCCATGTGGGGTGTCCTAACTATCTCCGTACCCAATAATCATACCATAACTTACATCGCTTCGTTGCGACGTGAAAGATGTAAAAGACAAATAAATACGCAATTAAAATATAAGAATGACATAAGTGCTCATTTTTTGAGGATAACCCAGAAATATTTTTTTTATTTTTACCGAGCTATTTATTCTCTACACCTACTGAAGCCTTTTTTTTATTCTATGATGTAATTTTATTCCATCGATATTTGTCAGTCCCACAGGCTACTTATGTCTGATTATTGTTAAGTTTCATGGGAGTATGAGTTATTGTGTCTATATTATGCTAGTTTAGTACTTTTATATTATTATTAAAACCTATTAATTGACAACAACATTATAGACACTCCAGCTTATGAGCTGGACCAGCTTATGAAAATTTAATGTAATTACTAAGTTTTTAAATTGTATAGAATCAAGACGAAGAAAAGAGTAGCCCGGAGTTTCTTGCCTGATTCTTCTCACGAGGCTCTACTTTCTGAACAGCCTTTTTTTTTCAATGCTCAATTATGTAAATATGCATTTTAAGTTACTTTTTATTTTAATTTGTATGACTTTCTGACGTGTCCAAAACATTTAAACATTTTTTTGGATTGAGTTTGAGTTTGAGTTTGTGTCATTTCACACCTGATGAGGTTGAATAAAGCCAAATAAAAACCCTAAAATTGTATTATCCTTTGCACACCCATTTTCATGCAAATAAAATATTTATGATTTATGAAAATGATATTAAAAGTTCGTAAAACATATCGACATTGCTTCGGGGAAAACGCGGCTTACTTTGCTGAAAAGTAGGGCGTAATATTAAATAATATGGAAGCCAGCTGGAATATAGCCATACCTTTGGGTTGCGGGGGTCAGACATGCAGTCGCTATGTGGAATAGCTAATATTTAGTCAAAGCCGGTTAGACTAGAAAGCAGACCTCGTGTTCTAACTGGGATAACGCTAGGATGATGATGAGATAAATATAAGTATGAGAATAAATCGCGAAAGTTTGCAACTATTGTCAATATTTCATTAGGTTGTTGCCTTGGGCTCTTTTTTACAGAAATAAGCAATACATGTTCATTGCTTAAAAATATTTGAGTCTATCAAATAGGTAGGTACTCAAAATTAAAAATGGTCTTTGTCGACTATCAGGTCGTTATTTGTGTAGCAGTGAAATTAATATTATATCTCGTATAAAAATAAATTGGTTTGAAAGTAAATGTTATCAACCGTAGTTATATGCTTTTTGTCCAGGAGACAAGTAAAATACGAAAATATAGAATTATAGATTATGTTATTATCTCGGAATTATTAATTATATATGTATACCCGTTTCATATCTCATCCGATGAGTGGTAGACTATTGTTTAGTAATTCATCAGATTAGTTTATATTTATGTTTACTATTCTGCTTCTCAATATTAATGCGTATTTTATGGTTTGTGATTCACCTCAATAAATAAGCTATCAAACTCTACAAAACATTATCTTCAGCTTTATTATACAATAGGTTTTGATTGTACAGCGGTAAATCTTGAATCTATACGTGGAATGATATTACTTAACATGTATTGTATTTAATTTGGTTAGTTCTAAAGAAAGTATAGATTTTGACAGTTTAAAAGACATCTAACTTTCATAAAATTTATTTTACACGTTTCAACACGTTAAATAAATGGTTAAATATTTCGTAGTATACATTGCTAGCCAGCTCCATCCGATATTAATAAGAACCTGGCAATATAAATGAAATATTAATATACGCAGAATTTTTGTATACATATATTCGTGACTATTTTATATGCATTTTTTTTTGAAAAATTAAGGCGCTGTCCTAAGCGACTGTTTTGGTAAATGAGGGGGTGAAGCAGGGGAGGTGAAGGGAGCTTAGCTCCGTCTACTGCGGGGCGCCCCCCTTCATTCTCGTCGCGTGCGGCCGTATTCTGGTGACATCCGTATTCCAATATTTCAAAATCGCAAGCAAAACGTTTTAGCATATTGAATTGAGATACTGATATTAAAATTTATATTACATACATCAATCTGTTTGTACAATATAGGCATAGCGCAATTTTTGTTCTCAGTGCAGCCATGAGCGAAACTGGTTTACATTAGACGTTATAGGTATTAATAGTTGACCAAAGTAGGTAAATACCTACGTGCCGTAAGATGATAAAAATAATTAAGTCAGTTCCATATATGGAGAGGCCATTATTGTTTGTTTTGTTTTTGTATAAAAATAGTGAAGCAGTTCATAGAATACCTACATCTAATTCCATTCCAGCCAGTTTTCAAATCTGTTTTGCAATAAATTGGCTGTGACATACGGGCGGACAGACAGACAGACATTGTGAATCTATAAGGGTTCCGTTTTTACAATTTTTTGCTACGGTATCCTAAAAAACACAATACTGTTCTACTAAGCGCAAAAACCGTATCTCAACTAAAGCGAGTTACGAGATAATTGAAGTTTAGTAAAAGTCGATTTCTTTTATTTATTTATGGATGTTTATTGTTATTATAGATATAATTATTATGGTAAAGGTTTCGAAATACGTCGCCGTTTTTAGGGGTTGTGAGTGATTGGAGAGGGAGGAGGGGAGGTCTTGAAACCCTCCTCACCATTTTCACTTGCCGAAAATACTTGGTTTCCTCTGAAAAAAAATCTCCACACATCGGTGTGTATGGCACTGCCAACTTCCACATTCATCACACTAGTTTAATAAACCAAGGTTGACGGAGCCCTGCGAAGGGCTCCTATTTGCGGATTAAGGGTCAAAAGAGAACCTAACATAACCTATTAGTTACTTATTACAGCCGCACCTAACCTTAGGCACTCGAAAGCAATGACGCACAAATTTGACATTAGCTGTACATATGATCATTCCAAGATGGCAGTTTTGCGTTTCGTTTCACGTTTTTCACATAAAACCTAAAAATGACACTTGTAAAACTGTTGTTTTTTCGGGGAGATGGGCCTCGTTAGCCTTGGTTGGCAACCTGTCTAGGAGAAGGAAAACTCCGAAATTAAACCAAACGTTCGGGGAGATGGGCCTCGTTAGCCTTGGTTGGCAACCTGTCTAGGAGAAGGAAAACTCCGAATTTAAACCAACTTTCAGGGAGCATACCCGAAACAAAACCCCGATCTAAGGTGTGAACCGACCCGTGCCGAGGGATTCGTGGCCAGAGGGCAAGCTGGTCGTAAACGGAGGGTGCCTGTGTTGATGGTCACAGGGCACAGCTGATATTCCGCCTTACCCCCGTAAAGGGCTCTGCGGGGATGGACCGTCTAGATCCCTAAATCTCGTGGGAACGCTATGGGAACAAAAACTTATTCTTCTCCATACGGCGGCGACGCGGTTCGCAACCCGTCACGTCTCGTTTCCCACGAGGGCGAAAAGCGGCCTACGGAAAGCAGGTTTGCAACATTGAATGTTGGTGGAGGAATGAACGGCAAATTGGATGAAGTATGTCAGATGATGGATGATAGAAAGATTGATGTTCTTTGTGTGAATGAAACAAAAAGAAAAGGGTGTGACACCACCAAGCATGGTGCATATACGGCGTATTGGTCTGGGGTAGATAGTACCACCAGAACCTGTAAGGGAGTTGGTGTAGTACTGTCTGCGCGAATGAATGAGTGCGTAAAAGAGTTTGAATGTGTAAATGCTAGGCTACTGTGGATGAGAATGAAAATAGGACTTACTCGTCTCTTTATTGTGGGGGTGTACGCCCCGGTCAATATAGTTACGGGTATATCACAACATGAGCAAGACGAAAGGCAGGAGTTTTGGGAGAGTTTAAGAGAGATTTTGAGGAACTGCAAGGATAATGAAAGATTGATCTTGTTAGGGGATTTCAATGGATGGGTGGGAGTAAAGCGAGATGGATTTGAAAGGGTGTTAGGTGCATTTGGTGATGAGAGTGTGAACGAAAATGGAAAAGCACTGCTTGAGATTTGTTTGGAGTGGAGCTTTTGTGTGACAAACACCATGTTTGATCATAAAAGGATACATATGTATACGCGAGAGGCGAAAAATGTTAGAAGAAGTATGATTGATTTTGTGAAAGTAGATGAACGATTGAGAAAGAATGTGTTGGATACAAGAGTATATCGAGGGATCGGCATCCACACAGACCACTTCTTGGTGTTGAGCCGGATAAGTGGGCTCTTCAAAGGATGGCGACACCGAGAGCGTAATGAAAATAGGGTCTTGGAAAGAATAAAAGTAGAAAATCTACAAGAGAAAGATGTGAAAGATGAGTATAAACGAAGATTGATGGCAAGATTTGAGAGATTCGATGGCATAAGTGATATGGAAGAATTATGGCAGGCCTTTAAAGAAGAGGTAGTATATGTAGCGTCTGAAGTATGTGGTATGATCAAGAGAAGGAAAATACAAAAGGTTAAGAATACATGGTGGGACAAGGATGTACAATCAGCAGTGTCAGAGAAGAAGAAAGCTTGGTCAGATTGGTTGGCTGCCAGAGCAAATGAAAGAATGGGAAAAGCAACGAGTGTAGACATAGATGAAGCAAAAAAGGAGTTTGTTAGGTCAAAAAGAATAGTGAAAGAAATGGTTAAAAGGAAAAAAGAGGAAAAGAAAGATGAGTTTGATAGCAGATTATCTGACGATTTCCAGAGGAACATTAAGTTTTTCTGGAAATCCGTTCGTGTAGTTCGAGGAAGAAATCAATCTTCAGAACACACATCCATCAGAGACGAGAATGGAAGTATAGTAAATGGTGAATTGTGCGTGCTGAAGAGATGGAAAGAGTATTTTGAAAGTTTATTTGAAAGAACGGCGATAGAGACACCGATAGCTGAAGTGAATTGTAATGGTAGCAATGATGAAAGCGTTATTGGCGTGGATGAGATCGTGAAGGCACTGGGAAGTATGAAAGTAGGTAAAGCTGCAGGATATGATAGGATTACAGTCGAAATGCTGAAGGCTGGACAGGGCATCATAGTTGGTCAGTTGCAGCAGTTATATAACTTGTGTTGGAACACCGGCCGAGTACCTAATGACTGGACCACAGCTGTAGTTGTGCCTCTTTATAAAGGAAACGGCTCGCAACAAGACTGCAAAAACTATAGAGGCATTAGCCTTCTCAGCATTGTTGGCAAATTGTATGCAAAGGTACTTATTAAAAGAGTTATGGAAGTAACTGACAAGAAAATATGGGATGTACAAGCGGGATTCCGAAAGGGTATGGGATGCACGGATCAGGTTTTTTCCTTGCGAAGCATAGCCGGAAAATTTTTGGCCAAAGGTGAAAAGGTCTATTGCGCATTCGTGGATTTGGAAAAGGCTTACGATAAAGTGGTGAGGAATGAAATGTGGTCGGTGCTGTCAATGAATGGGGTGGACAGCAGCCTCATTCGAGCTCTGAAATCCCTTTGTGAGGATTCTAGAGCTTGTGTGAGGATAAACGGGGCATACACTGACTGGTTTACCATCGATAAAGGTGTTAGACAGGGATGTGTAGCGTCGCCGTGGCTGTTTAACCTCTTCATGGACAGTTGTTTGCAAGATTTAAAACATAGTGACTGCAGATTAAGGATGAATGTGTTACTCGTCAAATGCCTCCTTTATGCTGATGATCAGGTTATACTTGCATCTTCAACGGAGGAGTTGCAGGAGATGGTAACAATCATGCTTCGTGCGTTAGAAAGGAGAGGAATGAAAGTGAATATAAGTAAAACGAAAGTTATGGTTTTTGAAAAGGAGGAATGCGTTACGGCTTGTAATGTTTTAATCGATGGACAGCGAGTGGAACAAGTGAATGAGTTTGTTTACTTAGGTACGTTGTTTACAAGAGATGGTAAGAATGAAGCAGATATTGAAAGGAGAGTTAATGCAGGTAATAGTGTGAATGGAGCTCTGAAGGCGTTTATGAACAGTCAAAACGTGTCCAAAAAGGCACGTTTGGCTGTACATAGAGGTGTGTTAGTGCCTACCCTTATGTATGGTAGTGAAAGTTGGGTATGGCAGAAGAGATTTGAAAGTAGAATAAATGCTGTAGAAATGAGAGCACTGAGAAGTATGTGTGGTGTGTCTTTGACCGACAGAGTAAAGAATTGTGTGATACGAGAGTGGTGTGGGGTAAAAGAAGATGTAGTGACAAGCATTGAGAAAGGCATGTTAAGATGGTTTGGGCACATGGAGAGGATGGATGACGATAGACTGACAAAGAAGATATATCAGGCTAGTGTGAATGGGACAGGACAAAGGGGAAGACCTAGGAGAACGTTCTCTGACCAGATTGGAGACATCCTGAAAAAAGGACAAGTCAGAAAAACCCTTAACAGAAGAGCATGCATGAGAAACTTGATGGGAGTGAGTGAAGCAAGTGAGGTATGTCAGGATCGTTGCAAATGGCGTTCCGTGGTCTCTGCCTACCCCTCCGGGAAACAGGCGTGAGTCTGTGTATGTATGTATGTATGTAAAACTGTACTAAAGTATTAAAACTATGTTCCGTTTTGCATAATTGCCGAAGTATTTATGAAATTTTGGAAATTGTTTAAACATATTTAGACGCAACTCCGGCAGCCAAAATTACTTTTAGAGGATTCAAATGAACTCCCTTAAGCCCCCTACACTACCAATACCCCCAAATTCAGGCGACTCGTTTCGAAACCCAACCCATTATTATTTTTCAAAATAGATGAAATATCAAAAATATATGTGGATATACCTTATTCATGAGATACTGCTATGTCGCTTAGAAAATTATAATATTAGAATTTGAGTTACTGCTTTTTCGTTAGCTCTCCTCATACATGTTTGTATGGAAAATATAAAAACTTTCTTTCGCTTTAAACATGTGTTGTTTCAAAGAAAATAAATATTAAAAGATATTTATTTATATTCATTTATTTACTATTAACTAAATACAGTTTACAGCTCATCAAAAGTTAGCTGTCTCCTACAACCCGGCAGGTTTTCTTTATTCTCATCGAATGTTAAAGGCAGAGTGTCAGGTGATAAGGCTTCAATACTTATTATTTGCTGTTGTTCACGAGGCACAGTTTCATTTACTTTCCTTTTACGGCTTGGTATTGTAGAAATTTCAAGCACTGATGAAATATTTTCCTCTCCGTGATCTGGCAATGCCATCCCTTGAGCTTGACGAGAATCAACAATTTCAGGCAACTGCCAATTCATATAAAACGCCACAAGCTTTTCTTCTCCCAGAAAACATCATCTCTTTCTATAATTTCTATTTTTAGTGGTATACTTTCACCACTCCACACAGCAAATAAACACTTTTGTTTGCGTGTAACGTGGCGTTGCCCCTGAATTTGGCAATAACAATTACAATATTTGTTTAGACTCGTCAGTTCACTTTTTTATCATGTTTCCATTTGTATTTTATTTGCTCTTAAACTATTCTCTATTAAAAGCTCATACATAGACTCACGCCTGTTTCCCGGAGGGGTAGGCAGAGACCACGGAACGCCATTTGCAACGATCCTGACATACCTCACTTGCTTCACTCACTCCCATCAAGTTTCTCATGCATGCTCTTCTGTTAAGGGTTTTTCTGACTTGTCCTTTTTTCAGGATGTCTCCAATCTGGTCAGAGAACGTTCTCCTAGGTCTTCCCCTTTGTCCTGTCCCATTCACACTAGCCTGATATATCTTCTTTGTCAGTCTATCGTCATCCATCCTCTCCATGTGCCCAAACCATCTTAACATGCCTTTCTCAATGCTTGTCACTACATCTTCTTTTACCCCACACCACTCTCGTATCACACAATTCTTTACTCTGTCGGTCAAAGACACACCACACATACTTCTCAGTGCTCTCATTTCTACAGCATTTATTCTACTTTCAAATCTCTTCTGCCATACCCAACTTTCACTACCATACATAAGGGTAGGCACTAACACACCTCTATGTACAGCCAAACGTGCCTTTTTGGACACGTTTTGACTGTTCATAAACGCCTTCAGAGCTCCATTCACACTATTACCTGCATTAACTCTCCTTTCAATATCTGCTTCATTCTTACCATCTCTTGTAAACAGCGTACCTAAGTAAACAAACTCATTCACTTGTTCCACTCGCTGTCCATCGATTAAAACATTACAAGCCGTAACGCATTCCTCCTTTTCAAAAACCATAACTTTCGTTTTACTTATATTCACTTTCATTCCTCTCCTTTCTAACGCACGAAGCATGATTGTTACCATCTCCTGCAACTCCTCCGTTGAAGATGCAAGTATAACCTGATCATCAGCATAAAGGAGGCATTTGACGAGTAACACATTCATCCTTAATCTGCAGTCACTATGTTTTAAATCTTGCAAACAACTGTCCATGAAGAGGTTAAACAGCCACGGCGACGCTACACATCCCTGTCTAACACCTTTATCGATGGTAAACCAGTCAGTGTATGCCCCGTTTATCCTCACACAAGCTCTAGAATCCTCACAAAGGGATTTCAGAGCTCGAATGAGGCTGCTGTCCACCCC